>CM021763.1:13614262-13723761 GCA_011075105.1 Heteronetta atricapilla
GATTCTTCTAAATAGTATGCAAGAAATTACATGTATTCTACTTCTTAATTTCTGCTCCTCTTTATTTATTTTACTATGTATTTTCTTAATTGATACTTTCACCTTGCTGCAACTGATCTGTTTCAAAACATACTCTATGTGGCTTATATGCAAAGCCTTTTGGTTAACAAACGAATAAATGAGAAATTCTCTCATGAATGCAGGACTGTGTGCTAGTAACAATCTTTGCTCTTCCCTTCTTTCTCTGCATCTCTCTCCAGCAGACACTCGGAGCTGATCTCTTACTGTAGATGCTACTTTCAAAGAACATAGTAGAATTCAGAGCTACCCCTTCCAGTCCAAGCACCCCCTGAATGCAAGGTGCCACGTGGGTAGCCGCCTGCTCTTCTATTCACAGATGCACAGCATCTGTGTTAATTTTTCTAGTAGGACCAACGGGATGCTTGTTCTCGCAGCAATGCTGTTGCTGCTGGTGGCTTTGTCTGAAGTGTTCCAGTTTTGCTCTCTTTTTGTAGCCAGAGGCAGTATACTATCTCTGCAAAGCCTTTTAGGTGTCTTTCAAAACTTAGTTTCTGGTTTTCCTGCTGTGTGTCAGAAGAGAAACATGTGTTCCTTTTCATCTAAGCATTGTGTGATGCTCCTGCTAAGTCTGTACCTCCCTTTGCTCATGGGACACCAGAGAGAAATCCAATTACATCAGCATTTCTCAGGGAAAAAAAAATAATAATAATAAAAAATTGCTTCAACTGGCTCTCAAGAGAATTCATTTAAAGATAAGGATTTTTAATGGTGAGGAGCCCTCTTTGCTGCAGAGACACTACAATCTTCCTCTTGAAGAGAAGTTTTCTTGCCCCTCACTCATCAAGAAGACCAGTGTAACCACCTTCCCCACCTTAAGGATTTTAAGATAATCCTAAACTTGTCAGCAGAACATTGCAGATGTGGCTGCATCTTGTATTTCTAAGTAAGAGTAGCCCATCTCCATCACAAAAGCATCTGAAAACATCAAAGTGTTGCTGATAGAGCTCTTAGGCACAGGATGGTCTTCACCGAATGTCTGGAAATAAGGAATGCTGGATTTGTTAGAGTGACTACCTGTTTCCTTATAGCAGGAGCCACATTTACATGTGCTAAAACACATAACGTGTTTTAAAACAACAAACCTCTTCTGTCAACAGCCTGGACAATGGAATGAACTTCCTGCACCATTCATGATTCTGGCTGTAGGGACCTGCTCTGGTCTGATTAGAGAATAACAGATGGTGACCTGCACCCCTCTCTGTCCACGTACCACTGGGCCATAATCTTCTTCTCTCGACGATCTTTGAAAACTCATGGTTGAGGAAGATTTTGTCAGCTGCATTTTGCAAAAAGAGCTTCTGTTCACAGCATCACAAATCTGAATTGGTTTGCATCCAATAAAATAGCAATGACAAGTTACTACTACAAAAACAAAACAAAAACAAGGCTTAAGTCCCAAGGTGTGCCTCACAGCACAAGAAAGAAATTTGTATATATTTTTTCCTCAAGTCTCAGTCACAAAGGCTTCTCTTTGTGTCCTTGCTGAAGAAAGCAATGAACTAGGCAGTTTTCTCCCTCCACTGGTCTTCATCTTAGTGTCATGGCCATTTACCATTAAGGATGTAAGTCTGGGAGGCTAAGAAATCTTTGAAGTCTTTCATCTACATTTTTCTCAGGCCTGGGCTATCAACCAACACATTGATATCTGGAGAACTGCTGCATGTGAGAAAGCTATTTCATGGGCATTGAAAGCTTTTAATCTTCAGAGAGGGGAGGGGAATTATATCTTTGTATTCCATAGAGAAACAAGCAACCGATTTGAGAATCTATTGAACGTTTCCCATGGTAAGTTCACTTTCAAGAAAGCAAAAATAACAGAAACAACAATCCCAAACCAAAACCCAGAGCTGTATGAAATTCCCTCACCTTGGAAATTGCATGGAATTGCATGAAATTGCATGGAAATTGCACATGTGTCAGGCTGTACTTCTCCCATGCCTAACTGGAATCACTGATGTTTGTGTAAAGCTTGTTAGGCATGGGATATTAAATGTACTATTTCTGTGCAAGCATTTCCAGATACAGGCCCAGTTACTGCTGTTCAGGATCATTACATTTACCTGGGGAAAATGAGAAATGTTTGCTTTCTGCTTCCCAGGAACACTAGCAAATGAGGAAATTGCTGTTACAAGGAAACTTGCTTTTATTTTGATTCTCTGCCTGTCCTTCCTCTGTTGAAAGAACATTCCATGTTTGCTGTGCAACAGAGGCACACATGTAAGCAAAAGTGTGAAACAATTTCTAAATTTGGGAAGAGTTGCATGTAGTGCTGTTGCCAAGTTTTAGGGAATAATCTAGGTGGGGAAGAATGGAGGGGGCGCTGAGCTCTGCTTTTTGGGGACAGCAACAGGACCCAGGGGAACGGCATGGAGCTGGGACAGGGGAGGGTCAGGCAGGGGGTTAGGGAAAGGTTCTGCACCCAGAGGGTGGTCGGGCACTGGGACAGGCTCCCCAGGGATGTGGTCATGGCACTGAGCTGCCGGAGTTCAAGAAGCCTTTGGACAATGCTCTCAGAAATATGGTCTCATTTTTGGGTAGTCCTGTGTCAATGATCCTTGCAGGTCCCTTCCAACTCAGGACATTCTGTGATTCTATGATATTGTTTATTGGAAATGCTTGTCAATTGCTCTGTTTTCCTCTAATATATTTGACTTGGTTTTGATCTACTTTTGTTCTTTCCAATTTTCTGCCTGCAGGACATAGTTGTGCTGGTATTATGGGTCCAGAGAGAATCCCTGGAGAATCATTCATGCCTTGGAAAACTGCCCTGTGGAGGGCACGTCTGCAGGAGAATCTGATGATCAATAGGAAAGAAAATTGCCGTTTTCTTGGTTGGAGGAGGAGAGAGAGGCCTTTTGTGAGTCAGAATGTGCAATTATAGAACTCATGGGAAGACAGTAGCAGAGAATTATATAGGAAAACTGAGCCTAGAGGAAGCCTCTCAAAATGAATATCAGACTGCAGATGAAGGGGAGGATTTATATCTAAAGAGGTAAAAGTTTGACATAATAAAATGCATGGTAAATTTGAGGCATTCAAAACAAACTAGCAGAAAAGGAGCAAGCTGAATAAAGAAGGAAAAAGATATTTACCAACTGCCTTGGTACATTCCATAGTTTCAGCTTCTGGAGTTTGGGGGTTTGTTGAGAATCTTAACCCTTAGCATTTGACTTTAAGTATTAATTTCTATTTCAATCCTGCAAGAGAGACTTACAAAGCTTTGATCATAAGATCTTCAGGTAATAGTAAGGCAACTAAAACAAAAAACAGTTGGGATTTGTAGATACACTTACAGCTGCATTTCATCTAGAAACCTTTATAGAGACATCAGAGAAAAAGTATTTTAACATTTTTTTCTAAAACAATGCAGTGATTTTAGAAGTTGCTGTAGAGGGTTTTAATTTATTTGATCCACATAGCTTTTATGAACAGACACCTACTGGAGTTATTTCTTAAAGTGTATTTTAAAATTTCGAGTGTCATTGCAGAGGAAAAAATAGTATCTATCTGCTCTGCTCTGAAAAAGACCTACTAAAATTTTCCTCTTGGGCTGTAAGAAAAAAAAAAAGTCATCATACAAAAAGAGAATGTACAAGAAAACTTCTCTTGAGTCTGTGAGAGCAGCAGGGTTAAGGGGCCTGCTCCTGCAGGGGCTCTCCATGGGCCGCAGCCTCCTCCAGGCCACATCCACCTGCTCCACCGGGGGCTCCTCCACGGGCTGCAGCGTGGAGATCTGCTCCGTGTGGGACCCATGGGCTGCAGGGGGACAGCCTGCTCCACCAGGGGCCTCTCCACAGGCCGCAGGGGAACTGCTGCTGCACTGCTGTGGCGAGGCCCCTGGTCAATGCCCTCCTGTTGCACTGATCTTGGGGGCGGCAGGGCTCTTTCTCACTCCTATCTCCTGGCTGCTGTAGCAGGTTTTTTTCTTGTTGTTGTTGTTGTTTTTTCCCTTTCTCCAATCCACTCGTCCACAGGCCCAACCAGCATCACTCACTGGCTTGGCTCTGGCCAGTGCTGGGTCCCTTTTGGAGCTGGCTCTGGTCTGACTTGGGGCAGCTGCTGGGCAGAGACCACCCCTACATGCCCTCCCCCACCCCCCCATGGCCTTGCTACATCAACCCAATACAGTATTAAGGTACATGCAAAGAGACTGTAAAGGTCCTTTGAACATTCTCAATAGCTTGCTTATAAATTGAATTCTTGTGGCTTGTTTCTGACTTCTCTCCCTACTCCATTCCCTCATCTTAACTGAACGTTTTGATCTTCATTGAGCTACTGTCACAGTCTTTATGAACAAGTAAAGGCCTTTTGGGGGTTAGCAGGTGCACTGTATCTGTAATCTGTTTAACTCAGCTGCTAGCAAACCATTCCATTTGTTGATTATCCCTTTCTGTGTGCAGAGTGATTTTTTTTTAATCATTGCTTTTGATACATTTGTGCAGTGCAGCCTATGGATTAGCATTTAACAAATGTGATGCTGTAACTAGCATCTGAAAAATGGCAGAGTCTGATACAGTTTTCAAAAGCCTTCAATTTATGAGGGACTGTCTTGTCCCTGACTGCATTCTCTTCCTTCTCACAGGTGGCTGTGACCATAAAGACACTTTCATACTGGGCTAAAATAGGTTTTTGCAAAATTTTTTCCACTGATAATGTACTTAGTGACACCTAGGGGAAAGACAATTTGAGACTTTGTATAAAGCCACAGTTCCATACTTTGGGCCAGCTCCTTGAAAGTACTTGCCCTTTTAATTTAGAGGTGGTCACTACCTGCACTGTGTCTTGCACTCTGGGTGCCCCTTGGAACAAGCTGATGCAGATTCTGGGAACTCCTAGAAGTACACAGCCAATTTTGATCTCTGAGAATACAGAAACTGGCATGTCTATCCTGTTATGTCTGTAATCCTGTAACAGGCTTTCACTGAAGCACATTTCTTGATGTTTGCCCAGATGCAGCTGTACTGTGAAACAGGCAAAAAATGTGTATTTTTTAAACAATAATAGTATTGGGTGACAGTTAATTAACAACTGGAAGTTAGCACACTGTTAACTACCATGAAAAAATAAAAAATTTTCACTACAGAAATAAAAACTGCTGCTGTTGTGAAAGAGCCACCACCACTGCACCTTGTTGTTCTATTACAGATAGTTCACGGGCACCGAACGTAGGGGATTTTTTTCTACAAATACCTGGTGACTGCTGAAAGCACTCTAGCAGGACTGCTGTTCATCCATACTATATAATGTTATTTTTTTCTTTACCTCAGTAACTTGTCCTTTGTAGTGTCTTATACAGATGTCATATTACTTTATTGCTGCCTTTTATATGTCTATCATTCAAATTATTTTAAGATTTCTCCAATCTATTATATGAGTAAGCTGGGTTTAAAATATTAGGGTAGTGCATATGCAGACAGTGGTACACAGTAGTAACAGTGCTCTGTGTGTAAATCACTTTACAGCAGAAACTAATAAACTCACTTTTATTAAACCAGCTAATCACAATTGTTGAGTTACAAAATTCACTTTATCAATAGTAATGTTAAATATTAAATAAAAATGTAAGAGTTGTGCAGTGTTCTAAAATAGAACAAAACTTTTTATGTGTTTGAGAGGGGCAAAATAACTGACCCAGATTTATTTATTTTTTTAATTAAGACCACAGGTCTGCATTTACCAACTATATTTAGTTGTTGTTGAGTTGAAGACATATTAGAAAGCAAACTACAAATTAAAGAATTGAATTTCATCCAGGCAAGACAGCAAGCAGTGAGTTTCTGTGCCGCTTAGAAGATAATCAATAAAAGCCTTGATCCATTTTAAGTAGAAGTGATTATTAAAAAACAAAAACACCAGCAACTGTTTTGAAAGTGTGTAATGGCTGAGAAATTTTGTTCATGTGTCTTCCACATCTGCTACCATAGCCTCAATTTCATTCCAGTCCAGTTTGCTGAGGATACTCTCTGTGCTTTCAGAAACATCATCGGTGTCGTTAACGCCAACAGGAGAGAAACTAACAGTATGAAGTGCAGAGTCCTGTTGGAGGAAAAGAAGATGAGCTGAAACACTGTTTATCATTCTTGGACAAGTCCCCTGTGCAGTCAGTAGAAATGTTCCTGCTATTTTCATACACGACCTAATCAAGTTATGTACCTGATCATTCTGCAACAAGCACCAGTTATGATCCTGTTTACATGCTCTCCCTAGTGTCTGCAGCTTGGACAGACAACCTGCCTTATAGTTGTTATGAAGAACATTCATCGTGGAAGGCCCACGATAATTACTTGCTTGTAGAGACACAACTTAGCTCTGTTGAATCACCACCAGTCCCCTCTGCTTCTATCCCACCCATACACTGAACAGAGAAACACATTTTAAATACAGCAGAAGTAAACAAAGGACCAGTGCTATACAGGTACCACAACGTTCCTAGAATAAGCAGACCTTTTACCTGAAACAAGGTGTCATGAGTATCTTGAAGTATTCTTTGGATTTCATCAGGCACAGTCCAAGGGCTTTCTATGTCTCGATCAGACTCATGATCAAGACCTTCTGTTTGAACTGCTATGGCAACATGTGGAGGCTTTTGTTTTGGTGTTCTGCTGACTCTGTACTCAGCAGCTGAGGAGAAAACAAGCCAACAATAATACTGTGACATTTCTTCCTATTTTCTTCTGCATATCTTTAAACTTCCCCAAGAACAGAAGCTCTAAATTCTAAGAAGTGAAAATATGTGTAACAACACTATGCCATTTTATCTAAAACCGATGTGGTGGCTAGAAAATGCTGCTGACCCCTCCAAGGCTCACCCTGTCTTTCCAGTGCAGAACATGAAGTTGAATAGGACTATAGTAGTAGCATCCAGATTCTTCAGTGCAATCCCTCAAAAGGGACATTGCTGTCTTATTTAGCAGAGGACTAAAACTACATAAAACTCAGATTTTAAATTAAAAAATATATATGCAACTTAGTAGACAGAGTTTTAGTGAATGTATCAGAGACACACGTCAAAAAGGTGATGTGAAATCAGAGACAGATCAATTTGTACTTGTTAGAATGTGTTTAAAAAGAGAATGTTTGAGCAGAGAATGCTTTTCCACAGGTGAGTGAACAATTTAGAAAAATTGCCTAGCTGTTTTACCACTGCTTCTCTCCCCTTCCTGCATTGACAACAAACAAACTGACGTTCGGCTAGCCTAGTAGGTTCTTTATTATGCCACTATCGTAACTTTGGTGTAGGCAAGAATGAAATCTAACCACAGTATTTCCTAAGTTTCAGACTTAATAAAGTCTTTCCTTAATCTTTTTCTGTCTTTTCAGAAATTTTGCTTGTGTAATTAAGCCTTGCATCTTTTAAAGAATGTGATTAGGAGGACACATTTATGTGAATAAATTCTTCTGTGGATCCAGACCTATGCAGATAGATATAAAGGAAAAAGGATCACTACAATTTTAAAATTTTAATTTTTTTAAGCAAGTTCAGTCCATTTCTTCCACTAACATTATGTCAACAAAAACTTGAAAAGAAACCTAAAATAGATATAGCTACAGAGGGACAGCAAAGAGAATTCTTAGAGCTCAGAAGGTAAGCAGGATAGAAAGGTAAGGAAGTAGCACAATACTTGTGTGTAGTAGTACTAATGCTCTGTGGGTTTTCATTGGAAAAAAGAGCCTAGTCTCATGTTTTCCTAATTCTGTTTCATCACTGAAGTCCAGCTCATATGCTTTAGGAATCTTGAAACTGCCATCTGGCTAAAACCTTTCAGAAGATTAACAGGGGCAATTCAAATATTTCATAAACCCCAACTAAAAACAGTTTGTATGTGGCAAAAAAAAAACAAAAAAACTTTCATACTTCTAAAACTAATGCTGTATCTGAGGCCTCTGTTGTGTAAATCTTATCCAGGCATGCACATGTATCTTATTTTTCCACTGCATTATGTAGCTGAAGAGCACTATGCTATTGCTCTTTGTAACTTACAGTGTCTGGAATTAACAGGACAGTTTGCAGTATTTCTCATTCTTCCTCTGACTGTACTTTTCTGTAAAAGTAGATTTCCATGTCCTGGAAATACAAAGAAACATTTCCAGTATTAGATGTGGTAGGCCAAGTCTACCCAAAGATGCTTCAAAATTTTCATCCATGAAATTGCTTCCTGGATTACACAGTACTCCTGCTTTAGCAAAATTAAACTATTTTGGATTTAGAAAGAGATGACAAGGAAAGGTAACGCCTATCATTTGACATGTCAATGACAGCACAACTTCAAAATACCGAGGACAAGAAACTGCCAACACTTTGAGTATAATTTTCTACATGAGTATTAAAATTCCTCCCTAACAAAATCCAGTAGTAACTTTTAAAAACATCTGCAGTATGTGCCTTCATTAAGGCAGTTCTGTTCTTACCGTTAGGCTGGGTTAAACCAAGAGTTGGGGTAAAATTATGATCTTTTTGGCCAAAGCTGGGTTTGGCAGCAGCTCTGCTCCTTTCTGAAAGAACGTGACTCTTTGGATGCCCTCTAAAGCAAGAAAAAAAAAATACAATACACACAAATATGTACTGATTATCATTCATCCACACAAATTGCATCTCACAGAGCATATTCAGACAAGGCAGAAAGGACACACAAATCACAACCCAGTTAGCTGAGCATCAATATCACACAGTGCTTGTTGGGCCAGTAAGCCCCAACAGAGTCCAAAGTGCATTGAAGACAACAAAGTTGGCTTTACAAAGATCCAGTTTAGGTCTAACAAAAAACTTATTAAAAAAATATATTAGAAGTTACTGCCATCACTAAGGTGGCTTTCTGTATGACTTCCCATAGCGTTTCTGATTTTGGTAGAGCTGGTACCATTAAACCATTACACACCAGGAGGCTCTGTACAGTATTGACTGCATTCAGTTGAATGATCTATCCTGGAACTTTACCTACTTAAAAAAAATGCAGAAATATTTAAGTCTGGAATTTACAGGATTATATGAACTGTACCCAGTTCCTCCTATTGCTCTGGAAAACAAAGTTGTAGAGGAAGAAAAAGGATATTGCAGTATACACCTGTATGATGTAACAAGTCCAGAGGAGAAACACAAAGATGCCTGGAGAACTGGAGCACCTCTCTTAGGTAGACAGGCTGAGGGAGTTGGGGTTGTTCAGTGTGGAGAAGAGAAGGCTCCAGGGAGACCTTATAGCAGTCTTCCAGTATCTAAAAAGTGGTCTATCTACAGGATAGCTGGGGAGGAACTCTTTGTCTGGGAGTGTAGTGATAGGACAAGGGGGAATGGCTTTAAACTAAAGGGTAGATTTAGATTAGATATAAGGAAGAACCTTTACTCAGAGAGTGGTGAGGCACCGGAAGAGGTTGTCCAGAGAAGCTGTGGATGCCCCATCCCTGGCAGTGCTCAAGGCCAGGCTGGATGGGGCTTTGGGCACCCTGGTCTGGTTGGAGGTGTCCCAGCTCATGACAGGGGGTTAGAGCTAGATGGTCTTTAAGGTCCCTTCCAACCCAAACCATTCTGTGATTCTATGTATATGTGACATTAAAGCCATCAAGAAGAATACATTTACCAATTTGTAATACTCAAATACCACCATCTCTTCAGAAGGCCATAAGCACCTGTGTTCAAAAGACAAAATAGCTAAAACTCTAGACAAATTGATTTCCTAAATTAAAAAGGAAGCCAGTAAATCTAGAGTTTTCCAAACACCAGTTTATTTAGTCTATGTGTGTGCACAGTAGTATTTTTATTTCCTTCTTGCTTGCTACTGGATGCTACTGAGATCATTAGCTATGTCATTGGGTATATTCCAGGTACCTGATTGCTGCTGAGTGAAAGGGGCTAGGACATTGACTATAGCTCTGACTCTAGAGCTGGCTAATTCTGTGCTCCAAAAGGCATTTTTAAGGCTCCCTCCAGGATTTGCTCTGGCACTTTTACGGAGATTGGTACAGAAAGCCAAGAATTCTCTGATCCAGCCAAAGCGTATCTTTGATTCTGCCAGAACATGAAGTTTCCCTCGTGCTAATCCCTATAACAAGCACTACAAATTGCAGACAAATGTGAAGTGTTGTAGAGAAGCCAAAATTAGTATAGGGTTAATGCTTAAAATTCATTACCCTCTAGCAGACATCATGTGCCTTTTTTTACACTCTTGAGGAGATCTTGTCCTGGACAATGGTCTGTGTTCTCTTGCAGGTAACACCACCGTTTCAGATAACATTTCATTCATCAGAGAAAGTGCTTGTGATACTCTCATACTGTGATGTTCAGATAACAGCATTCTGTGGAAAAATGGAACCATGGTATTATGTATTAACTCATATTACCACTCATTGTCCCTTCTCATGGCAGGGAGGTTGGAACTAGATGATCTTTAAGGTCCTTTCCAACCCAAAGCATTTTATGATTCTATGATTTAATTGCAGCTGGCTTGTGAGCCTTCTAAGTCTACTTGGTAACCAAAAAAAAAAAAAAAAAAGAAAAAGTTGTATTTTTACAGTTTCAGAGAACACATACTAACCCTTTCAAGATAATTTGCAAAAAGCTAAAGCATTTATCAATAATAGTTTTGACAGAAAGCATGAGTCAGTGTTGCCAAAATTATATGTGTGTGTATGTATGTATATAAACATACACATATATACATATATATAAATAAATAAATGTTTGGAAAGTGAAAAATACAAGCAAGGATGAAAAGTGTTCAGACTTTGTCCTAAATGGTAATGCAAACATGAATTGTTTACACATTTCATTGAAATTCCATTTAAATCTGACATTTCACACCGACAAGGTAGTTAATACTACTTCTTCTTAGGACTAGAAAATTGGTAATAAGAATTCCAAAAGTTACCTTATTTAGGCAACTTACTTGTCTTTTTCTTCCTTCTTCTTCTGGAATAATTTAATATCCTTTGAAGTAAGACTACAAAGCTGTGGAAGAAAGTAAAACAATCAATAACTTATTTTGCATTGCGGTCTCATTCCATTCCATCAATCTCAAAGTTTATATCTACCTGACCTGAAAGTTACTGTTTAAAACACTCTCCAGAATGAAAAACAATGTGAAAGCATATGGCCCTAACCACGGGATTCAGTTAAGATTGCCCCAATAAACTTCCAAGCTCTAAAAATACATTGAAAGCCTGTAGTCCCACAATCCATAGCTCATGCCTTGATCCTAAAATGTCATCACTGTGAGGCCCAAAATTTGTCCTTGCACTCAGCTTCCTAAAAATCAGTTATTTTCTCGAAAGTACTTAATTTAAAAAATCAGGACAGGGTTGCACTTTGTTCTGTTTACTGGAGTACAATTAAAAAAAAATAATAAACCTGAGACTTTGTCCATCTAATGAATTCAAGGGAAAAGCCTGTAACGCATCAAGCATATATTTATGGGTTGACTACACAGGAGAAGGAGAGAAGCACAGGTAAGCCAACACACATTTTCTTTGTATCACTTCTTTTTATACATGTGCAAAAGAGAAGTCTGGGACAACTCTGATGAGATCTGCTATTGTTTCTAACAGTCAATAGAAAACCTAAGAAAAACTAAGGGGAAACCTTTGCATGTTATGCATTTGCTCCTCAGGAGTTAAACCTAGTATAGCTTCACCCTGAAAGAATTTACAGCAAGTTTATCAGTAAAAAGTACGGGATACAATTGCTATTGCTAGGTCTCATCTCCTATAAACCTGGAGATTCCCCCTACTCAGTTGTGTCTTTTCAGGTCCTGAAAGTATCTAGGTGACAAATGCTTATTTTATGACTTAATATAGGTTGGGAAATTATTTCTGAACTACTTTTAACCTATGTTTTCTTCAGTTATTCCAGCAAAGTGCAGCTCAGAAGAGATGTATCAGGCCATAAATATGATTCTATTAATTAAAATTTAAAAATAAAATTAAAAAATCTGGAAGGGAAGGAATTGTTTTCTGGGCCTGTATTGAGAATAGCCTTTGACAAAGAAAATTCATTAATACAGATATGCTGACATTTCTGCTGACCCTCCGTAACTGCACAAACATATGTGTGTGTTAAGGACAAGGATGGCTGACCTCAATATTTTATCATTGTCTCACTGTCATAACAGATGTTACCTTATGAACTCTGCTTTTAAAACTCATTGTGTTTTTTTTGTTTGTTTGTTTTTGTGGAGTGGTGGTGTATGAAACAAGACTTAAACATATCTTTGTAACTCCTGTAGCTCCCAGTGCCTAACAAAATACATCTTTTATCAGTGAATGTTACAGCTGTTTCCATTACAGTCAAGGGTCAACAAATCCTGAATCTTGACCTTGGGGTCAGGTCACAGTTGCCACCATCATTACCGAAGCCTGTGAGGAATGCACAATTTGCTTACTGATCACTTCTAACACACATACAGCCAGTTGCAATAAGATAACATGTATACAAAAAGCAAAATTAAAATGGCAAAAAAATACTGACAGCCTTTATCTAACCTGATCTGAACAAGTGTGCAATACATAACAGTTAATCTTCAAGATACCCATTGTTCCTACCATATTCTTTCTTAAATTGAATGGATTATGCTCTTTCTGTCTTTGTTCATCAAGTTTCTTCACATATTCTCTCATTCTTTCCTTTTGTTTTCTTCTCATCCACGCTTGTATCTCTTTCTTCTCCTTTTCTGTTTTTTTAGAACGTCTAGAAGCAGAATTATGAATCCTGAAAGCACATATAAATGAGAAATGATCTAGCATGTTATTTAAATTGCAAACAATGACAACCACAGATGACAAAAAATACTGCAATCCATTCAAAATTCCAAGTCAATTCTGAAATTTCCCAGATGGGAAACTTTTCTGTAAAATTCTACTTCATATCAATACTGGTACGCAAGTAATTTCCTAAAACTTTTCTTCTCTTCGTTAGTTGCATTCAGATAATAGCACTGAGACTGCTGAGGAGATGTTGACTACATTGAGGGTAGAGAGGACTTGCAGAGAGATCTTGACAAATTAGAGATCTGGGCAAAACCCAACAATATGGAAGTTCGACAAGAGCAAGTGCTGGATTCTGTATTTGGGACAGGGCAACAACCCTGGAGGCATGTACATACTGTGGGATGAGAGGCTGGAGAGCAGCCCCGCAGAAAGGGATCTGGGGGTTCTCATCAACATCAAGTTGAACATGAGCCAGCAGCGTGATGTGGCAGCCATAAGGACCACACATATCCTGGGGTGCATCAGGCACAGCACTGCTAGCTGGTTGAGGGAAGGGATTGTCCTGCTCTGCTCGGCAATGGTGTTGCCTCACCTCCAGTACTGTGTGCAGGTTTGGGTGCCACAGTATAGGAAAGACATAAAACTGTTAGTGTCCAAAGGAGGGCTTCTGAAATGGTGAAGGGTCTAGAGGGCAAGACATTTGGGAAAAGCTGAGGTCCCTTGGTTTGTTTAACCAAGAGCAGAGCAGGCTGAGGGGAGGCTTCATGGTAGCCTGCAGCTCCCTCACGAGGGGAGCGGAGGGGCAGGTGCTGAGCTCTGCTCTCTGGGGACAGCGACAAGACCCAAGGGAACGGCATGGAGCTGGGACAGGGGAGGGTCAGGCTGGGGGTTAGGGAGAGGTTCTGCACCCAGAGGGTGGTTGGGCACTGGGACAGGCTCCCCAGGGCAGTGGTCACAGCACTGAGCTGCCGGAGTTCAAGAAATGTTTGGACATGTTGTCATCCTCAACAGCTGCAATTCTGCCTTGTAAGCAACCAATATTATAAACAGGAGTAGGAAACAGCTGCAATTTCAATCTGTATCAGGAAAGAACACAGCTGATTTTATAACTAATAGCCAGAAAGGCAAAGAAATCTACAGCATGAAGGCAAGAATGACCAGTTCAGGTTCTGAAGCTGCTCTGTCAGCCACCATAGCCACTGTCAGGAAAATTCTATTTTGTCTATCAGAACTGCTTTAGAAGGCTCCTGTCCTTGTCTGAGCTGATTCTGATGTCTGTAGAGACCTGTGCTTGCAGAAGGAACAAGTGAGTAGGAAGGAAATAATTTTAAAACCAAGAATTAAAAACAAAACAAAACAACAACAACAAAAAAAAAACCACAAAAAAACAATTGACACTTCCAACAATAATGGATAGTAAAACAGTGGTCATTAAACAGTTCTGTTATGAGTCCCATTGACACCAACTCAACTCGCATGCTTGCCTCCATTGTTTTACAGGGTGTACGCTATGAGAAGAATAACTGGGGTTAAAATTATTTGACCAACAGATAATGAAAAGCAGATGTTATTAGCTAGAGATTTTCTTAGCTGCCATTTTTGTAAAGCCCCACTCCAATGGACAGATGTCATCTTCTACTACAACACCACTAATGATGTCAGTAGCACTATTCAAATCAGTAATTTGCAAGGGATCTTCTAAAGAACTTAACATTAGGCAGCAGAAAAAATGTTACCGATTTGAAATAGATTATGCCTGTAAGAAAAGCTAAAATCCTTCCTATTATGCTCAAAATGAGAATACTCAGGTTGTTTTACAAGGATCCTTTAGACAATTGTCTTTCTTCTACATCTCACTGTGTTAGCACTAACAACGAATACATTGATAACATGTACAGATGTGCTATTTTCAAAAACCTACCACCTTAGCTTCATTGCCAGCACATGCACTTCTGCCAATTTTCTCCCTAACGTGAATGGGGCAGAATGAGTGAGACCTGACTAACATCAGAGAAGACAGGTCTGAATAAACCATCAAGAAACATGGCCCCAGACAGAGACAGACTGCCTGACCTCCACATGGCTGGTCTAGGGAGGCTAATACTGGCAGTTCGGAAATCCAGTAGCATGCTGAGATGAAGCTGTGGGATGCTACCTGTTTCAGGAACCCCAGCTCTCAACTTCCAAACCCAACTGTCCAAGCAAGAATCGATGTGAGTGAGAGAATGGTTTTATCTAAATTCTGTTCATTTCTATCCTCTCTTTTAATCAGTTGCTTTCAATAAAAACTAAATCATATGTAGTTAACCATTATATGCTACAGTAAATTCAAAAGACTCCTTTGGGTAAAATCACCATCTACTAAAATTTGTTGCCTCACACGCACCCTCCAGGTTATGCAATCACTCCCTAATCTGCATTCACAACATAAAACAAGCATTTTGACTTTGAATAGTTATATAATAAACTAAAGCATTCGTTCTACTGCTATGCTTGAATAAAAACTTGATAAAGGTAGGTATTAGGGAAAGGTTCTGCACCCAGAGGGTGGTTGGGCACGGGGACAGGCTCCCCAGGGCAGTGGTCACTGCACCAAGCTGCCGGAGTTCAAAAAAAAAAAAACCAAGCAAAATGACCAGGAAGAAAGGGAAGCCAGCTACTGTTTCCTACTGCAAAGCTGAATCTAGGAGATTAAAGCAGTTAGTAACAACAACAACAAAAAAAATGTATGTCAGCCCATTTTGCCTAGCACGTAAGATCAACCCAGTTTTGAAATCTTCAGTATGATGCTTCACATTTTTGACACTGTAACTCTCCAAAAACTTTCAAGTGAGAGCCTACCTCGGTAGATTACTATTAGCAGCAGTTTCATGCACTCATTCAAAACCAGTATTTTACAGATAGAAGGAATAATAAACGTGCATAGACATTAGCAGTATCTACATTAACAGCTCTGTTACTTGCAACTAGAAAGCAACTTTCAATGGTTCTGCAGATTTCATGTTAAACAAATGTAACAGGCACTGCTGACATCCGAACAAATGTCTCAAACTAATTAACACAAAAGATTTCATCCATTTTCAAATAAATGCCTAGATTTTTATGAGGCAGTTCCACCTGGACAATTCCCTTATTGGTAGTAAAAAAAAATTTCAACAAAACCAGTGTCAAAATACATACCTATCATCATGTAGTTCTCCTCTTACGAGAAAGCCTGAAACAGAAATATCCTTTGTTAATAAAAACCTTGCACTTGTACACAGTCTAATGTGACATCTACACAGTCAAATGTGACATGTTAAACAGCCTGTGGGATGGTAATATGTATCAACCTGCATGTGCTGACATTAAAAATAAACTAATTATACTTACATACTAACATACTTAGGCCTAATAACCTGTGTGAGAGCATGTCATCTACTACCAGATTAACAGACAGTCATCAGAGAAGATTTATTAATTTATTACCCTGACTGACAGAGGTAGTTTTGCTAGGAAGATAAGGTCACTATAGTAAGTGTTCAGACCTGCCCTGATGAGGCTATTGAGTTACAACTACTTGGAACTGATCTGTTCCAATTAATTGTACAACTTTTTATGGAAAATGAATGATTTCCACTTACTTTAAAAAGCCAGGGTAAGAACTGCTGGAATTCAAAAAATGTGGCTAAATAACAGTGTGGATGTCTTGGAAGTAAGAGCACTATCGTCTTCCTAAATTAATCTGTAATCTCTCAAAAAAATTCCAATTGCAACTCAGAATCACCTAGAGTTTTCTTAGCTTGCAAGTGAGAAGTTTATACTTAAAGAGGAAAACTATAAATGTATTATTGTTTATAAAATTTGTGTGTCTGTGCACATCATTTGATATCTAATTCTGCTATATACAGATATAGGAACCATACTTTAACTCTTTTTTAAGAAAGATTGCTGCAAATGTGACAGTCAAATGCATGTTTGTCTTTAAAAACTATATATAATTTTTAGAAGCTTGAAAACAAACAATACAGGCAACATAGAGATAAATATGACATCTTACACTTCTAAACATCAAGAATAGGGAGTACTGATTTTTACTCCTCCTCTAATGCTACTGTAGTCTTCAGACTTGCAAAAATCAATATACTGTCAGTTTGCAAAATGAAATGGGACCTCAAAAGATAACACTTTAGGACATAAACAGTAGCTACTATACAGTGATTAAATATATATATATATTTCTTATGTGGGTTGGGTTTAATTGAAATTTCATCTCTCTCAAACACAGGAAGATGCCAGAGATGATAAAGACAGCTGTGGGAGGAAAGTATGGGTGTTCTGTGGCACTGTGCCTCTTCATACTCAGGGTAACACTTAAGCAAATAACTACAAATCAGCACAGTGAAGGGTTTCTGAAATAGACACAAAGTTACTCATTTGCTTTCAGTAACAGGGTGAATTCAAGTGCAAGTGTAATGTACTGCCAAACTATCTTTATAACTGAGGGATACTGTATTGCCAGGTGACATATAAACTCATTATCAATGCACTACATGAAGCCTATTCTAAATAATGTAATCTAGAAAGACTGGAAAATATGTTGACCAGAATAATAAATATCCACAAGATTAAACATCTCTGAACTGATGTTTATGAGCTCACTGGCATTACGTAACTGCAACAAGGAAGTACTACAGCAGGAAGAAAGGGATTGCTTATTTTTAAATGGAGGAAAAGAGAAAAGTAAACTTTAAAATTATACCAGAAGATGGCTTTATGCCACTAGGAAAGTTAGAAGCAGAAGCTGTAGAAGCAGAAGAGCGCAATTCCAATGCAGTATAATCGGGTATAGGATGTTCAGGTCTTAAGCTTTCCTTTTCATCACCCCCATCTTCAGAAATCATGGCCCTCACATAATGTTCTGATCCAATGAAAAAAAATATAATTAATACAGGCCAATGGAAAAAAAAATACAATAACTCTTAGATGTTAGTGGCATATTTAGCTTATGTGTCCAGCCTAAAACAATTTTAAGTTATAATTTTCAACTGCTGAGAGATCAGTCGTACCTTCCTATGAGAGCACTTCCTATGAGTACTCTATGAGAGCTGCAATATATGTACCAGACCTGTACATGTGAGCAAAAAGACTGAACTATGAGTTACTTTGTGTAAGGCTAACAGACAACTTAAATATAATCTTATGTATAAATACAGATATAGCCACAATTTAATTCTACCACTTGGCTTTGCATTAAGTTCATAAGTAGATTAGACTGTTTTGGTATGAATGTAAAATGGACCTGAGTATGTACCCCTAACACACTCCTCCTTGGTACGGTACAGTATAAGTAAATATGTAACATATAGTCAATTATTATATATGTATACAAAAAAAAATATTCAAGGCATCAATCCCAGCAGCCAGTTGAGCTGATACAGGCTTTAAACATAATCAGAAGATATTGTAACTACATAGCCACCAGAGAGTCATGTAAAAAAGTATTTGCCTTATATACATAGAGAAAACTGAACACATTTCATATCCTATTATATCAGCAAACAAAGCCCTCAAAAGCACTGTGTTTGATTTGTTTGATTTTATGATACAACAGAAAAATATACTATCCTTAAAATCCTATGCTTAGGTCCTGCATTATGGTTTTGGAAAAGATGAAAGCATACAAATGCTTTCAAATGTATTTACATTGAAGCAGTATCCATAATGTTACTCAGATTCTCTACCTTTGTTGTTTTTTCTCCTCTCTCGTTACTTTTTTTTTCATATTTAGGTAACACTTTTCAGAATTGCATTACACTTCACAGTTAAAAAAAATAAGTTTAATATACAATCCAAAATTTACTCTCCTTCTGTTAACTGTACACATACCATCACCAACGATGCTAGCATCTTCAGAGAATGAAGGATAAGCATTATTGTCTGAATTGGCGGCCATTTCAAAATCTTCTATTATTTTCACTAGCTATAAATGAAACACAAAAACTAAATAATTATATCATCTCCAAAGCATTTATGAGACTTACATAGCAGATATTCATGCAAAGTTTGCTTTAAGTATTTTTTTTCCTCAGAATCTTATAAACATCAGGATTATAGTATCTCAAGTAGATTTGTCTAAAGAGTTTGATCTTCTGGAACACTGCTTTGAGAAAAAGATACGAACTGTATTATACTTGTGAATTTTTAATCCCGTTAATCACATTCTGCTTTATAAACAGGTGAAGTTTCCTAACATACATTATCTGAAAAACATAGAAATAAAAATATTTCCACATTCTTCCTAAGTCAGAAGTTTCCTGAAGTTGAAAAATAGAAAGTGAAAAATAAAACTGACTAACCTAGGAAGAGACATTCTACTGATCATTTTTACAAAAAGCAAGTCTCAAAACTCATTTATAATATGTGAGAAAATGTTATAAAAGGAATCACTAATTGCCATGTAAATGAGGCAAACAGGAAAAAATGCTTCATTTTCAGGGATCAGAATTTGGCTAAATATTCAGAAAAAGTTTTTAAAACAAAATGCAATAAAATTCTGAAATAGAGAAGATGAGCAATGATGTTTTTCACCACACACTTTTAAAAGTCAGCTTAGATGATCCCGTGGAGGAAGGATAGAAGTGATTAAATAATCCAATTTAATGTATTAACTGTGTGTAGGTGACACAATGAGGTCCTATATTTCTGTGACTATTTGGGAGAGCAAGCAATGGACACTATGTGCTTGAATTACAAAAAAAAAAAAAAAAAAAAGACGCTGTGGAATTAGAGTGATACTGAATTCATTCTGTATTAAGCCAGGTCTGATGTGCAAGTATTTTTTTTCTTCACTCAATAGATAAAATTAGAACCTACCTACTTAGAACAGTTACTCCCACTTTGCTTTAAATTTGATTAAGAAGTTGAAGTAGTTGAAGTATGAATAAATACTTGCCAATATTCCCTACTTTGCATACACATAAAGTCAGCCCCATTTGAAGTTTTAGTCAAATTGAAAAACAGATGTAATAATTAATAAGCCAGAGTCTCTTGAAAAGTTTTAACATCAGACTTTTGTCATGACCTAACAAACTTGCAATACTTGAATTACATAAGATCATCTGAATGCACTATATCCAAACTGCATTTAATTTATATATATATTTAGATATATAAAGATGTTAAAAATGCAAATATTTGATTAAATCAATGGGAACATTTTCCAGAATTAGTCACATAATATTCTGCAGAGGTAAAACTTAGCCAAACCTTTGCCAAGATGATCTCCAACTGAGCTCATAGGCTTGTGCTATTTCGCTTTCCCACTTATATGGAAATTAAATATATTCAGCCTGTAACATCACCATTCTGCCCAGCATTTGGAACACTGTAAGCAGCCATGTCTACCAACAAATACAGCATTAAATGGAAAAGAACAGTACTTAGTTCTCACTCAATATATACTATGCAAGTTTGAAATACATTATTTGAAAATTTAGATTTTGTCCTTACTTAAATGAAATAAAAAGTAAACCATTTTAGACACAACAGTTAGCAGTCTGAACTCACCATTTTGGTATTTCTGAAATCCTCTTCCATATTTTCTGTTATATTCTGCAGCATCTGTAATTGCATATCCATTTCTTGCTGCTTTGTGGAAAAGTGTTCTTTGTTAACTACTTTATACAGCAGCCCTGAAGAAGGAAAAGTTCTGGCATCCTCATGTACTATGTTCCAATTTACACTGTCTCTAGAAGAAACTGGTCTATCTTCCTTTTGCACTTGGCTTGATGTATCTTTGGGATGATTGTCTAGAAGGAAAAGAGTGGACGAACACCATCAAGTGAACTGCAAACATTTAAGTACTGCAAATAATTAGGCATAGCTGTGCTATACACAGTACATCATAGATGGCAGGAATCAGCACAAAAGTCAAATTTATAAATGTTTTGATGTATAAGAAAACAAGCAGGAGGTGAGTTGGGAAAGGCTGTGTATTTTCTGTAGGGACGTAAGATATTATAATAAAAATGTGTAGCTTTTTTTTTGTTTTAAAAATACAACGGTTTACCTTTCTTCTGTAGCAGCTCAGGTGGAATTGCATTAGTAACAGAAGCTGTCCTGTGGTGAAGTTCTGCAGTAGATGGAATTTCAAACTTCTCAATTTGCTCTGTAGTACCTATATCTTCTCCTGACTCAGGTATCATGGGTAAATCATTAAGGATGTCACTGTCTTCAATGTCGATCACACTGATATATTCATGTTCACTCTAAATAAGAACAAGATAATGAATACGGCATGTGTTTTGAGCAGTACATTTTAATCATTTCCTGTGTTACTCTTCTCACTTGAAGTTGAGACTTCCTGTTTCAGAGACAAAATGATTACAATCTTCCCCGTAGTATTACACAACTGAGATAAGACAAATGACATACTTATAAATTAAACCATGTGTAAATTGGGCCACTAACCAAGTCAGGTGCATCATGCAGAAAGGATGGTAAAGGTTTCTCCTTCTCTTCACTAGGGAACCTCAGGTTTATATACATGTCTGGTGGTAATAACTCAGGGACACTAGATGATTCTATGGGAAAAGGATAATAGTATTATACTTAGAGTAAAAGCCATGAAACTCTGGAAAACTATTTGGAAATAGGTATGGATTCTCTAAATGACAAGATAACCTTAGATAAGCTTTGAAAATGAAAATAAAAAAAACATTGCTCAATAGATTTCTTTAATGTTTGCTTCTAACGAAATTGATCAATAGTTATTTTTCATTTTGGTGATAAATTACCAGAAAAACACTCAAAAGGTTAAAACCAGAGTAATGTGCTGCAGTATAAATTGCTATTCATTTCCAATTCTATCTTAAATGGTTAGAAAAAATCACTGTCTTGACTTGATCCAAATAAATGACACTACTTGGCTAGAAAGACATCTAATTAGTTATTTGCAAAGTATGCTATGTAGTAAAATAATCTTCCAAATGGAACAATGCTGTTGAATTTTAAAAGAAATGAAAAATTAATATGTTTATATGCTAGCATGGGGAAAATACTTAGGTAATTAATCTTCTTTAGCACAATTTATCATGGATTTATGATTTTTGTATGGGCAAAAAACCAAAACAAAATACATTATTTAGCCCAAAATAAAAATTACCTTCTATTTTGTATTCTACAAACTGAACTGAAATTTGACTGGAGAAAAGATTGAGCAGCACTAAAACCAATCTAAAACCTGTAAACATACCTCCTGATACAGAAATACAAAAGCATAGGTACATTGTACTAACTAAGATGCACCCAAATGTTTCATAAACAGGTTTATAATTATTTGACGTTTGGTTGAAAGAAATAGGATAAATTAGAATCCTACCAATACCCTGCATTAAGCTAACTCTTATAAAAAACATGTTAAGATGGTAATATTTTTATAGACGTCCACAACAACAAATGAAATAGACAAAGCCTGAAGCCACACCTGGCATGGGAACAGACGCGGTTGACTCATTTTTTCGAACTTCAGAAACCTCAATTCCAGCACTGATTCCAACATCCTTATATGTTTTGAGCACTTGATAGGGAAAGAAAACAAAATGCATGAATCTAAGGAAGGACACTTATGGCATCATTTGAACTTACGTTTCTGATTTACCAGCTCATGATGAAAGGAAAGCTGGGGGGAAGAGGTAGGGACGTGATTTCAGTCAAATGAGAAACATTGTCTAAAACAATAGATAAAGGCAATTTAAAAAGGAACTCTCAGAAAAAGTCACAGCAGAAGTGACTTACAGAAAGCATGTGGAATCTCTTACACAATTGCATTAGTAACATTTTTATTTATAACTATTTAAGTTTATTTATGGTTATTTACATTCCAATATTTTCTACTTTAATACTTTTTTTGGTAACAAAATGTAAAAGCCCACACAGGTAGCACTTACCTGGATGAGTATTTGTACTTGCATCTTGAGTTTCTGCTGGCTTTTTTTTTGTAGAAGCCATGTAATGTAGTTCTGCTGGAGTAGTAATTACTTCCTCCAATTTGTCTAAAATACAGTAACACACAATAGCTGTCTACTAGTGCATGAATTAGAAATCTATAAAAGCATTGATTTTAGCTCAGTACTCGGGGACCCAATAGATTTTTCTTTGCACTTCAGATAGATAATATTAACTTATCTCTAAGTATACTTTATGAATGGTATTAAGAAAAGTTTGTACTATCTGTCTTCTGTTCCAAAACTTAGAATGCTACACTGAATTAAAATCAAGGCTCAGTTCGGATGCGTAATGTTTACATATTTTACTATTCTGTGCAACAACCATTTGTTTCATATTTTTAAAGGGTGGAAATATTGATGACATGTATAACTTTACTTCTGATATTTTTAGAGCTTTGCAAGTCAGCATTTCTCTAAGGCCAGATTTCAGAGAACGGATTGCATTTTTTCCTCCTGGTAGTACTAAATATTGTGCTGAATTAATGTATTAGGAAGCAAATCTTCTTTCTATAGCCATAATCTTCCTTTTTCAAGCTAGGAATACTGTATACATCGACTTTCCTTTAAATATAGGAGTCTTAAGTTTCATATAATTAGAATATACTGTAAGAACCTTCTAAAACAAATGAAACAGATTTAGAATCTAAAATCACTGTTAGAAAAACATTTTGCTGATTAATCACATGAACAGAAATCACTGTGAACAATAGTTACTATATTCATACAGCATAGTTTTACTCTTTCCAGCAGTCCATTGTTTATAGGCATAAATAAAACATTACCACTTACTTTCAAGAAAACTTAAAATACTTCTGGAATCTTCAGGGGAACTATTCTGAGATTACACATAGTCAGGAAGTGTAGTGATAGGACAAGGGAGAATGGTTTTGAACTAAAGAGGGTAGGTTTAGATTAGACATTAGGAAGAAATTCTTCACTCAGAGGGTGCTGAGGCACCGGAACAGGTTGCCCAGAGCAGCTGTGGATGCCCCATCCCTGGAAGTGTTCAAGGCCAGGTTGGCTGGGGCTTTGGGCAACCTGGTCTGGTGGGAGGTGTCCGTGTCCATTTTGGTGTATGTGTGTGTGTGTGTGTGTTAAACTAAACGATCTTTTATGTCCTTCCAACCAAAGCCACTCTGTGATTCTGTATTTGGTATTATTAATCTTAAATTTGCCCTCTTTTCTCTCTACATCGATCCCCTAAGATTGACTAACCGAAAATAGGACTGAGTATCTATTATGTACCTTGAAAGGTTTTCTTAATTTTCTGGGGAAAGGACCCATAAATACACAATGTAGCTTTTATTTCTAAAGACTACACAGTTTGATTTATTAACATTTTGATATTGTTTTAATATAGAAATTTTCCTTGAAATCTAACAAACCTGTTTCTTGATTTTTGTAAGCCATCAAAGCATTAAAAGTATTTATACTTGCCTATTGAAATGAAAACATTATCTTGAAGGTGAGAGGTAGATTTTGCTTCTTGATCCTAATAAAATGAGAAGAAGAATTAACTTAAAAATAGTTACCGTCCCAGTTAAAAATTTTCTTGATGCTGTTAATTTTCCAATATACCTCCCCTGAATAATGATTTTAACAAAATCATTGTAGCATACTTTTCTTACCCTCTTTTTTTTTTTTTTTTTTTTCTTGTGATCCATTGCTTTTTAGTGGAATTAAAGAGTATGCAAAATTCATTACCACATATACCTTTGGGGTGATCTGCAGTAATTGTGAGGTGACAGTAATATAAATTCCTCATCCTTCTTTGAGCATATGCTATCCCTGCTGTATCATAATTAACATCTCCTAGCCATGGGGATGCTCTCCAGTTGCTGTGCTTGACAGAGAAGTCTTAAAGAAGGAATGTTATAGATGAGAAATAAATCTTACTGTTCTGTGTACTGAAAAGCCTGGCTTTTTATCTAGTACTAACAAGGATAACCCTCAAAGATAATAAAACATATTAAAAAAAGCTAGGTAAACAAACAGAAATGCATAAATCAAAACCCAGCCTGAGGAAGGTGTTTTTTTTTTTTTTTTTTTCTCAGTGGCTTGGCTAAGACAGAAATGAGATATCTTGCTCCCCATCTTGACTCTTCTATTGTCATCATTCAGCCTCACGTGAAAAAAGTGGTGCCTGGGATATCTCTCCTGGAAGTACTGCTATGCTATTTTTTTTCCAATTAGAGTATGTGTTTATATTTATTTTTAAATTTCAAAATAACCTATTCTACGTAGGAAATGTCCCAGGAAAAACAAAAACAACCTTGGAATACTTTTTCCATCATAAATTTGCTATTTATAGGAAATAAAAATGTATACTGTTTTTAGGGGAGAGCCTGGAAGAAATATACATGATTGTTTTAGTTTAGTTTGCTTTGTCTTTCTGTTAATATTTGAATGGAAAAGGCAACGAAAAAACATTTTTCTATACCCCAGTCTCCGATTCAACAAGCATCACTGTATCATTAATACTGATAATGGAGTCATCTGGATGGAAGGACACAGTTGGTTTCTTCTTTTCCTCTTTCATTTGTTTTTCATCACGCCTCTTTTGTCTGCCAACATATTAATTACAAATAAAAATAAGAACCACACTGTAATAATAGGAATATCTGTAATTTTCTAAGAAATATTACTAGTTAGAAATATACAGTGCAGTAAAGGTGGAGAATATAAATACTACTGCTGCACAGAGTTCAAAGTATGACTTTCCCTACCAGAGGATCTACCTGAAATCATTGCAAGACCTCTGTTAAAAATATTTAACAGTCAGACCAAAATCTGTTAATGGTGTTATATGCTAGTCATATTAAACATTACACACTGGATAATATTAAGTACCTACATTTTGTGTATAATAAAAATAAAAAATCATTACAAAACAAAATGTCTGTAAGGAAACTCTAAGAAATATTCCAGCAAGAAACAAACCTCTGTTATAACTCAAATTATCTAATTAACTATTTTACGAAAAAAGTTGCAATTCTCTTTGGTATCTGATGAGTAGATTATAAGACAATTGTAGCTTTAAGAATTTCAACTGATAATATCAAAACAAGTATTTCAAAGTCCAGCTGCAGATACCTACATATTGGTTGTTTTTCACCTTAATGTGAAACATTCACCTTAGAGTCTGTTTCCAACTACCAGAGTTAAAAGCATCATAATCAGATGCAACCATTCTGTTCTAGATGCAATGATGCCATTAACTCTTTCAGGGAAGGCACAGATCTGTGAAATGTGTGCTATCTAGTGACATTATAAAAGAAGTGAACAGTGAGTTACATGCAACTTAAACTAACTGTTTTAACTCCTTGTGAAGTCATTTAACAAAGTATAAATCAAATTTCAAAATTCATGAATAACAGAGCTTCTGAAACAAAATAAAATATCCCTCCAGCTGGAATTTTCCTGCCCACTGTCTGGAGTCAAAATCAGAGCCTGTATCTTAATTTTTATTAAAACAGTATTTCCTTCTTGAAGATAACTAATATGCAATAGAGACAGTCTTTCAAAATTAAGATCCACTTCAAAAATTTGGCTTGCCTTTTTCTACTGTTCTGCACATCTCTTGGTTCAAATGGTTCAATATCAGTTTTTAGTAACTGGATAGATTCAGTTTGGCCCTGTCCATAGAATGTACTGGCCAAAGTATGATGGTGGTGGCATTGCTCAAATGCAATGAGATCTTGAAGTGGAATGAGTTTTGGTACCTGGAAGTGTTCAGAGAGAGAAAGAAAAATGAAACAGTGATAAAGGAATCAGGGAGAAGCCCAGCTATCCTGAATCAATAGAACAGGTCCTGTTTGGGATCTCAGTTATATAAACACAACTCAGTTTATGGAGTGAAAATGTGCTGTTAGCAAAACCAAAGGTAACATGTACATGTAAACTATTTCCAGAGAGTAACCTAAAAGATATGAATTTTCTCCACATAATGTATTTCACTAATATTTTCATTGCTAATGTCTCTGGTTGAGGATGAAGGTAGGAAGCGTGCAATGAGGACAAAGACTGAAAAAACAGATTTCAAAGAAAAGCATTTACGTTCAGATGGAATGGCAAGCATATGAGATTCTGTCAGAACAACATCTTTCAAAATCTCAAGTTCTCAATATTTGTAAGACAAGGTTTTCTTCCCAAGACTTTTAGCATTACATTTTTGCCCATACAAAAGAACTGCCTGTGATCTGGAAGCATTAACTTATTTTTGATGAATTAGAAACCATGAAACTGAAGAAGACCCACAACTTAGAAAAATGTATTATTAAATCCAGTACCTTATTTTTTTGAAGTAAATTGGCATGAAGCAGTGATATTCCTGTGTTCTGGAATGTTTCTCTGCACTCAGTCTCCTTTGTTGTAGGTTTAACAGGTATTGAAGCAGTTGGGATTGGCTGTCCTATAACTGGTGGAAGTCTAGGTACTGGGTCAAGCTGCAAGTGCAGTAGTGGAATACCAGCCAGGTTCTGGGTGATCAGTGTATTATTGCCCACTTTTACATTACCAGAGAATTGCTGCTGACATGATACTTCTTGTTGTTCTTCATACTGATTTGTATTTAGGTGCTTGAGAGGTAGCTTATGCACAGTTTCTGCCCACCTTTTCTCTTCCTCATGTATTTGCCTTGGGATCTCAGGGTCAGATTTACTCATACTTAAATGTGTTGTTGACTTGTTCTTTCTTGATGTGTATGATGACGGATGGTTCCATAAAGAATCTGATGAATTCCAAGCTTCTCGTGGTGTTTGGGGTGGTCTACCAAAAGCTGATGACATCTCTAGTGGATATAAAAATGCTGGTTTGGAATGATAACGTGATTCAAGTTTAAGCAAAGGAAATCCATTTGAGTAATTCAGGGTTTTTGCAATAGGGATAAGTCTGGGCGTTTTCTGAACACCTGAAGAAGGAGCTAGGAGACGAACTTGTTTATTAACAGGGGCTGAAGAATGCAAATCTTGAGATGGTGGCATAAATCCTGTCTCTTTGCTGTGGCTTTCTAGCTGGCTTAAAGAAACATACATGTCCAGATGATTCTAAAAACAAAGAAAAAAAAAGCATTTAAAAGTACCCTGAAATGGCCGTGCATTAAATATGGACATGGTGTATATATATATATATATTGTCTACTGCAATGACTACAAGAATATTTAGTAATTTAACAGGACAGATATACAGAACTGTCTTCATAAATGACTCACTGACGTACTTACTCTTATGTTGCCATTGTTGCTTTCATCTCTTAAACTATTCCTTGGTTGAAAATCTGAGGTCTTTTGAACAGATTTTCCTTTATCTTCTTGAGTGGGCAGTTCAGTTTTTAGAAAAGCATTAGGAGAACAGGAAGATCTTCCAGAGCCATTGCCTTTTGCCCAGTGTGCAGTCTGGCTTCCTTCCAGGTGGACAGATTGATGGTGTTGTAAAATCTGTTGCAAATTTGGCAGGTTGGCACAGGATGACTGGACTATTTGCATTAAACTCATGAAGTTGATTTGCTGTAGCTGGATAGACACATACACACAAAATTAACACTCAAAAAAACTTTATCAGGGATTTTGGCAAAAATAACACCTTTAGGCTATGTTCTAACTGTTCACTATCTTGTTAATATAGGTGTCAAAATAACCAATATCCCTAAGTTTCAATGATGATTCATTCGTATGATAGTTTATTGAAAAGAACTATACCTGCCACAGAAGGGTTATGCTAAACCAATAAAAATTCCTTTACTTATTTTCTGAATATTAGGTTAATATAAGTTTACACGGAATGCTTTGAATGTGCTAACAAAAATTAATTTCTAGCATAGCCACCAAGTTATTGCAGTTTCAGAATCTTTCCTGACCTATGCAATTATGTGAACTAGAATGCACTCTGATTTTTACTATTATATTACTCATTTTCTTGAATCAAAAACAAACAAAAAAAGTCTCAAGCACATTTTCACAGTAGATACCTGGAACTGGAAATCTTTCCTTTTTTCTTTAAAGGGAACAAATACCTTAAAACAGTAACTATCCCCATTGTTTAATAAAATTTTATATTGTGAACACCATTTTCAATATCTAGATGCTCACCTGAACTAACTTAAACATTTCATCTTGGAGCATTTGCCTGACAGTTTCTGATGTGTTTTGTATCTCTTCTGTAGGGAGTTCTTTCTTGATGTCTTGTTTTTTTGCACAAATGGAAGTTTTGGAGACAACACTTGATATACTTGACATACCAGTCAGAGAAGGCTGACTATGACTTACAGAAACATTACTAAAGAACAGAACAAAAAGAACAAAACTGTTAGAAACATTCATAGTTCAGAACCTATGCTAGGTTTTCTTAAATAAATCCAGAACATTTTAAAAAAATCATTATTTTTCTAAAGCATAATTAATGTATAGTAAAGAATTTAACAATTAATACTGCACAATCTTCATTAGAGACCTTCTTTTTTTCCTAACACTTCCTAATATAATCAGTGAAAAACAGTAGTGAAGACATAAGATTTACCTGATTCTTAGTCACAGGGTTATCTGAAACATTAACTTGCTAGAGATGCAGGCAGAAAACAATACTGTCACAGAAAATGGGTCTATTAATCATAAAACCCAAAAGGTGAGAGAAAATGGAGGACATTATTAACCAAAATGTGAGAGATAGCAGATCTACTTTCATTTAAATTATTAAATGTGCTTTTATCTATCTGGAATTAAAACCAACAACAAAATTGCACATAAGAAAACAATTAAAATAACATGTACCAGATGATAAAATATAATTAGTTTTCCAATTACTCACAGAGATAACTAGATGTTATAGAAGGTAAAGACTTACGTAGATGAAGTACTTAAGTGAAGTAGAGAGGGTTAGGATTTACATGATGTTAAAAAGAAACACCTCTACCATCATAATGTAACCCAAAACACAACACCCTACTTTCTCAGCTGTATCAAATGCTGACATTGGTAGGGTTACTCTGGAGGACTTCTCACAACTGAACAGGATGGCATTCAAGAATGTCAAGAAATAAAACCAAAGTGTAAAGCAATTGTTAAGAAATAATACTGAAAAGGTTTTGGATATGTAATAGGTGTGAAAAGGAACAGGAAATGTCTTCTTTTGGAAGACAATTAGAATGTATAACCATAGTATGAAATCCTGAAGTTGGAGAAAGCTTTTTAATTTTTTTTTTTTTTTAAAAGGCATGAAAAACTTAAAATGAAAATGAGACTGGAGACAGAAAACAGAATACAAAGGGATGTGTACATCTGACCTTCCTGTAAGCTGAAATAATTCATACAGGACTATTCAAAAAAAAAAAAAAAAAAAAAAAAAAAAAAAAAGCTGGCTCTTGACCCCTTTTCCCAATTCCAACATTCTCCCTGTTTACATGCATAAGCATAAACCTAATACTTTTATTTAGCAATTGACAAAGGACATGCATATTTTCATCACTAAATAAAAATATAAATATATAATACTATTGTTAATAAGTTTTATGTAATAATATATCTATACTAGTATTATAGAATTACCATAATATAATAAAAATAATAATAATATTCTATCTGTAACCAAAAGAAAAAGAGTATAGCTTCTTGTGAAATCTGGTTATCTCTGAACTGCTATTTAGCATGTTTGATTCATGTGATATTCTGGAAAAAAATGTAAGAGCATGTGATCCTCAAGGATTATGGCATAAAACATTTCAAGAAAGGCTACTCAGTACTACAGTTTGCAGGAATAAATATTTTGTAATTAAATCTACACATGTTACTTGAGGCTGAAAATTTAATAGGCGTGGTCTATGATTCACTGTATAAAACATTATGGGTTTATCTTACCCAGGAACTTCTGAATCTTGTTCTAAAGAGAATGATTTAGAAATGGTGCTACCAGGAGCTACCTCAGTTGTGCTAAAAGAAATTTTAAAAGAAAGTATTATAAATACTACAATAATGTGCTGCTTATTTTCATTTCATACATATACACTTTTGTTTATATATATATATACAATAGAATTATACCTGTAAGACATGATCAGAGCTATACTGAACTGCATTGCATCGAATACTGCATTATGCTGCAATTTGAGCTGGCTAATATTGACATTCATGCTTTGTCTCCCTAGCAATCAGAAACTGACTCAAACAAAAGCACTGAAAAAGTTCTGGCTGTTCACACAAACAGTAGGCAAAAAATAGGTTGATCTGAATTGACAAAAGAAGAGAAAATCCAATTTGAGCAATATTGTTAATAAGATTACAACCTGTATTCCTAAAAAAGAAAAGCCAGCATCATAAGAAACCTTTGAGAAGCATCTTATGTGCAGTTATTTTTGAAATTGTATTCTCAGATTTTCTAAAGTTAGGCCATTTTATAGTTCTTAACAAACATTACATTCAGAGTAGTATTGATTTATATAACATTATAATTAAGATTTTTAAAATATTAAGTCATTCAGGCACTGTATATCAGAGACAAAGGTTTCATTATTATAAACAAATTTGGTGGACTTATAAAGAAAGATACTCAAGATAATAAAAACAGGTAGATATTTTACCCTCATTAAATGAAAAAATCCCCAAACACCAATATTTCTCATGATAAACAAAAAAATCTTGTGCTTGTAGAAGGCTTCTTCCCTTCAGAGAAATCAAACTAGGTAGTAAACAACTCAAACTGATGATGTGACAGTCAAATTTATGAACTGTTTCCATAATTTTATGTACATTTTATTTTAAATGTAGATATATTTTACAATTTACATGTAGCTTACATGAAATTCTAAAAAGGCCAAAAAGATGCAAATTTCTTGAGTTTTCAAGTTGTGCAAAATATCTCCCTCCCTCTCTCAAGAGCTAAAGTGCTTATTATCCACAACTATTTTTATCTCACCTTCTCTTTCCTAGATACCAATCTGTCTTTCTTCTAAATTCTGTAACAATTTAACTGTTAAATTTCTTAGAATAAACAGCAGTGTTTAATCCAAAGATGCTACTCCTAGTTTCGAGATGGAAAAAAAAAACCTGAAGGCTTTTCCAGCTATTATTTCCAGCTATTCTCCAGTTATGTACTTTGTCTATAAATAAAATGCTACTCCTTCCCACAAATCATGCCGCTATTGCTTGTTCATTACTAAACTAACCACTCACCTATCCAGCACTTTGTTTATGTGAAATGCCTGTGTATGTGGAATAGAACACAACTGAATGTTTTTTTCAGGTTATGACTTTGTTGCTATAAGGAACAAGAACCCATTAAGACTTGACTGAATTTGACAATTAACAAAATTACTTTAAATTGTTTAAACAAAGTTAAAAGGGAAATAAAAACAAAAAAAAAATCTCTCACACATTATGTTCAGCCTTTCCTTCCTTTGCTTTTTCCACCTTTTGATCTTCCTGTAGACTATCTATATCTGAAATGGAGATGTGCTGCAATATAAAAAGATGCATCTGATCATGTAGATTTTTATATTCCCCTTCCAAGTCAATGAATTCTTATTTTATTAGCCTAAGGCAAATACACTTTTGATTACTCAGCCACTACAGCTCAGAAATACGGAGATATCCTAATAATTCATGCAATTTTTTTTTTCAAGTCAATATTGAGTTTTTATTTTCAAATTCACATTCACATACAGCACTGTGGAAATAAAGTCTGATAATCTTGCACCTCCTGGGTAAAAATGAAAATGGGTAAACAACCCTTATATATGCAAACTATCCATAAACTAAGAAATTGAAATCTAGAGTACTTCCAGAGACTACGCTTATGCTGTTGCAATTCACATTTCAACATAGTAATCTTTATCCTATTTCTAAGGCTAGAGAATTATGATTGAAGATGATGCATGGGAACAAGGCTTATTTACAGATCTAAACTGAGTTTTTAGACATAAACAAACAAAATGCACACATTTAAACTTTTAATTTAAAAGCAGGCAGGCAAGCAAACAAGTCATAGAGTTTTTAGTTAGTCACCTTGTGACAGCTTCAAAGTCAGTACACATTTTTAAAGAAGGAAGTTGTTAATACAGCTAGCTATTGTAAAGAAAGTACATGTAAAATTCTATAAACCAGAAGACTTTTTTTTAGTTTTGTATATATGTGTACATGAAAAATTGTATATATTTATATATAGTGTTACACATATATAATTATATATCTGTTTATGTAGGCATACACACATTTATTATTAAAAGCATGGAATCAGTTTTAAAAAGTGCTTACAGCAGATACCGTTTTACTACTGTTTAATTACTTGTGACTTTCATTATTGATTTAGCTAGGGAAAATTTTCACTGATTCCAAATCCTTTAGGCCTGATTTTTATAAATATATCAAGGAGTTTAGGGTATTTTGATAAGAGTACTCATACTAATTTGGTTCCTCTATGCAAGATGGTAACTTGCCTTTCCAGTTTTGATCCTTACAGAGCTATTGGAGCTCTTTGGAGTTTCATATGGCTCCTCAAAGAACTCTATAAAATAAACAAAATTATTCTAAATTAGAAAACTACTTGACACAGAGCACTGTTTTGTCATTCTGTCAGCTGGTTACTTTACTCCACTTGAGAGATCTCTCAGCAAATTCAAAAGTCATGCTATTGCTACTGATCATAGGTGTCTGAAAAAAAAAAAAAAACCTTAAAGCTTAATTCCACAGTAGGAATATGATAAAATTAATCTCTGCTTCTTTTACAATTTTCAAATCATATTTTATGTATGTTGTCATGGATATTTTTGAATTAAAGTAAATGAGAGAATTAAATATTTCAATATATCCAATTTCTGTAGTAAAAATAAGTTACATAGTGCAAAACTGATCAGAAAAAGTATTGAGAAAAAATCATATAGAATTTAGTTATAATATAGAACCGATACAATAATAATTTCAATAGAACAATAAAAACATATTTCCATTTCTGTTTAAATAAACTGAAGGATATAAAACAGTTAGCATTTTTCCCAAGCATGATTACATATGTCAGACTAGAGTAAAAGGATATCACATAAAAACAAACCTTCACTTTCTGATGTTACATCTAACTCCTCCTGAACAAATGGCTCCACTTCATTAAGATCTCCAGTCAAATGAGGTAGAGAATAATTCCCACAATTAATTTCCTTCTTATCAAAATGTTTTGATTTTGTAGACATTCTGGTAATTGGAATCAAAAAAGGTATTTAACAATAAAAATAAATTCAGTACTTGTCTTAGTTTAAGTATACTGTCCATCCCAGGTTGCAGCCTAGGCTGTAAAATAAACGCTGTTGTCATATTATGAATTTTCATATAAACTTTCTCTGGGAATTTCACTTAAACCAAGATTAATATTAATTTTTGAAATAGATAGAATATTTTACTGACAGTAATACCACAATCTTTCAGATGCGCTTCAGAAAAATGTAAACAACACATATGACCTACCAAAAAGAAAATGGTAAGTATGAACTGCATCATGACTTCAAAATCATCTGGCTATCCCTCACAGAAACTTCCTTCATTAAAAAATTGTCATAGCAGACACACAACAATGTCTATAAATACTAGTAACAAGGATCTTTAAATTTCTTTAGTGAAGCAGAAAATGAAGATATACGTCAGAAAGGCCTTCAGGTTATGGAATCTCCATCTTCAGAAGTATTTAAGATATTAACAAATAAAATATTTACTGCCTTTTCCATCTATTTTCCTGACATGTATAAATGAACACAGCTAGATTACAGATCCCAGATCCAAGGGGTAAAAAAAAAAAAAAATAACAAAAACAAGAAAACTTCCTCCCCCCACAAAAAACCAAACTATTAACATGTTGAACTATTGTCTCAGCATAAGGAAAGAATGGAGGTTTGATTTTTTTGAGAATGCCATGGTATCAATTATATCAGAAGTGTAGATCCCATTTCTACATCACTAACTGTATAAACAATTTAATTCATATTCGAGAGCCACTTCATTTGCTACATAGAGGTATGTCTAGACACAGAGATTACTTTTCTGTATCTCAAGAGTAAAGTTACATTCATAATGTAATCTTCATTACAGAAGTCCTATAAAAAGTGAAGTCTTATAACAGCTATGTGACAGTATTAAAGACGCTACTGGTAATGCTAGTACTGTTTAAAGAGAAAACTTAAGATTTTTTTCTGATGATTATGAAAAGTAAGAGGAACACAGAATAGAATGATCAAAATCTTAAAATCTCATTAATATTTGCATTACAAACTTGGTCATTTTTTTGAGAACTGACATAAACACATGATATTATGAAGCATAAAAATTTGGATTCTCTTTTACAAAATTGATAACATATCACAGTATAGAAGACAACTCCTTAAAGTTTCCAGTTGAATTAGTAGCTTATACACACACGGAATATATATACTAATTAATGATAATACTTTAGGAATAACTTCTAGTAATATAATAGACTACCTGCAGCTGTTAAATGATATTCATGTAAGTTTGAGTTTACACTCGACATTTAAAAAACATATAACATGTAATAACAGTAGAACTTTGCATGTTGATATGTTGATTAGCTGGGGAATTACATCCAACTAGATTTCTTAGGTTACAAATAAAATTACCCCAAACTGGTTTCATGAAGGTCATCATAGGCTTGTACATTCTGGACATCAAGTGGAGGATCAGCCAGTACAGAAGAGCCTTCATCCACACTACTTTCCTTCTCTGTGCTAGGCTGGCCTTCTGATAGAGATGCAAAATCTTCCAGACATTGATTAGTTGGACTCTACCAATAATAATAAAAATTCACTAGTTTTAGAAAAGAAAGATACTTGATACTTTAAGCAAGCAAACAAAAATGTATGTCATATAGTATATTTCTGTTTAACTTCATGTTGTTTTAACTATTACATAGCTAAGAAATTCTTGATTTACAGCTGCCTGTAGAACCCACATTTTGCCCCTTTTTGCATTAAGTAAAACAATGGTCCTCTGGACTATCTAAAGGAATCATAAAATAACAGATGTTTCATGATTCCTTTGTTACTGATGCCATGTTACAATTAAATATACAATATTTGGCCTTTAGCACCAGTAATACTAATCTACTTTAAATTCTTAACACTGTATGGCAGTATAATCATGCATAGATAGAAGCACACACAAAATTTTGGTAGTAAGATGTAAGTAAAATACAGGTGGTACTTGTAAGAAAACAGAAAACAGAAACCAAGCACATGGCAAAATGTCTTTCAATGCGTGAAAAGAGCCTTCTCAAAGAAACCCCACAGCCCTCTCCCCACTTTCATGTAGCCTAAATTAAAGAAGATAAATGATCCAGTACGAAATAAAGCAACATTGTATCTGGTTCTTCTGGCAAATCAATTATGTATTAATGCATATTCTCTAATTGTATATAACAATGCTAGTTGGAAATTCAGAATTCACTATTCCCCAATCCACAGCTAGCTTCAGTCAAACTGCATCTGTACTGTCCTCTGAAGACAAATAAATCCACATTCACATTTTCCCTTAGAAACTCTATTATTTATATTGTTTTCTAGTACTCTATCTCCAATTCTGGCTTTCTTCAAAGATAATGTTGAAAATTAGACATAGTAATTTAACTTTTCAACATTTGCTCAAATACTGTGATAACTAGTTAACTGAATTTAAACAGGACTTCCAAAGAGGACTTTCATTTCCAATTGGAGTCTTCCTAAAGAATTCCTGGAATTCTCATTCTGTAGCAAGTCCTAAAGGAAAGGCATAAAGATCAGCATTCTATGTTTTACTGAAAATCAAACAATGACATAAAAGAAGTATAAGATTTTGTTTGTGATGATTTACACATTACATTGACAGTTACTCCATTTCCTCGCTTACCTTAAATGTTGTATTCCTTGCTTGTGATCCATCTCTGTACAACTGTTCTATCAGCCATAAAGAAGAAAGGACGGCAGCTGCTGATGTTTTCACATGTATCATTGGGGAACTCTCGTCTGTGGAATCTTGTTTATTGGAATCACAAGGCAGCTTCTTATCAGACCATCTGATCAACCACTCTAGCAGTTTTGCAATATTGTTAAATTTACCCAACACTTCTGTAGCTAGTTCTTCTCCTGGTACAGTATCAAGTACATGAGTTTTGTAAATGTACTTAGAAGTTGCCGAAGATGGTAAGCTAGAGAAAGTATGCTTAGGGATGATCTGGCTTGCTGATGCAACAGTTACTCCTTGATTGTCACCCTGAGCTCTGTAAACTGATTTGTGTTTTAAACCAAATAATCCTTCTTTAAGCCCCTTGACTAGGTTATGCACACAAGGTTCTCTTGTTTGTGCAATGGACTGTACAATGGGTGGATTTTTCAAAACATTTTTGTCTATACAATGGACAGAAGCTGTTCCAGGATTGCAAGCTGCCAGGGTGACAGTATAGCAAGAACCTGCTCTAAACACACTTTGGCTTCTAGTTTTGACTTGTCGACGTTTTAATGTTGTATGAACATCAAAAAAGAGAGAGTTTAATTCATGCTCTCGAAGAAGTTCAGAAAAGCTAGTAAGAAATGGAATTCCAAGGTCACTATACTTTGTAAGGTCTCTCTCAAGAATATAACTCAAAAAAAGCTCTAAGAAAATAACATATTCATCATCATCACGTTCAAACTCCCATGCACCAACTATAGGTAAATTACACTGATTATGTGCGCCTTTTCCATGCACTTTTTCCTTATGTTTTGTTTTCCAGTTAACAGCTTTTGTCTTGCAGGCATTATTTTTGCTCCTTATATCTCCTTGTCCCTGATGTTCCTTATCCCTGTTAGACAAAAAACAAACAGAATTAACATAAAAATCAATGCTAAGAAGATTTAAATGGAAAATTAAGTAAATGCAACATTACTTCCTCTTCTTCCTCTGTTGTTAAAAATGCAAAGCTAACAATAAATCTTACATTAATACAATTTAAGGTGGCAAATTAATCATCAGAGGTTAAATCCATAGTTCTTACAGAGACAGTAACTTGGAATTATCATATCTGAATTTGGTCATGGCTAATAATTGACATTTCAATAACAGTATTAGTTACTTAGTACCTGACCTAACATTGACATAAGATTTGATACATTTGTAATTTCTCATTTGATATATTATTCAAGGTGACAATTATCATATTTGGTGAAAACATTATTTTCCCAATAAGACAACTGATTTTTTTTCTTAATGGAAATGTTTCTGCTGCCATTTTTTCCATACCTTTGTGGTGGAGGTGTTTGAGCTCTCATTTCTTCAGTAAGCAAAGCATCAGAAAGTGTATCTGCTGTTTCAGCATCACTGTATAACTGAGGACTGCCAAGATCAGTAAGTGTGCTTCTGCTTAGACTACTGCCTAACGAGAATCTGTCATAACAGTGTTCCACTTCCTCATTAGCTCCCTCTTCTGTTGGCTCCCAAATATTAACTTCTATGGGGCCTATATTCCTTATTACACGTCTCAAGGCCTTCATTCTAGATTTTTCCACAGCCTGTATAACAACGGACATCATTTCTTCAATTTCAGGACCTGCCCAAAGAAAGAAAACCTAGAAATTTTGAATGCAAACTACTCTGTTTTGACTTACTGTCTCAAATTGTGACAAGAACAACCTTTAAATCATCATTAATTACAGCCATTTAGAAATCCAGACAGCAAATATTATAAAGAGAAGAAAACCATCAACGTGGAAGTCATGATATCCTGTTATTGGTATAGACATCAAAAATAAAATACAGACTTTGCCACAAAACCCTCTTAAAGTTGTCTAACTAAAAACTATAGTAACTGTTTTGTGGGAGGTATGAAAGAAGGGATTGTCACAACTTATTAACTAAGCAGGGTAAAAAAGAATGCTCATTTAATTAAATATTTCCTGAAGAAGGATAGACATTACCTTTAACAGTACATTGTCTGAGTCGCTGATGGAGACCATGATATTTATCTCTTAGTGGAACCCTTACATCTTCAGGATTAGGAAATGCTTTTACAAAAATTTCTGCCACCTGCAAAAAATAGTTTCTTCTTCAGTAGCTAACAGACAAGTGAGGTGTAATTCAAACAGAAGTTACATCAGCAAAAAGTCTAAGCAGTAGCACTTAAAAGAAAAAAAAAAAGAAAAAAAAAACAACATTTGTTATACTCTCTAATGATTTTGTTCTATTTTTAATTTCTTTTACCTTTTTGTCTGGTGGCAGTTCTCCAAGCAGGCTCAAAATGACATCTTGAACTATTTCTTCAATATTCATGAACCTGCAGAAGGGAAGCATTCGGCAAGCCCATTCTGCTGCATTCAGACAATGATCAGCTGTGGAGGTACCATATTCATTCTTCTTTAAATCCTAAAAAAACACTTGCTATGTCAACATTAATTGACAAAAAACGATGTATTTCAGCTAAGCTATTCAAACATTGCAAACTACAATGATTCTTTCCCAGCTAACATGAAATAAAAACAGCTAACAGCTTTCAGAGTGAGAAATATACAATGGTAGGAGGCAGATCACAGTTGTAATGGGGAAAGGAAAGGAAGGGGGAGGGGTATTTTGAATCTGTCAGTGGTTTCTATTTCACTTGTCACTGCTGCAAAACACACAGAAAAAAACAAACGAGCCATCCTGTTTATTTGGAGCTTGATTTTTCTAGTGAAGAGAAGTTTGGACTCATTTTAAAAAGAAAGTAAACTTTGTTGAGGACAGCTTAGTTACTAACTAGATACAACAAAAATCTACATCTGTATTGTTACAGTATAAAAGACGAATATTATAATGCCAGCAGTTTCTTTTTCTTCTTTGACCTTTGACATAAATTAATGAAGGTATAACAGAGAAAACATGCTAAAATTTAAATATTTTTCATTATTATTTTGAAAACCAAGGCCCAACCTTCATCATAAAACCTGCTGCATGCGAAGAAAAATAGTACATTAAATAAACATTGATCAGAATCAAAGCCCATCACAAATACTTTTAGGAAGCTGCAGTTCACAAACAACAGCACTACTCTGTAGCATTAAGTGCTTACTTCACATTGTATCATTTTGTCGTACTATGCAAATAAAAGTCCTCAGAGAAACATGCATTAGGTCTTTAGTATTCTTCTTACAGCTTTATACAATTAAAATGTCTCTTTACTATGTTAGTAATATAATTACCTTATGCATGTTTGCATTTTCCCTTGCAGTTTGGTACTGCCTACAGCTTTCAGATAATCTTTCACGAACATGTAACATCCAACACAGTGCACATAGCTCTCTGAACCAACCTATGAGATAAACATGCAATGTGATGAGACTGGCTAAATAAATGAACAGCTTGAGATTTTCAGCTAGAAGAAATTAGTTATTTGTTTTAACAGTAATCCTAGAAAAATGTCATTAATTCTTATCAGTAGTGCCCCTATAACACATATCTATAACACATTCTAGCACAGGAACTTTTGGATTAAGAGATTTGATAACTAATGTAATTAAAAGCTAGGAAAAAAAAAAGTGCACTCGATGCACTGAAGAATAAATCATGCTGATTAAAGTTTCTTTACACCTGTGGATCATCTCTTGTGCTCATTTTTCAGCTCTAAATTACTGTATATTATTGTATACAGACCTAAAATTTTACAGGAAATATCATCAAGTTGATGGTCTCTAGAAGATGTAGAGCTACAGAAAGCAGTACGGAAATTGCAGTAATGAAGCAGAGTCTTTGGAAATGGATTCATTGAAGGAAGAGATCCTTTCATTCGAATCTATAGATAGCAAAAATAAGCAAATAAACAATGGTCTTTATTTAGATATGATTAGGAAATGTATATATGGATCAACAATGTTTCTTGCTTATCAAAATGGAAATAACACCATTGCTAGATGAATAGTCTCTCAGTTATAAGCAGAATACTGTCAAGATCAGCACAACTTCCTTAAGCCTGCTTTCCATTTTCTTCAAATCAGTATTCTGAAAATTCACTTAAAAGAACATGTTCCATATGAGCTATGGCAAATAAAATGTTTTTGTTTGCATGGTAATTCATGAGTATTGTGAAATAAATACAGGAGCCACAATGTATAACTCCTGTTTCAGCCTCTACTTCTGGCCACTTCCCTGTGCATTAAGCATTAAACCTCTGTGTAACCATGCAATGAACTGTAAGAAGGTGGTATTTATTCAAAAGACAATTTCCTGATCTGTTTCTCTGCCAGATGCAGGTGCGGAGGGGTTGAGGGAAGAAAAGTTGAGGGAAGAAAAGCTTCTATACGTACATCAGTGATAAAAGGAAGACTAGGCAAAATGTGGGTCCTCTCCAGAAGGAAGTGGGAGACCTAATTACCTAATTAGGTCTTCCCCTAATTGGGGAAGGCTGAGGTATTCATTGCCTTATTCTTCACCAGCAAGCACTCTAGCCACACTGCCGAAGTCACAGAAGGCAAAGGCAAAGACTGGGAGAATGAAGAGACACCCACTGTAGTAGAAGACTGAGTTTGAGACCACCTAAAGAACCTGAAGGTACACTTGTCCATTGGACCTGATGAGATGCACATGAAGGTCCAAAAGGAACAGCCAGATGATGTTGCTGAGTCCCTATCCATCACACCTGAGAATTCCATTTGAGGACATCCAGTGAAGTTCCCTCTGACTGGAAGAGGGGAAACATAGCCCCCTTTTTAAAAATGGAAAAAAAAGACGACATGGGGAACTACAAGCCTGTCAGTCTCACCTCTGTGCATGGCAAGACCATAGAGCAAATCCTGCTGGAAACTCTGCTAAGGCACATGGAAAATAAGGAGGTGACTGGTGACAGCCAACATGGCTTCAGTGAGGACAGATTGTGCCTGACAAATCTAGTGGCCTTCTAAGGTTACAGTGTGTGGATAGGGGAAGAGCAACTGACACCATCTACCTGGACTTGTGCAAACCATTTCATAACTGTGCCTGGATGACTACACTCAAAGGGCTGTAGTCAATGGCTCAATATCCAAGTGGAGACTAATGAGTGGTGTTCCTCAGGGGTCAATACTGGGACATCTTTGTCAATATATTATGAATTTGATTCTGTGCAAACAAAATATTGAACAAGATCTTATAAGCCCTGTGCTTAGTGTACTAAGACTACCACTTTACCTGAAGGGAGCATCGTGTTCTCTGGTATATATTCAACCCTAGCGTGATCTGGAATTTGCTTTCATTTAGCAGCTGCAATTTCCAATTAAAATTGGCTTGTTTCTTTCCAATATAGAAAGATGCTTGTTCTTTATCAAGTAGGTACAGAAAGGAGCCAACTGTATGAAGTTGATACCTTAGAAGTTTACATTCTATTTTTCTGAAACAATTAAACACAAGAGTGTAAAATTATGAGAAGATATTTTAAAAACTTGACTCAGCAAAGTCCAGATGAGAATGAACACTCCCACAATGCAATTTCAAGCCTGTCAGTAAAGTTTACTACTGAAAAGCAAGTTGCAGAGGAAAACCCTACAAGTTAAATGCTTACTTTTTGCATAATTTTTCTTGCCCATTTCAGTTGTGAAATATACCACTGTGCTGAAGGGCAGGAACAATGAGCAGCTTGGAAGAGCAAGATAATTCGCTGAAGAATTCCTGATACTTTCTCACGATTTTCTTTCTCAGTTTTTAAAATAATGTCATTGCAGTCTTCCTGAAAAATAAAAAAAATCCAAGCCAAAAACAAGGCCCAAATTAGAAAGAACGTATATCAGAAAGGAAAATAAGGAAACATCCTTTCTGCTCCTAAGAGAATATCCCCTCTTTCTCTTTAAAGCACAACTTCTTTACAGAAAAAAAATGGAGAGGCACACATACTTTATCACCATGTAGATACTTTAAGAAATGAATGGATATGGAAAAACAGACAGCATGACATCCAAAATACATCCAAACAAGGACCAAATAAGCTTCTATTGGGCACACTTACTTCACTGAGAGAAGCTGGCTGAGGACAGTATAATGGTGGTGCAGGAAGGTAAAGCCCATTTGGAACTAAACCATATAATTTTCCGCTAAGATCCTTGGCAGAATCCATCAAAAGCTTAAACATCTCTGAGAGAATATCAGCATCTGCCATAACAGCAGCTTTCAGTAGATCCTGTACTGAACTACAAAGAACAGTCGCATCTTCCTCTTCAATGGGATCTATAAAATATTAAACACAGAAATCAGTAAAATAATTGACTCAACACATGGCCTTCATTCTGAAATCAAATAGCTCTGTCCTCAGGATTCTCATTCACCTGTTACAATGCATACATCTCAACTACTTGCATAAGATAAGATTTTCACCATTTGAAAATAGGACTCAATTACTAATTTTAGTTTTTCCGCATTAAGGGGGAAGCTACTGCCTTTCTAGAGATCAGAAATTTTCAGCTGTGCATTTGCTTGGGATAAACTTCTGGCAAATATTTCTCATCAAGCAGGCATAAATTGCCCATCTTATTAATAATGACCATAATAATTATCTTATCTGCGAGCATAACATTCAAGGACAAGGAAATATATTTGTCTGATGTATTTTACATATTACCCCATTTTCTTCACATCTTCTAAAAGTAGAAGGAACTTCAACATATATCATTAACTGGTCCCTGAAATTTGCATTATACTATACTGCTCTACTTCCATTTCTATTCCTCCTGCTAGTCCTGAAATATGTGCTGCCAAATCTCTCCACTACCTATCACACTTATGGATTACTATATACACACATATGTGTCTTTAAGACAAAAGTCTTGGAAATGAGCATAAAAGAAGAATCTGCACAGTGTTTAGGATAGTGCTCACATAAAGATTAATTAACATTCATCTACTGACAGAAATCTGAAATGTGGTTTCCAAAAATGCAAATATAAACAGAGTAAAGAATAGGGACTATACCAGTAAATTTTCTACAAAACATAACACAGACAGGTTGATCTAGCTAAATGGAAGAAGTTTAGCAGTAAAGCATTAAGTTAGGTTATGTGATAAAAAGCTCATATGCATTTGTACAAAGGAGCAGAGAGACAACAGTAGGTGAGGGAACCTAAGTAATACTGAGACCAGTCTACTCAAAGGACCATCACAGGAATAAAAAAATAATAAAAATTAATAAAAAGCTACACACTCTGGGAAATGAAAAAATTATCTGTGCTCTTCCTGTGATTGTCCCAGGAGAACCATCAGCACCAATGTTCAGGTGTGAAACCCATCAAGATGAGTAAATGGGAATAGCTCTCTTAAGTACCCTCTGGAGAGAGAGGGGTCACTGTCAAGAGGGATATGTCACACTGCAGGTTGTAGAGGAAGAACATATTGGGATTTCACAGGGCTTATTATAGGACCTTTATGAAAGGAAATGAAGGCATGGCATGGAGCTGTGCCAGCCTCACCACTGTTGGACCCTGTCAAGGCATAAATATTTTCCTGTGTGAAGGGGAACTATTTTATGTGTCAGTGTATGGGAGTTCAAGTGCCAGCAAATGGGGTGGGACTACAGGTCAAACAGCCTGTATCTGGGATGCCAGCACCTCCAGAGATGGAAGTATGTCAAAACAAGTGCTAACAGCCACAGGACCACAGCACAGCTAGCAGTTACTAGAGGGACCAGTGAAGTCCTGGCCAACTGCTGGAGTGAGCATTGGGTCTGTGTGTGAACTGGGAGAGTTGGTTGACTGTGTCAGTAAGGGCAAGAAAAGGGTATTTTGATACTGGAGGGATAGAGAAAGTCCTGACCAACTGCTACAGAGGCTATATGTGTGCCAGCGCACATATGTGTGTCTCCGGTGACACCAAACTGGTGATACCAAAGGAACAGATGGCTACTGTAGGGATCATACAAACAGAATGGTTTGGGTTGGAAAGGACCTTAAATATCATCAAATTCCCAACCCCTGCCATAGGCAGGAACACCTCACACCAGCTCACACCTCACACAAGCTAGCTCTGGATGGACTGTAAGTCCAAGGCTGGCTACCAGGGTACGTGTAGACTGCTTGCGGGTGGACAACAATGTCTGTGAATGAGTGAGTCTGTACCAGAAATCAGAGTGAAGATGGGGTTCTGGGGACTCATCTATGCAGATGCCAGCAACTTGGGCAATCCCAAATCCAGATAGCAGTTAGGAGCTACCAGAGGTATTTGTACATACACTTGTATATACATGGACCTTCTTCCTGAATAGCAAGAGAATGAAGCAGGATGAGGCTGGTGGTGCCGTTCACGAGTGCTAAACATGGCTATAGGTGGTTATGGGTGTGGCAAGCCACAGACAAGTGTTGTAGATGTGTGTTTCTGTATGTGTCCATAGACTCGTGTTGTAGATGTGTGTTTGTGTGTGTCCCATAGACACAAGTCCTCATCCTTGCTAGCTGCTGGACCTCATAGAGTTATGTTGGACCTGATGGAGCTATGGGAGCCTCACCAATGTCATGTGACATGCTTTATTCCCCATCCTCCCTCGACATACAGGAAGGGTAAACATAAAACGACATTTTAATCTAAGTATGCTGATACTTTCCATGCTATTAATATATTTGCACTTGCTTCATGGTAGTTAGTATTAATAAGGTGTTAGTTTTCTTTGAACCTGAAATTAAGCTAAAATATAGTCAAATAAGGTAATGACTAGCATATATGAAGAAGGCTCTAATATTTAGCCTTACAAAGATGGCAAAGGATGGTGTATAAAAAAAAACTTTTGCGTGCAAGCCATGAATGAAACTGTCATGTTTTCCTCAAACTAGAGTCAAGAGATGATAGGGTCCATTTTTAGAATGATAAAAAACAAAACCCCTATAGAATTAAAATATTTGTATGCCTTAACAATAATGCACACAGTGAAGATAAGGTAGTTTTTTCTTTTTAAAACAGCATATAACAGAATATGTAGTGAAGTAACACAAACACACACAAAAATCACACTTATTCATAATTTTATATACCTGTAAACTGCTTGCATTTAACATCTCCTTCAGTTGATGTTTCAGAAGTTACTGGTTTCCCTAACAAAGATTGTAACTTTTCCTTAAAAGTCTGCACTGGTGATATGCTCAATGGCAGATGATGCTCGGTGTTTCTCAGTCTGAAAGTATACCAAGCCAGTGTTCATTAACAATAAAAACTCCATATAATCTAATGAAACTCTGTTAAATGAATATCTAACACAAAGTAACTAATTGTAACATGTTAGATCTTACAGCTGCAAGTAATCTGAGGATACATATTTTAACAACACATCCTTTGGATTAAAAATGAAATCCATGCAAATACTGTTCAGTAACAAAACATACTGTATTAATTGCAAGCTCAGATTTACCTTGAGAATTCATTAGAGTTCTGACAATACAGATGGTAGGCAACACCAATTGAAACAGACAGTTTCCAGTTGCCCAGTCTGCGTGTCAACCACACAGCCTCTGGCATGAGTCCACCAATGAAGAACAAGTCAAGAACATAGTCAGCTGTCCACACAGATGAAAGGTTCTGGTCCCTGACAGCTCTGGCAACCAGACAGTGTTGCAGTGGAATAATACGGGGTGATATATCTGAGACACAAAAATAGATGTAATGTTTAAATAGATCTGCATGCTGTAAAATGAATAATATAGAATTCATATGTTCACATTGGATTTGGATTCATATTTCAGTGTAGAATTACTGTTTATCTATTAGAGACATACTTCAGGGTTTATTTGCAGCAGATGGATGCAGCTTCTGCTGTGATATACTACTGAAATCAGAACAAGCTATCTTCCTGCTTAGCAATGTTGGTTATGAAGCCACATTCAAAATTAGTGGGTTATTCTAACTTTAAAGATTTAATCACATTGACAGTACATTTGTGAGCATGCTACATATGTCTAATATTCCAGAGGGCACACCTGAGCTAGATGGAAATTCTGAGTTTTCCTACCGTACCCACATTGTGCATAGAACTATAAAGGCTGGAAGAAACCTTCAAGATCATCCGGTCCAACCATCCCCTACTACCAATATCACCCAATAAACCATGTCCCTAAACACCACATCCAACCTTTCCCGGCCCCTCAGGGATGGTGACTCCACCACTTCCCTGGGCAACCCGTACCAATGCCTGAATGCTCCTTCTGAGAAGAAATGTCTCCTAATTTCCAACCTGAACCTCCCCTAGTGCTACTCAAGGCCATTCCTTCATGTCCTATCACCAGTTACGTGTGAGAAGAAGCCAACCCCCAGCTCCCCACACCTTCCTTTCAGGGAGTTGTTGAGAACAGTAAAGTCTCCTCTGAGCCTCTCCTTCTCCTGATTAAATGACCCCAGATCCCTCATCCGCTCCTCGCAGGACCTGTGTTCCAGGCCCTTCACCAGCTCCGTAGCCCTACTCTGGACATGCTCCAGGGCCTCAATGTCCTATTCACTATGCTTTTTACTGCAGAGGATAAAAAATTACAATTCATTTTTAGGAAAAAACAGCAAATTATTTTAAGAGAGTTTACTGAGAAAAAAAAAAAGAAAACAAGTTTAGAACCATTTTGTTTCTTGAGGATTAAACTTGTTTTCCAAGGCTTAATTTACTGGTTTGCTTGGTAAGATGCCAATCAACATTAACTCTGAGGACTAGGTTGCTTCTTCCACCTGTTTACTGTTGAGGCAGTAACATTATTTAGGCAAATAATAATGAGAAGAGTGGATGACACTCCAGAGGGCTGTGCTGCCATTCAGAGGGACCTCAACAGCCTAGAGAGATGGGCTGAGAGGAGCGCATGAAGTTCAACACAGGCAAGTGTAGGGTACAGGGCACCACTACAGGTTGGGGGCTAACCTGCTGGAAAACAGCTCTGCAGAGAGAGACCTGGGAGTCCTGGTGGACAGCAGGCTGACCATGAGCTAGCACTGTGCCCTTGTGGCCAAGAAGGCCAATGGTATCCTGGGCTGCATTCAGAGGAGCATTGTCAGCAGCTCAAGGGAGGTGATCTTCCCCCTCTACTCAGCCCTGGTGAGGCCACACCTGAAGTGCTGTGTCCAGTTCTGGGCTCCCCAGTTCAAGAGGGATCATAGAACTACTGGAGAGAGTCCAGAGGAGGGCTATGAAGATGATGGGAGAACTGGAGCACCTGTCGTATGAGGACAGGCTGAGAGAGCTGGGCCTGTTTAGCCTGGGAAAGAGAAGACTGAGGGGAGACCTCACTAATGTGTATAAATATCTGAGGGGAGGGTGTTGAGAGGATGGAGCCGGTCTCTTCGGCTGTGCCCAGCAACAGGACAAGAGGCAACAGGCATAAAATGAAGCAAATGAAGTTTTAGCTGAATATGAGAGGGCACTTCTTTACTGTGAGGGTGACAGAGCACTGGAACAGGTTGCCCAGAGATGTCATAGAGCCTCCTTCTCTGGAGATATTCAAAACCCGCCTGGTTGCCATCCTGTGCAATGTGCTCTGGGTGATCCTGCTTGGCAGGAGGGTTGGACTAGGTGATCTTCAGAGGTCCCTTCCAACCTCAGCCATTCTGTGACTCTGTGAAGAGTAAGCTCAGGCTCAGAACTTATCTATGTCTATAAACATGTGAAAGAAGGGGGCAAAGAACAGTCACTGGTGCCCAGTGATAGAACAAGAGACAATAGTAAAAACTGAAACAAAAAAGTTCCATGTGAATATCAGGAAATACCTTTTAACTGCAAGTGTGACAGAGCACTGGCACAGGTTGCCCAGAGCAGTACTCAGCTCTGGTGAGGCTGCACCTTGAGTACTGTGTTCAGTTTTGGGCCCCTCACTACAAAACGGACATTGAGGTGCTCAAGTGAGTCCAGAGAAGAGCAACAAAGCTGGTGAGTGGTCTGGAGACCAAGTCTTATGAGGAGTGGCTGAGGGAGCTGGGATTGTTCAGTCTGGAGAAGAGGAGGCTCAGGAGAGACCTTATCACACTCTACAGGTACCTCAAAGGAGGCTGTAGAGAGGTGGGGGTTGGTCTGTTCTCCCACGTGCCTGGTGACAGGACGAGGGGGAATGGGCTAAAGTTACGCCAGGGGAGGTTTAGGTTGGATATTAGGAAGATCTTTTTTTTTTCTTGGTGGCTTTCCAGTTCAAGGCACACCATACCACAGATCCAATTTGGGTATTTTAAGTGCTTTAAGTGCTGCTTTTCTACCATTTTTGTGAGTATCAAAGTCAGTCAGAGCCATAGGTTTAGGCAAAAGTAGTATTAAGGACCATTAAATTCTAATGTTGCTTAATTTGGGTGAGAAAAAAACAACTCATCCCAACATCCTTTTGTCTAATCTAGTATCACACTTTGATAATTAGCTTCAAAGCATAGAAAAAAAGATATAAAAAGCTAAACAAACAAAAACCTAGGGTTTGCATAGATCAGTTGCCCACAAACTTTTAACTTTAAATAGCGAAATATTATCAATAAAAAAAAAGAAAAATTAATCTCACAGAGAGAAACACACTCTTTGACAAAAAAATAGCTGGAAAAATATTTTTACCTTTACAATTAATGTTAATAATGTTGAAACCATCAATCACCAAGTCGAAGCACAATATACAACACTGACATAAACACGAAAAAATGATAAGAGTTAAACACAGAAAATTAAACTGCTTTTAAGAGAAATACCTGGTTCAATGTGGAGTGGATGTAGGATGTCAACATTGTGGGGTGGAAAGATATAGAGAAGCTGATTTGTGAAATAAGCAGCCATGAATCGTGCCATGGATCGAATCACAGCCATAGCAGTTTCAGTATGAACATTGGTTATCATCCACAATTCATGCTGAGAATACTTGGTGTCTAAAAAAAACCAGATGTCAAATTAGAACATTTGATGGCAATTTTAAATTTGAACACTAAAATTGCTTAATCAACTTATAAGATATATATTTTTTAATACTAAAATATATTAAATTTATTGACTTTTTTTTAGGACATAGCTGAATCTTCTTCACTAATTACACATTACATTAAAAGACTTTTATAGTAGGTTTCTAATAACGACAAATGGACCTCTAATATCTAAATTTAGACCAGAACTGAATTAAAAAACTGTTTACATTTGGAAATTTAGATGCCGTTATGACTTCGGAGAAAAAGATCACAAAACTTTTCAAAAAAATCCCCTGTCAACTGTTCACCAATCTTAAATCAACTACTTCAACATATTGTAGCATAAAAGTATGTTATATTAATACAGAATGAAATCACATCATTTCCCCATTACTTTTCTTATCCAAAGACTTTCCTTATGCAGATTTGAATCTAGAGATATTTAAACAGGCCAAAGTCTCACTATCAATTTTACAGTGAAAGCTGCCTGAATGCTTATTCCAACACATACAGATGAAAGGGCATCTGAGAATCAGAAAAAGATCTCTAAGGTCACTTAAAATAGAAATCAGTCTGACATCAGCTTCAGTCCAGCGTAAAGAGAAAATAATGATGTCAAGTGTGTGTATGATGGCATATAAATCACAGACTAGGTTACTCAAACAGTATCAACATACACATTCAGTTTTATGCAATACAAACATACCAGAAAAATTTTCCATCTGCTTCATTGAGACCTGTGATCGCCTGAGAATTTCTTGTACTAGATGATCACAGAGTCCCTGAGCCTCACACAAGTTATAGTGATACAGATGGCAGAACAGTATAGCAAGGTAGTATCTAGTCTGAAGAAAACATGCTCTTTTTCCTCCTGCATTAAAAGAGAAGGAAAGTCGTTAGACAAGGAAACAATAAACACAGAAAACAGACTGAAAAAATAAACACAGAAAACAAGTCTGAAAGTACAAGTTCCTCCTACTCCAGAAAGGTATCTACACAAATACCTACTCTGAGAAGCTCAGTAGAAGAAATCAGGAGCAGCTGTTTTAGGATATACAATCCTCTATCAACCTCTTAGTTACTAGTGGGTTAACTGTAATCCATAATTGTTTCACTTACAGAGATATTGCAGTTTTCTAAATACTATAGCATGTAATTTAAGACAAACAGGACAGCTCAATGTAGTTTAGCCTTTACAGAAGAGATGCCTAAAGTACAAAGAAATTCTTTGAGATCCACTAGTCTTCCAGTATCCTGAATTCTTTCTGCACAATATATCCTTTCTGTACCAAGTACTTTACAGTCACAAGAAAACTCTGATACCAATGTAGAAATGTATGGGCTTTTCTCAAGGAACAATCAAACATAAGTTTTGGCTGATGCCTATTCAATCTCCAGCTTAATTTCAAACAAGCATCCTTCTTTTTTGCCTCCTTTTTTGACAAGGCAACAGGGAATCACAAATAACTACACAAAGTAATCATACATACTCTCCCCTTCCCCCATCAAGAAAGTATTTTATCCCTTACCCTTTGCCTTGATTTCACAAAGAGATCTTTTCCAAACATCCACAGATTCTCTGTATGAGCCTAGAAGGAACTTCTCCTCACCTTTAAAAAAAGATCACATATTAATACATTAAAAGTTCTACATAGTTACAGTTTTACATGTGCAAACACACCCTTACTGCAGTATAATTTACCAAAAAAAATATATACACACGCACACACACAGTGTGGAAGACAGAGCACCAGACACAATTGTGTAGGAAATTAAGCTACAACCATATACTTTTCGCAAAATAAATATGCTAGATTAAGTCCATTATGCTACATTAATGATGTTTAGTTGAGGCTGACTGCATTATGTATGTGATGTGTTCATGCCCACCGTGTTCACACAGACTAAGCACAATTTCTAAATAGAAATCCAGTCAAGATAAGCATTGTGATGCCAATATACCTCAGAAGAAATGAAACAGAGCAAGATTCAGATCTTTCTTTCATATTGTCTAGCTCATGATTCAAAGCAAAATTAGTAAGTTTTTTATTTAGCTCAACAAGCTCTGTAGGATAATACAAGTATAGTATGTCTACAGGTGTAGACATGAAGTATTTAGAAGAGTTCTAACCAAATTTTAAGAGAAGCCCAACATTAACTTATTTTTTAATTTGGTGGACAGTTACTGACTCTCATTAAGTTGGACCTAATTTTCTAGTGTTCAGTTAACTGTGCAACTACCTAACAGCAGTAGTTCTTTATGAAGTACTAACCAGCTACAGAATTAATCTTCAAATGTTGTTCTAAGGCCACTCCTGAAGACTGGAGAGTTGCTTGTATATGATTTAAGAGCAATGAGACAAAAGAATCCTCTTCTGCATTCTTGTACGCTTTTCCGTTCAGCTGCACCTGATACCAAACCACTTTCTTATACAATAGTCTCCACAGTACAACCAATCTGTAGTTCAAGAAGCAGAATATGAAAAGACAACAAAACAGTTTTTTTTTTTTTTTGCATTACGAATTTAAAAACAAAATTATGTTTTATGTTAACAACTATTTTCCTCACTGCAACAATGGGAAAAATAAGCACTTTTTGCCCTGGGTTTTGCTTTTTAATCAATAAACATTGCTATGTTTATGAAAATTCAGAAGAATTAGGATCCTTCAGGTACCCCAACACTGTCTTCAAAGTGAATCCCTGGCTATCCAAACAATAGGGAAATGAAATAACCCAGATAAATCTCAAAACAGATTATCAGTGACTCTGTAAAGAAGACTGATGAAATATACTATGTAAGTAAGCATAACAGAAAAATGAAGTCAGGGGAAAGCTGACTGCAGAGTATGAACCTAGGGCTAACAAGTCCCTTCAGCCTAGCACAGTACTATTAAGTGTACCAGCTCAGAGAGGTAATAAACTTGCCAATAACAACCAAATATGCACTGCCACAGACCTGAGAAAGCTTACACAAAACCGTAATACATCTGCATCTTGTTCTCTAGCACTTCTGCTTCCAACACTAATATGTGCAGAGCCAGTTATAATAATAAATGCACTGCTCGATACCTGGAGCACAACTAACCCAGAATGTGGATCACGTAAGAGGCAATTGCCTATCAAATTTACAATGAACCTAACATTACACTTTCAGCTTATTGAAGAAATATATTCCACTGTAGTAAAAGGAAAGTTTCTTTCAAGCCTATGTGTAAAACTTCAAAGAAACAGCGCTGATAGTTCAATGTTTCCACATACTGCAGTTTTGCTTCTTGCTCCAGGCCACCATATATATATAATCACATGCAAAGTTTGCTGACTAAACCCATGTTATAGATATACTGCATATGAGCCACTTTTTGGCTCCACGGAATTCAGAACTTCTGCTTGGAAGCGGAGGGAATGGACATAATGTAATAAAAACAACATAAATTGTAAAATCTGGTGTGAGCTGTTACCCCACCGTTTTTCTCTGAACCAACTTAAAGTTATTAGTTAAGGTAGTGTAACTGAACTATATTCAGCTATAGGTTTCAGCCCCCATCTGCATGCTTTAATAGATTACCATGCTTTTTCATGGAGTGAGCTATAAAAGAAACAAAAGGATGTTGCAATTACTGTATATTCAAAAAATAACAGAGCTGTTACCAACACTTTTTCCAGGCAAAACTCATTCATACCTTTTTTCTGTTTTTTCATCATAGTTTACTGCTTGAGGAGGCTCTCTAAGCAAAGATTTCAGTGAGCTGAATTTCTGAGTCGTGTTGTCATCAAGAAGTAGGAAAATAGGAACAACAAGTGAGTCAAGCTCCACAAGACTATGAACACCAGGAGATGCAAAAAAATTCTCATAGTGTGGTATGCATATGCTACTTAGAGTGTGAGAAACCATCTTCAAAAGACAGAAGCATGCAAAAAGGTTTTTGGAGAACAACAGATCTTGCTGCTGAATGAGCATCAACTTTAAAGTTTGCAGTGTCAGCTTTGCCACATGCCCAGTCAGACTGGCTTTTGAATGCCAGTGCAAGACAGTTAAGTACTGCTGAAAATATCTTAAAACACAATGAATCCAGTGAGTATTCTTCACGGACTTGCATAAAAGTGTATCCTGATTTAGCAGAGAACATTTCACAAACTGAAGAATGTTGAAAAAATGGGTAATGCAGATTACTGTGTAATTTAGGAAAGTATCTTTCTCTTGCATATTTTTTGAAACCCCTATCTGCCAAGCAGCAAGGAGATTTTTCTGTATGGAATGCAGTTCCACTGATAAGTTATCTTTCTCTTCAGCATTGTCTTTTGCATGAATAGTATCAAACATTGATGCAAATTCTAAATGGCCTTGATCAGCTTTACCAACAAATGAGGGGATTCTTTGGCTAACATAGCTGGAAGAGCTATTATGAAAATGTTTTTCATCATCTGATTCTTCTTCATAATCCTAAACCAGGAAAGAAAAAAAGAAAAGACAACATTTTAATCCAAGCCTATTGCCAGAGCTCAGTCTGCAACCCACCATTTAATGAGTTTCACAAATTGAACTTTTATTTTTAACTAACTCACTTAATTGTTAATATGTTTACTTCAATTATCAGTTTCACCTAGAGCTCAAATTAAATATGGTTATCTGGAATAGTTGTGCAGATAGAAATTGTATTACCTAACAAAAAAATCACTTATGCTGTAGAGACTGCAAGAGTATCTAAATCAAAAAATAAACACCCATCCTTTATTAAGCCAAGAGTTTGAGGAAGAATATCTGCCAGATATTTGTAAAATATAAACACCACTCAACAAAAGCTCCAAAACTACAAAGGACAAACAAAAAAAACCCAAAGGTGTGAAATGGAATTGGGAGATTGTTCTGTGATCAAAGTGTGCCTTTCTTCCAAAAGAGACATACAGATTTTTTGAATCCTCTAAAATTGAGGATAAATAACTTATATTCTTAGGATAATAATATTATACTTTCTATTAATACACCTTATAGTGTGATACTATTTTTTTTAATATAGTGAAGCTATACACCTTTTAATATACTGAAGCAACACCTTTTAATTTAGAATATCTTAAAAGTAAATAATTTGTATGATTTTAGAGGGGAAAAATACTATTAAGTACCAGTAAGTCCATGGTTTTCTCACTCATTTCCATTTTGTCCTCTTCCAGAAATTTTGGAATGTTGGGATTGATGGAGTTATGATTTTGAATGTGTTTTAAAAGGGTAGCTTTTAACGACAACAGTGATCGCATATGCAGATGTCTCTCTTTAGACTAGAAGAAACAATAACAATACAAATCATTATTTGTGTCTCTCAAGATCAAACTAGATACTTGGTAAATAAAACAAGTAAATTGGTTTCTTATTTAATAAGCTTCAGCTTTAAAGTCCCAGACAGGAAGGAAGAACAGGTTAGTAGGTATACATTCACATAGAAACAAACTATCATTTGGCCATGCTTTGGAACTCTGAATTTTCTCAGTATTAGACAACTCTATTTTTTCATGCTGAAGGAATCTGCTTTCTTGATCACTCAAACAATCCTAAAAGTTTGCTAGTATTTAGGCCTTTCTTGCATTCTTAACAGCAACATATCTTTCCATATTGCCTTAAATTCCTGCCTACTCTCATGGTTTACACATAAATTCCAGAATATCCCATTTCTCAAAAAATAAAAAAAAAAAAAAGAAGAAGACAAACTGACAGCCATTTGAAGACAAGTGGTATTCCAATGGCAAACACAAAAATTCTCAATACCTATTTTCTTAAGGAGCTAGGTGGTTGGTAACACTTGCAAAACCTTTTCCTTCAAAGCTTTCCATTTTCCCAAACTTTGCTCTATCGAGAAATGATAGAAAAATAAACTCCAAAACTTTTAAGAAGCCTTAGCCAACAACATCAGTTAAGGGCCTAATATAAATACAGACAGCACTATTGGGACTGCTGCTGACTGCTCTAGAACAACACCTACATAGAGACACAGTGGTTTTATAGAATAATTTCTGCATCATTCTGAGAGGATGAGTTGGTCAGAGTAGCACAATACCAGTCAATGCTCTGAAGCAACTTTATAGAGAAATCCATCCTATTCTATCACAGACTCAGAAAGAATATAATAGTTAAAGTTCAGGCTATGTCCATGTCCTTTACTACATTTTACTGAAATGCTACCTAGACTTCACAGGAATAAAGTTTTGAATAAAACTATGTATTTGGAGTTCTTCAATTCAATGTCATTCTCAAAACTGCTTCCTACTTCAAAAGGATTTACACTAATTTCACAATAAATTGAGGAACTCTGTTTGAAAAGGTGCATTTTTATATGTATGAAGTCTTATTTTACTTAAAGCACACAAAAATCCATAATCCTACCTTGGAGTTCACTAAATTCCTTCGGACATTTTCCAGCCGTTGGGTTGAATCAAGCAAAAGGGATCTTAAAAATCCTTCTGGTGAAAGATTGTTAGGAAGTCTTAGCACTGTTATCATGTATCCATCAGAGACAATGAGGTAGGGTAATCTTGAGTGTGAAGCAACAGAGAATCTCTGTCTCATAAGGTCACTTTCAGAGGCTGAAGAACCAAGAGTCTGACTAGAGTCTTGACACAATGAGTGGTGCTGTCTAAAAGACATAACCAAAAACTACGATGCAAATATCACATATGGTAATCATGAATAAAATGGAGAAGAAATAACTTAAGAACATTTTATACCACTTCCACTACCATCCCAAAAGCCCTATTCAGAATTTTAAGGAAGTGTCTACATTTTCTTAAGACAAGCAAACTTTGCGTAACACTGTTTGTGCTTGCAAAATGCCACTATTTTTCTGCAGTTGCGATTTTGTGAATTTTAGAAAAATACAACAGCTTTCCATATTTCCATATTATTTTGTTGATAAATATTACACATTTTCCCTATTTTGAATTTAATTCTCTGTATCACATTCTCTTACTTAGGTCTTGCTGTCTATGTAAGCATTTGCACATGAAAATCTATTCAACTTCTAATAGTCACATACAAAATAAAAAAATCCCCCAAGATATGAATCTTAATATTTCTGAATCAGTTCAGACATTCAACACAAATATTTTAAATCAACAAACAAATCTTCTTTAACAAAAGAGGTCTTACAAAGTCTTTTCTAACAAAAAATTAATCCTTACGGAGTTCTGGAAAACAGTTCTGCATGTCTTGTAATGCTAAACCCCTAATACTTTGAAATACTGGGTAAAATTACTGTTCCTTTTTCTCTATCTTAGTAGTCCAAACTTGAGTAGATTATTTGAAACCAAAGTAGCTGCAGATATTAAATAAATAACCTTAATTGATGTATTTTAATACATTTTACTATCTGATTTCTCAACCAGACGGTAAGAAGGTATTATAACACTTTGAATGTTTTGATGACGTACTACATTTACATGCTATCAAGCTTCAGTCACTCAGTAGTAATAGTAGGATATATATATGCAGTAGTTACATATATATATATACATATGCATATATATACACATATGTGTATATATATATATATATATATATATATATATATATATGTAACACACACACATTCAATATAGTAATGTTTAGATTCAGGTTTGTTTCTTCTAAGTATTCAGAATGTATTACTTTTTTTAAACTTTCAGTTTAAACTACTAAGCATTAACAGAGATCCTTTTATTCCCTGATACACCCAGCAGTAGAATTTCAAAGTTTACACCAGGGGTACTCCAAAAATTAAACATCTAACTAGCTCTTGTCCACACAGATATGTTATTTACAAGATCTGAAATAGAAACGTGATATAAAGTTCTGGAAGTAAAATTAAATACTGAATAAAGAAATATGATTGGATTTAAAAAAGTGTGTATTTTTTGCGTAAATTTAATTTCTTCCTACATCATAAAAACATGTTGTTTTTAATTACTAAATCCAAACACTACAAAAACAAGTCAAATAATGTATGCTTATGCTATCACAATACCAATTTTCATTATAACAAACCCATTACAAGAAATACGACTATGAATGAGAAACACTGAGAAGATACATGAAAATCAAAAGACTGAACTTGGAAGATGAAGTTTAAATTTGTAAAAAAAGTATCTTTGAAAATAAGATATAATCGTAAGACAAGGGTGTATAAACATTTTCAAACCCTTTTACCTGTATGTTATTAGTGGATGAAATGGAATAAATTCTGCTGGTCCAAATTCTACAGAGCAGCCAGAAGTAACCAAGGTCAGCAATTCACCCATACAAGTCAATAAGATCAAAGACCCACGTTTTAACATGCAAGCCAAGAAAAGGCTATCAGCAGTCCAACTCATATCACCAACCCAGTAGGATCTACATTGGGAAGGAAAGATTTTTTCTGTCAAATCTCTGTATCAAACATTAGGTTAACTCATAATAACTTGAAATAACTTTTGTTATTCAAACAAAAAATACAAATAACCCCTCTCTTCCCAAAAAGAAAAAAAAAACGTAATAACAAACAACAAAAACAAAAAATACAACAGCAGAAACATCAATTACTGACCTAATAAACTTGGATGGGATAGTGGCTCTCTTGCTACTACAACCTTTAAGGCTACCCGAAACAGTTACAAAATTCAGGGTGTTTAAAAACAAAATCTGAGTTGCCTAGAATGAAAAAAAAAAACCACACATGTAAATAAACTGTTAATGATGTTATCAAAATGTCAATATTGTAAAAGTAATTTCGACTAGCGTGTTATGCATTATATTTGATGTCCTGGAAACATTACTCCATATGAAAGTGACTTGCATTTTGCATTTTGTAATAGTTGATAATATTTATTAGTTTTTATGCCCATTTCTATATTTGAAAAATATTTAAGGATTAATATATACCAAACATAAATTCAAATATTCCTTTTAATATTTTATCTAAAACCCTTAAAGTAAAATTACTCTTCTCCAGTAATGTTGGTGAATAACTTGAGCTTTGAAGGACAGCACCAAAACATCCTCATACACTAAATAAACTGGTCAATTTCCCTGTTACCACTAACACTAGAAACTGCATTAGGATTTGGCCTCTGATTTGTTAGAAGGAGTAACATTATAAAGTGAGGTTATAACCTCCCATACATTTTAGGATGAAGCCTGCGTGAGACTCATCCATAATCTTTACAGACACAATGCAGTAACTTACTTTAATTTCTTTATTATTGTATTTCTTGGAGATTAGAGAAAAGAGAAGAGATGACATGGGTTTCTCAACTGAATAACAGCATTCAAAACTTGTGGCAGAATTTCTTAGCTATGGTTATCAATATGAATATAATCATGTATAGCAACATGGACTTGCTCCTACATATGCTGAAAATGAGTTCTAAAATTTGTTATTAAATCCTTGTTACCAGACTTCATGCAAACTGAACTACTAGCTTCATTGACATACTGTCTGTCATTCATACCTTTGGATCATTTTGGTTAACAGCTACTGCAAGTAACAGTCCATCTCTTGCAAATGCAGATAGCAAAGCTCCTCTTGACTTTACAGATACACACTGAGGAATCAAATTATCCAGAGAACAAGTCTGTTGTACCCAGTGGACCTGGTATGGCAAAGAACTGAATACCAAAAAAGACCACAAAAATGAGAGATAATTCAGTTATGCTGAATACAATGACTTATATATCATACAAGAAACCATGCAAGACAAAGACACAGGAAACATACAATAAAAAAGCCCACTAGTTTTCTTCAGAAACCTCACAAATTAGAAATATTTATATTAATTTAAAATTTATGTCCAAATGATGAGAATTATTTTTATGGGACAAAAGTTTTGACTGCATGTACAGAACGTGAAAATAAATAGAGATGCATGCCACAGAATTAAGACACTCGCATTCTAGCCAGGAACAGCCTCCTCAGACAGTATAATACCAACTCTGACTATTCAGAGTTTGAAAATGGAAAACAGTTGTAAATAAAAGAGGATTCAAAACATGTCAGAAAACACGAGAGATTACATAAGCTAATTGTACCTCAATATAAAAAAATGATCACATGCAGCTTTGAAACCCCACTGTAAAGTATTTTATAGTAAAATCCTTCCTCTCAAGCTAATGCAACTTCAAATAACTTTGAACATACCTAACATATTTAAAGCTATATTCATGCCATCGCAGAATCAAAAATGTGAGTACCAAACACTCTTCAGAGTAAAACACAAATGAGCACAAACAGCAATCACCCAGTATCTGTGGAAAAAAAAAAAAAAGACAAAAAGTCAAAATCCTGGTTGTACATGATTACTTATATATTTAGCTCAGTAGTTATTTAAATTATAACATAATGTTGTCATTTAGAAATTCGAGGAATTTAAGGCAGGCAATATGGGGCTAGATGAACTTTAGTCTGATTCACAATGACTGTTCTTATGTTGCCATTAAGTCTGTTACAAACTGAATGATTAAGCCTACAAGCAACAAAGTGGCAGACATTGCTTACTGTAGCTTCTGTGGCTCAAATTTATTTAGGTAATTACATGATTAGTTTAGGGCCCATTTTTTACCTCATTTTGTATAAAAGCAGCATGCACTCCAATTTCTTTTTCTTCAGTAGAAGGTAACATCACTGATTCATCAGGTAAAATTTGTGTCCAACGTCCAGAAGAACTTTTATAAGAGGGTTCGTTTTCATGTTCTGTGCTCTCCCACAGAAAGACACATGCTGTAGGAGTAGTTAACAGTGCCTTTCTGCCATCTCCGGACACATACAAGTACAATCTCATCAAACACTCTAGAAAAAATAACAATGTGCCAGAATAATTTTTGCTCTTCTGCTGGATTTAGATTAAAAAAAAAATAAAAAGAACAGGAAAATTATTTTAATCTCTTTCACAAATCCAAGCTGCCACCTTAACTGTCTTTCATTTATAGCTTCATCACTAATAGTAGACCTTTGGCAGCAGTAATGACAGACAGGATGACCATTTGTATAGATTTTATGAATCATCTTTCCTATAGGATTCATCCATTAGAAGTGTTTCCTAAGATGTTTTTTTCTGAAATTCATCTTTTTCTGAGAACTATGAATAAATGCACAAGTACTCTACTTATCAATTACCTTCAGCTCCTAAATGCACTACTGATCTTCCCTGAAATGATGGGTTACTTGTACAATACTTCACTTGGTAACGTCTTATCAGTTAAAATATCCAATAAATAAGATGACACGATGACATACAACTTAAATAGTACTAGATTTATATATAATATGACTTGGCAGTATTTTCTCCAGTTAGCATGTCATAAAACCCTACCTAGACAATAAACTTAAAGCAATGCCTATAGTACGTATGTCTTCTCTAAAATATTATAACCTAAGGAATTATTTTCTACAGTTGATAACTAAGCATTATAAATAAAATATATATTGCATTTAAAAATGGATTACAGTTTTCAGATTTCTAAATGAAAAAATGTTTCATTTACGTAATAAAAAGGACATTTTTCAATGCTTAGCTAAAAATAAATTATACAAATGCAGACCAACATAAGAATATAGCTTTTGTTTCGTGCAGTAATACCCAGTAAAAAAAAAAAAAAGGAAAAATATTTTTCCTCTACATCAATTTCAAAAGACAAACTGGAAACATTTACCTTGTGCTGCTGCAACAACCTTTCTAGACTCTTCAATTGCTGGAATGATTATCAAGCGGTCCTGATCTTTATTCCAAAGAAATAGCTCTCCTGTTGTAAGTATTCCTGCCAACCAAGCACCTGTGTTCATCAGGGGAGAGATATTTGGCAGCATTTATTGTGAAGTACTTAAAATTACTTCCCTTACTTTTTAGCCACAGTTCTAAACCTGAAAGTGAACTGAGAAATACTTTAGGTATTGTATCTTTCCAAATTGTTACAACTATAAATAAAACAGCATGAGATTATAATACATAAGATACTATACTTAACCATTTCCTGATGTTGTTAAGACAACTACATTTTTTAACAGTGATTGCAGCCGAGGGATTTTTTTCTTTGTCTTCCCTGATGGCAAGTTAATTTCATTTATATGTTTATCATCTAGAAGAAAGACAGCCTCTTTTTCCTGGCAAAAGAAAAAAATAATAATCATATTTTAGTGATTTTTTAAAAACGACATTTTCTGTGTAAGCCTGCAAAGTAATTCAGTTATTCATTAAAAACTCTTAGAGAAAAATACCGGTAGGTAAGAAAGAAAATATGTTACAGGTAAGGGACACCTCCCACCAGACCAGGTTGCCCAAAGCCCCATCCAGCCCAGCCTTGAGCACTGCCAGGTATGGGACATCCACAGCTTCTCTGGGCAGCCTGTGCCATGGCCTCACCACTTTCACAGGAAACAAAATCTTCCCAGTGTCTAATCTAAATTTACCCTCTTTTAGTTTAAAGCCATTCCCTCTTGTCCTGTTACTCCACTCCGTGACAAAGAGTCCCTCCTCATCTTTCCTGTAGGCCCCCTCTATGTGTTGAAAGGCCATTACAAGGTCTCCCTGGAGCCTTCTCTTCTCCAGGCTGAACCACCCCAACTCCCTCCGCCTGTCTACAAAGGAGAGGTGCTCCAGCCCTCTGACCATCCTCACAGCTCTCCTCTGGACTCACTCTAACAGCCCCACATCCTTCTTGTGCTGGGGGCCCCTGAGCTGAATGCAGGACTCCCAGTGAGGTCTCATGAGAGCAGAGCAGAAGGGGACAGTCACCTCCCTCGCCCTGCTGGCCAGCCTGCTTCTGATGCAGCTCAGGACATGGCTGGATTTCTGGGCAGCAAGCACATACGAACAGCTCATGTTGAGCTCCTCATCAACTATCCCCCCCAAATCGTCCTCAGAGGTGCTCTCAATTCTTTCTCCCCCCAGCCTGCATTTGTGCTTGTATAATTAATTTACAATACAATATCATATCTAGTACAACCCTACGCTGATGATGCATTTGGTTCATGGATTTTAAACTATTAGACTCACATTCACTACTAAGAAGTTCTTCAAAGTATCTCAACTGTACCACATGCCAACAAATACAAGAGTAGATTGTTATAATGTCTAATGTTGTAATGTCTAATTCAGTCAGATTTTTGCCACTATTTCAGTAGAAAGAATGGCACTTAAACAGTTATATAATTAAACTCAAATCATGTATTATAAGAGAAGAATAAAAGAACAACAACAACAAACTAGTCTCCTTTTATCAAAAAGGCTTAACAACGCATATCTTTCAACAAATGCAGCAGGGGATTTTTCACAATCTTCAATGATGTACTGTAAAAAGAGTTATGAAAAAATAAAAACATCAAAACAACAAACTCAATACAGGGCACATGTTTTGAAAAACAGACTCTTTATTGTTTATCTGAGCAGTCTTGAATTGCTCCAGCATCAAGCCAAGAAGATTTAAATGAATGACTTTTTTTTTTTCCAAGAATTGTTAAGCTTGGTACTTTCAAATCAATTAAAAATATCCTCCCTGTAGACAGAAATACAAATTGTTATATGATCAAAATACATATATTCTTTGAAGCATTTTATTTTAGTAAGTGTTCTTTACACTTACCTGTCCAATCCAGGAGATGCGAGTCCATGGTTTTCTTTGTTTGATAGATGTAGAGATGAGAACATCTAGCTTAACCTCCATTCTCGTAAAACCAGTAGGTAACCATAGTTAAAAATATGTGTGCAATAATGGCCTTTTCACATACCTAAGGAGAATTTGAAAGAAAAAGAAAAAAAGTTTTCATTATTTGTGGGTAGAGGATAAGGAACGAGGACACAGACTCCTAACTGTAGCAGCTTCCAGCTAAACACCAACAGAGCCGATCCTTACCTGCATCTCCACAGTAACTGCTGTTTTCACTCGCACACGCGCTACAGTTCACTGGCTATTCACTGCTATTTTCACTCACATGGTTCACTAGCTATCCACAGGTTACATACTCCAGAAGGAATCGAGAGAAAAAAGCCACAAGACAAGACACCTCGCTGAAAGAACTAACAAGACTGACAGTGAGGAAAACCATGAAGTTTTCCTTTCTGTGCAAGAGACCGGAATCAACACGGAGCCGCCTCAGACTCGGGGGGACAGCACACTGCACAACCCATCACCCAGGGGACCCCTGGCGGACCCGGGGCGGCGCACTGAGGCCGTCCCCAGCTCTCAGGACGCAGACACACGGCCGCGCCCACCGCAGCGGCAGCGCCGCGACCCCCCACCCTCAGCCGCCCCCAGACCTGCGCCGGCCTCACTCACCCGCCGCCAACGGCCGAGGCGGTGCCGGGACAGCGCAGGGCGCAGGCGCGGGGCTGAGCCCGAGCCCGCCCAGCGAGCAGCACTCTCCCGGCAGGCGTCATGGCGGCGGCCGGTTGTCCATTGCCGTGCGGGGCTGTCGGTAGCGCCATGGCGCAGAGATGTCCGTCGGCTCCAGGAAGCTGGCCGCGGATATCTGATTAACGCGTCAGCCCCACGGGAGAGAGCCTGGAGTCGTGATGCACGTATGGCACGTATTCTCAGGGTGGCAGTAAGGTGGCACTTTGCCAAGCCAACGCTCCTGATCAAGTATGGGAATTTAGTTGAAACACAGCATAAAGAGTTAGAACCCCTAGGTGTGTTTTGTCACCTTGGGGAAATGTATTTGAATCCCTTAAATTGTCTGCTTGCTCAGCCTGGCTCTTGTGCTTCAAAACACTTTAGAGCAAGTCCCTTTCGACCATCCCTTAACCACCACATCTTCATCAAGAATCACAGAATAGGTGAGGTTGGATGGGACTCTGGAGATGATCCAGTCCAACACCCCTGCTGAGCAGGATCACCCAGAGCACACTGCATAGGATGGCATCCAGACGGATTTTGATTATCTCCAGAGGAGGAGGCTCCATGACCACTCTGGGCAACCTGTTCTAGTGCTCTGTCACTCTCTCATGTTCACCCAGAACCTCCTGTGCATCAGTTTGTGCCTGTTGCTGCTCATCCTCTCACTAGGCACCAGCAGTCTGGCCCTGTCCCCTTGACATCCTGTGTTAGGGTTAAAAGCTGTTAAGTTTGGTCCAGTATGAAACAGGCATTGTTGTAAGACCAGCAAGGCAAATCTCTGACCTTGCAATAAATATTGCTTGCTCAGCGGTAGGGCACCAGGCCTCAAGTCACCCAGCATGAGACAATGCTGCCATCCACACAGCACACGCTGGCCATGCGGCTTTGCTTGATCACAGCAGTTTATCAAGGACTGCCGAGCGCTCTGCTGAGGCTGGGGCTGCTAATTGTGTGCTGCTCCAGGTTCAAAACCTATAGAGGCAAACCTAGGGGCAAAACCTGTAACAGATTAAGTTGCTCTGCATCAGTGGGGCAGGAACATCAACTGAGGTCAATGTTGCCTCTGCGGGAAGCAAAACGTTGATACCTACCAGACTGATGGGATGCTGATCACACCCTGGCTAAGTATCTCTGGGGACAACACAGTGCTTGCCAGCACCCTTGTCATCACCCTGGAATCAGTATGTATGTAAATAGCTCATAATAAAGCTTGCTTGTTATATTTCTTATATACATACAGAGCTCTTGTCTGATCCTTGCTGGGTCTTTTTTCCAAGCTAAAGGGACTCAGTTCTCTCAACCTCTCCTCATATGAGTCCAGTCCTCTGATCATCTTAGCAGCCCTTCACTGGACTCTCTCTGGAAAGTCCACATCCTTCTTGTACTGGGGAGCCAAGAACTAGATACAATACCTCAGATGGGGCCTCACAAGGGCTGAGTACAGTGGGAGGATTACCTCCCTCGACCTCTGGCAACACTCTTCTGAATGCAGCCCAGGATGACATTGGCCTTCTTGGCCACAAGGGCACATGGCTGGCTCATGGTTAACTTGTCCATCAGAACCCCCACTGCTTCTCAAAGCTGCTTTGCAGCAGCTTTTAGTAAGCTTCCAGCCTGCACTGGTGCTTGGAGTTACTCCTCCCTAGGTGTGGGACCCTGCACTTGCTTTGGTTGAACTTAATGAGGTTGTTGAATGTCAATTTTATGGGATCTGACCAGAACCACAATTACTAGACCAGGGTAAGGATACAAGATTTGCTTGGGCTGCAAAAAATATTTTCTAACATCTATATCATCTGTTTTATGTGGAAAGATGCCTCTTTTTCCCAGGACAGAATGTAGCTCCTTTATTTGAATACTTCACCAGTGAATTTCAATACCGACAGAAAAGCCAATATTAAGATTTCAGCTTTATTTTGATATAACAAGGGGTAAAAAACAAAATTACTCTAACTTATAATATTTTCCTGTGTGCAATCTGACAGAAAACCACCAGAACATACCTGGCAGTTGACAGGGAAAGAAATATAACAACTGCACTTTAAACAAAACTTTAGGGCATAATAATCAGATCAGATAGTAAAGGTCATAAGTAGTTAACTTGCATGTAAATAAATGCCTTAATCCATAAACAATTTTTTTTTTGGAACACTTCTTACAAGTGTATCAACTACTTGTTTTCCTGGAGAAATTATATTAACCTACTGTGTATGCATACACAAATATATTTGCTTCTTTTCCCCGTGAAAAATCTCTCAAAACTCCTTGCATGAAAAAAAATATTTGAGGAAGATTGAAGTCCAGCATAAACTACTATTTTCTTATGTATGGCATACACAGTTTATGTCACTGGACATTTATATACAGTGAGTGCATGGCAGTATAACAGAGACAAAACATATGTTTATTTGTAGAATGAGATTTTAAACATTGGGAAGCATGTAGGCAGGATAAGGCACAACTGCTGCTCAGTTTAAGTAATATACAGAATTTGAGGCTTGTGTGGAAGTATAAAAGGTAGACAGGAAATAACTCCTTGATATATTATTCTTGTAATTGTTACTATTTTTATTTTACTGCAAGGGTTTCTGAACACTGGAACAGGTTGTCAAGAGAGGTTGTGGAGTTTCTGTCCTTTATTTGATTGTAACAGATACAACAAAATTATTAAAATGGAATAGGGAAAATAATTTGAGGGGCTTTTCATACCATTCTTTCTGTATAAGTTATGTTGCTAATTGCTGCAGTTTCATTCCAAACACACTATTTATAGGTCATAGTGAAAGTGACAGTTATGAAACAATACTCATTGTTATTGAAACTTGCCAATAGAACACAGCTAGAGTTGCATCACTACTCCCTGATATGACCATGTTTACAGTATGACTCCTTCAACACGTGCTTTTATCATAATCTTGCCTTTATCATCATCTTGCCTTCTACAGTTGTCATGTCTTGTTTTGATAAGTGTGAAACAGATAATAAAGTATATTCTAACACTTATTTTTCTCCATTCTTTTATGTTAAGTAAAGAAAAAGGAAAATATTTACCAAATATTTTTAATTCTGAAGGGAAAGACCATACAATGTCCTTTATTTCAACAGTATAAAAAAGAGCGTTCTATCATTAAAAAAATTGGTAGTAGCAAAAGAAACTCAATTTGTCACATTTACATCCTACAATTTGTAGATACCTTTAGATGAGCAGGAATACAGACCACACAATCGATAATTGCAGCAGGAGATGCAACTTTCTCAAAATTTCTTTCTATTTGTTCTTCCAGAGATTCAGTGCAGACACATCTGAACTTTTATTTTATAGTTCATTTATCTGAGCTAACACTTTTTTTTATTACATTAGTCAATCAGTGAAGCCGTTCTAATTTAGCCTGTAGTGATTTAAAATTCCCAATGGTTGTCTGCACTGCTAGCGTCGGGCTCATAGATTGAAGTTCAACCAGGTAGCAACTAACGGCATCCAAGCAAACATTTGTGAATCGTCGCCTTTAAAGAAAACAGAATAAAACATTGAATAACAACAAGCTCCTTTATATGTTTCTACATATTAGAATTTACCTGAAATAGAAAGCAAGCAAGCCTCAGGTTTTAATGCAATAATGTATCTTCAAGATACGTCAGCTACTTTTAACTGTTTATTAGAAAAAACTATTTTTAAAATCTAATGCTTGTGAGTGAGGTGTAACGGGAAAATAAATGAATCATTTATTTACTTGATCTTACATATGATAAAACATGATACAGTTAATAACAGTGAATTATTTACTTGATAAATATTCAAATACTTAGATATAAATACAAACAAATATATACATTACTAATTTATACAGTAACTTTAATATCAAACATTAATAGCAAGTCACTATTTTAAATCCAGTTAATATTAACTTATTTTGATTTTAATACCTAGTGTCCACATCAATTAATATTAATTTAGATACTAAAATTAGACACTATTTACTTAAGGTTCTAATAAGGTTCAATACATAATTGGCTTACCATAAAACCAAAAAAAGGAAGAAGAGGTAAACCATGTATTTGAGGAGAGGATACTTGCATGTACATTTTCTAACATAATTACAGCAATTTATGGTTAGAAGAGACATGAAGACATTGCCTAGTTCTGCTCCTTGTTTCTGAGACACTATAGTTCTGACTTAAGTTTTTATAGTCTATTTGCAAAAATTGCCAACACTAGAGATTTCATAATATACAGGCAACTTTTTCAAGTATATAACAAATCTTTTAGCTACAGTTTTTTACTAATATCAAATCTAAATTATTTATTGTTCTGGATTAATCTGAGTTTTAGTCTTAGAGTGATTTATGACCAAACTTTTGAGAACAATTTATGAAGATTTATATACGTATTTATCATCTCTTTTCTACAATTCAGAAACCTTTGTGCTTCTAGCTTTTCTTCATGAAACATTTCACTGTCTCATTCACAAAACAAAGACCTGATTCTCACTTTTCCCCACTTTTTCCAGATTCCCTCAAATTTGTCTATACTAGTTCTTAAAATACATTCCTGAAAAAATTAATAAATAATCCTGTATTTTTCTCCCAAATTTTCAGTGGAGAAAACTCTTCGTTGAGGCAGTTTATAGAGACAATCCTACAAGTTTCTACTTTCTACAACCCTACAAGTTTAAAACTGGGAGTCTCAGTAATTACTATCTGAAAACAAGCACTAAATTCTTTACCCCTTCCCACCCCCTCAAAAAAAATCAGTGTTGAGAATAGCTCAAGTGCACTGCTTTAGAATATTTTGTACATTTTACTCTATGCTTCCATAGGATGTAGCTGCCCCACTTACCTCATAAGTACTCTGCTTGGATCTTGTACATATCCCGACAATAATATGTGAATACACTCTAAAAGGTGTAAAGGCTTTTTCATCCTATTCCAATACGGGTCCTAAAAAATAAATTCAAAAATATTAAGCTACATATTAATGGAAAATATTAAAAAAGGGGGGGGGGGGGGAAAGGAATCAACAGACACATACAAATTGCCAGCTTTGATAGTTATAACAATAATGTAAAAGAAGTAGGAATTCTATCTTATATATATTAAATCCATATTTTGAGTACTATTACAAGGCTTGAGTAGTAAAGCATACATGAGATTAACTCAGTTTTCCTTAAGTCTGTAAAGTAACAGATTTTAGGAAGTTCTACATTCCTTACACTGTGGAGGATCTGGATAAAATGAACCAAGTCGATGTTCTTTGTTTTAATTCAGAAAACCTGTTCTACAACCCCAAAGCTTCAAATATTATTTATGGCAATTGCATAACCAAAAGTTAACTATTATTTATGCCTGTTGGATTGATTATATTGATGACAGTTTTATAGCAAAATTTGAATCAAGAATAAGAAAGAAATAAAATCAATGTATTCAAAATTTCTCTGCAATGTAACAATTCTAATCATACTTAATACAAAAAGAAAAACAGCACTAACAGTCTTTGAGTAAAAAAAGCTATGAAGTTGATACTTAGATATATCCCAACTTTACATTTATTTACATTTCCTGCCAAACATTCTGATAGCAGTTAAAAGTAATCTCCCCCCGCCCCCTTTCTTTTTTCTTTTTGTTCTGTGTGTGGCTATTTTCCTTACCCGTGCTTTAAACAACTGGTCATATACTTCAAGCAGCCTCGGCAATGGCACTCCAATTTCTTGCATGGTATATGTTACAAAACCTACATCCCAGTTCAAAGCACAGACCTGTTGCTCTAGAAACTGTACTAAAAAATCTGGAGTAAAAATAAAATGGGATGTTTAGATTCCAACTTCTTAATAGCAGCCTAGCAAAGAAAGTCATTTGAAAGTGATTTATTAGCTCTAAGTTTGATATTTCATCTTCCACGTTTGTTGGCACTTTTCACTTGTAAAGCAGATTTAACAGTTTCTCCCAGGAAGCACAGGGGAGAGGATATGCTAAATGTAATTATCTCTAAAGATGGTATTAAGCTATCAGCAATGCATGAGAGGGATTATTCAGACAACTTATTACAGTTCTACTATGGAACTGTTCCGTTAAAAAAGTACACTAGCTTTTGTTTCAGCACAAAACACAGTATCATTTCTTTGTTGGACTAACCAGCTCTACCTGCAACACTACAGCATCTTTATCATGGTTAAGTGTCAGTAACAATATTTTAGTATTATTACAGTACCAATGTTCTTTTAGAAAGTATTTTGAGATATTTACATAATAACATGTTGTCAGAATGTTTGAGCATCTCCAAAGAAGAAAGAAGGTCCAAAAGGATACAGAGATCTACTGAATTCTGTTTTTGAGTGTGCGCCTGCAGGCAGCAGTGGATGCTTCAATAGACAACAGATAAATGTGTTTGCCTAAAATCTTATTACACATGTAAAACTGTATTTTTACTTTGTACTTCAATACGAACTTAACTACTTTCTGATTTGCACAAAGCAACTGATTTTCTGATCACAAAGCAACTGTTACTGCCTTCTAGGATCATTTACTTTCCATTCAAGGTGGATCTGTATATTCTGGCTAAATCCCTAGATAAGTTCTAGGAACTGCACCTGTGAAAGCCATAATGATTTTGTAAACACACAATTATAATACATTTACAAGATTAGAGGCAATTATGAATTCTATTTCTACTTCTATTTCTGCTTCTGCTTTCCTCTCCTAAGTCCTTTGTCAAAGTCAGTGAGCAAGTAACAAGAACAATGCTTTTGTTACTAATTTCTTGGACAAAAAGGAAAAGCACCACACAGGTACCACATGATCAACTCCATTACTACTGGTGGCTGAAGTAATATGTTGGTCCAGTTGTAGTGAAAAATTTCACAAGAAACTACAGCAATTATGTAATATCACAAGCATTGGAGGAGAAAAAATATCAATTTTCTTCCTTTTTTAAGATTTTTAAAGAGACAGACATTTCTTAGGTTAGAACCTTTTTAAAGATGCTGGAAAGAAATGTGAGATGAAGTCAAGTAATGCATGTATTTATTCACTATGTAAGCTAAATCACTTGCCTAAAGGAAAGTAACGAGGTGTGCCAGCATATATTTTTCCAAGCAAAACCATCTTTAGACTAAGTGCTTGCATTCTGTCAGCAGGACTCAGAGACACACTATCACTCAACTCTGAAAGAGAAAAGAAATAATTTAAAAGATTAATAATTAATATTTAATATTTGTATAATTAATAATTAATAATTGTATGCTATATATGTCAGCACTAAGTCAACAGATCAAAATGAAAATACAGCCCTTTCTGGTAAGCACGCACATATATTCACAGATTTTTGCTTCCTTGAAGTTCCATGCAAGTAAGTCTACTAAAAAAAAAAAAGACAAAAAAACTCAGTAAAATACCATCACCAAAAACTAACCAAAACCCAAACCTACAACTAAATATGTTTCCTCTCAAATCACTGCCAATGTTGTTTGCACACTGGCAATCTTGAGCACAAAATATAAGAAACAAACAGGAGAGTGAATTACACATTCATGATAAAGGTTGAGACAGATTATCACAACTGAGTGGCTAGACTTGTTGGGATATGCCCAGTACTCTGCTTCTCTATAAACTGACAGAAATCCTTAAGCTTCTGCTGCTGTTAGTGGTATAAAAGCCCTGAACTCCCCTAAGACTCTTTAGTCACTGCTAGGATAGACTTTCTCCTTTAGGCAAACAAACTAATGGTATAAACTTCAATTAATTGCTCATCAATTACATCTATCAAATATGTTACCGAATATTCCAGAAAAGATGCAACACACCTGAACAGCGTTACCAGTAGCAACACATAATCAGTCTTAAAAGCTTCAATTATACTGTTTTCCTACACTTTGAACTATACTATACTTTTTCCTATATTTTGAACCAATCTTCGTCCATTTAAACCTACCTTTCTCAATGATTTCTTGCCAGAGAGTTTGCACCAAGATAGGATCAGAATGACCTGCACAGTGTATAATTGCAAGCTTACACTCTGAGAGCTTAAAAGGGTCAGCAAATTCTCCATATAGCTGAAAGAAAAATGACCAGGTTTGGCATGTCAGATAGAATGAAGAATAATTTTTTAAATCAATTTTTCTTTACTTTATACAGTAGATAACAGACTAGAAATGGTGCACCGTATGTAGCTATTGTCAGATACTACATGAAAATGATTTTTACTTAATATATTTAGTTTAACTTCTTAAATATAATGCCCACTTTTTACATGAAGCTATACTTAATGCTGATAATTTTGTAATGTGACACTCCAATAAATCAAGAAATGTAAGAAGCTTAAGAAAGAAGATCAACACTCAAAGCACAAAAAAAGACAGTCTAGGCTAGCATAAACACTGAGACCAGGAATGCTAAACAGTCTATCAGTTTTTATAGTCAACATAAGACCATTCTTTGCATTGCATGCCTCCTTAATCCCCAAATATTAAATTGACATTTAATACACAGAAATTTCTAATCACCTTGGTTATATCCATCAGTTCAGCATCAAGCTGGGAGACTGCATCTTGCACTGAAGAATGATGGGAATATTGCCGTTGTAATGTTTCTTGTATTTGAAGCTGAATCCTCGCAACCTTGGGTAAAAACAATTTCAAGCTTGGATTAATTTAATCAAATCTTAGGAATACACCCAGTATTAACACTACCTTATTTAAATGTAGATACATTACTGCCTTACATCCCAGAGTATCAACCGCATAACTTAAAATACTGAAAACTGTTTCTACAGATTTGGTAATAAAAATGCCATGTGCAATGTGTGGACCGAGTGCAGTAATAAAGACACAGTGTATCTTAAATAAGTAGTTTTTCTTACTTCCATTTTTTCTTCAAGTTCATGTAGGAATTCACCATCTGCAGCTATAGAAGATATGGTAGTGGAACTTTTGGCACTCAAAATAGCACGTGCGATGTATTCAAGACGCTGCTGTAGAGAAATTTCTGTGCTGCAAAACAAATATTTACTGTGCAAAATGGTTATCAGGTATAATTATGTAAGAGTTAGTCATACTCTAACTAGACCCTGGAAGTTAGCTAGTATCTTATCCTGGATTTTACTAAGTCATGCAAAACCTTATACCCAAACCATGTAACCCCTTCCTTGTGCATGCACAGTTACAGTGCACTTCTCAATCAGCTGCTCTACAGTTACAAAACAGGTTATGAAGTTCTGCATCAGAAATGACCACTTCATACACTGTACTTACAACAGGAATTACATTGCAAGCTAATGCATAATACATAAAATAAACATTTCATTTTTTTTTTCAAGAATGCCACGGATTGAAAACTAACATATTCTATTCATTCACTTTTTTTTTCTTCAGCAAATGCCTTGGGCATAAACTTTTCTTAAAATATCTATACATTGATTTTTTTTTTTTTTAAGTCACATATAATCCATACCTATGTAGGTCAGCCAATTTAGCCAACACTCGGGCTGCATTACTAAAATTTCTGTTCTTTTCAAAGTATCTCCACAGCAAATCCATATAACGGACTTTGTTTTGGTCAATCTTGGTCATCCGCACAAGGTAGGGTTCCAAAAAGGGGGCAGTCACCTGCAAAGGTCATAAAGACAACAATTATATGCTTGCTCTCTCATCTCTTTTAAAGCATTATTACAATTAACTCTTCAGCGGAACCCTCCAAAAAATTGTTTCCTTGAATACAGATGAGCTCACCTGTAATAGTTTGTCAGCCAAATCAACTTGTATCAACCAGTTGTAAAGTGCAATACTAAAGAGTTCATCCGTTGAACGTTGAGCTAGCTTTAGCATTTGTTCAAACTAAGGGGAAAGAAAGACCAAAACTGTTATTCCAGAAGAGGTCACACTACATCAAGTATTGAATATGTACGTGTCAATATTTAGTTATTTAGTTTCCTGTGGTATATCATCATTTTTATTAACACTCCACAAAGAAGCCAGTTCATGACAAACCTTAAACTTATATCTGTTTTGCTAATCTATTCCAAATGTCCATTTTTATGTAATGATTTTTTAAAATTTCTACACCACTTCTAATCACACTTTTCTGAGTGTAGTCACTATTTTTTTTCAGATTTCTTACATGGTGTCCTGCTTCTTCATTGCTTAGCATGTTGGGGTCAGACGACAGCACTGGAGGACCTGGCTTTTTGGGTACGCTGGGAGACTGGGGAGCAGCTTTACTTTGATTCACTAACTCCTGAAGGGTGTCAGTGATACACTTGTAGCTGTTAAGTCTGTAAATAGAGCAAAACAAAAAAGCCTAACAATTTGCATTGTAACTATCTGTGAAGTTCTACTTTTTTATTTTATGCCTCAGTAGGCATAATTACTAAAAAGTAATGTTATCAGCTAGTTCATCCTATCTAGTTTATTCAGTTATATTTCTAACAAATAATTCTGTAATGTTCAGATCACAATATTTTCTGTGTATTTCAGTTTACCCTCTGTTCCATATTAAGCTGGTGCCATATTAATTATATTCTAGGAAAGTACGTTGGGCAAAACCCTCTATATTGTGTCTGTTATTCTAAAATGCTTGCTCGTCATTACCCTCCACACCTTCCCCAAAAGGCTACTTTTCCAGTCACTTGAAATCAAGTAACCCATATAATGCTAACAGCAATATCACTAAAACTTGCCTCTCTTGAAAAGCTTGGAGTCCAACAACATCCTCTTCTGGTTCTCCATTTTTATAGAAATGAAGGCCAAGACCTTGGGGATCTTTCTTCTCAGCAGCAGTAAGAGACAGTTCTACTACTCCCTCATAGAAACGCACTATAAATAAAAAATAAAAACAAACAAAACCCACAAATAACATCGTTCATTAGTGTATTAAATTTATGACAAATTTTAAATGACACCAAACACTACTCATTTTATGAAGCAAGAAAAAATAAACCCTATTCACTCTGGTCTGTATCTTATAAAGTTTTAGATATAATCCCAAAGGAATAGGCCTAAGTTTGAAATTACATATTTGTATAACAAAGACTGAAATCTTGACTGTTAAGACAGTTATACCTACATTTAAATTACGTATTAGCTTCTGCTACAAAACATATGATTCAGAACCATCTTTCAAAGAGCCCATTTTGTATAAAGACTCACCCCGCAAAATACCATCATTTACCCTCTGCTTACATTCAGCCTAACAACTTTGCTAGTAACATTTTACTACATGCATGGAACAAATTGAAAGTGGAACAGAGGAAGTGGAAAGGAATACTTTTACACAGAAGTGTTTATTTTTGTTTACTGGTCAAATCTAGAAAGGCTTTAAACAAGAACAGGTTGATATATGTTTATTGTGAGAGTTATTACGAAACTGTTTTTGGCAAAACATCACTGTAAGATCAATTAGAAATCAGAAAACAAAACAAAAGGATGGCATGAAATGATTAACAGAGACTGTTTAGCAGAAAAAGATCAGTGATTGCCTTTTACCTTGCCTATATTGTGCACAAACATTAGCAAGGTCTACTTGATTGCTAATCTTTTGGTACTCTTTCAGTGACTCTCTTAGCATCTTCTCTTTTTCCAGTTTGTTTTGAGCCTGTCGAGATCGCTGAAGCAGTTCATTTGCCTACAGATAAATGATGATGTGAATAATTTTCATTTTCCCAAGTGAGTTAATGGGTTATTATGCCAAGCTTCACAGCTGAAACAATAGAAACATTGTCACAAAAAAACCCTCCTTTTGTCATTTGATGCCTCAACCCATATTCAGGACCTTGTACTTAGATGTGTTGAACTTCATAAGGTTCACAGGGGCCCATTTCTCAAGACTATCAAGGTACCTCCGGATGGCATACTTTACCTTCAGCAAGCTGACCACACCACTTAGCTTGGTGTTGTCAGTAAACATGCTGAGGGTGCACTTGATCCTATGGTGCATTTACACTCTAATGCTGTGTTTTGGTACTATCAAATCTGGAAGTGACCTTACCTTGGAACAGACAGCATCATCAGTGCTATAGAGAAGAGGACAGATATCTTGTAAATGGGCACTGATGCCATCCACAGCAGCGTTATCTCTGATATAACAGTTTATAAGAGAAGCAATGAGTGCTCCCGTCAACTCTCTGTCTCTAATTACCAAGTCTTTGAAAGCAGTAATCTTTAGACGTTCTTGAAGTTCCTGAAGACAGACAGAATTTCATTAGCTCGAAGATTTTACTGAAAGTAAAGACTAGCAAATAATTCAGGATGGAAAAGACCTCTATGATCATCTAGTCCAACCTTTACCCTAGTACTGACAGGTCCACCACTAAATCAAGCTACTAAGATCTACAGTTCTACATTTACACATTTCCTGTTGACCTCCAGGGATGGTGACTCAGTCACTTCCTGGGCAGCCTATTCCAATGCCCCACAACTCTTTCAGTAAAGAAATTTCTCTTAATATCCAACCCAAATCTCCCCTGGCACCACTTTGGCCATTTCTCCTCATCTTTTCACTTGGTGCTTGGGAGAAGAGCCTGAGCCCCACATCCTTTAAAGTAATTGTAAAGTACAGTAAGGTCTCTCCTGAGCCTTCTTTTCTCAAAGCTAAAAAAAACCCAGCTCACTCAGCCACTCCCCATAAAACTTGTTCCCAAGCTTTCTCTTCACCAGCTTTGTTGCCCTTCTTTGGGCACAATGTTTTGGACACAAAATGTTACAGCAAGATTAACTGCTTCCAGAAAATAAACACATGCAAAGCTCTGTATAGACAGCATAGAAATACATCTTATTTAGCAAAATGGAAAGTATTAGAGAGGAAAGCACTATCAGTGAAAAGTACTAGATTCTCGAATGCCAAAGGACAGTGAGAACTCTATACATCTTCCTGTTATGTACACTGTGTGTCACTTCTGTTTCAGTTCTCTGTGAGAAAGGAACAAGCAGTTTTTCCTGTACTTCACAGGACACTGTCAGAATGCACATGCTATAAAATGAGTACATCATGGTTTTTAATAGCAGGAACGATCTGAATACAGTCATAGATGAAAACAATAACAGATGTAGAATGAGAAGGAAGTTTTAAAAAAGTTTATAATGTTTTTTAGAAATTTATAAAGTTTATAATGCTTTATGAAAAACATCTTTCTGCTTTTTTATATTAAGTTACATATAAAGTTGTTCATCTTTCTAAAATTATTAGGAACATTTGCTCATATAGAGCTAGCTGCCAGTAGCATCTATTGACGACCACTGGATTAAAATGAAATACTATTACAAAAACTCTAAAACTATTGTAGGGAGAGAAAAAAGGTTTTACTTGTTAAACAATTAGTTAACTCCTTGTCCATCACAAGAGAAAAGCTGCCTGTGAGAAATCACGTTAACTCCCAAGATGTGAAAAGCTTCATCATTTGGGCACAGGAAATAACTCCTTGATATATTATTCTTTTAATTGTTGTGGAGGGTTGTGGAGAGGTTGTGGAGTTTCTGTCCTTGGAGATGTCTGGTCAAGACTTAACTAGACATGGGCAACCTGCTTTAGAGTTGACTCTACTTTGAGCAGCAGGAGGCAGACTAGATGATCTACAGGTGATCCTTCCAACGTCAGCTGTTCTGTGACACATTCTAGACCTCTGCACAGGGTCTGAAGTCTCTACAACACTATTGCTTTCCACCATAAAAAACTCTCTAATAGCAGTAAAGCAAACAATTTCCTCTAGGCTGGGCAACATTAGTCTACTCCTTTCAGTACACATCTTGCAGAATGTGCTCAAAGTTTCAGCATACCAATTTTTAAAACACACTTAATAAAAGGACAATTAAATTTACTGTTAGTGACACATCCAGTTAGCTAAAATTGGGTGATGAGATCAATACTATTGGAAGTCTCTTAAAAAGAAACACCTGCAACCTGAATAAAAATCTGTATGTAGTTTAAAATTAATAATCTGCTCCACAATAAGTTAAAGTAATACCCCTTTGAGAGTATTTACATAACAAAAAGAAATTCAGGCTTATTAAATATGTAAGACTTAAAGTCAGATAATTCAGATCATACCTTCTGAAGCTCACCCACAACAACATTAAATTGGTGCTCACACAGCAATTTCCATAAAGCCAGTGCCTGACAGGTTTTGCGAACGAGCTGCTGGATGCCTTGAAGTGAAGTTTTCTCAGTTAACTGTGCCTCAGCTGAAAAAGCAAGAGAATGACAATAAGTGACTATGTTTTACATGTTTTGAATTAGTATGTCGATTTTTGAGGTTTTACAAAAACGGTCTCTTCCATTCTTGATTAATGCTTTTTAGCTCTTTGGAGGAAAGTGCCTTGTTAAAATTTCCCCCAAATAAATACCATCTGTTAACATTTATTGCAAACTAGGAGGAGTCTTTTCTGAAAAGTATGGCTTCATGTGAGCGCAATGGATTTCCACAATCAGTATCAAATTTTACCTTGATTATTCATAAGTATTTACCATATATTATAATGAATATAAAATAAATAAAAACAAAAACATACATATTCTATTCTTGCTGATTACCTGCATTTGCCTTTAAAAAGAACAATTACAATTACATCTTTGGTTAACACCGTACACCGTCTTTAAAGCTCAAGTCTGAATGAAATGACTACACTGAAAACTAGCAAGATGTATTATATTAACTGAAAGAATGTAATGGGCACACTTATGACATGGGTTGAACATAACTGCATCAATTTATGTCTTTACTTTTCATTGAATCATGGAATGGTTTAGTTTGGAAGGGACCTTAAAGAACAACTCCTAACTCCAACCCTCCTGCTATAGGCAGGGACACCTCCCACCAAACCAGGCTGCCCAAAGCCCCATCCAGCTAGGCCTTGAACACTTCCAGGGATGGGGCATCCACAGCTCCTGTGGGCAGCCTGTGCTTCACTTCCTTCAAAGGCAAGAATTTCTTCCTAATGTCTAATCTGCATCTGCCCTCTTTTAGTTTAAAGCCATTCCCCCTTGTCCTGTCACTCCAATCCCTGACAAAGAGTCCCTCCCCAGCTTTCCTGCAGGCCCCCTTTAGGTACTGGAAGGCTGCAATGAGGTCCCTCCAGAGTCTTCTCCAGGCTGAACAACCGCAACTCCCTCAGCCTGTCTTCATAGGAAAGGTTCTAAAGCCCTTCAACATCGAGATGCACAATTCCCTTATGCTTCTAATTTAAAAGTAATCACATACCATGGTATTTCCTCTGGAGTTCTTGTTGCACTTGCTGAGAGCTTCCACCATCAGGCCTCATGAAACCCAGGAGCCTCTGCTGGAGATTAGCTGGTGTGCTGAAACTGTAATTCCAAAACAGAGAGATGCTAATTTGATGACAAATACTGAATATTTTGAAGATGAAATCCAACAATTGTTTTTAGCATCTGAATAGCTGAAGCTGAAGACGATATAGACTTCAACCCAGTGAACAAACGTGCATGGATTAATTTTCAAGAGCTGGACATTAAATACAACTAGCTTAACACACAGAATAATACCTTGGGTTTCCAAAAGCTCCTACTGTAGCAAACTGAGAATTTCTATCCAGAAATTCTTGTAAACCTTTGAGTTCTTGTAGTACACATTCCAGCACATGGGATGGAACACTGCTTTCTAACTGCAACAGACAGCAATTTTCATTACAGAAGGTTTAGACATTCCAAAACATTTTTCCAAAAGTTTACCATTTTAAACTAAAGCCACTAAAAAGACAAATGCAAAGAGGGTGCAACAAATTAGCTGCACAATAGTTATGCTATCACTATAACATTGTATCAATTATACTACACTTTTTAGGGAGGGGTGGAAAGTGTGAAAAGGAAGTAGTCCTCCTAAGACATACCATATTAGACACTATTTTCTTTGAGTTTCTGATAGCGAAATCAGCTGTGTTTTACCATTTCCAACTCTGAATTACAATGACTGAGCATCACTAAGACAAAGTGTAACTGCCAGGGTATTCCTGAGTCTCCCAGTTGCCATGTAACTGGAGAAGGAAGATTTATGTAGCAGTTAATTTTGCATTGCTGCAATTACTCAGTTCAGGATTATATTAACATTCAAAGTCAGAAAACATTTTGTTGTGATCACAAACAAAAAGTGAAATGCAAAGATGTTAGAAAGACGCTGGAAAACTGTCTTATGTCTTTATATAACTGCAATGTTTATTCTAATCCACCAAATCATTTCATTTTTAGGCTTTGTCTGAATGGGGTATACAGAAATAAAGGCAGTGAAATCACTAAACACAGAAGAAACTGGCCATTGACAATTGATAACAAATAACATTCAAAATAATAACTTAAGAACATTTTAACTTACAACTACTCCATAGCTAAGCACTTAGATATAATAAAAAAACACATTACAATGATAATTATGAGTTGGTTTTCTTCCTGATCAGTTTATAATTGGGAACACATGTATAAAGAGCATCACAGATATCCTACAAGGAACTTTTAAAAATACAACAAATTTTTACATACTGCAACAACTTCTCGATTGCCACTTTTGAAAACTCGCTCCACCACTATACTGCCATCCCAAATATTTCTGCAATATAAACCAGAATTGTGTTAAAAGCCACAAATATCACAAGTTTGCACATTTTCTACGTATAATTTCTTAAGGAAATAGGAATCCAAGGTCAACGATTAAAGGTCTAATAAAGATCTGGATGAAAACTAAATATTAAAAAAAAAATAGCAACCCAGGATGACATTGTAAGTTTCTGCAAAGCACGTGTATAGACAATTAAAAAATTTCAAACTTTGTATCTTAAATCTAATGAAGGTTGATGCTCTCAAAAAATTTATAGATGGGTCAATATTATTCTCTGGAAATATAATGTAGGCAAACAAGTGCCATAAACAAATAACAAATGTCATAACAAATCTTTCCCAGCCAGCAAAGGGGGAAAACTAACATAAGAGCTCTGTTCTTGGTTAGAGAGTTTAGAAACACATGGCCCAACATCCACATAACAGAATCTTCTTTAGTCTGGCTTTGTCATTCTGATTTTAACACTGTTTTTAAAGCTTCCTAACAGAAAAGACTTCAAACTAGAATTTTGATCCTGCAAGTCCTACATTTCTGTAGGACTCATAGGACTAAAAAATAAAACCTAAGTTCTCAGATTTGTGCATATTGCAAGATCAATGTCTAAGCAACTTTCCTGTCCTAACCAATGTAGAACTATTAATAGAGCTGTAAAGAGAATCTGCTGTATCAACAGGTGCTTAGAAATCTCAAAATAAATGTACTTTATTGTTCTTATCTTTACATACTATTAAGATAGAATCCATCACCTAGAAGCATTACAGGACAGAAAAACTATGAAATGAATTGTGTGACCATTTTACATGAACACCTCACCCTATAATCCGAGCAAAGTATATGCAGATGCCATTGTGTCTTCCAGAAAATACTATCTCCGGACCCATCATACCGCTAACAGATGTACCAGTGTGAGACATGGAATTTCCGGAAGGAAATATGGGGGTCGACATACCAGGAGACTGTAAAGCTAGGATAAAGGTAGGCAAATATTACTCCATTTATTTTGCATGAAAATAAAGAAGAAAAAGCCTAGTTGAAAAAAATCCTCCATTCCTCCAGCAGAGAAAAAGTAGTTACCTTGCCCATGTGTTGTCAAAAAGCTAGGATTAGGATATGGAGTATCAACAGTCAACTGGGAAACTAAAAAGGAAAAGAAAAGTAAGTTTGGTTTTTTTGGGGGGGATATACAAACCATGGAAAAACATATGCAAAAGCAACAAAGTTGTCAAACCACGTACTTTAAAGTTAGAAAACACTGCCTTTACACATTCAAACAACTTTTAATTAAGGGTTAATAAAAAATTGCATTAATGTCTGTTGGACACAATACTTTGTAAGTTAACCAAACAGATACGATACTTTCAACAGCAGTTATTAAGCATTTTTGCTTTCAGCATTCATGTATTACTTGTTTCACACCATCAGTTCTCTGCATTGATTATCCACATGCTTTGTCTTATTCCTTGTCTTCTGACTACTCCTGTTCCTGATATAGGCACCTACTCTCAAAGCATTCACTTTGAGTCATTTAGATCATCTCAAAGAATACCAGCTTTAACTTTGAAACAGTAAACTGGAAGAAGCTATTATTACTTTTACTTCTTATGTGTTGCTGCTGGACACACACTACAGCAACACTGCTTGTGACACTCAGTTTGAGACGTCCTGAGTCTTTTTCCCCAAGTGAGCATGGACTCATATTTAGTTGAGGATTTTCAACTCTTCTGCAAATTAATACTTGACTTAAGACTACAAAGTACGATGAGCACATGTGGTTGCCTACAAAAATGTCCATGTGCCAGCAGCATGTAAGATGACAACAGCATAGAAAAGACAACAAAACTCTCACCCTGGTCTGTATCAAAGAATCAGTCCTTCTTGCCTTACTCACTACAGTTCTCTCAACTTTGCAACATACTACAGTGCAAAAGATAAAGTCTTTCACTGACCAATCCCAGTTCTGAAAGCACATTCTCCTGTGTGCCAAACAAAGCATAATCTTGCAAGAAAAGTAGCATGCAAATGTCTGAATAGACTTTCAACAGGGAGAACATAAGGTGCCTGGCCTTGTAACACTAACATTATCTTAATACAGTTTCACATGCAAACTTTCAAGGTGTTTTCAAAATACTCTGTCAGCACTGTTCTGACCCACCGCATGGGTTATCCACAACATCACAGTCTAAATTGCACATGACAGTTCTCTACCCTGTGAACAAATAGAGTGAGCAGTGGCAGAAGAACGGTGCCGTCTTCCACATGGACCTGTCACTGAAGCAAAATAAAAAAGCACTTTGATACTACATTTCAAAAGGGTATATATGACTGCAATCAAGTTTTTTCCCAAACCTGGTATGTAAAATTCAGTGCTACGTGTCAGATAACCTTAAAGGATCTTGGAAATTAACTAAATAATCCCTGATACAATAAATAAATAAATAAATTCAGTAGTTTAATCAGAGTTCCAAATATATCATTAATTGCTTAAAAAAACCCACCCAACTCTTATGATCTGGAATTAAATGAGTTAACATGTTATCAGGGAACTTCCTTAAGCAATTGTTGAAGACTGGACAAAATCTAAGTGGATACAGATAATATGGAAGGGACTCTAATATGTATGACGTTCAAGGAAGACTAGGTACTATTCTCATTTTTGAGAAATGAGAATGCTCATGATGACCGGAGCAGAAACCAAGTGCTGAAGCTTGAGCTTTTACAGGGAGAAATCACACAAATGACTAATTTGTAATGACACTGCAAGGTACTCTGACACAGCCACATAATAAGCAAGTAATCTTGAACACAGGTACTTGTAAGAAGACAAAATGCAACATATTTAAAGGAAAACACAAGACTTGTCCAAAACCATGAAATGGTTGCTACTCACCAGCAGAAATGGGAGAACATAAAATAGGTCCAACATTGCTTGGAGGAGGCAGAGCTGATGGAAATCTCATTTGTGCCTCTCCACCATACCTAAAGTTTATATGAAAAGGAAAAGATTCCTCATACTTCATGCACATTCCATTTAATTTTCATATCTTGGAAAATTAACTGCAATTTTGGGGTTCTTTTAAAATAGAACAAAATATCAGCACAACTTTTCAGAAATATCTGTGAGTGTGAGATACTCATTTTGGCATATAAAAAGAAAACTAACTGAAATAATGTTATATGAAAGGCATTAACATATGGAACCGCAAAGTTAAATGAACTAAGTCATATTTTCTGTGGATGTTTTAAGTTCTAAGGTGATACGATCAGAGATTAAAGAGGAATTTACCACTCCTCAAAACAGGCTTATATTTTAGTATCTTCTTAAGGTTTGCCTATACATGGAAATGGGAAGAAAACAGTTGAGATGGCCCAAGCTCATCTTTCTATGGTCCAAAAGTAATTTCTGTCTCTCCTACAATGCTACATGAGCCCTAAAAGGCTACAAACTATTTTCCCCTCAGGCAATTATTCATGACAGCTCCTTCAATGAAAGAGAAGCCTCACGCAACAGCCCTAGCCTTTTTTCAGCACCTGAAACTTTATGCTATGGCAAAGCAACTGAAATATCAACTTGCCAACGCATCTTCAAAGCCACAAGAACTAATTCTACAACAATACCATCCCAATTCTTGGACACTTCGAATATGTTTCCCAGGATGTAACATATTTTAAGAAGTGATCAAATATCCTTCCCAGTTCTATACTGAAAGAAATACAGTTACACAAGTCATACGTATCATTAGAACTCACAAAGAACAAAAATACCTAGCTGCTAGTGGGAGAACATTTACCACAAGACAATGAGCTATATAACTTCCAATCCTCACCTAGGCTGATAAAACAGTTCAAAAAGTTACTTGAAATAACCTAGACATAAGAATTCTTAAATTTACTACATAGTAAGTGCCAGGATGCATAAGAAACACTGCATTACAAAGAATTTACTTTACCATCTTCTATTTCAAAGTTACAAACTACTTTTTCAGTACAGTATAATCATGCTACCACTTATTTGATTTACTAAGATTGATTCTGCAGTCATTCAGTAAACTACCTTTTAGGTTATCTGGTAAAATAAACATTAGTTCTCACGTTATATTTGATTTTAAGCATATTGTATTTTATCTCCTATTCAAATGATGGCTCCGGGATTCTAAATTTATTCTTTTTCCAACTCAGTTGGTGTGATTAAATATATTTTCTCTCTCTACACAGTCCGCTTCAACAAACTAGGATACCCTGAAGTATAGATATGTGAACTTCAGGCAGATTAAACTACATTTTGACTAACTTCTACACATGAAATACATCACATGAAAACATCCAGGAGGGGAACTAACCAGAAGAAGCTTCCTTTGCTGGCAAGACCTAATTAGTGCAAAAGTGTGTTCTGCCAAGTTTAATAGTCTATGCTCATTTTAAAACAATGCTTATTCAGGCAGCACTTTAAAAAGACTATATGATTCTTTAGTGTCTGTAGTAATCCTGAGCATACTGTTCAAAACAACATACACATCATTTGAAACTTACCTGAAGAATGCTCGTGTAGCCCAGGCAGATACTTCTCTATCACACGCAGCATTAGAACAGGCCAAGATAAGGCAAGTGGCACAGGCCTGATCCTCCTAGAGCATATTGTTTTGTCAGTGTGGCAGCTTACATCAAGTTGATAAAAAATATAAAGATGTTCTATTGATCAGTAACTAAACAGGAAATAGGCAAGGAAATCAGCTCTTTCCAGTTATAGAATGGAAGTTAATTAAATTGGGACATCTCAGTGTAGCAGGATAAACTTCTGTTATACACAGCTTTTGCAAGCTCAGTATGGTTACTGGTAGGCAACAATCTCCATGTCTATTGCCTAAGTATGAGTAAGAGCTATGAAATTTCTACAGAAAAATAAATTAAGATTGCTTGAAGAAAAACATCTATACAAGCAATAATGGTTGGCATATCCTAACAGACTGTTAAAATATCACTTAGTACATCTTACATCAAAGCACAAGACAATAGATTACAGTGAACATTCATTACAGATTCTACCAGTACTAGTCAGATTAAAATAATAATCCACTATGGCTTCCTTCCTGCTTGTTTGTTATTTATCCTAAGTGAAAAGTAGACCAATCCTAGAGAGTTATACTGGCCTTCAAAATATAAAAACCTCTATTTTTTTTTTTTTTTTTTATAGTGGTAGGAATTTATATAGTGGTATGGTTTTAAGTAGTGGTAGGAATTCAACTTTTTTAAAGAAAACTCTCTCCCCCTGGTTTTAGCTTGACTCCTTTCTTAAACTAAGAACTGCGTTATACTCCTGTATAGAAGAATTTCAGGGAAAGTGATCTACGCTTCAATTTTTACATACAATATAACAAGGAATTATATCTCAGTACACAATCTTGGTTTATGCAGATTATACAGAAGGAAAAGCTAATATTTGAAACAGTAAATGAAAAGTTAACTAGAATTCTGTAGTAACAATAAAAAAGACGTGCTACAGAAGGCAATTAAATTTCCAGTTAAGTATTATAAATCTTGTTGTTCATAACGTGTCATAAATTCTTACCTGATGCAGCTTGAAAAATCTTTCAATCTCTTCTCCATCTCCACCTATATTGCTAACAAGAAGATGCCGCAGCTGGTCAACAGGCCTGAGTTTATGAAACATAAAGCTCCCCTAAAAATTACCCAGAATAATACAAAGTTAGAATAAGGTTACTTTACTGGTCATGACAACACCCTTCCCAACAATCTTTAGCTTTACTGCTCTCCAGGTTTTCCTTAATTACACTAGTGGATCAAAGTGTAACATGAATGGTAGCTAAAGCCTAGTTCCCATTCAAATGCAGAAAATTCTCTAGCAAGAAGGCAAAAAAAAAATAACCACGTGCAATGAGTGGTTATACATCCAGAAACAGAGTTGGTTTTGCTCTTCTTCACGTAATATGAAGCATACAATAAAAAAATAAAGCCTTTCATTCTCTTTATACATTTGCTCTATGTATCTCATAAATCTTCAGAATTGCCTGGAAAAAAAATTAGGACCAAAAGAATGGCAAGACACTTTTGCCTGGATCCACATTAGCTGGAGAGGGTCTGACTAGCTACCATTAAATAAATGCAAGTTGAATCTAAACGTTGCAAAACAGTAATGAGTTATTAAGCATCTTTTAAAATTCCTTATTTGTTAAGACAGTAAGTAGCCTAAAATATTACTAAATGTAAAAAGAAACTGGAAGTTTTATTTTTAAAAAACAAACAAACGAAAACAATCAAAAAACTTCTCTGAACTTCTATAACAAATAAAAATTCTTTGTTCAAATTTCAGTTGCTAATTGTATTTACTCAAACTATACTTTCCAGACAGCCCATTTCTGTTTCAATTTTATACAACCATGAATTTGAACAATTTGAACAAGGTTAAAAGAATGTTTCACATGATCTGTATATGCAAGGGTTCTGTCTCCTCAGGCCAACAGAAGTGATTAATGCACTATATAAGAGAAGCTGTCTCAATAGCTTTGAGTCAATTTATAGTATGTACTGACAGTTTCAGCAATATTCCTCTTTTCCTTTTATGTTCAGAACAAAATTGTAAAAATTCATTCAAAATTAATAAACTATGAATAAACACCTACAAATTTGCATCAGTCTTTCAGCTTTATATTTATTCGTTTGATTTCCTATATTAAGAAGAGCAATACTCACCTGGGCTGAAAGCAGAACAAACTTCTTAGGTGGCAGCATGTGTTGCTGCACAACAACAGGGGAATCAGTTATTGGAACAATATCTTTATTGAGAGGTGTCACAATCTTCTGACCTTTAAATTCATCAATAGCAGAAAGAGCCCAGGAATGCCCATCAACACGGGTGGTCATCTGAACAACAGATAAACAACAGCCAAAGTTTGATAACAGACATGGATTTTGTACATTGTGCAGATATTTTACTACTTAAAATTTCACAGGCATAAAATTTAAACTATTCTTGACACAAGAAGTCTCAGAGGAAACAAGCAAGTTCTTGCATCATCTAGCAGACTATCAACAAATTCACAGCTATATATTGCTTCTTTTGTGGGATAGGGACAGTGTTTTCTAAGGGTAAAAAAACCTCATACAATGCTTTTAGTGCTGCTACCATATAAAGAGAGACAATCTGCTAAACATATCAGAATCAAATACCAAAGTTATTATGAATTTTATTTATTTTTAAAGAAAACAAACATACTGCTACTGATCATAAGGGTTTGGGAGATTTTTCACAGTTGGCAGCAGCCCTCTAAAGATGCCATATGGTAGGGAAGATTTTCATGAAAACTCTACACACTGAAGAAAAACTGCTGTTCAATAACACGTTGCAAGTTTTTTGGAGGAAACCTCATGCCTGTAACTTTAAAATGCCTTGGAAAAAGAGAGAAGTCAGCACATGGAATGTTTATGTGTATTTTTTTTGTAGAGAAGGGAGCTGCAGCAACGATAAAACTTCTCAGTAACTATTATTAAAACAGCAGATAAAACAAAACTTGACTTTGAAACTGTTATGCTTATGCAGCTTCCCTATTCACTCAAATTCTACCATTGCCCCATATTCTTTTTGGAAATACTAAAAAACAGCAGAAGAACCAAGTCTTGCTTCAGTGCTGAAGCACGTGCAATGTTCTCTCTGATGTGATGCATAAGGCAACTAAACCTAGCTCCTCCTACAAACTACTGTAACAACTAGGGAACAAAAAGAGGAAAAAATGAGTGAAATAATGAAGAGATTGATCAGAAATTGATTATGCCTGAAAATTAACGAAGATGTGAAAGTAAAGATGTTCAAGTAAAGAATTCCAGTATCCAATTGCAGTATCTTTACCATCTGTATTTTAGACAAACTTCTTGCCAAATTTTATCCTTGTCAATGAACACCACTTTGCACTTGGGATCATGCCTTGTACATAACTGTATGTAGCATGCAGCATGCCACAGACAACAATATGACACAAATAAGACATTTTCCAATATGTTAATTCTAAGTTGTCTTAGACATAGAAGTCAAAGCAATTGGTTTTCATACATAGCCTGCATGAAGCTATACAGTATGAATGAACTTGGAATTCCTACTAAAATACCAGTTTCAATTTACTTTCTAGAGTGCCCACTAAACTTTTTTTTTAATTTAAAGCTTATTGATTAGTAGCTTTTTAAGTGTTTCTAAACTTCTCATTTAAGGTTTTCAGCAACCTATTCATTTCTTGCAGACAGTATTATGGAAGTATCTGATCTCAGGAAGAAAAAAAAATAAATCTAAAATCCATCAAAATTACATGAAAGTTTACTTTAGTACCTGTGTTTCCATCATTGGCTTTTGAAAAGGGAAAGAATCATGATTGATACACCACAGTATGTCATTATCCTCATTTTCTGAAGCTACCATCAGCAGGACCCCTAGCAAGAACAGGGATATTAAGGTTGTATTAGGTGTGATTAATCATGCATTGCACCTACCAATATATACCAAAATATACCACTCTAATTAATTCCGTATTTACCATAAATCAATCTTTAAGTCCAAACCACACAATCTGAACATCAGATAATATCTCTTGGTTTTCTGTATCATAGGATAATTAGTAGGCCTCTATCAACAGCATCCTACCTCTCACTCTGAAGGCTACACACAGAAATGAGCCTACAGTACACAGAAAATGCATCATAAAAATGAGATGTTTAAAGAGAACCTAGACGGAAAACCATTTGGAAACTACTTCAAATATAAAATCAAGTACGCTTGACTGAAAGGGTAAGCAACATCGCGGTGTGTCCTCCCATTCCTTCAAATTACCTGATATAAGATAGTGTGATAGTGGCTGTCACACACACACAAAAATAATAATAAAAAAACCTACTGTTCTTCCGAGCTGTGCTCCACTGCTTACCTTTGCTATAAAGAGCTCTGTGAACCTTTGAGGGCTTCTCCACATTAGAAGATGCTGAAAATCCAGGTGGCAAACGGACATGAACCAATGTTAACATAGAGGGACGAGCTGTTGGATGCTTAAATTGTGAAGTACTAAAATACAGTCGGACACCTAAACATAAAGGAAAAAAAGCTCAATTACATGCAATCTTACATAACTATGACTAAAATGTTGTTGCTGCTGCTGCTAACTGACTGAATGCTAGTTTCAGACTCAGAAGAAATTCTGCACAGATGCCACTACATTTCTTGCTAAAATACAAGAAGATAAAGGTTTTTAATCTAGCTCTACCACTACTTTCCTGAATACTTGTCATGCCACTTTCTGCTGGTTTTATTATAAACTACAGATAATAATTTGCATGACCAGATTATACTTGCATCAAACATCAAAACAATTTGGTTATGTAAAACAACACACCCGAATGAAATAAATGTTCCCAAAATTTGTGTTACGTTGTTGTAGTTTAACCGGGCAGGCAGCTAATCATCACACAGCCTTTTGCTCACTTTCCCCCCTCCCAGCACAATGGGGGAGTCAACCAGGAAAAAATGAATAAAAAAGGTAAAACTTATGGATTCAGATAAAGACAGTTTAATAGAATAGAAAAGGAAGAGAAAATGCTAATTGTGAAATGAATACAGAAAACGCATGTGTAGTTCAATTGCTCACCACCTGCTGCCAACACTTGGGCAGTTGGTCCCCTGCCCCAGCCACCCCCTCCCCCCACAGTTTTATTGTTCACCATGACACTATATGGTATGGAATATCCCTTTGGCCAGTTGGGACTGGCTGTCCTGGTTCTGTCGCCTCCCAGCTTCTTATGCTCCCCCAGCCTCTTCACTGGCAGGGCAGTAAGTGAAGCTGAAGAGTCCATGACTTGGTGTAAGTGCTGCTCAGCAACACCTAACAAACTGTCATTATCAGTGTTATTTTCATCCAAAATACAAAACACAGCACCACACCAGCCACTAGGAAGAAAATTAACTAACCCGGCTGAAACCAGAATATACATAAAATGGAAAATGTCTGCCAATTTTGTTAAGCTGTGCAGATGTCATTTATCTGTTAAAAAGGGGGGTAAATCACATTTCTTTCTTACCTGCATGTGTGATTGCCAGCAGTTGACAGTCTATGGATTCAGAATTTTCAATCACTGCTATTTGAACAATAGGTTTAAATACAGAACGATCTATTGTTCTAGAAAACAAAACAAAACACTTGTACTCTCAATCCAAAGAAACAAACAATAACACTTTCTTCAAAAAATATACCACATTATTGACCTTAAATAAATTCTTTTTACTTTATACCTATCATACATTTACCTGGCAATGCTCCCAGCAGCAGAAACTATGGCATTTTGTGAAAGAGAAGTAACCCTGGTCATTCCTTGACCATCTTGACCCAAATCGTAAACCTGCAATTTCATAAGACAGCTTACAGATTTAAAATTGCATTACTTCATACAACCTCATCTATTATGCAGTGACTGAAACACTACTTTCACACCATCATCATGTTTCTATATGGCTGAAGGGAAGATCAAAAGGCTACTGTTTCCTCAGAAGAAATTATTTTAGGTCTTGGGTAAACACTTTCTTTCACAAAGATAAATTGTAATAATATCCTGATGCAACTACAGAGAGTTTCTATGTTCTGAGGGAAACTTAAAATATTTGTATACACACTAGTAACATTGCAAAAAAGTCATTAAGAATAAGTAACATACTTGCAGTACTCCTTTTTCTGAACGGGTGTATAAGATGTTTCGCGAGTTGTCAATGGCAATTTGAACTACAGGATCTTGGGAGGGGGAACAGAAAAAGTAGAAGTACCATATTAACAATGGAATCAGTGAAAACAAGTTTAAATCAGAATGTCACTAAAATAAATAACTGCAAATTAACAAAAAATGCAGGAGCTCCACAGAACTCTTAGGGGAAATGATACAAAAGAGCAAGCAATTTCACACAACTATTAGTAAACTAAAAGAAAATTGAACAAAAAAAGTGTAATTATTCCAAATTTACATTTAATTATTGGCTAAGTCTTTTGCATTGGTACTTACCATCCTCTGAGAATGTGAACTGTAGCAACGAAGGAATAAGGAAAGACAGTGTGCTCTTTGAATGATTAATTTTTCTACATCGCTGGCTAAACCAACCTGCCTCAGCCTACAATTTAAAACAGACACATTGTTGAAACAAAGCAAAACAAAAACCAAGGCAAACTATTAGTTAAAACAAACAAACAAAAAGTCATTAACAGTACAATTATGAAAACAAGTAAAAATCTAAGTGCCTGGGTGTAACCCATAATTACCTGGTAAGCTACTTCATACAAGCAGCCATCCTTTCCAGCCAAAAAGATACGTCCATTATCAGTGGATGTTATTGCCAGAATGTAAGTATTGTCAGTAGGGAGTGAATAGAGAGGGTCAGGTAGCAGCTGCATTCCTCCAGACATACTGTCATTGAGTGACACAGTACCTTAAATAAACAAATAAATAAAACTCTTCAGTTTTTAATCTCTAGAAATGTTACAGATTTATAAACATTATTGGCTTGTGATTAGAAGCATTTCAGAAAACATGAAAAATTACAGGAGGTTTTATAGTTACTAAAAAAGATCTGGAAAAGCTATTCTTATAAGTGAACTGCAGAGTAATCAATATTCTGTTTTTTAAAGAAATAAAGCAAATATGTGTTATAGATTTCAAAGTACAGAAGTACAATGTTCTTATAATATTTTTTGTACATTTGTGATATTTTCTGTGAGTTGTTTTCTTCTCTAAATCCCAATAATTCTGAAACTAATTTCTGCATTTCTCTTTCACAGCATGATAATTGATAATATAAAAAGAGAACAAAACAATTGTAACCCTCTTTTTTTTTAAAAAAACAAAACAAAACAAAACACAATTCTATATTGTTTCCTCTTAATATATATGGAATGAAAAACTTGGTTTTCTGTTATTAGAATATAAATGCCAACCAGGTTAACAAACTGCATTCATCATCTGTTATCTAGATTCATGCCTGTCTTTTCCTTCCCTCTTGAACACGTGGTTTAATTAACAGGAGTATCTGTTTCAAAAGTTCTTTTCATGTTAAACAAGTGAATAATATTACTCAACCCTCCTGTGGGAGTCCTGGATACAGCAGGTGTGCAACCTAAGAAAAGGGAACTATTTTACCATGTTTCTAACATGATTTAAAAATTAGCAAGCACATGTTCTTGTTTCTCTTTCTTTCTTCTTTTTTTAAATAGCTATTGATGAGCCATTGTGTATTTATAGAGTTGTTAATTCACAACTGAGAATACTACCCTAATATGTTCTTTAATTTACCTAAATGGAAGAGAAAAAAAAAAAAAAAAAGAGAACTACCTGCTTGTATATTAGAGCAACTGAGCCCCAAAATCACAATATCCACAGGAGTTGCCAGAACAAGTAAGTGTCGCACGTGAGGCTGGAATATACCTAAAGTGCAAAAGAAAATTAGATTTTAGTTTGCAGTCAACTCTCAGACTCACAATGACTGTATCCACTGTATGCATGAGGTTGATACAGTGAATGGTTAGAGGGAATAGTCATATTTAAGACCTAAGAATCCGTGAATGTAGAATTACAAAACAGTATCAGTCAGCAGTTCAGTTTCCAGTTCACGAAATAGAAGAATTTAAAAATGACTTTTAAATCTTTTTTATTTTTTTTCTTTTACATTCAATCTTACTACCATTGCAACTTTGACTTTGGTGTTATCTAAGCAGCAGCTATGAAAAGAACCGCATGTGCTAGAAATCAGGATCTCAAGGAAGTTGTCACTTGAATGGGACAACTTATAAGCAGTACAAATGTTAAAAGTATGATATGAGTATGAGCTTGCAGAAAGCACAGGCTCAGAGTAAATGATTGTTAAGCTAAACATCATCTTTAGCTTGTAATTTATTTTTGTGATGTTTCTAAAAAACAATCTGAAATATGTATCTTGCATATATAGATGTAAAACACAGATTTTTATGTACACAGATACAAAAAACATACAGAAAATCAATTAGCCATCTAATCATGGTCACTCCGTACCTCCCTTTGGTTTTACAAGACCCACAGCAAGGATAGTTTCACTGAGGCCATCAAAATAAGCTAGATCTCCCCTGTCAACGAACAAGGAAAAAACCTGCGTAAGACTTGTTACATAGCATCACATAATTCCAAAATAAAACAAAGTCAGATAGTGTATATTTAAAAATTGTTAATAGTTATTGTTATACTGTGAATATGTACTAGAACATGTTGAAGCCATCTATAGCTTTTGATTTGAGTGAAAACAGGTCCAGCTGAATGGAATGACAGAGCCATAGCTGAGTTTCAAACCTGAAACCAAACTGTAGTATTTATATTTTTGGATTTTGTTAATTCATGCATTCCACTCTGAATTACACAAAGCATCACCTACAACACCAATTAACATCTAGAGGGAGGCACATAGATTACACCTTCTTCTCATGAAAAATATCTAATGCAAAAAGAAAAAAAATATACGTCCTCCAGAGTACCTTACCTTTAATGTCATTATGTGTGGCATTATCTGGTGAATGTATCTAATTATTGTATTTTAAACTTTATGACACAAAGTAAATGTATTGAGAGGTGCTATATGAGGAGCACTCTTAACTTTAATCTTAAGAAACTCAGCAAATTCTATAAAAAAAAATCCTATGAAAATTCTTACAAAAATATGATTCTTAAAAAAAGCAGAATTAAATAAATAAGGAAACAAACCTGTAAATTATAAACTGCCATTTGAAAAGATGTTGAAATTATTTTCAGTTTTATGCATCCTTTAGACATGAAAGCTTCAATCACAATACTTTAAAAATAGTTAGCATATACAGTCAAGGTACTAAGGTCATATTATTTATCATTGTGGAAAGGACTGGCTGCTGTACGTTTATCAGTGTACTCACCAAATCTACTTAGGTTAGTTAGGCAATTAGTGTATAACTACTTTTTTGGGGGCATAATGAAAACCCTAGCCATAATACAGCAGTAACTTCAGGACATCAGGTATGTCAAACCCTAAGCAAATCCAATTTCTCTTCTTTCATGTCTAGCTAGTTTCAGAGCACTATTACTAGCTCTTATAACTCCTTAAACACGTATTAATTAAAAGTTTTAGTAAAACCTAAAATGAATCAAGATAACTTCATCTGAATAGCACTCCTCTGTGTTACAAGTAAACAATTTTGGACTGCTACAATTACTTAAGTCCAATATAATACCATCAGGAATTTGTTTGTACATACCCATCTTCGTAGTTCCACATAAAAATGTCACTGTCAATGGTTAGCCACGCTCTGCTGATTTCTGGAAATACTCCCATCATACAATTGCATTGCATATCTGAAGCATTGCTCATGTAAGGACTAAATGCATTTTGACCAGCAAAGGCAAAATCTCCTTTGAACATTTAAAAAAAATATTGCTTTACATACAGAAGCATACAAACTATATAGCATAAACATTTCAAGTCCCTCATACAGGAACTAATTCCACCAGCACCCCTATATAAATTGAACTTACTGGAACATTAGAAAGGGAACATGAACAACACCAAGGTTAATTTCTAGGAGTCTGACAGAACTATTGTGGAAAAATGATTATAAGAGAGGAGAAGTTTGTTTCTGTTATTATTACATACACAACTTAAAACGCTATTTTTCATCAGGATACGTCCAAACTGCTCCACTAGCTCTGGAGGAAGTGGGACTCTGCGGACTGAGCTGATCTCTGGAAGATTAGGTATTGACAGCAGACCTGGACCTTGCAAAGGATAATCCATATCTGTCATACCAGAAACGGTGGGGCTACCTGCAATTAAGAACAACAGCATACACAAAAAAAATAGATTTCCTATAAAAAATTAGACGCATAAGAAAAAATAAATCTTTTTCTATTTTTCATGATTTTTTCCCTATTCCGTGAAAATATATCTGCAAACAGATTTGCAAACAAACACGTAGAATAAGTCATCTCACCCCCAGCCTACTCTTTTACCCCATTTTCTCCATGGCACTCTACAGCCTTTTTTCTATTGTAGGGACAGGCATTAAATATGTAATGTGAAGAAGCCAGGGGCATGCTTACTTAGAAAACCTGATTTGCATTCCCAGGTATCAATTTAAAATTCCCATGCTCCCACGTTGCTTTATGGAATGCCACTGCAGAATGACACGGGCAGCTACAGTTCGACCGCGGCTGGGATGGTGTTGTAACGGAAAACAGCCTGTTATCCGAAGGCATGTGCTAGCAGCACACCGACCGGGCGCCCCGGAGCTCCAGCACTCCTCTTCACAAGCCCCCCGGCTGCAGAGCTAGCACCACAGCTCGGGCTGCTCGCAGCCCCAGGGAGGACAAAAGGCGTGTTGGGAAGCGCTACCCCAACTACACGTGGCGCAGCGCTCCCGATAAAGGGAAGCATTTCGGGGCCTTTCAGAGCTTTCCATGCTGCCCGCGGCTCTGAGGGCGCCGTTGGGCGCCTTGTAGCCCCGCAGCATGGAGCGGGAAACCGACGTGGCCGAGGAGCCAGCCCCGGGCCCGCTCTCCCCCTCGGACACCGAACCGCTCCCCTGACACCTCCCCGCGGCCCCCCGCGCCCCGCCGGCCGCTCACCGGGCGCCGGCACGGCCAGCAGCTCGGACAGGTCCGGGTAGCAACGGTCGTCCTGGATCTGCCTGTCGATGATGCGGCCCGCGGCCTCCAGCGCCTCGTGTGCGGCGGGCGCGGCGGGGCTCATGGCGGCTGGCATGGCGGGGCCGGGCCGGGCCGGGCCGGGCCTGGGACTGGGACCGGGACCGGGGCCGGGACCGCGACACCACCCGCACCGGGAGCTGCCCGCCCGCCTCTCCGCGCCAAATCCCGGCGGCCCCCGCGCTGCTGACGCCGTTCCGCCGGGCGGGGACAGCGGGGGCGAAGCGGCCCGGCCCCGCGGCTTCCTCCCTGCGGTGTTGTGGTTCCGGGCCGGCCGCGACATGGAGCAGCCGGAGGGCGGTGAGCACCGCGACGGGACCGGCCAGCACCGGCCCCGCGACCCTCTGCTGACCGTTTTTATCTTCCCTCCTCTCTCTCTTTGCAGACACCGAGATGCTGGCGGGAGCCGACCCAGAGCTGGCGGCCACCATGGGCTTCTCCGGCTTCGGTAAGTCCCGAGGGGCTTCTGGGGACGGCTGGGGGTCCCGCGGGGGGCGGCGGTGTCCCCAGGGTGGGCTGGGGGCTGTGAGGGGCTGACGGTGTAGGGGTGCTCCCTCCCAGCCCTGCGGTCCCCCCCCAGCCCTGGGGTCCCCTCCCCGCAGCTCCCGCACTGCCTGTCACCAGGGTAAGCCTTAGTCAGTCTCCTTTTTAGCCTTTTTTTTTTTTTTTTTTCATTTTTTTTTTAGGGAAGAAAGCTCGCACTTTTGACCTCGAAGCCATGTTCGAGCAGACAAGGAGGACTGCCGTGGAAAGGAGCAGGAAGGTCTTGGGTAAGGAACAAGGGTGCTGTCAGTTAGTGCATCTTAAAACGTGTTTTGTTTGTTTGTGTGTTGGGGTGATGAGTGAGGTGTGTCGACTGGCTATTAAGAAAACAAATAAATGTGGTTTTGCTGGAAAAGGACAGTCCTAAATCATCTGGGAATTGATAAGTAGGCGAGTTACTAACTTACATTGTCAGACCATGCAAGAGATCTGCCGGTACAAGGTTCCTGTTGTGTGGCATTGGACATGGACACAGCCAAAACATGAATTCACGTAAAAGACTCTCTTATTTGAAATTTTGGAAGTTCCCTTCCAAAATTAAAAGGGAACCTCCTACAAAGAGCTTTAATCTAGAGAGCACAGAATAAAAAATGACATGTGACCTATGGCATACAGCAGGTTATATAGCAGCCCGCAAGTTTTTCTCTCTTCTGTTCTGGAATTGTGTGGGGGTTTCAAGGTGGTGGCTTGAGAGTACAGAATGATGGAAATTGAATGTTTGGCTGCCCATATCCAAGCAAGCACCATTCAAAAGATGGTCCTTAGGGAGACACTTAGGTTTCTGGTGGTTTTTACCTTGCTGGGCAGCTGAGCTCCACCACATCTCTCTCATTCTCCCCCTTGGAAAAAGAGGTGTATATGAAAGTATGATGGAAAGAAAAGAAAATAACTCACAGGTTGAGATAAGGATAATTTAATTAAAGGGAAAATGAAGATAAAAAAAAACAACAACAACAACAACAAAAAACCAAACAAAGGCTGCACAGAAGCACAGAGAGAGAAAGGAAATTGTTCTCTGCTTCCCATCAATGAGTAATGTTTGGCCATGTCCCAGGAAGCATGGCCTCAATATGTGTAGCATTTGTTTGGAAGGGCAGATGTTTTCATAACGAGAGTCCTCCCTCTCCTTCCCCTTTCACAACCTTTTATTGCTGAGTGTGCCATCACACACTATGGAATATCCCTTTGGTCGCTTTGTGTCAGCTGCCCTGGTGATCTCCCCTCCCCATCAATTGCCCACCCCCACCCTGCTGGCTCTGGGGGGTTTGGAGGGAGTCCTGGCTGTTCTAGCTACATGTGCAGAGCACAGCACTGTGTGGGCTGCTGCAGGGGATGTCAACATCCCTGTCAGACCTGGCACAACCCAGCATAGTGTTCTAGAACTCCCTTTTCCAACACATGCTTATGTTTTTTCCTCCCACTTGGACAGCATGTGCAGAATGTTGTATTATTTATTTATTTATTTATTTTACTGATACCCTTGTGGTTGAGCAGCTTTTGTCCTAAGTTAGGCTTAATTAGCTCTCTGAACTGTTGCAGTTTGTGAAAACTGTAGACTTAAGCCTCTTATTAAGAGAACACAATTCTGTATGAAAGAATAAGATCAATGCAATGTTGTTTAGTTTTAGTTTTTCAGTTCCATGCAAATCATGTGAATAGACCACTTTGGAGGCTTGTTGACTTTATAGATGTTAAAAGACTATGAAATTCAAATACACAAGATTTCCACGACTTGATTTGGACCCTTTTTTGAACTGACTACATTTAAGCATAGTAAAATTTCTTCTGTGTTGAAAATGTTTTCAGATGCAATACCCTTTCATGGCAAGCTATCGTCTCCTCTTGGAGATCACCTACTTCCACCATGTTTTACATTAGGAGGAAAATTCATTAAGTGTAATGTTTTTAAGTTAAGACTCCTTGAAGTGCATTTGGAAGGCTTGCCTCCTTCCTACCATCCAGACAAGTTTCTAGGATCTTACCTGTAAAGGAAACATGGCATATTATTCATTACAAAATCAATAATTTAACCAAAGATGACAAAGCTTTTATGTAATTTAGCTCTTTTTTTCCTTTTTAATAAGAGCATTTTCAAAATTCTTAAAATACACTGTTGACTTTTAACTATAGTAATAATTATAGGAATATGTAATAATTATAGGCGTTATTAAGACCTGGGGAACTACAAGCCAGTCAGTCTCACTTCTGTGTCTGGCAAGATCATGGAGCAGATCCACCTGGAAACTGCTAAGGCACATCGAAAATGAGGAGGTGACTGGTGACAGCCAACATGGCTTGCTAAGCGCAGACTGTCCCTGACAAACCTGCTGGCCTATTACTATGGGGTTACAGTATAGGTGGACAGGGAAAGAGCAACTGATGTCAGCTACCTGGACTTGTGCAAAGCATTAGACACTGTCCCACACGATATCCTTGTCTCTAAAGTGGAGAGACATAGATTTGATGGATAGACCATTTGGAGTGTAAGAGTTGTGGTCAACAGCTCAGTGTCCATGTGGAGATCAGTAACAAGTGGTGTTCCTCAGGAGTCAATACTGGAACTGGCATTGTTTAATGTCTTTGTTGGTGACATGGACATTGGGATTGAGTGCACCCTCAGCAAGCTGCCAACGACACGAAGCTGTGTAGTGCAGTCAAAATGCTGGAGGGAAGGAATGCCATCCAGAGGGACCTGGACAGGCTTGAGACAGGGGCCCATGAGAACTAGGTCCTGCACCTGGGCCAGGGCAATCCCAAGCACAAAGACAGGCTGGACAGAGAATGGATTGAAAGCAGCCCTGAGGAGAAGGAACTGGGGGTGTTGATTGATGAGAAGCTTAACATGAGCCAGCAATGTGTGCATGCAGCCCAGAAAGCCAGCCGTGTCCTCTGCCACATCAAAAGTAGCGTGGCCAGGAGGTTAAGGAAGGTGATTCTTTCCATCCACTCCACTCTTGTGAGACACCACCTGGAGTCCTGAACCCAGCTATGGGACCTCCAACAAAAGCACATGGACCTGTTGGGTGAGCCCAGAAGAGAGCCATGAAGAAGATCAAAGGGGTGGAGCACCTTTCTTGTGAAGGCAAGCTGAGGGAGTTGGGGTTGTTAATCCTGAGGAAGAGAAGGTTCCTGGAAGACCTCATTGCAGCCTTTCCATACTTAAAGGGGGCCTACAGGAAAGCAGGACTCTGTGTCAGGGATTGGAGTGATAAGACAAGGAATAATGGCTTTAAACTAAAATAGAGTAGATTTAGATTAGATACTAGGAAAAAAAATGTTTCCTGTGAGGATGGTGAGGCACTGGAATGGGTTGCCCCATTGCTGGAGGTTTTCAAGGCCAGGTTGGATGTGGTCCTGGGCAACCTGGTTTAGAAGGTGACATCCCTTCCCCTTGGGGGTGGGGGTGTAGAATTAGGTGATCTTTTAAGGTCCCTTCCAATTCAAACTTTTCTATTCTGTAATATTATATGGATCTGAAAATGAAGAAAGTTGTTTTACTGTCCTCAGCAGGCCTTTAGTTGTATCTTTTTTTTTAAAAAAAAATATGATTTGTCACTTATGTATTCTCCATATTCAGAGGCTCGAGAAAGAGAAAAGGAAGAACAGGCTGAAAAAGAACTTAAAAGTCAACACACTGATTCATCGGCTTCAGCCTCAAGTGCAACAGGAGTTGGGTCCACATCAAAACCAAGGTACTTAGTTATGGGAGGTGTGATTTAAAAACTATTTAACAACTTTTTTATCTGAAAGGTCTTTTCTTGGTTGGGGTGTTTTTTTTTTTTTTTTTTTGGAGGGGGGAGTGGAGTGAGGGTGGAGGGTGAGGGTGGGTGGGGGAATGATAATTGCTTAACTTGTCTGAACATGCCTATGCTATCTGAAGTCATAGAGTGGAAATGCTGTTATTTATCTGTACTTTCTTGGATGTGTCAGTATTTGTAAATATTGCAATTGTGTATATTTAATAGTTATTTAATACATAACCCTGTTTGGCATGTTTTTTTCTAAAAACAGCAATGTTATCTGTATATTTTTTGAAAATATATGGTCAAATACAGAGCATACAGGTGCTGGCTTTATTAGCAACTATAATTCCCACTTGTAAATAGCATATACTTATTCAAGCCTGCAAAAGAGTAGGAAAGCTAGGTTGAGAGACTAAGTGTGCACACTGTATGGAGTAGTGGTAGGGCTGAATAAATATTCTGATTTGATTTCAGTCTGGAATTTACTCCAGAACTTTTCAATGTTTGCATGCCATTGACAAATAGCAAATGTTACTGCTTTGACTATTTGGATTCTACAATGGTGCCAAATCAAAAGTAGCAACATGTAACAGAGGCCACAACACTCCTTTTTGTGACAGGGTTTGTTGACAGCAATATACTGTAAATTTGCAGGGTTTTCTATCTACAGAAGCCTTATAACCCATACACCATACACTACTCTGGTACACTCTTTATGTGTCTCCTAGGCTGATTGTATGTGGTAGGTTTTTACAGACAAACCTGTAACATTGAGACTGTGAACAAATTTCTGTTCTAAAATTTCTTATTTGCCTGTGATTTATAGAAAGCTTAAATGAGCTGTGAACTCACACTGAAATAACTGGTCACACAACATACTTCCCTATAGATCTGTGTTATGTCTTACGGAGTAGGGAAAAGTATGTGCTTCCATTCACTTTTGATGCTCTTCCTAGTGAAACCATAGAGACTGACAAGAATTAGATGCAATGGGACTGTGTACTCTATATACAGGTGACTTCAATATAAGGATTCTATTAAAACAAATAGTAGGCAGATGATACAGAGTGTTTTCTATCATTTCACTAAGGGATTTGAGAGGAGAGTACTCTAGGCTCTTTGGATAAAATAGAGTAATAATTACCTATCAGCATTATGAGTTACAAAGTAGGCTCTGGTAGGGTCCTGTTTATAATAAGTGTTTTTGTTGTTGTTGTTTTTTAACTGAGGACTGGCATGAAAAACTCAGAACTGGAATCTGAACGTGTTAACTTGCACTATTATATTTCCTTGTAAATTAAGGTACTCAGTTTAGAACTTAGTGCTTAAAACAGAAAGCTAGTGAAGGAGACACACCGTTGTGCCTCAGCCTAAATTCAGTGGGATAATCCTTCAACTGACAGTTGAAATCTGAATTATAGGACTCCAGGGTATTTTTTTTATGATATAGATTTTAGTTACTATAAATTGAATTTACAGCTTATTCTTTTCTCTGAAGATGGCAACGCTACTTTTTTCTTTAAATTCCATGTACATTCATCTATCGTAGTAGCTGTCATACTAATTTTACAATTGTTAACAAGGGGTTGTTTAATACAAAAAGGTGATTCTATTGATTCTTTTTGCTTTTTGAATTAATTTGCTACAGAGAAATGTTTGCAATAGTTATAGTATTACAGTATTTACACACATATGCTTAAGGACAATAGTATTTACACTTTGTCAAAGAAAAGCATAGAGTCACAGAATGGTTTGGACTAGAAGGGACCTTAAAGATCACTTGGTCTCACCCCTCCTGCCATGGGCAGGGGACACCTCCACCACACCAGGTTTCTCAAAGCCTTATCCAACCTGTCCTTGAGCACTTCCAGGTATGGAGCGTCCACAATATCCACAATTAGCATCTGATAGCATAGAAAAAATAAAAAGTCTAAGAAATTACAGTAGATGATGTGAGAAGAGAGAACACATGGGGGGGGGAAGGGGCGGGGAAATGCCGACATGCACAGTTCTCAGATTGTTTTTCGTTATTTTCACTGTGTGCCATCTGTACTCTCATCCAGCTTTCTGTTTTCCTCTTAACAGCATGTTTTATTTTTTGAGGAGGTAATGAGGGAAAGCAAAAAACAGTTCCTTATATGCCTCTGAATTGTGGGAGAGGGATTCCTTTAGCAGCATCTGGTAGAGTAAGATTGTATAGCTGAAAGTTGAAACAAGTGCCGTGATATGTCTGCTCTCTTGTTTTGTCATTTCTGCCTTTCCTGCTGGGATGGAGTAAACCAGCAGCAGTAGCTGGAATACTTGGTTGTTTCTGCCAAGCTTGGAGTGTGGTGAAAAACAGCACTGAATTTCTTTCTGATCATTTAATATAAAGAATAATTGCATAGCCTCTCAAAATGCTGAAGTGTTTGAATGCATTGATTCTACCTAGTAAATAAGGACTTTATAGGGTTAGGTAATTAGGGAGGAAGCTATAGGTATTGTTCTTGTGTGTCTATAGAAAGATCTATAGAAAGATCTAAAAGTCTGGGACTCTGGGATTGGAAGGGCCTCCTTCAGTCATTGTGTTATATACACTTTTACTGGCAGCAACATGGTATGTTTTGTTCCAATCCAAACTATTTTTTTTTGGCTTTCAGGGAAAAGATACGTGGTTTGCTAGTCTGGGAACAAGTGTCAGTTTTTCACATCCACTCTGTCACACACAAGGTATTAAGGCCTTGCAGAGAGATCTGGACAATCACCGATAGTATAAAGATTAAGAAGAGACAGTGCTGGATTCTGTGCATCTGGGAAGGGGCAATCCTGGCTGTAAATACTGGGGGGTGAGAGGCTGGAGATCAGCCCAACGGAAAGGGATCTGGGTGTTCTGGTTAGCAGCAAGTTGAACACGAGCCAGCAGTGTGATCTGGCAGCCAGGAGGGCCAACCTCACCCTGGGATGCGTCAGGCACGGCACTGCTAGTCAGTCAAGGGAAGGGATTGTCCTGCTCTGCTCTGTGCTGGTGTGGCCTCACCTCCAGTACTGTGTGCAGGTTTGGATGCCACAGTATAGCAAGGACATAAAACTGTTAGAGAGTGTCCAATGGAGGGCTACGAAGACGGTGAAAGGTTGGTAGGGCAAGATGTACAAAGAATGGCTGAGATCCCTGGGTTTGTTCATCTCAGAGCAGAGCAGGCTGAGGGGAGGCCTCATGGTGGCCTGCAGCTCCCTCACGAGGGGAGCGGAGGGGCAGGCGCTGAGCTCTGCTCTCTGGGGACAGCAACAGGACCCGAGGGAACGGCATGGAGCTGGGACAGGGGAGGGTCAGGCTGGGGGTTAGGGAAAGGTTCTGCACCCAGAGGTGGTCGGGCACTGGGACAGGCTCCCCAGGGCAGTGGTCACAGCACTGAGCTGCCGGAGTTCAAGAAGCCTTTGGACAATGCTCTCAGACATAGGGTCTGCTTTTTTGGGTGGTGTTTTGGGAACCCAGCAGTTGGACTTGATGATCCTTGTTGGGTCCCTTCCAACTTTGATATTCTATGATTCAGTCTTATAAGATGGTTAATTTTGGTGAGACAGAACTTGAAGAATTTTGAAGGATCCAAATGTGTTCCTCAGATACTGGAAAAGCTTTCTTATGGTAAAAGGACATTGATTGTCCCATTGCTATAGAGTGAAAGAAGCTCATTTTATTTGCGTTAGATTTATTGTACGGTCATAACCTGACCTAGGTCTTTAAATGTCTCATCACTATGCAAAACAAAGTTTGTATGTAGATGTAATATCTTTTATTAGGCTAGTAAATATAGTTGGAAAAATTAGACAAGCTTTCAGGCATGCAAGCCCTTCTCATCACTGTGACATTGGAGGACCTAATTCATGTTGGTTTTAGTTTGTTTTGATTTCTTCCTAAAATAGGATTCCATTTGCTTATCCAAGACAAATATTTGATGTATAACCTTTTACCTGCTTGGTGTGCAGCTGTTTTAGGGAGGTTGTGTGTTCTGTCACAATCACACGGTTCAGAACCTCATTTCTTGGTGCTTTGTTATGTTCTTGATCTTGTTTGTTTTTATTATAGTTTTTAAATGATAACCTAAACTTTAAGAAAAAAGGAAACACCTCTGTAGTCTCTTTTTCTTTCCATTATTAAAGTATCTTTTGCAGTCAGCTCAATTTTAAATTCACATACTCGCTTTTAAAATCTAAGTTGCCAAAGGTTGTCTTGCAATTTGAATTTATCTGACTGGACCAGAAAGGAACAGCTGACTTCCACTGAGAAGTATCACTTGAGTGATACACTGTAGCCTAGGCAAAAAGTAAAAATTTGTGCTTACACCTTTTAGACCTTGTACCAGTTAAAATACCGCATACTTGATAACTACCAGCAGAGGGAGCCCATTTATTTCGAATGAACTGAGTGAACGTGGAATAAATAGTTCTACTTTCTTTCCAGAAATTTTCCAATGCCAAAACCAATGTGTTTAAAACAATTGATTTAGACATCAGTGAAATGATAATTTAAATGCAACTTTTAGAATCTAGACATGTAACAGTTTACTTTACATCAAATATTTGGCTGACAATACTTGATTCCCTGTACTTCTTTACCAGCATTAAAAAGCAAGTGCCGTGCGTGCTTTGTGTTCTTGCTGTGGTGGTGAGCCTGGATCGTTACTCTTTTGAGTTCCACCACACTAAGGGAGGTGCAGAGGTTGGCTGCAACCTGTAGCAGTGGCTTGGAGATGCTGTGTATCAGTATGTTCTACTGGCTTCTAAGTATTTTAGATATAAGCATATCTAAGTATTTTACACTCATATTAGTGATGTGGCACTGTTATTTTTACATTCCACGTAACTTTCTCCTTCTTGTATTCTGCCTTTTTTTTTTTAATTATCTGATGCTATGTTATTCCTCTTTTGTTTAAAGCTTTTTTTTATGCTTTCAAGATGATGGTGGGTCTACATTTTTTAAATAAAAATGAGTTTATGTTTTGCTCCTAATTTCAGTGTTTGCAAATTTATGTCAGTACTGAACATCTCTGATCTGAAATTCATGTGGAAGCGCCAATTTCTTAAAATACTGATACATTTTAAAAAATATTTTACATGCAGAGACACAGCTAGTAGTGAAAGTGAAGACAGCTCAGATGAAGAGTTAACTGGTCCTTCCAAGCAATCCCAGACTTCTGTTCAAGGTCCAGTTGTTGGTGGTGATGATGATGATGATGATGAAGAATTCATTGGGCCACCGCTTCCACCTGGGTTCAAGGATAGCGATGATGATGATACAGAAGAGGAAGATAACGTAAGTATTTTGTTTCTCTCTAATGTTTTAACACTTAGAGTAAACTCTAATTTGTTACTGTGCTTTTTCCTTTATGATTGAATTTTCAGGTGAAGCATAGCTGTTGTTTGAGATAAAGTTTTTCTGTATTTTTTTTCCTAATGATTATTCAACAAAATTATTTTCATTGAAAAATACGTTTTTAGAGCATATGAGTCTCAACTGAAATTCATCATCAGTTGGCATATTTCATTTACTCCTTTTATTTTTTTCCATGGTATAAAAGAACTATACAAATAAATATTTTATATAAATAATTTAGTTTTCTTGTTTCCTAGTGCATGTGTAGAATTTTTTTTAGAAAGAAGAAGTAGAGGTAGACTTGAGTCTAGGGAAAATCATTATGCCAAAATTGATCTGAGAAAATCTACAGATGTAGATGAGGGGTGTTTCTTCTGTGTGTGTGCATTTGCTTTGAAATAAATGCCGGCTGCTTTGTTCGAGCAAATATAGGCTCTTTTTTTGTATGTTAAAAGTAAGGAGAAAACCAGAAACAGCCTAACTCGGGTATCGTAGATACTGAGATGATAAATGCTTTTCTGCTTAGCTAGAAGTTTACTAGTTTGATCTTCTTTCTCCAAGCCTTCATGGATTGAATGTATCATGGCAGTGGATGTTGTATGATGGTTTCTGTGCTTTTTTTTGTAGCAGCGATGATATAAGTCCTAGAAAAAAAGTTTTGCTAATGCTGTTATGAACCATTTGGTAGCAGACAAAACTGATATGTTCTATTGCATGAATACAAGTCTAATCCCCCCAAAAAACAATTCTCGGATGTCTCAGGAATTTCTTGCCAGTTCCTGTTCAGTTCTGACCAGGTGTTCATCTTCTTTTTTCTTTTTTTGTAAATTCTTACCTTGAATCACATCAAATATACTATTAAATTTTAGAATGCTGACTGAAAAAGAATGAGAAAAGAATGACAGAAACTTCTTAATCAGTAACTTACCTGATTGCTAGAGGGAGCCTAACCTTGTATGATAATTCTTTGCAGTATTTAGTGTTGCCCCCTCCCCCCCTCTCGCCCCGGGAGATGAATGGTGGGAAATTTTGATGCTTGAGGATTTTTATTGCTTTGTCTGATCTGCTTACTGATTTTCTTAATTATCAAACTGTACATTGTGGGGCCATATCCCCTGTGATCTCATCTGTACCCTATGCATGACTCATTTTGTCTTAGGGAACCAGCTGTTGATAGATCCCAAGCTATCTTTAAGAATGTTGTAAGTCATAAGTGCCTTAAGTTAACTTATGACTTGTATCTGTATCAGGAATCCCATTTACTTCAAGCTGTAATGGCACTGCGGAGTCAGCCAATATTCCTGAGAACATTATAGATGAGCAGGTTTCAATTGCTGTAGGTTATATCATAATGAAGTCACTACTTCTTTTCTGTCAGATTTCATCTTTTCTCCCACTTCAGATCTGCTCGTTTAAACATTTTTATCTAATAGTAAGATCTGAAAATACAGTACTTTCTCCAGAAATTTTATCTAACATGCATTTCTAATAGATGATAAGAGTAACAGTTACTGTCTTGGAAAGTACTTAAATGTATTGATGTTGAAGGAAGTGTTTCCTCTTTTTCAGTTTGGGCTTGAAATAATTTTCAGCCTATTTCAGGATCTGGCATGTTAGTGTAATCCTATGTACTGTCTTTTTTTCAAATTGACATGAATCTGGGTTCACTGCAAAGAAGAACAATGTCTGAAAGTACCTGTTAATATCTGGTGACTTCATTCATGCATATACTAGGAAGTGTTATATCTCAAAAAAGTATGCTTGTTCTGTACAGGTGTTCTGTTTGTTCTTTGGGGCCTCATCAGAATGCCCTTCTACATCACAGGTCCCCCTAGCTGTCCCTGTTTCTCTTCCTAGAGAAAATAATCTTTTGCTTTGCTGTCAACACTTTTGAAGCTTGTAGCTGCACATAACAGTGAGTAATTTAAGCCACACATAGAGAAGCAACCAGGCTTGGGAACAGGGTCCTGCAGGTATCTTTAATCTTTGGCAGAGTAAAAGTTCTCAAAGATGCTCACAAGGAATTCAATGTTAAAACACAAAAATAAAACAGTATCAGTGTAAACTTGAAATCACAGTAAATTCTCTCGATTAAACCCGAAGTTTAACCTCCTGCCTGCTAATATTTCTGTGAAATATTACAAAAAACTTGGCATCAGAAATCTCTTATGGCTATTCATCCTTACCTTTTCTACACACTTTATTATTAATTGCTTTGTTTCAGTGTTTACATCCTTTTTATTTTTTTTTAACAGCAAATGAGATTTGAAAGCACCAGAACTATAAACAGTCCTTAAATAAAAAAGTTACATTTCTGAGGAATGCTGGGATTTATAGTCTTCTTGTCAGGGCCTTAAGGAATTAATTTCTAAACTTAGTGTATTTAAATTGTTCTTCCTAATAATCAAAAGCATTTTGTATGTGTTGCAAAATCATGGATAATTTTGCTTAAAAACAAGTCACACTTATCAGATTAGCTACAGTAATTCTGGTTAGTTTTTATATACCTAGATTTTTCTTTTAACTCATGACAGAAATTACTAGGGTTTTCTTTTGAAAGTGAGAATTGATGCAAATAAAGTTTTTCCCCTGGTACCATAGTCTGTTATGGAGACATCACTTTCTGCAGATGGCAAAAAGCATAATTTATTTAGCCTGCTGTAATTCAATTCTGAAATTTTAATTAAAATATATATATTTACACTTCATTTAAGTGTGTTAGCAGTGGTCTTTGCACACATAGTGAATTAGCAGAATTATTTGGTTGTGTCAAAGATAAATTAAATAAATACCGTGTATATAAATACACTAAATTTTCAAGATCTGTTTTATTGCATCATCAGTGAAAGGCTGGCATCCTCTGATACCTCTTTTGTTGAATAATTTTTGTCATGTGATTTTGTTAAGTTCACATGAATCAGAAGTCTTGTGTGTATGCATACGTATACATATACACTACTGTTCCAGTTTATGGTATAATTATCTCTTCCATATCAGTGGCGAGTGCTATATGAATTCCTAAATAGAGTCACGTTCAAACCTCAGATTAGTTCCAAGTGGTAGCAGACTCCTTCATTCATTCATATTTCTGGAATCAATGAAGTTCTGTGGGAAAAAGTAACTAAATGATAAGTACTCATTTAGGTAGTATTGCAGTGTTAGTTTAATAATTGATAAATTATGGGAAGATTCATAAAAATATTTTAAGTGTTAAAAACTTATTTTTGGCAATAGGTATGTTTGACAGAACAGGGTGAGACTTTCAGTAGAAGAGGTAGCTTATGAAGTGAAGAACAAGTTATCGGCAACAAAACAGAAAATACCTGTTTCTTTTTAATCTGTGTGTTAGTGTGCTGTGTACCTGTTGTCCTCCAGCAAAGAAGTCTGTACCTTAGTAAGGCTTTGCACTTTGAAATCTCTAAAATACAATACACTATCCGTGTTAATCATAGAGCTCCCGCTCTACTCTGCGCTGGTGCGGCCTCACCTTGAGTACTGTGTGCAGTTCTGGGCACCACAGTATAAAAAGGACATGAAACTGTTGGAGAGTGTCCAGAGGAGGGCTACGAAGATGGTGAAAGGCCTGGAGGGGAAGACGTACGAGGAACGGCTGAGGGCACTGGGCCTGTTCAGCCTGGAGAAGAGGAGGCTGAGGGGAGACCTCATCGCAGTCTACAACTTCCTCGTAAGGGGGTGTCGAGAGGCAGGAGACCTT
>CM021763.1:13733761-13765421 GCA_011075105.1 Heteronetta atricapilla
AAGGTCTCCTGCCTCTCGACACCCCCTTACGAGGAAGTTGTAGACTGTGATGAGGTCTCCCCTCAGCCTCCTCTTCTCCAGGCTGAACAGGCCCAGTGCCCTCAGCCGTTCCTCGTACGTCTTCCCCTCCAGGCCTTTCACCATCTTCATAGCCCTCCTCTGGACACTCTCCAACAGTTTCACGTCCTTTTTATACTGTGGTGCCCAGAACTGCACACAGTACTCGAGGTGAGGTCGCACCAGCGCAGAGTAGAGCGGGACAATCACCTCCCTCGACCTACTAGCGATGCCGTGCTTGATGCACCCCAGGACACGGTTGGCCCTCCTGGCTGCCAGGGCACACTGCTGGCTCATATTCAACTTGCTGTCTACCACGACCCCCAGATCCCTCTCTTCTAGGCTGCTCTCCAGCGTCTCATCGCCCAGTCTGTACGTGCAGCCAGGGTTTCCCTGTCCCAGGTGCAGGACCCGGCACTTACTCTTATTGAACTTCATGCGGTTGGTGATCGCCCAGCTCTCCAACCTATCCAGATCCCTCTGCAAGGCCTTTCCACCCTCATCCGAGTCCACAACTCCTCCAAGTTTGGTGTCATCAGCAAACTTGCTCAAAATACCTTCTATTCCTACATCCAGATCGTTTATAAAAATATTGAAAAGTACCGGCCCTAAATTTTTTTTTTTCTTAAATGATTTTTTTACAGAGCTCTTTATTACTCTCCATAGACAGCCGTCCAAAAAATAAATAAATCATACATCCACAGGGGCTAGATCGATGGGCAACATATGAAACCTATTCGGCGGCGACCTGTACGCGTGCAGTGACGCCTGCGGTGCAAAAACCTTAGCCAGGAGGCCGGCCCAACTGACGGCCACCCAGAATACGTAGATGTACACGATAGTCTGAAGGGCCCGAGGGTGGGCATTCACAGCCATCCGGAATCCCTTGGTCAGGTCCAGGTTAGCAGCACACTTCTTGCCAACAACCACCAAACGCCCAAGAAGGGGTCCGCCAGAATCTTCTGCTTCACATAACCGGACAACTGCCTTCTCAGGAAGGACTAGGAAAAAACACTGGAGCCTGAGGTGAACTATCACGGAACACAAGGCACTCCTCGTCCGCGACCGCCCATCCTCACGGAGAACGTTGGCGGGGACCTCCTCGCCCTTGCAGGCGACATAGTGGTGCCCCTCTGGCACCATATGATGGTGCCAGAGTATTCCTCACAGATTATCTCTATAGCAAATACTAATAAAAATAAAAATCTGACATGGACCTCTATTCTGCCAAAGTTTTAATGACTTCCTTTGTTTTGAGTTGGAATGCATTGCTTATCTTTTTGAGAGTCTTTCCCTTTAAGGATTAACTGCTGCCTTATATAACAATTTCTTTGGTAAGGACAGCCAGTTGTAGTTGTTCTCTGATTTCTGTGGTGGTAGTGGTGGCTCCCCCCACCAACGCCTGCATCCCCATGACAAACTGTACTCTGTAGTAATTGATATGTCTTTGTAGGGTGCTTGGAAAGGATAAGGCATCCTGTTTCTCCTCTGTGTTCTCTTCCTGCTGATATTTCCCTCTCTAGTGACTCCATGTGAGGTTTTACTCCTTTCTGAAAAAGAATCTCTTAAAAAAAGTGGTTTTTAATTTTCTTTTAGTGTGTGTGTATATATATATTATATACGTTATATACGTGTATATATATATATATACACACGTTATATACATATTATCCTATAGGATATTATCCCATATTATCCTATATATCCCATATTATCCGATAGGGTAATTATCCTATAGGATAAGTGTTTCTATTGTGATAGTGCAAACCCATAAGTAGTTGTGTAATAAAGGGTGATTCTACATTTAACAGATAAAATTTGAAAGGCAGATTATTTCAATTATTTCTAAATTAAGGTTATAAATAACACCTGACTTAGTACAATTGCTCTCCATAAAATATTTTTCTTAGGGAAGGCAATTATGATACACTGAATATACAATTGATTTATGAGAAGACTAAAAGTTTTCTGTGATCCCCTTAAGTCTTGTAGTCAAAACAAGAATCTGCAATCAGTATTTGAATGCAGAATGAGCAGTAGTCAATTAATTCATTGCATTTTCAGCAGAGTATTAACTGCCCAGAATAAGATGACTGTCACTAAATCTATATTAGTTATAACTGTGCTTTTTATAATGCTATTTCAAATGAGCCTGTCTGAACAGCATGATAGTTCTGAAAACTAGTTCTATCCTGTCAAAAAATAATAGTTGTCAGCTGTTGTTTAATTCTGTGTAGTGTAATGTAATTTTGCATTACTTTGCCTCTTGGGAGTAATCTCATGGCGTAGGATCTAATGGAAGCTGCAACCCTGTCTAATACTTTCAGGGACTAATGTCATAATGGACTCTGTAACCAAATCTGATGGGTAGCAGAGTATCTTAGAAATTACCCAACTTCTTTGACAGATGAGGAGAAAATTTTGTGTCTAGCTGCATCTTGAAGTACTGTGTACAGTCGTATTTAAGATAGCAGACCTCTTATAGTACACTTCATCACAGATCATACACAGCAGTTAGATGATATAGGGGCTAATTAGGCAAATAAGAACCAGTAATATGAGAAAGCACTTTAATAACTGTAGAGGAGGTTAGTGGCATAAGGACGGAATGTGGATCCTCTGCTTGCTGTAGGACAGGTGTCAGAAGAATTTGTGTTACTCTGAAAAGTATTGAGAGGAAAAAATACTGAAAACATGGGGTGGTGAAGACCCATTTTCCTTCTGTTAATTACATATGTATTAAACCTCTGTGCTTGTGAGTATAGTAAAGATTATTTTTTCTAGTGTTTCTTGACACTTTCTTGTGTCTCACCTTTCTGAAGTAGTGTAGTTCATGATATAAATTGCCTTTGGAAACTTCTTTAGAGCAAAATAAGCCCAATTTATACGTGGGCAAGAAAATATCTTCAGGCTATGTTTTCTCTAGGACTTGCACAACTACGTATAGCATTGGCTGATATTCAGAACTAAATTGAGCAAGATAACTTCCAGATAAGTAGTTTTCGTTCAAAGGTGTTCCTGCATAATGGAGTTCCTGCAGATTAAAAAAAAAAAAAAAAAAATCAAGAGTGATTGAGGCACAGTGACACTACAAGAAAAATTACTAAGGTTTCTGTGTTAGGAAGTATGTCTTGCAGGCCAGGAACTGATGTTAGAATCTGAACATTTACATATATAGTACATTTGTATTTGAAATTAACTGAATATAATAATACTTATTTTATCTTTAATCTGTGACCAGTTGTCTCACCAAGGAATGCAGCCCAGTTTTAGATTTCACTGCTTTTTTGAAAGCACTGCATGGCAACCCCTGGCAATACACTGCCTGAGCTCTTGTCTGTGCCATTGTTCTTGCTGAAAAGTTTTGGAGGGGAAGCTCTGGGAGCTCTGAAGCACACTGACAATAATCTCTGAGCTTGGCACTTTTAAAATGAAGAGGGCTTACTGTGTAAGCACTAGGCTTAACATACCATATCTTGTTTTGATTTCAATTTCTAAGGAGGTCATCTCAGGACTTCCATCCATTGGGGTAAATAGGTTGGTTTGCCTGCAGTTGACAATACTGCTCATGAGTTATCTGAATTCTTTAAGCAAAAGTTTGTAAACAGGCCTATCACTTAAACAGTAATTACCGTCTTAGAGCAAATATCTAAGCTTATGAAAAATTCCAGTGTCTTAGCCAGAACTCCCCCACTGCCTTTATTGTGCAAACTTCTGACAGCGCAATGTGTATCTATCTTGTGCCTATCTGTATTGATAGATACTCTAAGCTCTTGATACCCCCAACCAACTGCAAAAATCTATTTATATGCACTTGCTCACTCTTGCTAGCTGGTTCCTTCACCTATATGCCACAGTTCTGGAATTGTTCAGTAGCAGAGTGACTGTGAGGATTTGAGAATGCATGAATAGCTGATGGTGCATTTTAATAGATAAATATATGTTTATAGTATTATGCTGATTACAGTAGTACAAGTTTGTGCCAAATGGATGATTGTATTTTAAGAGCACAATTCTTTTGCATTCTCTTTTTTCATATTTTTGTAATGCACTGAAATTCAAAGGACAAGTTGTTTCACAGGTAGGGACAGGTTGCCAACAGCATCAGAATTTTCTCATTTTAATATATTTCCCTACGGAGTAGTTTGAATTCTGCTTGAAATAACTGGTTTATGAAGAGAAACTTCAGCTAGTAAGGTGTCAAGGGAGGAGTGTCTCCCGATCTGTAGAGGTTTATTAGGATCTCGTGAGAGGAACCTCATAAGAGGATGCCACCATTCCCTACTCCAAAGTCTGTTTTTGTTATTTTAGACTGGATATAACCTGTGGTAGCCAGATGAGGACAGGATACATAGTACCTGAAGGTGAACCTGAAGGTTGTCCAGGGAAAGTAAGATAAGCTTAAAAGGCCAGCATGTGAAGAAAGGTGCCTTTGAGTGATCAGTACGCTTTGCATTTTATCCTCAAAGCAGGTTAGTGGCAATGACAGACTTAGGCCAAAACAGTTTTTGTAAGCTTATGTACTGGGTGTTGCATGTGGCTCCCAAGAGATGTAATGTGAATTATTAAGAGTCCTGGGAAACGGTCAAGACTGGGACAGCAGTAGGTGTTAAAGTGAGATAGCATTAGTTTCAGAACTAAGCCATATCTCATCATGGCCCACATGTCCAGGTGGATGTCAAACATGAGGTTAATGTGAAAAATTCAGGCCTACAGAACAAATTCCAGAAATGGCAGCTAATTTCTGCCCTAGCTCAGCAAACTGTGCAAAATTGGGAATCCTTGTTTTGGCTTCTTTTGTAGTTGCCTGGAAGATGTCCATAGTAGGGAATTTGAACAAATCTGAGCCAAAATTCTTGGACTGCTTTTGATTCAGATGATTTTATGGGTTATACATTCCTTCCCACCACTGCAACTTTTCCTCTGGAAAGCCAATAAGTGTTTATAAGCTGTTTCTCTCACGCTTGTTTTTGGCTTATACTGTACTTTCGTTTCTCATTTGATAGAATACTAAGTTGGAACTATGTTCAAGCATATGTTCTTTCCTATGTCACAGAGGAAGAACTACTGAAGGGTGTTTTTTCAGCTTTCTTGTTTATGGAAACAGTAGTTATGGAATTGTACATTCCCCTGTAACTTCATCAGTCAACCAGAAGACATGAAACACTACAGATATGTTTTCTCAACAGTTGCAAAATTGCTTGTAATATGAGCATTATTCCAAGTTTTTTTTTTTTTTCCTTAAGTGTTTTTTGTTTGTTTTTACTTTATTTTGTAAATGAGTTTGTAAGGACTTAGGGTATTAGAATATTACTAATAGGCAGTTTTAATGGCTTGTGTCTTAGTAGAACCTAAGCAGCTCAAAGGTATGAGCAAACCTACCTTATTTATTGATCGTTGTAGCACAAATGCAAGTGGGACTTTTTTATCCCGTTTAAGACGCAATACTTAGACATATAAGCAATGTCTCACAGCAGATAAGTAGTAGATGTGGAGTATGAAACCTGTTCTTTTCTTCTTGACTTGAAAAGAAAGTGCTCATAGAGTTTCTATGATGTTTCACATGTACATGCAAAATTGTCATTTCTGTACTAGATGAGTGTGACTGAAAAATATCTCAGTAGCTGTCAATAATGCTGACCAAGTTGAAGATATATGTTACTGCATCTGCATGTCAATCTATCTCAGCTAGATGATCGAGGTTATGTATACGACTAATAGTGACTTAATCTGAATCATATAAATTTAAATTTTAAATTGTAAATGTAAAAAGACCGTTCTGGTAACTGAAGTAATCTTTGTGTAGTGTGGAGTATCTGAAGCAGCTCCTTATGGAGCAGAACAAAAAGCTTATTGAATAATTTGAAGAAAGATCTTGTAGGATGTATCTAATACTCTACATTCTTTAACAGTTATTAAGTAAGAAATATAGATGAGGGCTTAACATAGTATCAGTAGAAGTCTGTGAAATGAAGCATTTCAGTAAGGTATGATGTTCCTGAATTTTTGCCTTCTTTATCCACAGCTAAAGTTTTGCACGCTGTCTAGAAAAAGGATTTTTATCATGGTCTGAGTTAAAAAGTGAGAGCATTGCTTCTTTACACTTATCTACCTCAAATTCCTTGTGGATTGACAGTTTTAGTGTTGGGTTTGACATGTGGGCATTGTTCTATTCCAAAATGTGGTGAGGTCATTGCTCTGTTTCCATATATTACGCAACTGAGCAATAGTGAATAATAGTTGTTTAATTGCTACATAGAAATGAATGGCTGTCTGTTTAGTTTTAGGTCTTGTCAGGTTTAATTGCAGTCATTTGGAATTTTCAGAGACTGCTTTATGTGTATAAAAATCAGTGGTTTTGATACAGTGTGCTGGAGGTTTTTCTCTTTTTTTAGATATTATAGTAAAGCATATTATATAAATGCACATAAGATAAGCATATTTTGTAATTCTTGAGCATGGCAGTTTAAAATGATGGGCTTTATAATTAAATACCAGTGATTCACATGTGATTTTTAACTTGTGCTTAGTATTTACACTGAGTATCTTGAAAATTATTTGTAGTGTTGATGGGTATTACAGTGGCTTTAAGAAAGTGGGTACATAAACTGACCATAATGCACTACCTACCTCTGACATAACAGCTTTAGTTTAGGAATGTACCTTAGTAACACGTGCAGAAAGGTGTTTCCTCTAAGGATGGACCTCACATGTGTACAATATAAATGTATCTTTTCTTATTTCCAGATGCATAAAGTCACTTAGCAATTTTTTCTCATGTCACATTACATAAAATTCTGCTGCTATAACACAGCTTAAATGTTAATGTTTTGAAGGTAATTTATGTGTGGCATGGGAGAATTAGTAATCGAAACAGTAATAGAATTGGAACCAGCTGTGGGAGCTAGATAGGAAATTGTCCTTCCTTCCTGCAGTAACTTAGACGTACTGTAATTTTTAACTCCCACCCCTCCTATTCCTACCCTGTGGTTGTAGATCTTCTTTGCGTGACTTACCTAATGATTTCCCCCTACCTCCTCAGTTTTAGTTCCTTATCCTAATTGATTAGTAAGTTTGTAGACAACTGGAATGTTTGTCACTAATTGAGGCAATGTGCATAGATGTCTTTTTTCAAGTTCATGTAGTGAATAGTTTTTTACAATCAGAATTGGAGAACTGTTGAAAAGCAGAGTGTGCAGACAACTCTATCTCTCTAGAGATATGATTGTTTAGTTTTGCTGACTGTAGTGTGTTTGCTAAGAATAACAGGATCCCTGAGGACCTTGATGAACTTCATCAACATTGTTGAATAAACCCTTGTAGCAGATTCTTTATGATACATATTATTTATTCAGGTTTTTCAGATGAGGAAACCAGGGTGTGCAGGAATGAAATAAATTGCACAGAGTCAGAGGTCATGGCTTGGTCTACACCTAAATTGTGTATTGCTTTAACTTTTGTGGTTAAAACTTATGTGGTTTAAGAAGATGGCTCAGTAATGTGGTTGCCGTTATACTGGTGTAGAGGTTCTTACTAATATCATCTTAATGTTTATGAAACTCTATGCCAGTGTGATCACTAGAAGTCTTAGGACATTAGTTTCTGCTTGTAATTTCAATGTACTTCCATGTTGTTATTTTAATGTACTTCAATAGAAGCATAGGTAACTGAAATTGCCTTTTGCTGAATGAATTACAGAGAGTTAATGACTCACTGACTTTTATAAAAAGAATATTGAGTTGTAATTGAAAGGCTTATATAGAGGGGTGGCATTTTTTTTCCAAAGAACCTTTACTTTTAGAGGTGCGGTTCAAATTCAAATCTTTATAATTTTATTTTAAGACAGAATGTAAATCTGGAGAAGGTGGAGCTGACTTAAAGACTAGAAAAACATATAAAAACATTTCAAATATTAAAAGTTAGGATACTACTTCTGGTATTCTTAGTGTAACTTTGGTTTTCATATTTTTACTTGGTAAGTCAAGTGAAAGAACTTTATACAATTTTTTCCTTAAGTTTGCCAACAAGTGATATGATAAAGTCTCTTTGGAGATGGAAGTATGTAGATGGAAGTATGTTTTGTAGATGGAAGTATGTTTTAGAGTTAGTTTCACGTAACTAATTCTCAGCTAGCTAGCAAGCTGCAACATGTACCACATTAAGAAAAGTTAGGTTCAGTCTGATGCTGTGTCTCACGTGTTTTTCTGTCGTTGCATGTGTGTTTTCTGGGCTATATTCCCAGCATTAGAAGTCACACGTGAAATCTATATGGTACAGAAACTCTTGCAAAATTGAATGTGAATTATGCGAATGCCAAAGTTAGACTGGTTTGCATCTAAACTAAACATTTGGCACTTTAGAGAGATGAAAGCTCACAGTTATTTTCCCTTTGTTATTTCAGAATTTACTTATTCTTTTACCTGCTAGAATGAGAAGAGCTTTCAGAGAGGAGAATAGATATTAGCTGTGTGTTTGTTTTGTTTCTCCTTTTTGTCAGCTGATCTATGGTTGTGTGTGTTATTTTACTGTTTCTGAATAAATAACAGTATCCCGTTAGGTCAAAATGAAATATTCTATTCAGCTTTGAAGAATAATCTTAAGGGGTATGTCTCTAGAAAATGCTATGAAAACACTATTTTTAAAATCAAGGCTTTTGACACCATCACCCACAGCATTCTCCTCAAGAAACTGGCTGCTCTTGGCTTGGACTGGCTCACACTTCGTTGGGTTAGAAACTGGCTGGATAGCCGGGCCCAAAGAGTCGTGGTAAATGGAGTCAAGTCCAGTTGGAGGCCAGTCACTAGTGGCGTCCCCCAGGGCTCGGTGCTGGGGCCAATCCTCTTTAATATCTTCATCAATGATCTGGACGAGGGCATTGAGTGCACCCTCAGTAAGTTTGCAGATGACGCCAAGTTAGGTGCATGTGTCGACCTGCTCGAGGGTAGGAAGGCTCTGCAGGAGGATCTGGATAGGCTGCACCGATGGGCTGAGGTCAACTATATGAAGTTCAACAAGGCCAAGTGCCGGGTCCTGTACTTGGGGTGCAATAACCCCAAGCAGAGCTACAGGCTGGGAGATGAGTGGTTGGAGAGCTGCCAGGCAGAGAAGGACCTGGGAGTGATGGTGGACAGTCGGCTGAATATGAGCCAGCAGTGTGCTCAGGTGGCCAAGAAGGCCAATGGCATCCTGGCTTGTATCAGAAACAGTGTGACCAGCAGGGCTAGGGAAGTGATAGTCCCCCTGTACTCGGCTCTGGTGAGGCCGCACCTCGAGTACTGTGTTCAGTTTTGGGCCCCTCGCTACAAGAAGGACATCGGGGTGCTTGAGCGGGTCCAGAGAAGCTGGTGAGGGGCCTGGAGAACAAGTCCTACGAGGAGCGGCTGAAGGAGCTGGGCTTGTTCAGCCTGGAGAAGAGGAGGCTCAGGGGCGACCTTATCGCTCTCTACAGATACCTCAAGGGAGGCTGTAGTGAGGTGGGGGTTGGTCTGTTCTCCCACGTGCCTGGTGACAGGACGAGGGGGAATGGGCTTAAGTTGCGCCAGGGGATTTTTAGGTTAGATGTTAGGAAGAACTTATTTACTGAAAGGGTTGTTAGGCACTGGAACAGGCTGCCCAGGGAAGTGGTGGAGTCACCATCCCTGGAGGTCTTTAAAAGACGTATAGATGTAGAGCTTAGGGATATGGTTTAGTGGGGACTGTTAGTGTTAGGTTAGAGGTCGGACTCGATGATCTTGAGGTCTCTTCCAACCTACAAATTCTGTGATTCTGTGATTCTGTGAAAATTTATTTATTTATTTTTCCCATTCTCAGTGTGGCAATCATTTTGCATATCTTATTGCTGTAGTAAAGCTAGGTCTTGACAGAATGTGGGTGCTTTTTGGTGGTATGTGGCAGTTTTGCATACTGTTCTAGCAAATGTGAGGTATATATATACACATTTGAAACTGGGATGATAAAAATGAAATAGACAGGTGGTTGTGTAAGCAGAATATAACATATCCGGAATATCACGAGAACTCTCAGCTTAAGTAAATTGCTCTCCCAGAAACTGCAAAAGAAACTTGAATGACCACTATTATAGATGTACATCAGTTTTATCAGAGATTACAACTTGCTTTGGACAAGGCTCAAGAGAATCTCTCTTGTATAAATTGTAAGAACAATTTCCAGGTCATAAATATTAATATAAACTCTGGTTTCATAAATCAAGGGCTTGCTACAAATTGAGAAATTATCTGAATGGGGTTTTAGAGTGTAAGTGAAAAATAGCAACCTCCTGAAATCTATCTGAAACTCCCAAGAGAAACATCAGACAGGCTTTTTGGTGTCCTTTAGAAGTATGATGTTTATACTTTAAAAATATATTTGCCAACTGTGCTGAGACTCCCTAATTGCAATAGCTTTTGTAAATTTCTAGGCCACTGGAGTCTTCAGAAGTGGCATGAAAGAGAAGAGATTTAATTCATGTTACCTATTGTGTATGGGAACAGTCTCTGAATTACTGTATCTAATAAAATATGTTTTATCTGACCTATAATAATGTTGTGAATTCGTAGTTCGAGGAAGTCTTAGGCTGGAATGAAGATGTAATCCAAGGTATTTTCTCTTGCTTGCTAAATCTAACAAAACACTCTGGTTCACATCACAGGATAAAAATCATGAGGCTGTGAATTAGAAGATGTTGAGAGAAGCTAGCCACAGTACTGTTTACATATTGAATAATTACATTTATTTCCTTTCGGCATTAGAAAGGAAGTTTAGCTATTTAAACACCTCTTTAATTTTTGGATGTAGCCTAGAGTAATGCATTTTAACTTGCTAAAGAAAATAATCTCTCCTTAGTTCTCTAATACTTAAAATTCAAGAAGTAAGTTTTGTGCTGTTTTGAGTGCTACCCCAATTGAAAATGGTAACTGGGGGACATCACAGTCTGTAGGGCCCTTCTTATATTTCTGTTCATTTGAAAGCTTATGCATTTGTCATGGAGTTTATGAGTTATCTACATTTTTCCAAGAGCAACAGATATTGTGGGTATTTCATGGGAATATTGGCCAAGATGATTCAGAGCAGTGTTTATGTGAATCGTCCTGTTTTCCATAATATTTTCATTTCTCTTTATCTTTTTCAGGCCAAAATACTAGATAGTAAACACACACACAGAGGCACTGATTAATCCAACCAAGGCAAGGCACCTCTGTTAGGAATTTCCCCGAACATTATACCTCTTCATCTTACACTCTGTGAATAGGTCATAAAGAAGAGAGCTTTCCAGATGATTCAGATTTTTGATACATGATACAGATTATTCTTTTTTATGATACAGATTATTCTTCTGGAATTAGTTGTCTATTTTTGAAGACTGTTTGGGAAGTCTGAGGTAACTGTTTTCCATATTTAGCTGCATCAAATTTGTAAATGTAGTTGTATGAAACTGGACAAAACTGAATTTAATAATATGTAAGTTTGCATCAAAAAATATCCAAAAAAAGGAAATACCTAAAAGAGGAAATGAAAAGGCATTGAAATGTCTTCTCAACTATGGATGCTTCCTTCTTCATGAAACTTTGTGGATAATGTATTTCTATAAATGAGAAAACATTCTGTCTTCCTGTTTCTGTTTAAAAAATATCTTACCCATCTCTCACATTGTATTTTGTCATCTCTCCATCTTTCTCTTGGGTGTACTCTTGTACAACCTTACATTGTATTTTGTCATCTCTCCATCTTTCTCTTGGGTGTACTCTTGTACAACCTTACATTGTATTTTGTCATCTCTCCATCTTTCTCTTGGGTGTACTCTTGTACAACCTTAGTATACATTTTAGACATGTAGTTTCAGTTTAAGATATGAAGGAAAATAATGAAAAACTGTGACGTGGAAAAATTTCCCATTTTACAAGTAGTATGATTTTAATTAGTGTCTGAGGGGTAACTTGCAGAACAAAGCATGAACATCAGTGTGTGTTTATTTACAAAATAGTTTTAAAATAAACAGGAAAAAAAAGACAATTTAAACTCTTATTACTGTCTTCAGCTTTCACTGCTGTCATGGAAAATCCAGCTAGGTGCCCAACAGTTTAAGATGCTATTGTAGTTTGAAAAGAGGACAGATGACTATATATATATTTTTTTCAAATTGTGAAATACTCCCTCCCAACATTTTTATCTCTGTCTGGTAACACTTCAAGACTCAATGTTGAAGGATGGAGCAAGATTCTGTTCTTTCTGTTCACCATCATTAGAATATCTCCTTGAATTTCACCCATTTACATATGTAGTATCAGTTCAAATTGAATGCAAGGTAGAAAGAACTGCAAGTATCTCCCTGTTAAGGTTGTTGAACTTTTACTTCTTTTTCCCTAATAAGAGAAACACTTGGGTTGGTTTTTAGGTGATGTTTCAAAGAGAAGTTACTTCGACCTGTAAACTGAACATATTTGATAGAGAAATTAGGAATTAACATTGAATGTAAGTTGCTCCTTTATTTTTACTTTTAAAAATAAAGTTATTTTTAAAATAAAAGTTATTTACAGCCTTCCACCATTGGGATTAGTATATCCTTGTGGAGGGATACAGTGGCAATTGTTTTTACATAATACAAAGGTGTTTTGTTTTGTTTTTTTTTTTAATCGTTCTAAATTGAGGAGTTTATATACCTCTCCACTTTGTGAGCTATCATGTCAGAAATCCCATCCTTTCAGTTGCGATGAGTAATCTTCCCACTTGTTTTATACTTAAAATCTCTTAAGGACACTTTTTTTCAAGGTGCTACATCATTTACAGTATGCACATTTTTATTAGGAGACACATTTCTCTCTGGTTACTTCTGTCGCTTTTGATTACCTATTGTTTTTCATTTTTTTAAACTCTCTGGAGATGAATAGAATAAGGATAAAATTGTTCTTGCCTGGTCACAAGAAAGATTTTAGTGTTGTCAGTCTTCATACAGGAGTCTGAAGCAGACACTTTTCAAAGGCATTCAGACTTTCCTGCTCACCTCCCAGCAGTGCAGCTTTTCCTTTTCCACGCAATTCAGTCATTTTGGAGAGAAAGAGAGGAGGCTTCAATAACAACTTAAAACGCAAACGTGACATTTGAACAAAATGCTTGAAAACAATAATAATTAAAAAATCTTAAATGCCAGAAGGCCTGGGATTTGGGTTATTAAACATGAATTTCTGTAGGAAGTCCTTTAGTTGAGACTTTGAATTGCTGCTACTATTACATCAGTTAAGGTAATTCCATCATCCTTTGATGCTACATTTCTTTTTGTCACCCTCCGCCCCCCCACTTCCACCAGCTATTCTTGCCCTATTCTTAACCCTGTTGTTCCTCTTCTACTGAGGCAGCAGTTCTGTTTCACACACTGTGTGTTCAATTTACCTTACAAACCTTCCGTGTCACCAGAAATGGAGAAATCTCCGTAAAGTGTAGTTCCTGCTTCCTTTTCTTCAATCTAGCCCATGTACAGACAGCATCTGCTATTTGGAGTGTACTGAAGCAAGACCAAAAAGAGCAGGCAGTGAGTGTTTACATGTTTTTGCTGGATTAAATCAATCAGGAAGGACTTTTTTTAGTGTAGTGCTTAAGGTATTTAAAGTAAGTAGTAGCCAAGCCTAGTTTAACCTCTTTCCCTGCTCTAGACAGGAAAAGTGCTTACATTTAATTGTTTGCATGTTTTTCCTCCATGCTGTAGCATAGCTTTGCTCCTGCAGTGGAAAGTCTCTTCAGTTCCTTAGTCATTCAGCATTTTGGGAGAGTTCTAAGAACACAGGAGCTATCCAGAAAAGCAAAGTCAGATGCTTCCAGTGCAGCATCTGATCTTGAAATCCCCAAGGAAGGCAGAAGTCCCTATACTGCAATCCGAGGACAATTCCCAACACAAACAGAAGAAAAAAAAATAAAATTGTTTCCTCTGTTAAATTGGATTATTGTGGGTGCCCAGAAAAGTTCTTATTTAAGGGCCTGGTGCATGCAATGTTACCTGTAACTTGGAAGTTTCTTTCCTGCAGGACAGTTTACATTTAATGAAGTACAGAGTTCTAGAAACAGAGCAGTAGAGGTGTTTTTAGACAGATGCATCATTCTGTCTCTCTTTGGTTTGACCATGAGAAGGTAAGTCATTTGAGGGCCTATATTCTACTTTTGAGTGGTGTTTTTGGGAGACACTTCGGAGGATTCCAGTAGATTAATTTCTTTTTTCCAGCATGATGTTCAGTTCACAGTTACTATGTTTGTGGCATCAGCAGAGTATCTCCTGGATTTGTGCCGTGTAGTGCCATTACAGACTTTACATTTTGCATTTCATTGTCACTTTCCTTTTACTCATTTAAGACTTTGAACATAATCTAATTTATCAGACATGTAAAATGAATGTTCTGGATGGTTCTGCAAGGCTAACAGGTCGTTATGGCTGAGGTGTTTTTTCTTTGTGTATTTGTATCTGTGATAATATTTATTGGATTTTTTTTTTTTTTTTGAAGGGACCTAACTTTCTCTTCAAGACCAATATCAACTCTATTAAATACTGGCCCATTCTTTTCCTGCTTCTTGTACCCCTCTGTTTTATGCTGAGCCTCTATGATTATTGCCCATATTTGCTATCCCTAAGAATACCTAAGAATATCCTGTATGATATAGAAATCCAGATTTTAACTAATTTTGCCTTTGTGTCTCCATTTTCTCATCTGTTTTGATCTGCATTATTGTATTATATCTTTTTCATTTTTCTTTGATTTTTGTCAAGAGATCTTGGAGACTTTGACCTAGTTTCAGCCTGTAGTTTCTAGTGGCAAATTTTACAAGTATTGCTTGAGGATAAGGAAGCTCCCAAAAGGAACGAAAAAAAAAAAAAAAGAAGGCAAATAAAAATGCAGTTTTTACAGACGGTGGGGCGCAGTGAATGGAAGAGTGGTGTCAGGCACAGGAGCTTAACAGTCAGCTAGGGGTGAAATTACCTGGAAAAATTTTAACAGGAAACTGCAGATGTCATTCCTGACTTGCACTGTCCCTTTGCAGAAATTTTTTAAAAGGTAAGGCTTACTTTTAATTTTTATAATTTTTTTTATAATTATATTTTTTTTACAATTATATTTTTTTTACAGGCTTAATGTATATTAATCATATGAAAGCCAGGGGAATTGGAACTTTATGTAAAAAGTAATAGGAGATAAGTTAACACCAAAACTGAAAAAAAAAAAAAAAAGATTTATAGTCATCTTTATTTTTATATGGTAAAAAAAAACCAACAACCTTATAATATTTCAGTTCATCTTAATCTAATTACATAAAAAATGTGCAGAACAGCATTTTAAAAATATTAAAATATGTGTGTGTAAACTAGAAGCTGAAATCCAAGCAGCAACTGCAAACACCCAGCAGTGTGAATACATTTTGGGTGAGCTCTACCTCTTTGATTAGTCAGACCTATGGTAATGCTCCAATATATGCAATATATTTATAGTATTTGCAATAACTTAGGAAGTTTATAGTTACTAAAATAGAATAACCCAATTTGTTTTTTATAAATGTTTGGCTGATTTGAAGTTGTTAAGCCAAGACATGTTCCTGGGGGTTGTTATCTTAAATTTTGTTTTGAATAGTTTGAACAGTCAGGCATCCTTTGGATACTGCAGAAAGTAGCACTGCTTGCTCTCTCCAAATGTCTGAATTTCAGAGTCAGGCCGTTTGATTTATAAGGTGACAGAATTCCTGTTGTTCTCCCTTAAAGATAAGCAGCCAAAACTGTTTGATGTGGGTGCACTGTGCAACAAAAATGTTCTTGTGTGTTTGAGTATTCTAATTAAGAAAGAGATTTGATTATTGTCACCTGGAGGAGCTAGCAATTAACTAAGTTTGTGCGAGCACATTTTGGTTTTTAATCTGGAGGAATTGTGTGAAAATGATTGTTTTTGTTTGGGCTTATTAGCTGTTATTTCTTGGTCATTCAGTGGTATTTAGTGAAGAACATCTAGACCATTTCATGTGGTACTACCCAAGAAGAACAAAAGATGTGACTGAAAGCAGTTGAGCTTGTCACTTGCTATTGTAGATGGTAGTCTACCTGTAGTTGTGGTGCTCTTAGCTGCTTTATTTGTAATAAGGACATTCATGAGAACTTTCTGTTTGAACTATTAAAAAGAACTCTAAAAGTAGTTAAGATACCTCAAAATACTTAAGATACTCTCAAAAATAAACTTACTGCTAAAACAATAGGAATAAAATCTGCCTTTGCAGGTTGGAATATAAAATTAGCAACCCCGAAGCGATTAAAATGAGAATGATCACAGTGCTGTTTCTCCTTGCAGCAGTAGATGAAGTTTCTCTGAAAGCCTTCGATTCACAGAAGTGATGCATCCTTTGTTGTGGGTGACAGCAACATGAAGCTTTGAAATCGTGTTGTTTCCTTTTCACGCTTCCTTCTGTTTTTATGAAATGTGCTTAGATAGCAAGTACAGTCAATGGCTGCTGAGCAGTTTTTTGCATTCCTACAACAGCAAACAGCGAATACCAATTTATAGTATTGCAGATTATCAGGCATGGAAAACTGCATGCGTATTACAATCACACCTTTCTCTGGGTGTAATATATGCAACCTGTATAGGTTATAGTGCAAAGTGAATGATAAGCTGGATTTCATAATCAAAGCTTCATTTGGGAATTTCACTTTACACCTGCTTCTCAACTTGTGAACTGTGAGATGGTGAAAGTGGGACATAGCGACGTGTGGGCTGTAACTTTCACAGTGTTGTGTGTAGCTTTGTGTAAACATTTGCTGTTAGCTGTTCAGACTTTGTGTGGACCCAGAGTCCCATGGGTATTTTTTTTGCTGAAGTGTGTGTGTAAAATTTCCATGCTAATACTGGAGTTCCCTTCAAACGCTTGTGACACAAAGGTGTGTGTATGCTGTGAATGTGAAAACACCAGGCATGAGTTTTCTGCTGGGTTTACATGGGAGAGAATGGGAGGTGGAGAGAGACGTGGAGAGAAACTGTGTTTGGTTTGAGATGCAGGGATGTTGTCAGTGATAAAAGGTAGTCAAAATAATTGTAGGTTTGGTTAAATCAAAGATGGAGAAAGTTTCAATTCTACCAGAGAAATAAAGTTGATAGAACTAGAGGAAAAAACAACAGTTTAAAAGAGCTTCATGCCTTAGTGTCTTTCTGTAGAGGGGTGAGAAAAGGGAAGGAATTTGAAAAGATGGATGAAGAGAGAAATATAACTTTAAAAGTCTTATAATCATATAATTATACTTTGGCAACAGCGAATTAAACCAAGATGTCTGGCAACAAAATGATGAATTGTGTCTGTTTTAGGAAACTTAGTGGTACCAGATATGAATATTTTGAGAATAATGATTTGAATGACCTTTGTAGAACCTTCCAGTCACTGAAATACTTCCAGAAAGTTTCTTTCTCTGTAACTATTTTTGTATTTGTGTTACAGATGTTAATGTGATGTTTTAAACTGTAATTGCTTTCAGTCTGCATCTTGCCATTAGGTGAAATGCACAGCGTTATGTTGTTCTGTGTTATGACTGCCATTGAAGCAGCAGTCATGAAGCTCCATGAGAGCTGGAGATAATTACAGAGGTGGAATTTGGAAGCTAATCCATGATCCCAGTTAAAAATGTAGATAATTTAACTTCTGTAATGAATTTGTAGATTTTTTCATTAATTTCATTAACTTCACAGATTCCTTCTACTTGAAAAGTAATTGTATAATGTGATGGATTGATTAAATCATGTCTCAAGATCATTAGTTATTGCTGATTAAGAACCAAAGATAATTTTACTGTTTTCTAAGGAGGAAAAGGAAGAAATCTTTTACTGTTTTCATTCTTTATTAAGGTGTTGGTTTTTTTTGTTTGTTTGTTTTTTCCTTTTTAATTATTCCTCATATTTTAGGGCTATAACCATGAAAATAAAAATCTGGAATTGGTCTTATTTTTCTGATTTCCCCCCCTTTCTCTCCTCGGGTTATTGAATGTGTGAGGGGAAACATTTTTACCTTTATTTATATTTCAGTGTTTTGTTGTTGTTGTAATACTGTTCTCGCAGAGTTGATTTTTTCTTTTTTCCTCCAGAACCCTGTCAAGAAAATTCCAGATTCTCATGAAATTACACTCCAACATGGGACAAAAACAGTAAGTTGTAACACATTTTCAACATTTTGTATTTTTTTCCAGAACTAATCCAGTCTGTTACTGAATATTTACTGTCAGCTAAAATCAAGAAGCTAATCAGTTAATTTTTTATTTTAGTCTAGTTCTTTTCTTACTGCAATGAAGGTGTGCTTTTGGACTGACACCATTCCTTTCTGATAAAAACCCAAACTTGAATTCATTTGACTGAACCATTGTCTCATTTCATTTTTTTTTCCTGTTTGGCAAATACATACTCTACAATTGTAAGATAGAATTACTCTAGACTTCCCTTTACACCTTCCTAGTCTAGACCTTTCTCTGACTTTTCATGCTTTTCAAGGAGGGTGTCATTGCTGAAGTTTAAAATGACATCTCTGTAGCTGAATACAGGTCTCTTTCATTTTCATTGAATCTCTAAGTACTTTTTGTAAGCCATCCTCAGTTTCTTGAAACTGTATTCTTCCTTGTCTTTAACTGCATCTTTTTAAGGTTTCATCTCAAATATTCCTCCTTCACTTTCTGTCTTGGATCTTGTGTCTTTGTTCTCAGTATCTTTTATTTCTGGGTAATTTCATCTTCTAACATACATTTAAATGCTTTTATGTGCTGATTGATCCAAGGTCTTCTACAGAATAAAACATTTTCTGGCTATGACTAGCCCAGAATCCATTCCCAAATCCTTTCCCCGTCTTCTTTGGTCATAAAATAACATGCTGCTGCTGTTTCTCCTCTTCACTTTGGGCTATGACTTAAGTTTCAGGTAGAAAATAATATTAGAATTCCTTTTATTGTTATCATATCCCTGTGACAGCACTGTCAGCTAGTTCATAGAATTGTCACTGAGAGTGATCCTGAAAATATAATGAGTGGGGTGGGTGTAAGAAAATTTTAAAGCAAAAAATACTTTGAGAAAAGTGACTTTTGATGAGCTTTTAAACAATCTGAAGAAATGTATTTTTAAATAATTTATTTGTAATTAATGTAATCATATATTTTATAAGTTTGCATTCAATGGTTTTATTTTTTCTAAATAAATTTAGTAAATTGTTAACATCTATGACAAGTTAAAACATTAAACAAATAATTTTAACTTAATATTTGAATATTTAATAATTTGCTCATTTATACACATTTTAAAGGAATTTACTGGAGGTTTAAATTTAACAGTAAAATCATAAGTGTTTTTATAAGCTTTAAGAAGTAGTTACTTGCAGAACCACCTATTCATTAATCTTGTATTGGACTTTGTTGTGCTGTGTATTGGACTTTGTTCTTCCAGTGTAGAGAAGTGATAAGACGTACTCATTTGTTTTCTCATCGTACTTGACATGCAGACATAGTGGGAGGAGAAGAAAGAAGTAACAAATACTTTGTTAATGAAAATAGAAAAATACTCTATTTGAATTTTAAAGCCTGTAAAATATGTGTTTTATTACACTTTAAACAAAAAGTAGTAGAGTTTTTATTTACGTGGTACATGTAATATCTCTGTGTACTAATTTATTTCATTCTAATGCAAGTTACCTTCTCATTTTCTTTGTTGCAGTAACTGCTTCTCTGGTGTGTTTCTTGAATACACTTCTGAACAATCTTTATTATGTGAAAAAACATTGATTTTTTTTTTTCCCTCTCTATATTAAACCAGTAAATCTTTTGATTTTTGCTGGTTTCCGAAAGTGTAAGCTCATGTTATTTCTAACTAAAAGGCTTTGTAAGGAGGGAAGTTACAGTTTTGGAAGACTTCTGAGGTATTTTGACTGCATGAGAATACAGCTGTCATCACCTAGAGCAGAGGTGAATTATAATGTGGGTATGCATAGCACAGTTAAATTAGATTGGATGCAGGGAATTAAATATATCACTGGAAAAAAAACAGCTATTCTGTAGAAAGACTATCTTTCCTACCCCTTCCCACCCCCATGCCTTTCCTTCCCACCCCCCATGCCTTTCTTTTGTTTTTAAATTATGAGACTACTCAGCCATGTCATTACACAGTAAAAATGACAGTTGTATAAAGATGGGAGCAACTTGATATCTTGATATCAGTGTTTTCCACCAACATTTTAAATTATACTCATCGTCTTATAGTCATACAGTGTACTGTATTTCAGCTAAACCTTATGTCCCATCTGTACCTCTTCAATCTAATGAAATTGGGTTTGATGATGACTGTATTCCTGTGCAGCTGAAAAGTCTCAGAAAAGATTTCTCAAGCTGGAGTCTTTCCAGAAACCTGATTAATTTCCCGCTTGCCTGGCTTGCACAGTGTAATAGGAGTTACTGTTCCCAGTGAAACTTTAGGGATATATATATATATATTTCTCTTGACGCTTTTGATACATTGTGAGTATGAGAAAGAAAGCACACTGTACAGAATACTTCTGATTATGTATTTGAACTTCTGATATCACAGCTGGTTCTTTCTATAGTAGTTATTGTGGAACAGAGTACTTGAATCTGTTAGTTCAAATGCATGATTAATCTGGAGATGCCCAGAGTTTCTGCTTGTTAGAAATCATGAATGAAATGAGTGGGGTCCAAAATTTGTATTTAGGTGATAAAAAGGGGCAACTGGGGGATGATGGAGGGACGTCAGGGATTGCATCTGTTTTGTCTGTAGGGCAAGTAAGTCACTGTGACATAATAGCTAAGTGGAGTTTAATTCATTCTTAGGGATAGCACAAAGCAGTACATTTAAACATTTGATTCAGAGAAGTGAAAAATAAATTAAATGGTTGGATTTATTGCAAGTGTGACCTAGATTTTGGGGGGGCACTGGATTAGCCTGGCTGACGATTCTTTTGAAGAATGAGGTTTTGGATCTTCTCTAAAACATAAGCCTTCTGCAAGTAAATGCATCTAAAATAGAGCAGGACATCTAAATGAAGAAGAAACTGGTTGCTTGTTCAGCAGTCAGCATTGTTTCTGTAACTTCCTGTTTTTTCTGGAAGTATGTTCTTAAAACTGTAGCCTATACCATGGTATTATAAGTTTGAAATGCAGTAAGGTACCAGCATAAGGAGCAGCATGAGCCTTAAGGAGATGGCAACTAGAAATGAATTCTTGTTAAAATAAAGAATACCTAAATTAACTTGTTCTATGTGAAACAAAAAAATGCATACTCTTTCATTTAAGAAAACCTTAATTTTAGCAAAAACAAATTGTCCATCTTAAAGGATAAATTCAATTCTTAACTGTTGTTTTTATTGAAACTTTTTTTGTTAGTTACTCAACTGGACACTGAAAAGGGAATATCTTTTGCAATTTTTTTTATGTTTACACAATGAATATAATCTGTATGTGCATATACTCTGTGTACAGAGTAGATAAAGAACAGCAGCACTGTATTCAAATTACTAGATTTTTTTTTCACATTAATATCTGGAATATTTAATAAAATTTAGGCACCCGGAAACAATTGGCTTTATCTTTCTTTATCCTGAAAGTTTAGCAGTGCTAACCTGTAGCCATAACACTGTTCTCATGTGTTGTTTTCTACTCTGAAAGTAAGCTTTTCCTTTTTCTTTTATCATGCATGCAGTTGTGGTGTTTTTTTTTTTGTCTGTTGCTGTTGTTCCCAAGAACTGTCAAAAGTGTACAGTTCTTGGAATATAAGATTTTTTTAATCTTTGTGATTTTTTTTTTTTAGAACTTTCTGGCTCATCACTTTAAATCACTTTTTAAACATTTTCTAGAACATTTCTTTCTATTATTACCACTTTATTTTACTGCGTGGAGAACCGCTTTTCTTTGAAATGAAAGGGTTTGTGGATCTAATAATTATACATACATTATACATGTGGGATCACCTGTTTTTTGAGGTTAATAAATGAGAGGCAAATTTAACCAATGTGCATATATGTGTACATGACCTATGTTGAGTATAGTGCAAAATCTTAAACTGATGAATATAAAATACCATTTCAAAATCTTGCTAGAACTATTACTTGTACTTCTGAAACAAGTGTAGAGTACAGTTTTGTTTTCTTCAGGGAAATGAAACGTATCTAAATTCAGCATTGAGAAGATTGGAAAGCAAACAATGTAAATTAGCTGTTCATTGTAGTCTTCAGTGTTGTATTCAGATTATGTAATTTCATCTTTCATTTTCCATGCCCTTTTTGAAGTACTCAGACATTATACAAGATGGTGAAAATTCAATAACAAAACATAGATAAACTACCATGCTGATTTTTTTAATTACTTTAGCAATATTTTATATTTTGTTGCCTTCAGAAGAATTGCAGAAAAAAGAGAAATAAAAAACTTTGATTTTCTTATTTTCTGTGTAGGTTTCTGCTTTGGGATTGGATCCTTCAGGTGCCCGTTTGATAACTGGTGGATATGATTACGACGTTAAATTTTGGGATTTTGCTGGAATGGATGCTTCTCTCCAGGCTTTTCGGTCACTCCAGCCTTGTGAATGGTATGCATAAAGACTTCCTTTTTCACCTGAGATATTGGCTATGTTAGTCTAAATGCACAAAAGCCTTGTAAGATAGCTAGCTTGAAAGGCTTTTATATCTAATTGCACTCTTTGTGGTAAATGGAACATGAACCCAAGAACTTGTCATTGTATCTTTTTTCATGCTCCAACCAGACTTATATATTTTCCTCTTTTAGAATGCTATAGGTGAATTTGCAGATGGAATTGTCAATAACATATCTGCAAATAGATTATGAACCTCTCAAAGGCACAGGTTGATATTCATAATTATAATTGAAATTAACAGAATACACTTTCCATATGTACTCTGCTTATAATTTATTTTTTAAGAATTAATTTTATATATAAAATTGATGACGCAGAGAAGAAAGTTAAAGCAGTTAAACCTTTTGTGTGAAGTGTATGGGAGGGACATTACTTCTATAGTCACTGACAGTATTTCTGAGGGTGTTGAGGGGATCTTATTTTCATTAAATCCTCTGTTTCTGGAAGTAGCGATCCCTTGCACTGGACTAATAATAAAATGGCTATGTAGTACATGTTAAAAAAAAAAACACACAGAAAAACCAGATATAGTGTCCAAAAATATTACATTTATTTAAATCTGTATTTGAACATATATATATATATAACAATACAGGAATCCTTTTTTTATACAGTAACTTTTATACTGTTCACTAGCTATGCAGTCAGTAAACAAACCAGGTTTGTTTACTTATTAGAGAAAACTGGAATATCAATCTCCTTCAAAATGCCATGTCTCATGCACAGCTAACTTTCAAATAAGCACATACAAAAAAATAATATAGCACGGTTGTTCTAGAAAAGTAATATCAAATGGTTAGTTAATGAGCCACACTTTATAAAATGCTTGGTATGCTTAAAAGGGATTTAAATTTATGATGTACAATAAGTAGTCCTTAGAATTTCAGTCAATAATCATTAAAAATAGACAAAGCTAAAACTGAGTTTTTGTCAGTTTGGAAGGCTGGGATTTCCATGACTAATTGTAGATATGCCAGAACTATGAAAAAAGGTAATGAAAGATGACAAAAAGTTGAGGCCACCTGAAAAGAGATTCTACTGGTGGTTTAAAATGTGAAGAATCAGAACAATAAAAATATGTGTGATTCCTTACGCAATTTTGTTCTCTAAGACTTACTTTATTACGGTAAACCAAAGAAAAGCACGTTTACTGTGAAAACATGACTTAGTAAACACGCATCTTTGGAGGGGAAAAAAAATACACATTGAGACTTTTCTGGCATGAATTTCACTTGCACAAGTGTGTAGCAGAACACAAATTGTGTTTTCCTCTCATTTGTCATAACTGGCAATAGCCAACGATCTTTACTTCTACAGGATGAGATTATTTTAACTGAAGCACTTCCATGCTGAGCAGAAGAGTAAATTCAAATTTAGTAGTACTTGGTAATAATGGTATAAGATGCAAATGTAGTCTTAGTACTAGCTAGCACTATGAGGATTCTTATATAACCTGTGTTCAGGTGTATATATATTCTCATTATATTTTTTCACTGCAGAATTTATGGCAAGGACTGTTTGCATTCACAGACCTTAATTTCAAATAATTCTGAGGAGTTCTGGTATGGAAGCTTTAGGTGTTAGCAGAAATCTAGTTCTGGGGTCATATATTTAATTTCATTTTAAGAAGAATAAAAAGCCTGAGAGCAATTGTACATTGTCCAGGCTCCATTTTGTAGCATAATATCAGATTACTATGTTAATTTCTGCTTGGATTTGAGATACAAGAACAAGAAAAAGAGAGCCTGGAAAAAAAAAAAAAAAAAAAAAAAAAAAAACAGTACCTTCAAACCACACCTCAGCATTAAAGAAGAGGGCAAGTGTAAGGCAAATCAGTGATAAATGTGTAGAAATTAACTTTCACAGCTATGCCAATGTACATGCTGCAGCTTCCAGCAGAAAGTACTATGCTGGTTTGGCAGCTTTAAACCTAAATGACTTGGATTAATCCTATTAAAGTGAATTGCTTTTGTAAGTTTTCCAAGGCTTTTGCTTTAACATTAATAAGAACCAAAAGATTTTTTTTTTTTTTTTTTTTTTTTTTTTTTTTTTTTTTTTTTAAGGAATTGCCTCTGCAGAGCCTTACTTTTGGTAACAGTCCAGTAAACATCTGAAAAACAGTAACTTCTGGGTTGTACGAATACTTTACGTACAGCATGACTTTCTGCATATGATTTTTTTAACCAATATTGTTCAGTTAGGAGGTTATTGTTTTCCTTTATCTAAAAGTTGTGGAAATAGCTTTTCTCACAGACTGTGCTTTTTTTTTTCTTTCTCTCCATGTTCTTGATTTGATTAATTGTTAGAATTATGTTTCCATTGTACTAGGTGTTACAAAATCAGGCGATGTTCCATGTCAGAAGAAACTTAAATGTTAATCAAAGGTGAAAGCAAAGTTTGTTCAAACACACTAATACATATTCTTTAGTTTATCAGTTGTCTGCAGAGAATATTCTAGAGTATAGATACTGTTTCTCTTTTTTCTTTTTTTCTTTCATTGTTTCTTCTGATCGTAATGTGGTTGGCCTTCTTTCCTCTCTTTTGTGCAAGTATCCATTCTTGCTCTTTATACTCAGGATGTTTTTTCAGACATCTCCTGTGATCTATTTCTGAAATTCCCAGATTTTAGTGTCTCTTTTCTACTAAAAATTAGAGTTTATAATATTTTAGCCAATTTGGCTGCCAGTTTGTATTACGTAATAGGGTGCTTGAAGCAATTTTTGGCTTTTGAGTCATAATGTAATCAGTTTTGCCAAACATTTTTTGAATGAGAAACTTATGCTTAGTTTACATTTCTATGGTCAATGCAGATTTTCTAAAATATGTATTACAATGTTTTATGTGTTTTGTACATTATCTTAGTCTGAGGAGAGATTTAACAAATAATAGCTCCTGCTGAGTCAGTTTTAAATTCAATACCATGCAAGGCATAAAATGTTAATTTAAGTTACAAGTTGCATACTCAGTTTCATTGATCACCTGAGTGTTAATTCTACTGATGTGAAATTTTATGTTTAAAAAATAGTTTTCGTAAAGTTATTAGAATCTGAATGCACATGGTTATGTTTTTTGCTAAGTAGAATATACTCCTTTGATACAGAAATATTATTTCTTGATGCACTTGAACAATGGTTTTTTTTTTTTTTTTTTTTTTTTTGTGATGTTCAGTTTACTGAACATGGCTTGGAGGACATAAGAATCCAAACAGAATTGCAAGCACATTTTGATCTCTGCTTTTCAGTTAATTTAACTGCAGAGTTGAAGTGTTAATATGGCTGTACACTTTCCATTAATGTGCCAGGATATCACTTCTGGCAGGTGAGTGGTGGATACACTACTTCTAGTTCTCAGCTATCCTTGTGATAGTGTGTGGTCTGGTAGGGAAACAAAAGGATATCTGCTTTGGATACAATGACTTCAGAGAGCTTTTTACATGAAGCAGAATGCTGAGAGAAGATGGCGAAGCTGTCACTGGTGATGGAAATGGATTTCTGCTTCACTTGCCATCATCCCGCTTTGATTTAATCATTTTTGTTGTCTTGATATTCAATGATTTCTGTCCTAAGCTTTTTCAGTCAAGGGAAGATGTATGTAAGAAAACTTTTACAGCAAATGAGCAATCATTTAAGGCAAGTAGATTATCACCTATTGATATTTTTCCAGGTTCATTGGTATATATATTTATCTTTATTTGAATCTTTGATGGAACTGTAGCCCTGAACATAGCAAATGGTGGGAGAATGCTGACATATGACAAATTTCCTGCTGTACAATGTATGATGGATTTCTATGTAGGACTACAGCATCCTTTTATAGTACTTTATAGATTACTGCAAATCCAGATGTTGCTTTGGAGAAGGTGAGGAAGAATTTTGAGCCCTGAAGAGCTGAATCTGGCATGCTATGTTTCACTTTGAGTTACAAAGCATTCTTAAAGTAAATATGTTTGCCAAAAATGACATTTTAGGTGCCAACTTTGTAAATATTATTATACAATGTGCTCTGTCATTAAAGAAGGAAGTCTGACACACACACACACACACACACACACAGAGGAATAAAAAGCTTTGATCCTTTGCTCTTAGATTTTTTTTTCCATCTTTCTGATACAGGAATGTATACGGGCCTATTTCTGCAATGCATTTTCTCACCATTGACACTTCTGTTTTAATTATTGACACTTCTGTTACTCTGCTTTAATACTGGCTTTTTTTTTTTTTTTTTTTTAGTCACCAAATCAAGTCATTACAGTACAGCAGCACAGGAGATGTCATTCTGGTTGTCTCTGGTAACTCTCAGGCAAAGGTGCTTGACAGAGACGGTTTCCCAGTAATGGAATGCATAAAAGGAGACCAATACATTGTGGATATGACAAACACCAAGGTAAAGTAAGAGCAAAAACACTGTATTGTCAGTTTCGTGTCATTTATTTAATTTCTCTATGAGAAATGGCATGAAGTTAATAAATAAGTGTGCAAAGCCCCCACTCTGGGTTGGGGTGGTCCTGTTATAGTGATACATGCTTGGTACCAACTGGCTTGACAAGGACCACAGGTTACAATGGATGCTGGGCTGAATGTGAGCCAACAATTTAATTTTATTGTAAATGAGATAAACTGCAGACTGGACTATGATAATATGTGTGTGTCAGCAGATTAAAGGCACTTTTGGGTTTTTCTTTCAGTTTAAGGTGGGTTTGGAGAAACTGGAAGAGGTCCAGGACCTTCCAAGGAAGTCAGGATTCTAAAGTATTTGTGCTATGAAGAGAGGTTGAAGCATTTGGGTTCTTTTTAGTATGATGGAGATTAGAGGGCAATCTAATAACAGCGTACAGCTACTGGAAAAGACAAAATGGTGTTGTAGCCAAATGCTTCTAAAACAGCAACAGCCTTAGCCTAGAAGACTCTAGTGGTTTGCCCCTGTAGACATTTTTCAGTAGAATGGTACTGCAGCATAGGAACAGGTCACTCACAGAAGCCGTAGAACCTCCATCTATGGGTGTTTTCAAGCTAGACAAAGCCATGGCTGACCTGTTCTGATGTTAGCTATCATCTGGCTTTGAGCAGGAGATTGGCCTAAATGAAATCCAGAGATCTCTTCCAAGTAACATACTTATGATGCTATGACAAATCCATCTCTTTAAAAGTGTATCTAGGAAAAATCACTAGCTTCCCTCATACTGGTGTCCAACCAACCACCACCAACAACAAAAAAACAGAAACTATTGATTTGTTCTAGTCTCTTTCTTTCTTTTACCTTTCAACCTTTGCTGATCCAATTTACCCCATTGAAGGCAGGGGTGAGAGGAGGGAGTAATTAACATTATAGTTACTTGCATGTCATGTATGTAAAAGACTAATAAGCAACGATGTGCACATTTTTAACAGTAGTAGAAAACGCAAATGGCGAACAGCTGATTCATAGTTCTGAAGTATTTTAACAACTTGATTGGGTTTTGAGCACTTTGTGTCCTTACAACCACAAACTATGTGACAAGGATTCTGTTTACATAGATGATTTAAATTCAGGTCAGTTTTATAAATAGCTGAAGAGCCTAAAAAATTAATGATAACATCTACTGCTCAAGCTGATAATAAAGATGATTTATTTATTGCTTGTAAAGTGTAGTGCCAAATAACTGGGCTAAATACTGTTTTGCCTGAGGCTGTTCTTGTCAGATCACTATTTCTTTTGGCTAGTGATATGTATATAAAACATCAAATAGTAACATCTGCTTTAGTTCTTGTTTACTTAAAAAATAATACAAATTTTCTTTCTCTTGTAAACTTCTGGAATTCCTATGTATTGTGGTGTGACAGTCAAAATGCTAAAATATTAGTTATATTGCCCCATTAACTTTTCAGTATTTCTCCCCATATTTGTGCTTAAAGCAAACTGAAATAATTCCAGTGTTACAGGAGTAGTTGCCAGATTTCTCTCTGAAGGTAGTCAATGATCATGTGTCTGTACTTCAAAGATGTAAAGCCAGCTGGACAAAGAAGTCTTATCTTTATAGTAAGCATAATGACAGTCTCTTGCATATGGCTAAAGTAATTTCCTTCTGATTTTTCATCCTAAAGCAAGAGAGCTCACTACACAATTTGCAGTGTAACATCTTTTATGAAAACCTTACCTTAAGTTAAATCCATCTTGTCCCTAGAATTCTGTTTCCTTAGTCTCTACAACATGTTTTTTTGGCTAGTGTAGTTTGGCGTTGAATACGTGTATTGCATCCTTCCTGATAATTCTTGTCATAGCTGTTATTTTTTATGTAGCTTAAAACAATTTGCATAATATGATATTGATGCATATTGTTTCTTCCTTTTTCTGCATTACAGTTCTGCCAAGATAAAAAGGACAAGTGTGATTCTACGCCATAGTCTGAGATGAAAAAATATAAAAAGAAGGAAAATATTAGTGTTTTTATAATTTGAAAATGAAAACAAGCAAGAATGAAATGGATTAGAATCCATAAAATTTGTTACATCATTGTAACTTCAGTCTAATAAGAAGGGATTCTGCTCTCAGTTTTTGAAATGGTGCTCCTTGATGGATTGGAGTAAAATTTACAAAACCTGTTAAGACTTCTTATAAAACCTTGTAAGACAACCTTGTGTTTATTTCCCTAGGGTCATACAGCAATGCTTAATTCAGGCTGTTGGCATCCAAAAATAAAGGAAGAATTTCTGACATGTTCTAATGATGGGTGAGTATCAAGGCCTGTCTTGATCAGGGTTTTTTAAGAAGTTTTCTTGGCTTTTGCATTTTAATATTATGGCCTAATTTGCTTTAAAAACGCACCTTTTAAATCTTGATCAAGTGCTCAAGACAATGTAAGGTAAGCTCAAGAGGCATATACCCAGTACCCTGAGCTGGTGGAAGGGGATGGGGAGCAGGATGTGGCCCTCACAAACCACGAGGAAATGGTTGGTGACCTGCTACAGCACTTAGATGTACACAAGTCGATGGCACCGGATGGGATCCAGAAGTACCAGAAGGGTACTGCGAGAACTGACGGAAGAGCTGGCCAAGCCACTTTCCATCATTTATCAGCAGTCCTGGCTATGAGGGGAGGTCCCGGTCGACTGTTGGCTAGTAAATGTGACACCCATCTACAAGAAGGGCCGGAAGGTAGACCTAGGGAACTATAGGCCTGTTAGTTTGACCTCAGTGCCAGAGAAGCTCATGGAGCAGATTATCTTGAGTGTCATCATGCGGCACTTGCAGGGCAAGCAGGCGATCAGGCCCAGTCAGCATGGGTTTATGGAAGGCAAGTCCTGCCTGACGAACCCGATCTCCTTATATGACAAAGTGATGCACTTGGTGGATGAGGGAAAGGCTGTGGATGTGGTCTACCTTGACTTCAGTAAAGCTTTTGACACTGTTTTCCACAGCATTCTCCTCGAGAAACTGGCTGCTCATGGCTTGGACAGGAGTATGCTTTGTTGGGTCAGAAACTGGCTGAGTAGCTGGGCCCAGAGAGTTGTGGTGAATGGAGTTAAATCCAGTTGGAGGCTGGTCACTAGTGGAGCCCCCCAGGGCTCAGTACTGGGTCCAGTTCTCTTTAATATCTTTATTGATGATCTGGATGAGGGGATCGAGTGCACCCTCAGTAAGTTTGCAGTTGACACCACGTTAGGTGCATGTGTCGATCTGCATTGAAGGATGACCTGGATAGGCTGGACCAATGGGCCGAGGCCAACTGTATGAAGTTCAACAAGGCCAAGTGCCAGGTCTTACACCGGGGGTACAACACCAAGCAGTGCTACAGGCTGGGAAATGAGTGGTTAGAAAGTTGCCTGTCAGAGAAGGACCTGGGAGTATTGGTTGATAGTCAGCTGAATATGAGCCAGCAGTGTGCTCAGGTGGCCAAGAAGGCCAACAGCACCCTGACTTGCATAAGAAGCAGTGTGGCCAGCAGGGCTAGGGAAGTGATAGTCCCCCTGTACTCAGCTCTGGTGAGGCCGCACCTCGAGTACTGTGTTCAGGTTTGGGCCCCTTGCTACAAGAAGGACATCAAGGTGCTTGAATTGAGTCCAGAGAAGGGCAACGAAGCTGGTGAGAAGTCTGGAGAACAAGTCTCATGAGGAGCGGCTGAGGGAACTGGGCTTGTTCAGCCTGGAAAAGACAAGGCTCAGGGGCGACCTTATCGTACTTTACAGGTACCTTAAAGGAGGCTGTAGCAAGGTGGCGGTTGGTCTATTTTCCCATGTGCCTGGTGACAGGATGAGGGGGAATGGGCTAAAGTTGTGCCAGGGGAGGTTTAGGTTGGATATTAGGAAGAACTTCTTTACTGAAAGGGTTGTTAGTCACTGGAATAGGCTGCCCAAGTGGCTGAGTCACCATCCCTGGAGGTCTTTAAAAGACGTTTAGATGTAGAGCTTAGTGATATGGTTTAGTGGAGGACTTCTTAGTGATAGGTCAGAGGTTGGACTAGGTGATCTTGGAGGTGTCTTCCAACCTAGATGATTCTGTGATTCTGTGATAAATTTGTAATTTTTTAGGTTCCAGATCACTGATCTATTTTGTCTGTATTTTCTTTGTTTTGTAACTTAAAATAGCTTTTGATATTTCATGAAAGAAGCTGGGTACTTTTTCAAAGGAATTTTACAAGAAGTAGGTTAAATTTACAAAAATTCTTGGACAAAATTCAATGCCCCCTTTAACATTCTAGAGTATGTCTTGAGAGCAGAATAGTTCTTGTGTAGAGGCTCATGTAAATGAATTCACTGAGAAGGTAGAATATTTTAGTTGGAAGCTGCAAACTTACCTGTAATTGAATATTGAGTGATGTTGTTTGACAAGTGTAGAGGAGACTGTTAGAAATTATGTTGTTGTTTCATTCTTAATCTTTGTGGTAACGATCTGTGGTGGTTTTACCATGTAGGCAACTGAACACCACAACCGCTCTCTCACTCCCCCTCCTCAGATGAGGAGGGGAAGAAGTAAAGGAAAGAACAATTCAC
>CM021763.1:13765521-13896878 GCA_011075105.1 Heteronetta atricapilla
GGAAATATTATTATTAATTAAACAATTCAACTAAAGGGAAAAAAGGGAAAGGGGAAGAGGGAGGGGAAAAGGGAATAACAAAACAAAACAAGTAAAGGCTATGTGGAAGTGCAGAGGGAAAAAAATTACTCTCTGCTTCCCACAAATGAGTGATGCTTGACCACATCCTTGAAGCAGGGCCTCAACGCATGTAGCCGGTGTTGGGGAGGAGGACAGACGTTTTCTCAGTGTGAGCCCACCCCTCCCCTCTTCTTCCTTTTTCCACCTTTTATTGCTGAGTGTGCCATCATATGGTATGAAATATCCCTTTGGTTGGTTTGGGTCAGCTGCCCTGGTGATGTTTCTCACTTTCGCCCACCCCCTAGGAGGGTTAGAGAGAGTCCTGATGCTGTGCCAGCACTGCTCAGCAGCAGACACAACACTAGTGTGATACCACTGCTGTTCTAGCTACAAGTGCAGAGTGCAGCACTGTATGGGCTGCTTCAGGGAAAGTTAACATCCCAGCCAGACCCAGTACAGAATCAAACTTCAGAATGTTACTGTGGCAGTTGCATTAATCAATAAAGTTACTTGCAGCTGCCAGCAGCAAGTTCATGAATGGACTAATACTTTAAAAATGCAATCTCCTTTGCTCAAGAGTGAGTGAGAAGACTGAATTGGCCCTGAAGGTATCTGTCCGGTCAGTGGTAGCCCTCCAAGTATCAATTACTTTAAATGACTGTTTTTCCCCAAGGGGAACGAGCTTACCAGTTTAACACAATGATACATGAGCAAATGATTCTAAGAAGAAAACTGACAGTTTCCTGTAAAACTGTGCCAGAAGGGAAAAATACAAAGCAAAACTAAATTGTAATTTATGGAGTGGTTCAATCATAAAAATACATGCAAGTTAAGCCATATGTTTTGTTCAGCTTGTAGACATAAATTTTGCTTCAATAATAAAAATAATCATTATGTTTTATAAGTGTTTTTGCTTTTTTAAAAGTAGAGAGAGCAGTAAAAGACAATATTCAATCTGTGGAATTTAGTAATAACATGTTATAAAGTCTCCAAAATTTCATCAGTATTTAATATAATACTGGAACTATACAATAATAAAACAAAATAGTAGTCTGAATAGGGAAGGTCATCTGATTATGCCAGTGTATAACGAGTTTAAAAAACTTAATTAATATAAAGAGGTATATTCATGTGTTCTTATTTATTGTGTAAAGTTTTGATAGTGAGTAACACCTCTGAAAATGTACATTCCCTTAGTAAATGACAACAGTTGTTGATATTGTACAGTAATGGGTGAATTTCTGATTTAGTTTTCTTCGTTGGGTTTTGCCATTGCTTTTATAATGTGCAAGTAGAAATTAGGGTAGTGTCTAGTGATTTTTCCATGAGGAAAAATAGCTGCTGCAAGATTTCTTTATTACAGTAATTTCGCAGAGCATTTTACTTAGCATAGTAAGATTAGAGTACTTTGGTTTCACAGCAGAGATGTTTTAAACTAAAGAAAAATAGTCAGTATGTGTGAGAGGATTAATTAAGAACATCTATTGATTTTTGCTTGAAGAAAAAATGTTTTCTGAATTTCATGCAAAAGCAGGAAAAAACTGGATTTATGCCAAAAATTCCAGAAAATAGGAAATTTCTATTTTATGCTTATTATTCTGCATCTTGCATAAAATTTAGTTATGGATGTGATTGTTACATCTGTCTGTCTCTCTACTCTTTTATATTTTTTCCAGTATTTACACATGACTCTTCTGTGTTGAAAGACTGTATTTCATTGATTTGTAAAGCTGGCTTTTTGTGAGTCAATGGATTTGTACTTAATGAAATACTTGCAGAAATATGAGATGAGGTTATGTGAAATCTTGATTTATGTTGCATGCAAAGCAAAGAAAATCTGAAATGGAACTTGAACTTTGGAGCCTATGGTCTTATCAGGACAGACCAGAAGACTCAGTTTGTTGCTGAGAGGTCTAAGTGAGGCTAGCATGTGGTAAAAGTTTGCAAAATGTTGAAGTTGGATGGATGATCTGAATGCAGAACTGTGTTTGTCAAACACCTTTATACTAAGAAGCATTTGTTGAAATAGGCAAAGTTCAATAAAAGAAAATACTTCTTTTTGGATAGCACCTGAATATATTCTGGAATATGGAATATGCTGTCCCAGGAGGTTGTGTTGTCAGGTTTGAGAGGGGATGAGAAGAGCCCCAAAACAGGAAATGCAATAGGCATTCCTTTCTGGCATTCCTTTCTAACATCCCTTATACAACAATAGTGAATAGGGGCAATGAAGGGAGTAAACCATAATGATGAGACTAGGTAAGCATAGTTGTTGCTCTTAAAGACTAACTAGTGGATTAGATGAATCTGTGTTCGGATGTAATCAGGTGTTTGTTTTTATGATGTTCTAATCTTCAGGAAGAGTAGTATGTAGATTTTTCTCAAGGTAAAAAGCTGCTGCAAAGCATTATCATATCTAGAGCTGATGTGGTTTTTATGCGAGTAGGTTAAATGTTGGTAAGGTCTCTCTCAAGGAAATGCTGAAACAAAGCCCAATACATCTTTACATGGCTTTTGTACATAGAGGTTTCAGGAAAGAACGTCTCATCTAGTTAGCAGTTTCATCTATCCCAGTCCTGACTGTCTTTCTACAGGGCAGGAGACCTACCTGTACTTAATTTTGATATTCTTGACATTGTACACAGACATGATTTGTCATTCATAATCCTTGACATATTCTTTTCAATCATATACTATCTGTCAAGAAGGTGTATATCTGTAAAAGCAGAAATGAAAAGCTTTACAGTTGCACATCAGAAGAAAAGCTGAAATCAAACACCTGCTCATCTGTATCTCTAGATGTTGTGTTCCATTACTGACATTGGAAAAAGGAACTGCCACAATGGCTTGTGTGGAGAAAGACATCTAACATAGAACATTAAAGTGGGACACCTCGCAGGTTCAATTCTGAATGTACAGATAGAGGACAATTATACCAATACTGCCTGTGGTAGGCATGAAAGAAGGCTTCCAGTTTTGCTGACTTGAACATCTGCTGAATATTGTGTGGAGTACTAAAGCAAGGCTGCTAAATACAGGATTAGTTCTTAAACTGAAACTACTTCACGGGTTTGATCAGTAGTTCTGTGTGGAGAGCCTCTGTACACCACAAAGCTGTTTGCCTGAGCCAACACTTGTTTTCAGAAATCCTTGCAAGAAAAGGAGTAAAGGTTTTCAGTTATCATCTACAATTTTAGAAGCCGCTGAAAGTAGCAATTCAACCATGTGTGCCATGTTACTTAAGGAACACTGAATAGCAATGTCTGAGGAAGAAGGAAGTGAAGAGGACACAGGAACACCTCAGGGCTGTTACTGTACTGTTAAATACTACTCTGTATATTCTGTGCTTGTAACACAGGCATGTTTGTCCACCATCTCTAGGGAAAACATTCATAAATTGAATGTCAGACTTCACAACACTGTTAGAATGTACAACATTGTGGTATATATTTTATCCTACGATAGTATTTGTTTTGTCTGTCTCCTTAATTGAAGGGTTGTCACTCACACACAGCTTAAAGATAAAATAAGGAAAAAGGGTTGCATCTTTGGGTTGGTATGTTGACGAGTTGTCATGAGGCACACAGAAGTTAAAAGAAAACTTTTCAAGTAGACTCATATAGTAAAATGAAAATAGCACACTTCAAATATGTTTTAAATAAATGTATTTTAAATATTTTGAATATATATATTTTTCTTTCAGTGTAAACCTGCTGTAACTTGAATTATTACTTGGGGTAGTCATTTTATGCATTTGACAGTTTCAGTAGATTTTGGGTGATTAAGGCTATGGTAATATGCTGAACTAAACAGTAATTTAAGTGAACACTCTTAGGGATTGTTATTATAAAAGAAAAGTTTTGAAAGATGGCCCATTTCTTGTGATTTCTTCATGGCATTCAAATTAGCTTTACTTTTTTTTTCTTTTTTTTTTTTTTTTTTTTTTAATAAATCCCAATCCCCTGCATAGGTTTTGACTATAACATATTCTAATTTGTGGTTATTAGGCTATGTGTAAATGTACTGTTTTCAGACTGCAGATATATGGGTTACCAGCAGGGAGTCTCAGTGTGTTTTGTATGACTGTTCAAGCACATAGTGTTGAATATGGAAAAAAAATGCATAAGAAAAAGACAGTTCCTTCTCCCTGATCTTACATGAGATAAACAGCAACTGGTCAAATTCCACACTGGAATGAACCAGACCCTAGACCTGAGAGTTGCAGAAGAAGTCTTGCAACAAGAAAAGCCGTCTTGTTAACTTGTATAAGTTAATCTGCTCATGTGACTCTTAGCGAATTTGTGTGGCTTAGAGTAGCTCTCTTCATTTTCCTAGAAAATATTCCAGATGATGGCTTGCTAAAATGTATAATAGCGTACTGTTTATTTTGCAGGTTGGATACAATAAGCTCTAAAAAAAAATTAAAAATGACCTTGCTTTTGTAAAAAATACTTTCATTATTCTTGAGTTAGAGGTGAATAATCATTTCATTATATTTTTGCAGTTTGTTCAAAGTTTGTAAGCCTATTAGTTGGAAAATAAAGGAAATATAAAATGAACAAACAAAAAAACCTGCCAGTCCTATAAATAATAATGTGATCAACCTTAAGTCCATGTCTGAATAACACTAATTAACCACAGATTTAGCCAAGTAGTTTTTTGTTTCAATGTGTTTTTTAAATAGGTTAAGTCTCGTGCATATTCTCAGATCTATGTAATATTGTTTCTGTTAACCTTCCAACATATAAAGTGATAAGAATGCAATTATATCAAAAGAAAAAAGCAGGTATAATTGTCTTTTTCATGAGACTGAAGTAAATTGCCTTTAAAAGTTTGCCTTGCAGAAATTCAGTTGATTTCAATTTTCACTGACTTGTCTGTTAACTTATATCAGCCTTTCCCAGTTTTTAAAGCATACATCCAAAGCTTTTTTAATATTGATATTAACTTGATTTGAACTTTATTCTTGTACAAACTATCACTTGATCTTCTAATTTGTGGTTGTAAATTACTAGAACTTTAAATACGCTACAGCTTGAAAGATTCTGAATATCCCTCAGTCCCTTTTAATTGCATGTACCTCTTGCCTTCCAGGTAAGGCTGAAGAAAGCTCTTGGATAATTATTATTAATCTGAATGCATTCTGCATTAATGTGTTAAACATTTTGTGCTTAAAGGGTGGTCAGTGTCATCTTTGTCTTTTCTATAGGGCCTTTACCACTTTATTCAGGCTTATTAAGAACCTGTATTTATTAATTCAGTGAACTGCTGTTTAATGTATGAGCATTATATCCGGCATGTCTACAGGAATGCATTAAATTTTATGGAACACTAATGTCAACATTAATGCATTGCCTGAAAGTGAAAGAAAATTTTGAAACTGGGAAAGACTTAAAAAATTACTTTCTGGAAATATACCTGAGCAGAATGCCCTAAAAAAATACTGCGTGTTTTAACATGTAACTAACACCTTGCTTATATCATTCCGAAATATCAGTTGGCCTCTATGTTAAAACAACAGAGGAAGAGGAAACGGATAATACTGTTTTTATTATTTGGATGTTTTCTTATCATGAATGTGATAGGTATTTCTGTAAGCAGGAGAGCTCAGTGATATTAAATGTTCCAGCAACAGGTGTTATATGTCCCTATTCTCATGTATTTTTTCCTTTTAAAAGTAGAATTGCAGCCAAACTTGAAATTTAGCAGTCCTCAACTTTGTGATTTGTCGCTGCAACCATTGCTGTGGTTGCTTAACAGCTGTTTTAGTATAGAAAATTCCTCTCATAAGTCCTCCTTCTCTGAAGTTAATCTACAAAGTTAAGTTAATGTTCTTACTCTTCAGAAGGTATCTTTAAGAATATTGACTGCCATCCTCAAGTGACATTTGTAATAAGTTATATCAGGATAAACTGTGCTTTAAAATAAATGCATCACCAGTTAAATAGTTGGAGATCTTTCAGTGAAGTAGCTTCAAATTTTCAGAAATAAAATTTGCATTTGATGTGCAATTTAATCCTTAGACTAATCCATGTCAAATATGTTTATGTATTTTTCTAAAGAACACTCTCTGAATGGGATAAAGTGCAATACTATTTCATAGTAGATGATTTTCATTAACTAATGGGAAAACAGGGCAGATCTCAGCCCTAGATACTTGTAAGTGTAAGTGATAGCAGTAGCTTTCAGAAAAGAAAAGTGAATAGGTTCTTAATAGTTTTTAATCTGAAAGGAAGGATTTTAACAGTTTGACAAAGGTATCTTAACTACCTTTTTAATAAAACAGTAAGTTTGTTCAAATTTGCAAATATGATTTTAGTTTCAAGCATACAAAATATAACTTGTGAAGGAAAAGTGGTGTAGATAGTGGTTTTGTGTAACTTTGTCCAACATTGAGAAGCATTGCCATATCAAAGAGTTTCCTTTCCTTTAGGATGTCTGTTATGTCGTAGATACAGCTTTAGATATTGATGCTTTGTGGGTGTTTTTGAAGTTTGATAATTTGTTAGTTGATGATAAATTCATCCCCAACTAACTTTTTTTTTTTTTTTTTTTTTTTTTTTTTTTAATGTTAACCAATTCCATCCTATTAACCAGGTTCTTGTCTCAACCAGCTGCTGTGTCATCTTCCCCCCTGATTACTGACTTGTTTCTTTTCCTGTGTAGGTGGTAGCTATCAGTGTATGACTTCATGCTCATTGCTTTCTAGCATGTGTTCCTTTAGTCAGGCTCACATTTGCATAAAGATTTGACAGCTTGTCAGAAAAGGTCTGGAATAGTACTACTGAAGATGGCCAGCAGTCAGTTTCTTGCCTACATAGCAATTAGATGCTTTTTCTCTTACGATGCCATTATAACAGACTTGAACTGGAAAGCTCCCTTCAGCCTACAGGATTCTGTTTCCCATAATTTGATGAGACTTGTGTCCCACAGTCTTTCAGAGCCAGGCCATACTACAGCTCACATTCTTGTCATCAGGTTACATATTATCCGCGCACTCTAGGTTCATACTGTCTCAGACTAAGCACTCTTTAAGTGAATTGAGTTTGTTTGAGTTCTGTTTGTTTGAATTTGTTTGAGTTTGTTTGAGTTTGTTTGAATTCTGTTAAGGCTAGGAGTAGCTTTAAGTGTTAACAGCTTGAGAACTTAATCTACAATTTTACTGTTCTTGAATGTTATGAGTATCAATTATTGTATCAATTATTCTATGTATATGAAAGCAGAGGTGAGAGTAGAATGTGGATTTATGTAGTTCAGTGTAAGTGGAATTATTGTTATGCAGAATTCATAGATTTTGTGGATAATGGATTTTAAGAAATGTGATAATTAAATACGTATGACATCCTTTTTTGTTGTTGTTTAAAAACACCAAGTAAAGCACAACACTGAAGAAAGATTTGGAGAAATGTTATTCATCTGAACAGATTCTGCATCAGTGTTAAACATTCTGTGCTTAATAAATACAGTTAATAATGTTCAGTCTACAGCTTTGAAAACTGCAGAGAGCAGTAAGATAGCAATGCCAAGGCCAGTACTAAGATGTTTGTATGAACTTTTCCTTAGAATCTAGACTTCAGTGCTGCATCTCTCTTCACAAATTTGAAGACCAGTTGGCAAAGTATACTTGAAACTAATTACTAGCATTCTGCCTTTATCTAGGGAATCATTTAAAATCTTTGCTTAATTGCAGTCTCTGGCTTGTACTTTTGCGCAATTCCTGGATTTACTTCTTAAAACAAGCTGCATACTGTAGAACATAGGATCTGCTTTGATGTCCAAAGTTATTACTCTCCAAAAAGATCACCCTGATGTGTGCCTAGTTGCAACAGACTGCTTTAAAGGGAAGAGAATGCAAATTATATCATGGAGAAAAAAATACATTTGTCAGTGCTGTAATATGGCTTGTACTTTCATCGTGGGAACCAAAAAAAAAAAAAATCTTGCCAAATTTTCACGCATGTACGTACATAAGTGTATGCATACACATTTTTGCACTTCATATAAAGTATTCCATATGAAGATGAAATTCTGAAGTTTGAAATTTTTTCCTCAAGATTTTTAAGATTTTTTCAGGAAAATGTTAGGGTTTTAGCATATTTTTGAAATTTGTTTAGAACACAACTCAGCTGTAATGAAATACTTGTATTCCTACAGAGAGAAGGTTGTCTTCTGTTATGTTTGAACTTCTGAAAGTCCTTTTTTATTTTATTTTTTTCATCAGATGAAAATATAAATTAAAATTGGTTTGTCTGTCAAGAATATTATTTAGATATTCATAGTACTTCAGTGTTTCTTGAACTGTATGAGGAGCACAGCAAGAAAGGACAGCCTTTTCAAAGGAAGTTGTCTTGTACTAAGCAATCAAAATGTATTAGGATTCTTAGCTTAGTATGGGAACACAATAGTTTCAATGTATGTATTAGTTTCTGTCATCCTAGAACATGTAGTATTTCTCTTCACCTGTATTATACATGATTTAGGTTATATAGATGAGCTTTCACTGGAAATTGTTTCCTAATTTTCTGTCAAAATAAAACATATTGCAAAAACTGTTGTATTATTACATCTTTCCTTGTCTTGACTCATTTTGACAGAAATGGATTGAATAATACTTTTGAGCAACCTTGTTAACAGATCAGAGTGGTAAGTAACTTCTGGCAGGATAGAAATGACAGGAGGCTGGAATCTTTAATATTTCCAGCAGTTCAGCTTGATATCAGATAGGAAAGGATGCAGGAATTTGCTGTGTCAGAATTGGTAGGAAACTTCCCATGGTTTTGGGATGTATATAGATTTATAAGCAAACATTTCCATTGTAATAACTTTGTTCTACAAGCAGCTTTCCTTGGCAATTCCCTTTCCTGTCTTCTCCCATGAAAAACTGATTGTCTTTTATTACATGTAGATGAAATCCTTTCCTCTCAAGTATTCACTGGTTAATTTTAACCTGTAATTCAATTTAAAGGACAATTTTCTCATGAGAAACACATCTTGTTTTAATGATAAGAATTCTCTGATAAGTCTAGTAATAATTGGTAGTACAATAGACTTAGTAAACCAAACGCAAATGGTTTGATAATGCGAAATCAAAATAGGGTAGGCAGGAATTTATTTTGGCTCATTTGCTTACAAAGATAAAACATGTATTCTGTCTAAGAAAATAAATTTAAATTCTCGCCATTAATGTTCAAAGCTGATTCTGTTTTAAAGTTATGCAGTAATGACTAATGATAGTTAATATCCCACAGCTTGAAATTTTGGAGAAAATATTTGCTCTGCTTTTTGACAGTTGGAATTACAGATAATTTCATTGTTTGCATAATAAAATTTTAATTTGTTCCTCTTCATGTTATATAAATAGATTTTTAGCTAAAAAATCACTGATACATTACTATAAAAAAGCTATGTAAGTTTTTTTTTTTTTTTTTTTTTTTCCTCCTCATTGAGTGAGTTGTGGCAGACTGAAATTGCTTTCCTTAATCCATAATCTTTTCAAAGGTATGTGGTTTCACTGGATAGTGGTTGGTCTGCAATACTTCCAGTTCAAAAAGTTATGTTTAAGGCTGATAAATCCCATTTCACAAGTGATAGAATATACCACACAGAATTCTATGTGATTTTTTTGTGAGAGAAACTTGTCATTTATTTAATCAAACCTCTTAAAAGAATGCATTTTAGCCATTACAAGCATTAAATTACAATCTGTTGCTTTTTTTTTTTTCTGTTGAAGTGAGTTTTGTTTTAGACTTGAAGGATTGATTATGTAAATACATGTTCAACATTTGGCTTATATAAGCTGGATTGGTTAGTAGTGAAAGAGTTTAAAACTGATAATCTGAAGTAAACAAAATACCGTGTTTTTAATGCAGTTTCATAAGATTTTAATATTGCTTCAAAATTTTTATATATTTTTATAAGTCACAGCATATTTTCCCAGAGAGATCATGAATCTATTTCTAGTAAAATCTGATCATCAAGTATTAGTCTCTGTCAATGAAAGTAGATTGGTTGTTAGACTGGGTGAAGAGAACAGCATGCGAGGTCAGACATGGAGATGAGTATTTTCAAAATTGGACTAATTTCCTGAAAGTTATTTAGGGTTACTTGTGTGTGAGTCCTTAGCATGAGGCTATAGAAGACCAGATGCACATCTATAAAAAATGTGTACACAAAGAATTAACTTTTAGTAATGGCATTGTTAAAGGGTATGTTGTTAATGTTTTGTTCAGTAATTATCCTTGAGACTGCAGCTGAGTTCTGTCTAGTTCCAATAACAAAAGCCTAAAGAGGATGTTGCAAGACAGTAACGAGGAAAAATTTCAGAGAAGAATCTCAAAACTACATTGCATAGAGATTCGAAGAGCTGCATATGATTCAGTTTTTGAAGAGGGTATTAAAATAATTTGCAATGAAAGGGAAATACTAAGATGGAGATAAAACATCCACTGAAATTTATTTAAATTGTTAAAGAAAAGCATAACTAGATCTAGTGATTGGAAGCTGATAAGCAAGGCTTGAATAGGAAAGAAAAATATTTTTTTTTTCTCAACAGAGAGATTACATGACTGTAGAACTGATTATTAAGGAAGGAATGCAGTATTTTATTTTTTAAATCATTTGTGGCCTTTGCATAAAAAATGGTGAATTAAATTTCTGTTTCAATCAACAACAACAACAACAAAAAACTAATACACCTGGGATTGGGATGCACATCTAGATTTCTTGGTGGAAGAAAAAAAAAAATCTAATCAATTCATAAATTGTGACTTACTTATGGGTAAGTGTTTACGCCTTGAGCTGTGAATGTCTGTTAAAGTTATTTAACTTTTTGAAGCTATGAAGAAGCCCACCCATGATCTTTTAGAGGGTGACAACATTGTCCATGTGAAACTGTTGTTGAGAAATGGACCCAATGGTTGTACATTAATTACATTAATTAAAAAAAATATCCTATTTTGGTTGTATGTTACCTCTTCAAAATCAACCTACCTTCACAGTGTTATCAAGCAATTTCTCATTAACCTTTTTTTTTTTTTTTTTCTTCCCCTCTTACCATCTCTGAATTATTCCCCAATTGGTTGTTTTACAATCCCTTTATGGCAATAACAGTTTTTAAATCTAATTTTATCATTCCAATATTTGCTAATCAAGCTTTTCTCTTGAGAGGGATTAGTTTGGATTTGGTAACCTTTCATCTCTTACTTGAAATATTTTCAGACCTATAGTCTGTGAAATGTGTTTCCTAGGACAGAATATATTTGGTTGATATTCTTCAGTTTAGCTCATTAACGTTAGTGGAAACTTCTTAAATGGGAGCTTCCAATTAAAATGTATATTCATTGGTGTCTGCATGATTTAAAACTGGCTGGCAAACATTTCAATCTCCTGTGGTTGAACTTCTGGTAAGATAAGATACAGATCTTCTTTTGTCATCATAAACGTACTTGACCATATACATTTCTTTCTTCAAAATAAATAATTTACTTCTACACATTTGTACTTTCCTTCTGTTTAGTAATTCACAGTGAATTAAATTGATAGTTAACAGAATAACAGATAACGGAAGAGTTTCAGAGGAGGAAAAAAAATGTTTCTTCCCTTCCTTTGGTGATACACACGTGAGCTTTAATTACTCTGTCAGCATTTTTATTGTAAACCCCATGAATAAGTTAACTTTAAACAACGTTGTTCTAGGCTAAAATTCTTGAACTTTTTTCAGGAAGTTTTTTTTTTATATAATAACTTTCTTCTTGCATCCTTTTTATAATAATTCTGATAATGGATGTTATTTGTAATCTATGAATTGATGTTTCATCACAACATGTGTCTATCCATGCTCTGAAGTGCTTTTTCTTTTTTTTTTTTTTGTTAATTTTTAAGGATACTGAGCAAATATAGTGCAGATATAAAAACACATTTTTGTAGTTGTCTTTTGAAGACTACTAAATCAAAATTGCCATTTATATACAGTGTGGAATACGTTTCCACTTCTATGCAGATAGACTACCTCAGAGGACCAAAGTATGCTCATAGTCTATGGCCAGGGATTGTTTGCTGTAGAAACTTTTCCAAGTAGATAAAGGATGTCTAGTGCACTTAGTAACTTCCACCTATGTTTACATGAGGACTAGCCACACAGTAGTAGCGATCTCAGTGGCTCTAGAATGGCTAATTTTTGAATGTGAAAAGTAATAGTATTATTGTTTGGTTTTGCAGGTTCACATATTTTGGGGAACAATTGCTTGTCTAGCTGCTGTTCCATTTAAAATCTCACTATTTTTTTTTTTTTTTTAATCCTCTGCTAAAGGTAAACGTTCTTATAGAATTGGTGAGTTATGTGAACATTAACTTTCTACTAAAGCAGATGAGCAGTGGTTTGGTTTAAAGAGCTACCTCATCAGGTTAAGATGAAATGAATGATATAGCACTGAAACTGCTTGATGATAATGCCTTAGGCAATGCCAAGTGGATTTTCAAGTGGGTATGTAATAACATCCATTTGTTCAAAATGCAAATAAGCTAAATATTTATCAGGTTGCTTACTTGTGTCATTGTTTCTGAGCCTAGCTTAATATTTCAAGCTCTTTGCAGTTCTTTTGAGTGAAAGTTAAAGTACCCATACTACCTACCAATTTCAAGAGCTTAAGGTCGTGGGAAAATGTATAATACCACAAGGCTTCTAAAAGCAGAATAGATTTGGTAGGTTTGCATATTTATTTGGAAATACACATGCTTTTATAAAACAGTATTCCATGCATATTCAGTGTCATATGATAGGAAGAAATTAAGGTAGTGAGCCCTACAAGCTTTATCTCTTGTAATGACAGAATTGGCTGTTAGCTTAGAAAAGGCACTCTCAAACTATTGCAGATCATATTTAGAATTGAATATATGTGACTGGTGCTACATTCATAAAACTCAAACCAGGAGGACAGTTAGAGGTATATGAAATAAGAAAATTATTTGGTTTCAAGGAAACCAGATGTTTCTGTGAGGATGTGCGTAAACAAATACAGAGAGTAAGGAACTAAGAGTTTGGTACCTGGTCCCATAGTAAGTCTTTGAACATTTTTTTTTTTTCCTATGACAGAGAGATTTAGATGTTTGTCTCAGTGTAAAATGTAACTTTCTTCCACACAAACTTGGTTTAACAAGTATATGAGACAAGTATATGAGACATCCTGTGTACTAGAGATAGTGCTTAAATACTTACATTAAAATACTGTGCAGAGTATCTAAAAGCTTGTTCTCAAGACTTTCATGATACAAAAATAAAGCAGAATTGACACTTATGAAAATAAAATTACACAGGAGGATTTGTATATCCAACATATCTAGCCTCACATAGTTGATTTTTATTTTTATTTCAACCGTAGCATTTGAGCTGTTGTCAGTAATGTGGCTTAAAAATTACATGTTTCAATTACGTTCAGTTCTGGTGACTTTTTTCTTACTTCTATCCCTGGAACAGCTTAGTTCTCATCCTTTGGCATACAAGCATGGTATTTGTCAGGAAGAGGTTGCATTGTTGCTGTGCTGGGGTGTACTTCAGTTGCTCTTGTGTAAGTCTCCTCTGATTAGTCAAAATAACAAGTATTTAGAAAGATCACCTCTAGAGATTTATTCATAATACAGGAATGCCTTCATCAAGAAATTGCCAGTATCTTGCACGTGTCTAGTAGCATGCTCTGCACTGGCATAGTAGTTTGCTTTTTGTCTTGATATGTGTAAAGGTGTGAAGTCCACTCCAGATATATGAGGATGTCTTTTCCTGGATTAACTTATCTATTTATAGATATATTCAGTGCAAAGCTGATTAAGAAAGCACAGCAAATGAGCAGGCCTGGTTAAGAGGAGTTTGAATAATGACTGTGCTGGCCCTTGCTGAAAGCTCTATGTTTACAAAAGAGTTAGTAAAGCTATTTTCGTCTTTATAAACTATGTACGTTTATATTAATATTTTTTCTGAAGTTTTTCTTGATTAAAATGTTAGCTGCTGCAATAAAAAATGCAGTCACTTGTAGGAGCTTGCATTTGAGAGCTTTTTCAACTGACACTTTTACTACATAACTCAATTTTTAAGGGGTTCAAACAGTTTCAGATTATCTTTCTTAAGAACCGAAGATTTAAAATAGATTAAAAAGTTCTTGTTGCAATGCAGAGAAAATGGAGGACCAAAGCATGTTACTTCAAAGTGTGACAATTTTGTTTCTCATTTATTTAAGCAAGCTTTGCTGTTGTATTGACTCTGGAAGTGTGGCTTTTGCTTTACTCCTGGATCCTACAGAATAGTTTCAATTTTAAACTCCAGGCATGTGTACTTGTATATACACACACACCTCTACTCTCCACATTACATGGTTGAAGTGGAATTGATTAAACAAGTGTTTTTGACATTACAGCTCGTGTAAATGTTAACTTTTGTTGAAGACTCAGTTTTTTGTTAAGCATTATGGTTTGATCTTTCAATTTATTTTTGAGATTCTGCCCCTACTCTTATTCGTTGGCTTCAAGACTAGATCAGTGTGTTTCTCTGAAATGATAAACTTAGAGGTAAACTTAGAATTTCATGCTATCCACAGCCCGCCAAGTTTCTGTTGGTGTTTTTTTTTTTTTTAAAAAAAATATTTATTATTATTTTATATTGAATAATGGAGGCTCATTCTGTTTATCATTGTAAGACAGAGAAACTCATACAGGAAAAACTAGGAAATGCAATGAGTGGTGGTGAACGATAATTTAAGAATTTGTGGTTCCTTCAAAGTCGTTTGAATACACATATATTCTGTGTGTATGAACACAGTGACTTTATTTAAAATATGAAGTTGTTCATGTTCCACCGGACATGACATGGAAACACTTTGGAAAACACATGGAAACACCCTCCATTTGGAAATTAAACTGGTTTTGTAAACTCAGTTTACAACTTAGCAGTATTTCAGCAGCAGCTGATCTGGTGAATTTGTACTTCTGACAATGACTTTTCTGCAGTGGCAGTGATTTCTAACAAGATAGTTTGACTTTTTCAGTATAAAACCTGAATGACAGCTTGAGAACTTCTATCCTGAACTTCATAACATCAGCAGTGTCTTGTGGGTCTAAACAATTGGTCACAGATAGATGCAAGAAGAGGTTTTGACATCTCATGCCATTTTAAAAGTCATGTTGGCAATCCACAAAATTGAGGGTGCTAGGGGTGATGAAATCACGGAAGGGACAAATTTCACTCTGGGACCAAGTTGGACCTGTTTGTTCCTGTTATTAAGGGCTCCTTCTCTTCAACAGAAAACATCTAGATTTTAAACATGAAATCCGACAAAAATTAAAAACTGCATTCCAAAAATGGCTTATTTTTGGAAAATTTTCTTTGCTGCATTTGTTGTATTTGGAAGGAGCTAAACATATAACACGCTCTGAATTTGCTTTTTGCTGATGAAATTAAAGAAGAAATAAAAATTCAGCTTTTAACCTAGGTAAAAAGGAAGGCTAGAGGTAAGCATTTATGATGAAGAAACAAAACCAAACAAACTATAAACCAACCAGAGTTGAGTATTTACCTGCTACTTGATAGACCTGTGTAGGAACACTTTCAGGGATTTAAACCTTTACTGATTTGGAATATCCAACCAGGTGTGGGGATAGCTGTTTGTTAGGTAAGCACATGAACTTGTGAGTGAGGAAAAGAGCAGAGAAGGAAGACATGGCACAACATGTAGGAACGAGGGACATAAGTCATCACCTTAGACTTCCACAGTTTTCCCAATATCCATTGTTAATTTTAGTCCTTGTCTCAGTAGCTCTTGAAGTTAGTGATATTGATGCTATTTGCATGTCCTTGCAGCAATTTCAAATTTATTTCTCGTCTTACTAGCTTTTGAACAGATTTATGTTGGTTTGTATCATTTTAGATATTTAGAAGAAAAGTAGGTTCCTGCCAAGAATATTCATAGGCTCTACAGATGTTGTAAAGCACCCTTTTTGAGCTGTCTGGAGTCACAGAATAATTTAGGCTGAAAAGGACATTTGGAGATAATCCATTTCAATCCTTTGCAGTAAGGCCAAATTAGAAAAGGTTGCTGAAGTCTGTGTAGTAAATGACTACTACAAGTCTGTGTAGTAAATGGAAAGGCAGATTTCGGAAGACTGAAATTTCAGGGCATACGGCAGACAGAAGATTCAGGAACAAGATTCAGGAACAAAGGAACATGTTCCAACTCTAGTGATACTCAGTGTTTTATCGCCTTGGGGTCGGAAACAAGTCATTTCTCTGTTCTTTTGTATTTAAAAAGACAACAAAATCGTTTAAAATGTTTTCCAAATTCTTTATCTCCTGCCTTCAGTATTTTTAAAACTACACATTTCCAACTCCAGCAAAACAATATTAAAATTTTCCCAAATGTGGAGAACATAACTGATAAGACAGAGTAATTCCCTTGGTTTTCATCTTCAGAAGTGATAAAATCTAATGCTGGTTTGTCCACTAACTTTCTGCTTTAGACTTTTAGCATTATACAAAAGGCAGAGAAGAATGTAGTGACGTCTGCAGTAGTAGTAACATTACAATGTGAGCAGAGGATGGTGATGACTGTATGAAAAGGAGTACAATTGAGCCAGGAAGACCAAGAGGATGAGACTCTGTAGACAGACAGGAGCAGCCTCATGTTCACAAGATCTGGTCCTCCAGAACCCCTATATCTCTTGGAGGGACAGCACAGTAGGGCATAGGCAATCCAGGAGGTTCCTAGAATGTGTAGATGATAACTTCCTTCTCAAAGTGATAGAGGAGCCAGCGAGGAGAGTTGCTGTGCTCACCAACAACGAGGGTGAGTGTGAAGCTCAAAAAGCAGCCTTGCCTGTGGAGACCATGAAATGGTGAAGATCAGGATCCTGAGAGCAGCAAGAAAGGGCACACAGCAAGCTTGCTGCCTTGGAGAGGGTGGAGTTTCTCCCCCTCTGCTCTGCTCTCGTGAGACCCCACCTGGAGTCCCTCACCCAGCTCTGGGGCCCCTGAAGATAAGTACCTGGAATTGTTGGAGTGAGTCCAGAGGAGGGCCACAGGGATGATCAGAGGGCTGGAGCTACTCTCCTATGTAGACAGGCGGAGGGAGTTGGGGTTGTTCAACCTGGAGAAGAGAAGGCTCTGGGGAGACCTTCCAGTGCCTGAAGAGGACCTACAGAAAAGGTGGAGAGGGGCTTTTTACAAAGGCATGTAGTGATAGCATAAAGGGCAATAGGTTTAAACTAAATGAAGGTAGATTTAGATTAGATATAAGGAACAAATTGTATACTCAGAGGGTGGTGAGGCCCTAGAAGAGGTTGCTCAGCCACTCCCAGGACAGCAGGAATCATCATGTTTACCAGCTTATAGGGAAGACAAACGCCATCATTCTGAATGCCATCCCCCTCCTTTCCCCTTCCTCCCTCTTTACCCCAGCTTTTATTGCTGAGCATGGCACCACATGGTGTGGGACACCCCTTTGGCCAGTCCAGGCAACTGGCCTGGCCCTGTCCCCTCTCAGCTTGTGGTGCACCCCCAGCCCCTCCCTGGCAGGGCAGCATGAGGAGCTGAAACATCCTTGACTAAGTGCAAACACTGCTCAGCAACAACTAACATGTTGGTGTGTTTTCAACACTATTTTCATCAAAAATCCCAAACACAGTATCATACAAGCCTCTATGAAGACAACTAACTCTATTCCAGCCAAAACCATGACAAAAACCATATGTCTTCTCTACAAAATACACCGCCTTCTTAATTTTTGTGATGAGGAAGGAAGTATCTTATACTTTGGTGTGTATTTCAGATAATATGTTTATAATTTATTACACTTTTATGTGCTGCCTGGTCTTTAGAAGATTTCATTTTTTTGGTGGAAATTATATTACAATATAAAATCTCACTTCTAAATTTTTCTATTTCCCTAAGTATGTAGTTAATCTGCATAACTGAGTTAACTTGTATTTTTTTTTTAGAATAGATAATTTAACTTTAAATATCATAATATATTAAAAAAAGAAACAACAACAATATGCTACCTTTGTTCTTTACCTCTGTTCAGTTGCTGCAGAAACCTGTCTCTGAGTGAGATGTAAGAATTCAGTAAAAGCGGTTACAAAGAATATGTGTGATGTCTATAGTATCAGCTGAGAGGTGTTGCTTTTGAGATTTACATTGCTTAACTGTTTAAATTTTGGTCCATTTTTTCACTGTTTTAATGGAGAGTGCTGCTGAATGTTAGTTTGAATCAGTTATTTATTGGGGTGAAGGACAACTTGAGATCTAAGTGAACCTTAACTCTTTTATAGCCGTGACTAATCAGCTCTTTAGAAAGCATCCTGTTTTCATAGTGTTTTTCTCTTGCTGCTTTTGCTGTAGCATGCAAGACTGCTCTTGAGTCATTTCAGTTGATGCAGGTGACGGTAACTTGAACTGTGGAGATGTTCTTTACCCAAAGCTTTTCCCTTTGATCTTAATCTGATGTACCCCATAGAGAGACTGATTACGTCCCACTCTTATCTTTATTATGTAGGAGATGGGATCTCAGTTGATTGCCTTTTTGCCCAGTTTGGAAAATGGCATAAGGCTGTACCTCCTTTTACTGTTACAGCTTTCAGAAGCCAATCATCTAATACATCCAATTCAGCTGATGTTCTGTGTAAAAATAATAACATCGAAATTAGATGTTGCTGTGATAATAAGTGAAGGACTTTTCTTCTTGTTTGCAAAGTCTCAGGAAAATACAAATTCTCGGTTTTTGAAGTATCATGGCATAATGTAGACAAAATTATTATTAATTCAAAAGTATATTGAACTCTTTACAGTTGAATGATAATTCTGCAAATGTACAAACATCACCTTCTGAAGAATTGTTTTTCTTATGTGGCTGTGCTTGCTTGTGTTGGGTCCATGCTCACTTGTTCATGGCAGTCTCCTTATGAAGGTGGGCTGCTCCTGATGTTACTGCATGTATTCCTGTTGCTGTGTGCCAACAGTTTGGAAGTCACCCAAATGCTGAAAGAAGAACTTCTGAAAGAATGCAAGCAGAAAGAACTGCTCAGCACTAGAACCACAAAATTTTTCATGTACTTACTATAATTTATTGAAATCACTGAACCTGTTACTTATTGGATGAGAAGATCTTTGTTCTCTAACCCATAAATGGTTTTCTGGAGGCTTGCTTAAATGCTTTGCTGTTTTGTACTGAAGAAGAAATATGCTTAGATGCAGGCATTCATAATTACCAGCCTAATGGATGGATGAAAAGAAAAATGACCTTTCTTCCATCAGATTTGTTTTGTGAAAACTTCATCAATGAGAAGCAAAGCAAATCAGCTGTCAGTACCAGCTGGAAAGTCTTTAAGAGGCTTTTTCCCTTAGTGTAGTCTAGTTGCCCAAATGCTCATGACTAATTCAATCAAATATACCCAGTGTTTTAGGAAAGTGCTGAGATAGGTTTACAAGGAATTTGGGCACCAATGGGCACGATCAGTCTTTGCAGACTAGGAAGGTGTTTTTTTTCAGATACCTTGAATTCATCATAACTATTTTGAGTTAAACTGTCCTAAGAAAAATTATTCAAGTAGGAAACCAGCACACCCTCACACAGTTTGGAACACCTGCATTATTTTGATTACTCAATGAGTTCTGCAATGCCTGTTTTCAGTATATGCCTTTAAGTCCATTCTCTTATTTTGAAGAGTCTATATGACTCTTTTAGGCATCTAAATAGTGTTCCTGAGCATGTTCTTTTTTATTTTATTTTTTTTTCCGTTTTTTAAAAATGATTCCATGATTTGCCTTTACATTTACTTCCAGCAGTAATTGAATATTTTAAAGATTGTGCTCAGTGCATTCTTCGTTCAGTTCCATTCAGTAGTTTCTAAAGGTTTATTTAACATCATTTTTCTTTCATGTAATTTACTCAGGTGCGTTGGTTCTTGTGGCTTTTTTTTTTTCCCTCAGACAGTAATCCTGTATTCAAAACATAATAACTGTTTTGAGATTTCTAACTGAATTTCTGGGTTCTAAGCAGCACTGATAATATGAAATGCTAATCCTTCTTCCTTAGATGTATTGACTCTTGCTGGAATAGTTCTTGCATACCTGCATGCCCTTGGCTATTGTTTTTCTGCTTTCTGTCCATTTAGCTTAGTTAACATTTTCTGTTTTTCTCCATGATTGGTCTGTTGTGTTTTATTATTTTTTTTCCATCTAATATTCTTTCTTGCATATTTTTTGCTCTGTGTATGTTCATTCCCATAATATTTATTTTCATTTTTTTCCCCGAGGCTTATAAAATTTCTCCAACCAAGCCTTTTACTACCTTACTTTTCCAAGTGTTTCAGTAGTATGCTTGTATTTTCCTCACCCAATTTGTCCTTTTCCATCTCTGCTCTTGTCCATGACCTCCACAAAGAGCTCTGATTTTTTTTACCCAGTTAACCCTGTCATAGTCCATTTTTTTTCTATTTTTTTTCCATTCAAATCTAGTTTTCCTCAGATCTTGCATATATTGGCTAGATGCAGAATTTTGCTTAATAGTTCAGAGTCTACTACTCACCATGCAAACTGTCACACATATGTGTCATCCCGGTTTTGAGTTGGTTTGCTTTTTAATTTAGACAGGTTAGACAATGGGGATAGTTCCTGTTCACTGTCATTAGATTTGAATCTACTTTCACCATCCCCAAATAGTAATTATAATTTAGCTGTAATTTTCTAAATGATGGCAGAATATCCAATTTTATTTGGAAATACAGAAAAATACAGTTTCATAATTGCTTCAGTCTACCTGCTGCATGTCACAGAAATAAAGTAGTGATGTTTTTGTTTATTATTCTGGTAAAATATTAACTTTTTTTAAAAAAAAACCATTTTGGGATAATTTAAGTAACAAGCAGAATAATTGTTATAAATTACAATGCTGTGTCTATTTTCTTGGCAGTTTCTTCCATACTTACGAATTTACTTATGCTGGATGTGACTTGTACTCTGGTTCACTCTGGTTTAAATTATTTTAACTCTGTTCAGATGCTGGAAGTAGGTAGCTTATTTTAAGTTTTTCTGCCAAACAAATATGGAAAATTTCTCTGTATTTCTCCATCTGCTTGTATATATATTTTTTTCCAGTATCTGGCAGGTGATTCAACCTTCATTGTGTCTCATGTGCTCAACAGAAGAAGGCTATAACTTACTTCCGCTGAAAGAGGGCAAAGAGAATACAATATTGAAAGTTTTCTTGCTGACGTGTTCTTATGTCACTATATGTGCTGAATCTTAACAGAGCTTTTCAGCTATTTCTTATCGGTCTGTTCTTTTTACGTGTTCTACTTTAGATTGTTTTTCAACATATTTTTTAAGTTTCTTAATTTCATTTCTGTGTAGGCAGAATTGTTTTATGTTGTTAAAAAAAGATAATGGAAGTCTTGCTTTAAGATAATTTTTGTTTGGTTGTTTGGTTAGTTAGTTGCTTTTTTTTTTTTGGTTTGATTTAAGTGTTAAATTTAACTCCTTTATAAAATGTATTTTCTGTCACTGATTAAGGTGACTTGGAAATCCATGTTCTGCATATAAATTCAATCGTAGCAGTATTTATAGGTCGGTTTTAAACTAACCAATAGCTTTCAACGCTAGCCTTTTTGGTCAAATTTTATCATAGAGGAAGGCATTATATTTTATGACAAATATTGGCATTAAATTGCAGTTACTAGATGTACAAAGTTAAGCTTTTATCTGTACTTGTAGTAGTAATGAATTCTGTTGCTTTTTTGAGCTGTAAGTTTCATAAGAATATACTTTTACGATTATTAAATAACATTAACATTAAATGCTAATAACATTCAATAATGTTCAAGAGAGATTTGCAGTCCACTAGAAATGGAGAAAGAGATGGGATGGGCAGAGAAGCTTAGTGTAGAATTTGATGTTAGGTTTTTAAATGTTTAAATTGGTTCATTCCCTGAATTTCAGTAGACTGTTAGAATAGTATTACTTGATGAATCAAGACTTAGAGATATTTTGCATGGTTGGAGGCTGGAATACGTAGCTACATAAATAGCTTTAATAATTTGTGTAAAACAGCAGCATTCTCATTAATTAATTATACTAGAAATTTTGACTAAGTCATAACATTGTAAGAGCATTAGAGAAAAAAAGAAAAACTACTTGTGGGGAAAAAAAAAAAAAAAAAAAAAAAACACCAAAAAATGGATCCCAGTAATTAAATTAGTTGTTTATTTAAGTATGGATCATTTAACTTCTCAGTGGTCAGGAAAATATCCATGTTACCTTTCCAAAAGAACATTCCCATCCTTTTCTAAGTTGCTTTGAATTGCTCTTGGCAAATATAAAAACTTTACAAAATCTGTTTTGCAGATGTGGAATCCACCATTTAAAAAGTTAATTTTAAACTTGCCTGTGTGGAGCCTTTTTCAGAGAAGTTCTCTTTGAAAAGAAAATTCTGAAGGAGAAATTAAAAAGATTTATGACTGTGTATATCATTCAGTATATAAAAATTGGCTGTGATGAAAGAACAGTATTATATGTTGGAGGAACAATTAAAAACGTTTTTGCTAATGGACAAAGTTTGGTTAAACATAGTTTGTTTTGAGGAGAACTGACAGGGACTAAGGAACTCATTCAGGAAATATTTGCCTTTTATTTTCAGTCGAGTTCAAAAAATGCATTGGTTATAGCTATCAATCGGTAAATATTATCAGTCTTATACTTCTCCTAGCACAGCAACCTAGAGTGTAAAACAACATTTTTATTTCAAGCCACACTTACTATAGGCCTAAGGAGATATTCATAATAAGAGGCTTTTTTAAAAAAGCTTAAAAGGAGTCTCCAATAAGTGATCTGATTGAACCCAATGGGATTTTTTTTTTATTATTAGTTTCAGTACACAAATTAGATTTGACCCCAGGGTTCAGTAATGCAATCTCAGTTATTACTTTGTTATGTCTGAGAAGGAGGAAGAGGCATCAATGGTCCAAAATATTCTCTAAAACATACAAACAAACAAAGACATTCCAAATTGTAGAATTGAGTTATCTGGCTTTGCTGTGCTGTGGCATAGTGACTGATGGTCAAGAGCAGAAAGAGAGAGAAAATACAGAAGCAATGTCAATTAGCATTTGTTTGCCATATTGTTGGTTTAAAGACATACTCCTAAAGATAAATTATTTGGGTTTCTGGCCTTCCTTTCTTGTTTATCCCCTTTGCTTCTGGCTAGAATGGGAGGAGTTAATTTTCGAGAAGGATTAGATGTCGTGAGGAAAAGGGACTGGAAAAAGACTCAAATAAGTTTCAAGTGTAAACAGTACAAAGGGGCAAAGCATCAAAGTGCCTGTTGAAAGAAAAGACAGGACGTTGAGATGGTTATTGACAGAGCATGGAGAGTAAAAGGGGAATGTCAGAACAAATTAGTCTACATCATACTCAGACTGTGCAATAAGGCCCTTATAATGCAGCAGAGAAAGTGTCTCTGGAATCCTTTGGAGAGCCCTGCATTTCTAGTCCATCAATAGTCTGAAAGAAAATATAAAACATGTATAGTTTAGATTCCTAATGTTGTGGTTTGTGGTGACTCAGTCAGATACCAGGGGCACAGTGATTCATGTGGTAACCTGAAATTTTGTCCATTGTATTTTTGTAATATGATGTCCGTTTTTTTAATAAAACCTGGAAATATTTCTGTAAAAAATGCAAATGCTTAAAAGGTCTGACTTGAAAATAAAGGGCTCAGGCTTAGAGTTCAAGAGTTAAGGGCTCCCTGGGAATGATTGATCTGTTTGTAAATAATAGGCGATTTCTTATAAAATATTTCTTTTATTAGAGAAGTTTTATAGTTAGATCCAATAGCAGCAAGGCAACAAAAAACATATTCTGAGTGGAGACAGTAGGAAAATGCTGAGGGGACATTAAGAAAACACTTATAAAACAATTTATAGGCTATGTGGGCCTTCTTAACAGGGCATTTAATTCCCATGTGGGGGCGTATGACCAACCGTCTGCAGCAGAAGCAGCAGTGCAAAAAACTTGGATTTCTCTTCCGATCTGCTGACGCTACAGTTGATTTAGGGATCAAAACCATTTTTTTTAATGTCGTGTATTACATAAGAGACAGAACTATACATGTGTTAGTTCTTTCTTGACAGTGGAAATGTAAAATGAATAAGTTGTGAATATACTTCATGGTATTCTGAAGTTGTTGAGGTTTTGACAGGGCATTGAGCCCTAAAAAGAGGAGGACTGAAGTCTTTAAAAAAAAAAATTTAAAAAAAAATAAAATTGCAAGGTAGACATCAAGTTGATTACTGACAAAGCAAGGAGAGGAAAAGGGAAATCTCAATCACATAATGGTTGAGGATGGAAACAACCTCTGAATACCATCTAATTCAACCCTCCTGTTCAAAACTAGCTCTTTTTATTCAAGGGTCGCCGAGGCCCCTAGCCCATGGCCGCCATGTCCAGTCAAGTTTCAAATATCTCCAAGAATGGCAACTCTGTGCCCTTGCTAGACAACTTGCTCCATATAGCAGCATAAGTTTCTTTATAAGACTCTAGAAAATACATTGTAATCCAATGTTTTTTAAAACAAAACAAACAAAACAACAACAAAACATCAGAACACTTGAATGTCTTATGTTAAAGCTCCAAATAGAACAATAAAATGATGCCTTTACAGATATCAGATTCGGAATCTTTTAAAAAATAACAGTAATCTTGACTTTATTATGGACAACTGGAGATTCATTCTCTTTCAGGTTACTGATGTCTCATTACTGTCATTAAAAAGGCAATTATATATAACTCCACGAGCTATTTCCATCAGATTTTCTTGTCAGTTTTATCCTAGAATTATGAATGTCAGCTTTGTAGCCTGTCTTGTAGCTCTGGTGGAAGGTGCTAATGTTGTGCTGCAGTGTTTTGTTCTGGAAAAATGGCAGCCTTTTTAAAGTGGTATTTACTTTAGTAAAGACCAGTGAATTACGTGCTGTTGGATCATAGGCAATGTTTGTATAGTCTAAACAAATGAGGTTGTCCTGAGAACTTAGTGATTTCTTTCTTTCTAAATTAATGATCTTACTTCCTTTGCCAAATCCTGAAACTCTTCTCTGCATTAGATGCCAGAAGAGTTTTGAATTTTTATCTGGAAAGAACTCAGCGTTATTAAATGGACAGAAAACATTTGTATCTAAGACAACTTAAAGAGTCCACCTGTATCTTAGTGTTTTAGTTCTCCCTCATTTGGATGTTTTTGTGTATCTAAGAAACATTGAAGATCCAGGCAGATACTCTTTTTCCATTAAAAAGAAAAAGGATGTGTTTTGTTAATAATGTGGGAAAAGCTCAACTTAAAAAAAAAAAAAACAACCAAACAAACAAACCACAATATTACATCAGTAATTCTTTGTAAAGTATTTGAAGAACAATTTTACCTCAGAACTGAAGACCTATGGTATTGGTGAAAGAACTACAATAACTTTGCAATTAACAATTTAAAATGTCATTTTAAAATAAATGAAAGCCTGAAGAATAACTACCCAGTCTGCTAATTTAAAGTAGGTTTGTTATTTGTTGCCACGTCAGAACTATTAATACTATCTGCTTAATAAATTATTTATATAAGCATTTATGCCTGATTCCTGAAGCCTTCATTCTTGTAAAGGATTGAATGCTTTTATCTTCCTGATTTCCAGTGACAGCACAGACTATGCAGATTTGTTTTAAACTTTAGTTGTTTTTCCAGTAAGAAATAATTTCATTTAAGATGAAAGCTTGGGAAGAATGGGATTTAGTTTATTTTCTTTTTAACTTCCATGTGCTTGTTTGTGAATACAATGTTTCTTACTTTGAAAGATTTCTTACACTGTAGTTTCATGACTGCTATGTCACATCTTAAATGCTATTTTGTCATTACAACTTTTATTTGAATAATGTAATACGCTATTTATGTTGGGAAAGGTGTTTGATGATATCATAAAAATAATTATTTCTATTACGTCTGTTAACTTTACCTAACACAATTCTTTTTAAACCTTTTTCCAGAACTGTGAGAACATGGGATGTTAACAATGAGAAAAAACACAAAAGCGTGTTTAAGCCACGATCAGTTCAAGGTAAACGGGTCATTCCTACAACTTGTACATACAGCAGAGATGGTAAACTTATTGCAGCTGGCTGTCAAGATGGCTCCATCCAGATCTGGGATAGGAATATGAGTGTAAGTAATGTATACATAAAAAAATAGTAACTATACATAAAAAAATACTAACTTGATACTAATGTATCAAGGGCTGAATGTTGCAGCTGATAAAATCAATTTTGGTATTTTATCCTTTTTTTCACACCTGAAAACTAAATAACTCACAGGTAAGATTTAACGTTTCCCTTGCCTCGTAACGAATGACCATTCAGTCTGCTGCTCGTCAATACAAAACATTAAGAAAATTCTTGGCAGTCGGTTTAGAAATTACTGTTGGCCACATACGTTTATTTGGAATATTATTCAATTAAGATATAATATCTGCAGAAAAAGCTCTACTTTGTTGGTTCTTACGTAATTTAAAATATATAATTCCGTATTTTATTTGAGAAGTTGTATACATTAGACAGTGATTTGTAGAACTTCACACCAAAATTCATACCAAAATTCACTCAGATACTAGGTAGAGGAGAATACACACATCCATGTGTGTGAAGACGAGGATTCTGCTACAATTAAATGCCAAATGCAGAAAATTTGGACATTAATTGTCCAAAATGAGGAATTTAATACTAAGGCAAATTTGAGCAATTTATGGGAATGAGGGAAAAAAGTCAGAATCAGGACTATTTATATTTCATTAAGTGTGCAAAATTATGAAATATACTCTGTAAGTGATTTCTGCTGTTCATATTGAACTTAAAATTGAATTTCAAGCGGTTAATGAGTCTGACAAAGAAGGCATACAGTTCTTACTACTGTGTTATCGTTTGAAGTTTAGAACTATCACTGCTTGCTTTTGCTTTGTGTAGTAGTCTACAAATAGTCCAATTACAAGGGTTTAATTTTGGAAAGTGGAGCACAAATTCACCAGTCAAAAATTTTACTGCTTTATAAATATATCACTAAATATCCACTGTATGCACATCTTACCCAGGGAATTCATGTCCAATCCCTTCGATGTCAATGGGATAAATACTTATGGCATGTATAGGAGGAAAAACTGAGAATAGGGTCAATTTGTTTGAAAGGCAAAGTAAGAATATGGAGAAAGTGGGGGGCAGGGATGGAGGGAGAAAAAAATCCTTAGAATCAAACTGCCATCATAAATTTTTGAAAAGTGTACAATTCGGATAGGATGGCTTGAGGGAAATATCACTGAACTAATACATGTTGTGTTAATCTGTTCAACTTGATCTTTTGAAACATTTGATTTTGAAAATGCAAACAGGCAATTTAGGGAGCTTTTCAAAAAGGTTGAATCAAATTTGATCTTTGGAGGCAAGGGGAAATGTATAGATGTAAAGAAAAAAGAAAGTCTGTTGATCATATTCAAAGTACAGCCTGTATTTTTGGATTGTCATCTATTTTTATTTCTGTTTTTATTTCCACTATAAACCCAGTAAAACTTCCTAATGGCATGAAGCTTGAGAATTCATCCTAAGTGTAAACTTGTTCTAACAGAATAATAAATTTTTCAGAGACTGGCTTTCATCACCTGTGTATGTTGTTTATTTTAACATATACAGTATTGAAATATTAAGCTTTCTGGTGCAGTTTTAACAATAGTGCTCTTGGTAGTCTGCTTTTTCATGTGCTTTTCCTTTTGAACTTTAGTGTGTCTATAAGGTGACATACTGCAATGCTGATTGAGTGCAGTGTAAGGTGATTATGAATAATTTAAAGACGTATCCTGTGCATCCTGTGCAATTTCCAACTGGTGACCCCTGTATACCAAAGCAAGATTAAAGTCATTTCCTAGTGGAAATGAAGTTGATAGTGTCCTTGAGTTTGCATTTTTAAAGCCTAAGGAATTTTCGCCTTCACTTTTGTTGGCATAATACAGAAATGCACAAGACTTCCCTGTAAAGGAGCTGTGTAGGTTGTTTTTTTGTGGCATTCTTAGCTAAAACTGATGAAACACACTGGAAATCTATGCATGTAGTTAAAATTAGGCTTTTCAAAACACACCTTGGTGAATAAAAACAATTCAAAGAAAAGGCCTCCATCTTATGTTGCCAATGGGAAGGGATAAAAAACGGAGGAACAAGAAGAAGAAGAAAAAAAAAAAGGAACGTGCTCGAAATAGGACTTTGAAAAAAGAGGATGGGGATGAGACTGACTCTTGCAGAGGAATGGTGAAAGCACTTACTGGCCTGATAGGATACAGAGATTCTTGCAAAGGCAAGCAAGAAAATGTAAGTTATGACAAAGTGGTGCACTTTTTGGGGTACAAGCAGCATTAGGTAACACAGAGAGATAGGCGAAGTTGTGAAGTAGGATAGGAATAAGCTGCTTGAAGAAATGCGTAGCAGATATATTAACTTCTGACTTAAGAAAATTTTAATGCCCATCCATCAAATATCCTTTGACTTTGTCGAAACAAGTATAGAACTCTGTACACAGCTTTTACTGTACTACAATACCAGCTCTGTTTAAAGTCCAAATTAAGACAGCATTTGTGTTTAACTTGAGAAGACTCAATTGAGTCTGTAACAAAAACCACCAGTGTTTCAAATCAGAAAATAGTTGCTGTAATTTCTTATCCTTGATCAATTAGGAATGATTCTGGCATTATTATTTTAACTATGGATTTGGCACATACATAGTTCACCATACTGTCATGCCAGAGCTGATACAATAAAGGCCTGTTTTGACTCTCTGAATTCCTGTTCACATTTAAGCACAAATACAAAGAACATTTCACCACTGCTATTGAAAACCCATACCACTGTTCCCCTGTGAGACGGTAACAGCACAAACTAAATCTAGGAAAGTGTTCTTACCAGATGTTGTGGCCCACACCATGTACTATCCATACTGCCTGTTACTCCAGAGTCTGTGAAGGTTTCTAGACAGCCTTATTTATGACAGACAGCATTATATTAGTTGACCTACTCCATATAAATTCTTTAAGATGCAGAAAAGGGTTAAAAAAAAAAAAAAAGATGACCCTCAAGCAGAGCCAACTTAGGTAGAGGGAAATTCATCTTTGTCAAAAAAACACAAGGGCTCTGCTTTCCCACAGGAGAAGAGCCATGAAAGCAACAGTACCAAGAACAAAAGTGACTATCAATGCTAGGTAGGAGAGTCTAATAATGCTCTTTCATAGAACAAAAGGGGTACTCAATTCCCTGGCTTCAATCACAGCAGGCATGTTGCTACAGTGCTAGTAGGAAGCACTCTTCCTCCAGTGGCTCACAAAGCCTATGCCTGTGTACAAGCTGGAAGGAGCTGCCTGACAAAGCTCCCAGAAAACTTCCTTTCCACTGAAGCACTGGTTTGCTGGTTACAGGTTTATTGTCCTCTGCTCCAGACTTGACTTGATGTCTTTACAACTGACTTACAGGAATCCTGATGATGTGTGGTAGCATCTTGGGAATACTTAAACAATTGAAATATTGGCAGTGGAAACAGGGTGTTTACATTGTGCACTGACTTACCATATTGAGCAGGATTTGGACTGTAATCACTATTTGTAAATCCTGAAGCACTGCAGTTAAAGTGGATTTTTACAGTGGGTTTCCCATCATCAACCTGGCATCGTTTATGTTTACTTCTCAGTAGTGTAGAATTCAGTCCAGAATGGTGTGGTTAAATTATATTTTTGAATATATAAATATATTTTAATTTAAAAAATAATATATATATATTTTCTCTTGTCCTTGTCAAAACTAAAGTAGCTGTTTGTTTTAAGTTTGGGTCATGAGTTAATTTTTTTCCAAGGCACTTAGAGCCATCTAGGTATCTGCCATTTTTTAATTGTGTTGTGGTACGTAGGGCCATGACTTCAGTATGTGATCAGTTTTCCTTCTATAGTTCTGACTAGTAGCACACACCATAAGTGTTTCATTCACTTTTCTGCTTCAACTGTTTTTCTGGTGCAATTCCAAATCTCCCAGCTGTATGCAGTGAGAGTAAAAACACTTTTGGAGGAACGCTTTTTTTTTTTTTTTTTTGGTCTCCATAACACTGACATTGGTAACTTGCTAATGCTGAACTTAGCCAAATGCATTCCAGCTCTGCCTTGCCTTTCTCCAAACTTCCTCAGCACGGTCATGATCCATTATAATCACCTGCCTCAGAGGGTTTTTTCGTTTTGTCATAAATCTGTATTATTTTCTCATGTGTGTTATTTAGTCAGTGCATGGTTTTTCTTTAAGGTTCACGTATATGTGCATTTACAGTGCACATTAGCAGAACTGTCTGTCAGCTTGTTTGAAATATTATGAACACTGTCAACTTGGCTTAAAATAACAGCTTCAAAGGACATAAAAAATAACTTCCTTAAAACTTCCAATGAGTAGTGGAAACAATAGCGTGAAATAGTCAATCATAACGTAACACATTAGAACACTCAATTTAAATATTCTGAGACATTGAGAAGTGTTTGGCAAATGTGGAGAACTGGAGAGCATTAGTGGTACAAGTAACACAGAACCTTGAAAAATACTGATTTGTAGGACAGTGCAATAAAACCACTAGATTTACCTGCAGTTCGAAGAGGTTCAGATTCCTCATCTTTGCCTATGCTTGCCCATTCAGAGATTTCTGAAAGACTAATAGTGACATTTATTGCCGAACAAGGTGATCCATGCAGCCAATCTTTAGTATTAAGAATGAAGTGTGTCTTGTAATCATTAAACCTCTATGCCCCAGTTTTCCTGTGTAGAAATAGGAGTATCTCATTCATAGGTGTCTTTAAAGACTGAAGTAATTTTTGTAGAGACCTTCAGTATACCTGATATATAGCTTAAAAGTGTAATGTGATTTAAAGTTGATTAAAATCTCTTTAAAATCATGAACAAAAAAGCTTTCCTCATTTTGACTCAAAACTGGAAAGGATCAAGATGTTTTTCAGTGACAAATGGGAGTTACTAGGGTGAGGAAGGTGAACCTTCTTTGTTAGTCTTTCAAATCTGTTCCCATGATGAAGCTACCTGTTATGTGAATTTTCCCTCCAGCTTTTTCTGGTTGCAATCAGCTGTGGATTGCATAAAGAGCTTCTCTGCACATGACATTCTGAATCCTGGTTCTTAGTTTCACACATCATGTATTTTATGGTAATATTGTTGCAGCCATGATACAAAAATATTGATAAGGAAGTCAGGGAGGCAGAGTTTGTCAGGAGTAGTGATGTCTTTTATATGCCTTCTAGAACCAAAAGAACAACTTATACATACAAAGTTTGTCTGTTTTTTTGTTGTCACTGTTTATTTGTTTTTAGCTATATAAAATTGGGTAGTAATTTTTATTATATTCTAGGTGTCTACAGACTGTACTGTAAGTATTAAGGAATTAACTTTGACAGATGTATCAGTAATAGGTTTATCTTTGTGTGTAGTGCAAATCTGAACAGTTGCAATGTTTTACGATTTTCAACATAACACTAAATATAAGATGATTCAGTACTTAGGGACAGAATGTTATAGCTAGTGTTAAACTTTACTTTCATTCTTTCTTGTTTCATAAAAGACTTGGTTGTATGTTTTACTCCATTCTATTTCTTACGCTATTTTCAGCTCAAAGCAAGCATCTCCTATGGTACTGCTGAACTATTGCTTTGCCAGTGTTTTCTTTTTCCAGGTCTTAAAACCTTATTTTGATTTTGAATTTATAGAATAATTCATGTATTTTGATCACTTTTAAACTACTTAGCTAAAGCTCTAAGTGATTTTACAGAACTTAAAATGCACAATAATAATGAAATTCAACACTATGCTAGTAGGCTGCCCACATGAATATCCCCAAAAGTGGTGTGATCAAGCAGTAATCCTAATAACCAGTTTTCCACACACCCTTAAAACTACCTAATCCTCAAAAAATAAGGGGGAAGAAAAGTGGGATGTTGCAGTATGCTCTGAAGTTAAGCAGATCTAAGCTCTGTACCTTTTTTAATTACTGGTAGTCATGTTAAAAGTATTTTCCAAATAATTGCATGATTTATAGATGGTTGATAAATACATTTCTATATTTAGTGATCTTCTGCTTTGAAAGGGTTTTAGTAAGCTTTAGTTTTGTAGTGGGCAGTATAACTGCAGAGACGTTTTAAGGCAGAGTTTTCAGAGGTGAAAAAATTTTGCAAATAGTAGAGACATTTTGAAGAAATACTGTACATCTGAAAACACAGATTCAGGTAATACAGAAAAATCATGTAAAATACTTCTTTTTGGCCTGAATGGGGTGATCCTTTTGTTTTAGAATGGGAATCCAAGTCCAAATCTTATTTGGATTTTTTTTTGTTGTTAATTTTATTTTGTTGTTCTTGATTGATTTTACAGCTGATGCTGCCAGACAGTGTAGTGAAAGCTAGTAGTAAGATCTGAGACTTGCTGTAAATATTTTCTCCATTAATTGGAAAGTTCTTTGAGGGGATTTATGCCCATGCTTTGGGAGAAGGACAGTACTGGATCTTTGCACAGTTACAGCTTGCTTTTCTTATATGTTCTGAGACATAGCTCTCAGAACTGAATTCCTGAAATGCATGTCTTGTGTCAGTCTACTAAAAAGCTTTATTGCTGTGCTTATGCTTACTCAGTTACTGGTTCCCTTAGCCAGTAATGTGTCTTTGTCATCTGATGGTTTACAGCATTCCAGGATTATGCTCTTTTCACACCAGCTAAAATTTATTCATCACTTTGGCCGCGGATATTTTGTTTTGGTTTTGCTTACCTATAATTTTGGGCACCTCCGCAGCATTAAAAGTATTCCAATGAAATGTCAATTTTTAACAGAAACAATTTACAATGACTATTCTTAAATTTGCTGAAATGAGTACTGCAGCTAAACATCAGGCAAATCTTTCAATTTCCTCCAAGCGTGTAACATGCTTCATGCTTTGAAGAGGGCAGTCTGGCTACAGCTGGAAATTTCTTGTGTAAATATGAGATGAAAGATATCCAAATATACTATATTTCCCTTTCAAACTTACCTTAAGTTTTCCATATCCATAATGTCCCACCCTATCATTCCATATGTATTTGTGCCAGACCTCTGCTCCAGAAACTGGAAATCACACACAGGCTTGCCAGCAGCAAATATTAACAGATTCATATATTATTCCTTTTTGTATACGCCTAGTTTAGTCAGTACATCACTATCTGTACCCTGAAACTATCTGCAGTAAAGAATCTGACAGTCATATGCTAAGATAAAATGGGCCCTGCTATATTTCTAAGTGCATTTCTCTCTTATGTAATAAACAGTTTATAGTTAAGAACTATCTAAATGTTTGCACTAGTTAATCTAATGATGAAAGGAATTCTAAATCTTAGTCTGTCACACCCTGATGAAAATAGCATAAAGGATTTTAGTTCAGATTCATGTGTGATTAAAGAAAAAAAGGCTTACCCCACAAGGATTATATATCTATCTTTGGAGGAATAACAGTACAAACAAAAATAGTGATTGTCTTTTATTAAAAACATAATTTCCTTTATTAATATTGTAGTGCTATTAATCTGATATGAATTGTTTCTAAATGGAAATAAAAGAGCCTTCATGAGCTAGGTTCTGTTATTTAAAAAAAAAAAATCCCTGTAAATTTATTTTATTACTTTGTGAATAATAGTAAAAAGATAATGTTCCTTATAAGTAGTGACAAAATGTTAAAGGACAGATGCTGTGCTTCATTCTAACAAGTGAGCTCTGGAGTCGTCTGGCTTATCAGAGAAGTGGCTTTCAGATAGTAGGTATGTGTACTGCTCAATCAAGCTGAAAACATTTATCTGTCTGTCTATCTAGAATCTGATAGGGTTTGTAATTCTAGAAAACTTTTTTTGTGCTTGGCATGTTTATTAGAAAGCTTTTGGTGTCTAAATGTTTCTCATTGTGCTTTATAGTATGTCACTTGAGGGTAGTGAGGAGATGGACGGCAGGTTTGTAATGTGAATTTCATAGAAGCAGTGAAAAGTACATTTTGTGCAACACGTAGTCATTAAGTTTGTTTTATTAGAGAAGTTCAAAAGTCCTGTATTTTAGAATGCTTACAAAAGCAAAACAATTACAACTTGATCAAATAGATTTATTTAAGAACAAAAAAGTAGGAAATAATGACTTCTACTCTGTGGAACAGACCATAATCTATGGATTGAAGATTAGGTACTTCCGGTCTGCATATGCTTGCTTTTTCTCTTGGGTTAATTTATAGGCCCGTCACCTCCATTCACTTTCATATTTAGATGTATTTCTGGCAGACTTTGCGCTTCTCATCAATTCATAACTTTTAAAAAGCTTTCCATTTGGGGGTATTCATAAAGAATATTATGAAGTGAATTTTAGAAAATACTGAGAGCTGTTATGTTCAGTTTTCTTGATTCTTCTCATTAATGTAGTAGAGCAAGCTTTTCTTTTACTTAATTTTTGCCACTATTGTTTAAAATATTTGCCTCATCTTAAATATTTTAAATATGACAAATTTTCTAAATTTTTCAGAGATCTAATGTAGAACATGAATAACAAATTCTTCCCATTTAATAGTTGTGGGATTTTCGTGTATTCCTATGTCACTGACCACTATTACAAATGGGATACCATCCTAGAAAACCCATAGTTTAATTTTGTGTGATGCTTGTGTATAACTGTTTCATAACTTTGATTTAGAAAAATTAAACTTAGAAACAGAAAGATTTTTTTTTTAGTTCAGTAGACTAAGAGGACAAATTATTCTGAAACGTGCTCTAGTATATGTTATTAAGAAATTGTATTTTAAATACAAAAATATTTGCCATGAGTCTGTTAGAAATTGAGAAGTGTGAAAAAAAGATGAAGTACAGTGAAGCATAGCTTTTGTTTGTAACACGGTAGAAATAATGACTTGAATCAGAGAAAGTCTGAAGAAGAACTAACAAACATAAAGATTGTTTCATGCCTGTGTCTGTTAAAAGGTGTGCTTCTGTAAGGATATACTTTTAAGTGTGCTTGAACAGTTGGCCATAATACCCTTATAATATCCAAAGTGCCCTTACTTCCTGAAAAAAAAAAACATTTAATAAATCTAGTTAACTTCAATTAAAAATTTTGCATGGCATCTGTAGAAAATCCGTAAGATATCTGTGCTCATGTGATTATAGATGAAAAGATGAACAGCATGCCCACACCATCTCTTAGCAGCAATTACAGGACTGTACCAATGAAATGAAAAGTATTTGTAATATATTTTTTGCAAGACAGGCTCAAGTGAGCAAGTTTCTCTGAAGTCTAGGTATAAATCTCATAATTAACATCTAACTGACTATACAAGAAGCTTTCTTTGGAAACAAGCAGAGCTTCTTAAAGTGCAAATATTTTAAAGTAAAGATTTTTTTAAATGATATCCCTATTTCATAAAGTTTGTTTTCAACAGATGTTAGCGCTAAACAGTTAGTTGAGAGGGTGGTGAAATAGGTGGAGCATTATCCAGCTGTGTTTTATTTAATGTATGACTGTAGTGATACTACACAGACTGAAATCAGATACATCCATTGAACAGCTGCCTTCCTTGAACCAAAGAAGAATTTCTCATGAGATGGAGAACTAGAGTTGGAGTCATACATGACTATACACATACATACACACATACATATATATTTCACACTTTGTGCATGCATACATACACAGCATATCTCTGTGTCTAAGTGTGCACACAAGTTTATAATGAAATTCTAGTTGAATAAAGTTTCTGCATGTATATACATGCTTAGATTATTTAAACAGAGTACTCTTAAATCATTCAACATGTAATTTTAATTCATATTAAGCAATGTGTAAGGTTTTGAAAAAATGCCTTCATGGTTCACTTTGGTGAACCATGTGGTACCCACGTGGTATTTCACTTTTTTCCATGTATATGTATCACTTTCAGATTTGGCTACGCACTAAAACAGTTACCTGTATTAAGTGCTAAAACTTAATTTACATTTAAGTTTTGGTGTAATACATTATTCATAAGGTTGCAATTGGATAGCCAAATTAGAAAAAGTACTGTGCTAGTTCAAATATACAGTGAAATATTCTGAAAAAATCTAGTTCGTTGTATAATCACAGACTACATTTCTTACGGACACCAAGAGCTCCATGCATGCTGGCCAAATGTGGCTGCTGTGATCAGCACACCACCTTGGTAAGAGCCCAGAAACAGCACTGTATCCTTGCTTTGTGGCCTGTTTCATGCTCCTCACCAGAGTGCACACCTGTGGTCTTGTTTGAGCTGATTGAGGCCAAGAGCCCTTGTGTGCTGCTGTGGTCTTTACAGGGGCTCAGCTTCACCAGGACTTGCAAAAGCATAGTTAGTACACCTGTATTCCTGACTTCCTACTGGGAGGACTGGTTTATATTCAAGGACACCTTAAAGAGCCTGAGTGATTTTTGAGAAGCTCAGAGCAAGTCAGGACACCTGTTTTAATCAGCAGAAAGCATTGCTCTGCCAGGTATTGGCTTGTCAATTGGCAAAACTTGCAAAAATATGCAGTTGATTTTCTATGTATGGAAGCCTGGTGCTGAACAGGATGTGGGAGTTGACAGGGATGCACAAATGTTTTCTGTACTCCAAACAGTTCACTGTTGTTACTTGGCTATTGCATTGAGTTAGGAGTGAGGCAGGGCTCGGTTAGCGTGTGCTGCTGTCTTTATGTATAAAACAAATGTCAGATTTGAGTGTTCCGAAACAAATAGGGCCAAGTCAGAAAATAAACCCTTTGGTGTTGGGTTGGTAAGAAGAAACAAAGGCAAGGCAGTGAGCAAACTGAATTGCCGCTTCTATCCTTTTTTGTTGTTTTTAAATGATAGTTTAAAGCATGTCCATATATATTATGGAAAATGGAGATGTGGTGGTTTTGTTGGTTTTGGCTTTGTTTTTCTTTATGTGAGAAAAACACGGATGTGCTTGAGGATTAAGTGAATGGTCTGTAATTACTTTTGTTGGCAGAATATATATTTAGCTCATTGGTAAAATACAGCTGTTTAATAAGACAAAATGAACTGACAGTGCAACCTGAAAGTGAAGAACCATTTTGAAGGCAGTGGAGTAGAAAGAAGGCAAAGAAGTCAAAGTAATGATGTTATTGATTGGACTTACGGAATTTTTACGTGTATTTACGTGTATTTTACAATATATGATAGAGAGGAGATGACACATTGTGATGTGTGTAATGACATCTTTCTTATGATGAGTGATTAAAAAAAGGTTAAATCTTCCAGGGAAATTGAGGAAAGATATGGTAGCCAGGAACATATGGTAGCCAGGAAAGACATGGTAGTCAGGAACAGCTTTCAATATATTGAGCCAGTTAAACATTCACAAAGTGATGTCAGGGTGAACTAAGATGAGCTAAGCAGATAGAGAATAAAGTAACTTTTCCTGGAAGGTAGTTTAATGGCATGAAATTATTTGCAATTGTGGTTATAAGTAATATTTGTAAAAATACACTGTAAAGAGGGAAGTTTAGAGACCAAGTGTCTCCCTCTAAATGATGGTGGGTAGCCAGTAAAAGTGGGAGAAGGAACGAAAAGCATACACCAGATGGAACACTGAAGAATGGAGCCAACATGTAGAAGGCATACAGCAGATGAAAAAAAAAAGAAGATGAATAAGGGTAACAGAGAATAGGCACTTCTTCAAAGGCTGATGAGAATAATGGTGGAGTATCATTGATGGCTTTCACAGGGATAAATGTGTTGATACTCAGGAAGGAATTCAAGCAGAATTGACAAGGAAGGAATGTGGATGCAGGAGAAAGCAGTGGTGGGTGAAAAGGCTGAAGAAGAGCAATGGAGAAAGAAACAAGGCTATTTGGTGGAAAGGGGATCATGCAATTGAGATTTTTGAGATACAATTTTTACAAACATCAATTAGCATATCTCCCTCTGGTCCAAAGATGCCACTGCTGATGTAGAGGATATATAAAACTGTCAAACATGAGTGTAAAATGGAACTGGAAGACTACGGTGGAAAAAAAAAAATATCAAAAAAAAAAACCTGAAGAATTTGTTTCTTTTGTTGACTGGAGAAGAATTTTAGGGGTGCTAGGTGAAAAGAGAATTGTAGTCAAGAGAGTTATACAGAGTGTCAGAAAAGACAGTACTTCAAACAGTACTGGTTGCATTTTCTATTAAAAAAAAATAATTTAAAAAGCCATTCGTGTTTCAAATTTATTTAGGGATTTTACTGAAGAACTGCAAGACATGCTTTTCTGAAAGTTGTTACAAGTCTTTTTGCTCTGCCTAATGCTTACTTGATTGCAAGCTAGCTTGGAAACTTGGTATGACAAGGCATTGTGTAGTGTAAAGGAGTGTAAAGGTATGTGAACATTTAGTTTGTCTCCTCCTTCAGAAGGGTTGAGATCTTGGTTTTAAATTTAAAATTATATTACAAGATGCCTTTAATCGTGAAAGGTTTTAATTTTTTTTAGGCTGAGTTTGATGCTTCCCCAAAACTTGATGTGCCAGAGTTAAGACACTGTGTTGTTTCTGAGCTACATGCCAAATGAATTCAAGTACTGTATTCAGTTATAATTTGTTATATTTGAATAAAAACACTTTTTGTCAAAAAGCTTTCCACTGTGGTGTATTATACCTACAGCAAGTGATTAACATTGTAGTATCTTATTTGTAAAACCAGTGCATTTGTTATCTGTAACTCTGGTTTTACAAATGCTGGAGATAAGTGGAGTTTACAATATTTCTTTGTGGAAAACTGTGTTCAGTTAGTGTAAGCTACTTGCAGGAAACAATTCATGAAAGTTTTTTTTTTTTTCCACTTTGCCAGGATTTTGCTTATAAATGTTGAGGTTTTTGTATTTGTTAGTTAATTATATTTGTATTTAAATATTTGTTAGTTAATTAATTTGTATTTAGCTAGTTAATTATATAAATTTAAGGAAAAAAATAAAATAGTAATCATGAAAATGATATAAGAATAATATTTTTAAAGAAAATAAAGGTTACTTGAGTTATTGATTTATTTTTTAACCATGTAACTCAGCTGAATTCTTACTTTTACATTTTACTTCCACATAACTCTGGGACTTAATCCTGTAGTTACAGAATTCATCAGGTAATATACTGAGTTAAAGGTAACTGAAATTAAAGCATTTAGCAGCTCTGCATCTTCTGGATAGGAAGTGATGTGTCTTAAATTATTAAAAAACCTCAGATCCCCCACCCACCTCCAAGTGCCCCATTGACCTGTAACAGAAGAATAGGAAAGAGATTTCTTTAATTTCTCAAAACTAGCAATGTACTCTGATGAATGATGATATTTTTTGTTTTGTATAGGCTTATTTTTTTATTTTTTGTAATATGTATGGCCCTTGAAAATCCTTAAGTATATTGAGCTAATATTATGGAGTCTGAAATATAATACAGAAGGATATAATAGCTGATATACATCATATACCTTTTATTTTATATGTTTTATATATTTGTTATATAACGTAATAGGGTCTGAAAGGGGGTAGGCGGGGAAGCATGGCAAGTGATGAGGGGCTGGGGTTGCGGCACCGTCTGGTCTTTGAGGGAAAGGCTGCAGGGTGTGCTCAGTGCTTTCTGCAGCTTCCTGAGAAGGGAAGGTGGAGAGAGGGAGGTGCAGGCCTCTGCTGCCTGGGAACCAATGGTAGAACACAAGGAAACAGCACGGAGCTGTGCCAGAGTATGTTCAGAAAGGTCATCAGGAAAAATTTTCTTGCCATGAGTGGTTGGACACTGGAACAGGCTTCCTGGAGATGTGGCTGCTGCCCCTAGCCTGGCACTGTTCAAGAGACATTTGCACAAGATTCTCAATAACGTGCTTTATCTCTTGGTTAGCCCTGAAGAGGTAGGGCATTTGGGCTGGATGATCCTTGAAGGTCCTTTCCAACTCTTCTGTTCTGTTCTATTCTAATAGTTGCAGCCATTATTTATAAACTGCTGAGGCTTTGAGTTACAAGTGCTCATCACTGAAATATTTCATGTGGCAAAAGATCATTTACCCTCTTATTTGAGGCACTCCTCTTCATTTGTGTTTCCAATAAAATAATTAAAAAAATATATTTTGTAAAATCTATATTATTTTAATTAAAAAAGGAGAAAATACAGTAGAACAATTTGCAGCACATTTTTATGGGAAAAATCAAATAATGTAGAAATAATTCACTGTATGTTACAAGAAATTTAGTATAAGTAATTATTCATTTCTCATAAACAAGATAAATGCAATCTTCCTGCTGGAAGAAGAGAAATATCTGCTTGCTGGAATAAATATTTTAACTTAGCTGCTGTTTTCAACAAGTAACTAACTTAAATCAAGCAACTGCATTTGGATTAGATGATCTGTGAAGGTCCCTTCCAACTGAACTATTCTATTTATTCTAACACTAGATTTGTTATAAAACTATTTTTGATAGTTCACTGCAGAACACACCATTTTGACTGAAGTGTTACCAAACAAGAAGTGATAGCTTAATGTAAATGTCTGTATTTTCAGTCAGGTTTAATTCCATTTGCACAGTATGCCCATAAAATGATTGTAATTGGTCTTAAGCTTTGAAATTACTGCTGACTGCTGACTGGCTATTAAAAATTATATTGAATTATGCTGGGAATAACGTTGTGGCAGTTGACTTCTAGACTTTTTTTTTTCTTATGGTGCTACTTTATTGCAAGTAGGCAAAAGACTACTTTTAATTGATACAAAGCATAGCATAATTGTATAGTTGAGTTTCCAGCAGAGAGGACTACCAGTGGCATCCTATTAAATCTTATAATTGTAAATTTTTACTGCAATTATTTTTGTCTTTTCTGAGAAGGCAGAGGAACCTTCAATGAATCTTCAGTGAAGTCTCAGTGAATAATTTATCTTTGAAAGAATATGCAGGAGGGCATATTTTGCTTTACAGAAGCCGTATCTGTGGTAGTAAAGAGGAGGAAAACCATAAATTCCCTGGGATATAACAGGATAACAGATAAGTTATGAAAAGATACAAAAGAACATTTATTTTGCATCCTTGTTATGTTTTTCACATGCAGTGTAAATATCCCCAACGGATGCCAACTGAACAATTTCCAAAAGCTATTTTTATTAACAATATGCATCATTTTTTTGTGGCCAAGATAGATTATTTTCTCAAATGTGAGGCTTGACAGTACAGCCAAACATTCAGTTGGGGTTTCCTTTTAAACCATTAGGCAAATATTTAGCAGTGCTGTTAAGAAGCCATGTTTCTAAAATGGTTTCCTGAAATCTTTCTTCATGAATTAATTTAAACAAGAAGAAATTATTTCTGTGGTCAACAGTATTCTTAGAAATGTAAAGCTGTAAGTGATGATGGAAGCGTGGGCAGATAGGAAGGGCTTCCTCATCAACTTAAACTGGTTCATAAACTTCTCTAAGGCAAGTCAGCCTGCTTGCTTCCTTGTTGTATCTAAAGCACATGTAGTCAAACGCATCAGGTTCATTGCCTCATTGTCTTCTCTATAAATGTAGATTTTAAAAATTTATTTACAGAGATCAATGTATATCAATTGCCATTGTTAAAAATGCCAAATAATCGTTCCCTCTGACTGTATCTGATAATTATAGGTCTGCCAGTCACTTCAGTTCCTGGTAAAATTATGGAGAAAAATATTCTGGGAGTTATTGAAAAACACATGAAAGACAATGCAGTCATTGGTCAAAACCAACATGGGCTCACGCGTGGAAGGTCCTGCTTAATAAACTTAATTTCCTTTTATGATGAAGACACTCAGCTGGTTGACCAAGGGAATCCATTCAATGTAATCTTTTTGGATTTCACTAAAGCTTTCAGTACTGTTTCTCGCGGTGTTCTTCTGGACAAAATATCTAGCATACAGCTAGGTAAAAATCTAATATGATGGTTGAACAATTGGCTGATGGGTTGGGCTCAAATGCTTATGGCTAATGGGGTCGCAGCAGGCTGGCATCCTGTCACTAGTGGGGTTCTGCAGGGCTCCATTTTGGGGTAATTCTTTTCAATGTTTTTATAAATGACTTGGATGCAGGTGTTGAGAGTAAGTTTGCAGGTGATGCTAAATTGAGAAGAGCTGTTGATTCCCTCCCAGATGGGAGGGAATCCTTGCAGAGAGATCTAAAAAATCAGAGAGCTGGGAAATCACCAAAAATGTGAAGTTTAACAGGAGGCAGTGCTGGATTCTGCACTTGGGACAGGGCAACCCTGGCTATAATTACGGTCTAGGGGATGAGTGTTGAGATCAGCCCCACAGAAAGGGATCTGGGGGTTCTGGTCAACATCAAGTCGAACATGAGCCAGCAGTGTGATCTGGCAGCCAGGAGGGCCAACCTCACCCTGGGATGCGTCAGGCACGGCACTGCTAGTCGGTCAAGGGAAGGGATTGTCCTGCTCTGCTCTGCGCTGGTGCAGCCCCACCTCCAGTACTGTGTGCAGGTTTGGGCACCACCGCATAAGAAAGACAAAACTGTTAGAGTTTTGTCCACAAAGATGGTGAAGGGTCTAGAGGGCACAATGTGTGAGGAGCGGCTGAAGCAGCTTGATTTTTTTTCAGCCTAGATGAGAGGGGAACTTGTGGCTGCCTGCAGCTTCCTCACGAGGGGAGCAGAGGGACAGGCACCGATCTTTTCTCATGACTGTAGTGCTGTATGGCTTCTCTCCTAAGAATGCCATTTTCCATAACATACCAGTATTTTCCAACTAAGCATTTTACACTTATGTTTTTATTTGATTCATAGTTCCATGATAAAATGCATTATTCATTACAAGGGACTGAAAATTGTATAGACTGTAAAAAAGTAGTAATAGAATCCTTATCTGTTCTAACTTTTTTTTCCTGATTCTGTGCTTTTTTCCTCACCATACAATTGTTTAAGAAAAGCTGCATTATACTTAAAAAAAAAAAAAAGTAATCTTGTTTGTTCAGTAGTTGCAACTAACTATAAATCCTCTATATAAAATACTTGTTAAAGTTTGTTGGTGGATATTGAATGTATGAGATTAAAAAAAAAAAGAAATTCCAAAGAACTGCCTCTTCCCTGAAAAATCATCCCCACACCCTGGGAAAGGCCTTTGCTGCAACAGATGAGAATGTAATAGATGCAGAATAGTTATATACCATAGCCAGTTAGACAACCTGCTTATTGCAAATAAAGTTAGGTTACTGTATTCATAATTAGTTAATTAGGATTGAGAGAAGGGAAAGAAGTGTTTCAGGTTTGCTAGTGATACATGAAAATGTCACCAAGTTAGAAAGTCACACAGAAGACCAAATCACATAAGAGTATAATCACATAAAAGCTAAAACCTCATATTTCACCAGTTAATCTTGTTTCACATCAGTGTGCTCATTACTGAAACAGCATCAATTTCTGTGCCATGGGAAGTGGTATTGAAGAGCTGTCAGATAAATTTGAAAGCCCTGGGATCATGTTTACAGAGACTTAAGAAAAACATCTGATCATAGTCTGTAACTACCTACTCAGGGAAAAAAGGAGCAGTTTCTGAATTCAGCTGACATATGTAGACCTGATAATTTGTAAGTGATACACTAAATCCAGAAGGTACAGTTAAATTTCTTTCCTGAATTATAATTGAGAACAAAGTGACTATGCGTTTATGCGTTGTTCAGTAGAGAGGGACGAATAGGGGAAGGGGAAATAGCAATTTGGAAAGTGTGCTGGGAATGTGTCTGTCTTGTCAGTTGTGATCACAGCTCTGAGATTGCATCTCTGATACAGTCAGCTTCAACACAAGCCCTGACAGCTTTGCTCGGTTGTGGTTAAAAATAAGGTTTCTGGTTTGTTTTTGGTGGTGGTGGTGTGTTTTTTTTTTTTTTCCCCAAGCTCATGCCTTTTGTCACCTTGAAACTGGACTGTGATGATATGTTATCTTGGAATGCTTTTATGCTTATTAAATTCCCACTTTTGCAGTGGATATTATCAGTATCAGTTTATTTATTTTGTTCTAAGTATCTTGGTCTGGTGAAATCAGTTGTTTAAGTCTCAGACAGCCATACATGGTTTGTTTGGGATTTGTCTTTCTGGTAGCTCTGCCTACCTCATCCTGCTCCTCTGCCTTACATTAGAAATCAGGGTGAACCCTGATTTCCAGCTCTCTCAAGAAGCATTTCCAGTGCTCCTTGTTGTGAAAAAGGGGGAACAGCTGGTAAGCAAGCATGAGAGGCCTGCCTGGATCAGAGCTTCCCGGATCAGAAACCCTCCATGTGCTGAAACAAACCTGAGTAGATTGCATGTTGCTAATGGCACACTCAGTGTTGGACAGTTTCTTTGACTGTAAGTGGGATATTAGTAGAAGAGTTGTTTGTGTTTACAGTAATAAATGAGTAATTTTTTGTAAATACAAAGAACTATTTATATAGCAGAAACATGATGCTACTTTGTAGATCTCATTGTCCCCACTGCCATCTTAATTTACTGCCTCTGCTTTTAAAAATATCTTGGAGATGTTAGAAACAAGATGGAAGAAGAATGCCTTGGCTGGGACACCATTGCTTCATTAAGGAAAAAAGAAAAGTTCTTTAGTTAAGAGTGTTGATTTATCTAATAGACGTGGCTTGGATTTCTGGGGTAAACTAACCAACTAGGTCTGTCTTCTGCTTTTCACAGAGCATGTCTTATTTCTGATCCTGGGGAAGGAGAACAGTTTGTGTGACGCAGAGCAGCTCTGTTATAGGTCGTTAATCTGTGATAGACACTTTGTGTGGCCACTGTTGTCTTTGTTTCTCATACTGTTCCTCATCAACCCACCCAGAGTTTTGAAAGGATATTCATTACTGATGCTCCATTCATGTAGTTTTCCTTTTTTTTTTTTTTTTTTTCCATCCTTTCTCTGGCTTCCATTTATTTTCTGGTTCTCATCATCTCTGTGAGGACTCTAACAATATTGCAAATTCTCATGTTTAGCAGTTATCCTAGTATTCTTGATATTTGCAACTGCCTTCCTTCTCACATGTGCTTCATGTTTTCTGCCTGTCAATTCATGTTGCACACAAGTCCAGTCAGCTGCAATTGCTTACAAAAATATATGTGCTAATATAAAGCTAGAAAGTGCTTGCATTGCTGGAGTTATTTTGTAAAAAGGTTTCAAACAAGCAAAAGACAGGGTTTATTATTACAGAATTTGCTGAAATGGGTAAACCTTTAAAAAAATTTAAGGATCGATGAACTTGTCAAATTTTGTAGGGCATTGGAGTAATACTCTATAATAGCGGGTACTTTTGCCACAAAAGAGAAGGAGAAATGTGAATACACTTTGCCCTAGTTATCTTCATAGCTTTATCTAGTGTTTCAATGCTCTCTCCTTCCCTTCCTGAATCAAATGTCTGAAATATGTACATTAATTTTGTTGTTTCATGTCTTTCCAGCAAGAAACATTCTGATAACAATTTTTTTGCTAATGATTTGTTAGCAAGATTAGACATCTGTTAAATATGTTAAGAGGCCAGAGGCCAAACACATAATTTTCTTTGAAAACTGCAAAGAACACTTGCCAGTGTATGTTAAAACTTCTTGTTCAACCTTCTCTCATTTTTAGAGCAACCTTCAATCATTTTAAAATATTTGATTTAGTATTACAATTCAGGGTTATATTTCTTTGCACAGTAATATATGGAGGACAAACTTGCAGAGCTCAAAGTTAGGAAAACAATCTTTTCAGTGGTAAGCTGTGCAAATTGATTTTTAAAGATAAACCGAATTGGTGATGCAATCTTACTGTCTTTTACCGATGAGTCTTAACATTACATATATGTCTAAAGCTTCAAAGAGGGATAGAGTTGAGATGAAGTTGATATATTGATTTCATTTTTTGGATAAAGGGACAAATAATATCTGAGTCTTGAATATCTGTGTGTTGCTGTTTTTCTGTTTTCTATGGAACAGCAGAAAAAGGGCAAGAATTGGTTAAATGTAGAGAGGTAGAAGTAGGGAGACACAAAACTCTCAGAACATTATGTGGTGGTAGAAGGACAGTACCCTATATGTTCACTTTCTAAATATACACACCCACACCCACTAGTAAGGCATCAAAGAAAAGTATTTGGTTGGTTCCAAAATCTTTTTATTTATTTTAATTTATGTTGGGGAGGGACAAAAAAAACAAACAAAACAACAAAAAACAACCAAAAAAAAAAAAAAAAAACGCATGTGAGGGGTGATTTGAGATTGACCCAGGATGAAACAAAAGGGAAAAAAAAATACACACATCAGACCTTGCATTAAAGTTGCAGTAAAATGGGAAAAAAAAATATTTTAACATGTGTGTCAATGTGACATTGTCACAGAGGGCTGACAAGTGATGAGTAGCACAAACTAAGTTTTTTTCAATACATGTAAATAGATGAATACCATATTGTATTCTTTGTCTGATTTTTTGAATATTAATAAATTTATTATGTTTATGCAAGTGTCTGTATTTCTTAGATGAATACACATAATTTTAATTGCTTGTCAATGTTTAACAAATATTACAGAAATTTTATTTTCTGAAAATTGATTCACAGTTTATCCTCTATATGTTACCATGTATTTGGAATTTTTTCTCTAATTGGATCCATAAAATATGTTTCTTAGTATTTATAAACACCCCAACATAGACTTACAGTGGTAAATTGCAATCTGTTCATAGAGTTTCTCTAGAATATGTGCAATTGGCTCAAAGAGACACTAATTTTGAAACAAGTGTTGTAGTTAAATACAGGCAATAGAGTTCTATCTCCAAATACTGAAAGAAGCATTTGCTTCATGTTTGAAGTCCTCCTTTGTTTGTTGAAGATTCATTTGTGGAATGAATGCCTTATATGACTCCTCTGAAAACTTAACTAAATCTGCATACAAAAATAAGCTTTCCGTCATTATTAATGTCATAACAGAAAGATTCTCTAGATTTTGGACCAAATTCAGAACAGATATTTGAATGCATAAACAATATTAATTACTTTACTAGCTTAGGTCTTTTGCATACGAAATAGCCCATTAAAGGAGCCTTAGTTCAGGTACCTAGTCAAAAATTAGAAGATAAAATAACTGAGGAATCCTGTGCAAACTTAAATCAGTCTCTCTGTGCATCTGCATTATGTGATCACAGTCTCCTTTTTCATTCTGTAGAACTGGGGATCTTTTAATATATCAAGTGGATAGTAATCGCTAAGCAGATGGTCATTATTTTGTCTTGTTACTGATCAGGGAACAGTTCTAGGTCTGATTGAAAACTGTTCAAACCTTTCTCTAAAAATACATTCTTCTCTATATTTTCCTGTTTTGCTCATCAGTATGGTAAGTAAAGGACTTCCAAGTCCTTTTTCTCTGTGAGAGGAAGAGCATGCTTTATTCTCTGTCTTAGAGATGGGAAGGTGAGATATGGTTGCAGACACAACCTTAAATTATTGAATGTCTCATTTTAAAGCTGTAAGAATTTGTTTTGCTAGGAAAAGAGGGCAAAAGAGAGGTGTAATTTCCTACGTGTTCAAGAAGGACTTAATTGTCTCAAATTCCTTTGAGTCTGTCTTTTCCTCTTCCATTTTCCCTTCATGTTTCCATTTTGATTCTTCCTTGTCTCTTCGTCTTTGGCGTGCTTCCCTCTTCACTCCTAAATGCCCATGTGCTTCCAATTAATCCCCCTTAGGTTCCTTGCTTCATCCCGTAGCTCTTTGGGTGTAGTCTCCATCAGTGATTAAAGATATAATATGTAATTACTGAGACAACAGTGACTAACAGTTGAATTAACCAGATGGGTGTCTTACAAAAGGACATCTTGGTATCAAAGCCAAGACCTTTGGTTTGGTTGGGAAGTGGGAAAGCTGTATTTTGCAGAAGTGCTAAAATTTAATTTGAGATTTCACAGATTTCTCCCATTTTAATGGAGAGAATGTTTAAGGATTTTACTAAATTGTGACTTAATAAACAAAAATCGATCTTTATACAAGAATAAAATCTAATTTGAAAATGATGTCTTACTCTAAAATAACCAGGGAAGTACGCTTGAAAATAAACATTAATGATTCTCAACCTTGAACTCTGTTGCAGCTAAACGGAACACAAACCTCAGCATATCCAAGCTTTCTTCTAATCTATAAACTGTGAATTTTGGCATGGTTGAAAAGTGGCAAAACTAAATTATAGAATCATAGAATCATTAGGGTTGGAAAAGACCTCCAAGATCATCTGGTCCAAACATTACCTTACTGCCAATGTCACCCACTAAACCATGTCCCTAAGCACCACGTCCAACCTCTTCCTATCCTTCTTTTAAGTCCTCTCCAAAGTATGTATATTGTATTTTTTTGTTTGTTTTGTTTGTTTGTTTAAACAATAAGCCTGCTTAGGGGGGTGATAAAATGTCTTAAAATGTATTTTTATCTTAACCAGACCTAACTACTGTAGTGGTAGTTAGTGGAGTAGGAGTTTTTTATTTAGTGGTAGTAGGAGTTTTCCAGTAACTCTGATGCTATTGTGTATACTTGAATCTATGCAAAATCTGTATTTTTCTTTCAAGCTCTTACTGTGAAAGCCTATTCTGACCATATTAAGCCTATATGACTTTTTAAAAAGGCTGTAGAAACTAGTAACTTCTGTACCTGTTAATGCTAAAGTTACAGGGTTTTCTGTTTAAATTTGGAATAGCAGCAAAGTACACAAAATGCTATAAAGAAATGTTTGTCCAGTCTTGAAGTAAGAAGGGTTTTTGATGTTTTATTTGTTTGACAAACAGGTACATACGAAGTTCCACTGCAGGCAAGCCCATGCTCCAGGCACTGACACTTCTTGCTTGGCATTTTCCTATGATGGTACTGCCCTTGCCAGTCGGGGAGGTAAGTGACTGAAAGAACCCTTTGATGTGTTGAATGTAGGACAGTCTTAATGTGGTTCAGTAAAAAACACAAACATTTAAACCATACCATTTCTAAATGTAATTTATTTATGATGAAGTCAAGATAGTAAAATCAGATATAAACGTGAAGTGTTTCACAGTCTACATCTTTTGTTTTGATACACCATGCAATGTGTTCCTGAAAGCGTGTTTCACAGCACTTAAGTATTATTTTAAGAGAGTTTTGTTGTTTATGTTATATAGTTCCTGATCTGCCTTGTTGCCTAGCATTAATAATTAACCAAAAGGGAAATTATTAGCTTAATTAAGAATTAAGACAAATTACATTATATAGTTCTTTCTGGTAAGCATGTATCTGTTGCAGAGTTATTAATTCCTCAAGCAGCTTTCTAACGCAGTGTACTTTTATGTTCTAACTGAAACTTTTACATAGTTTAAATTATAAGCATCAAGCGTTGATGACTGGAGGTAAAAGACCAATTTGTACTTGAATGGAAAGAAGCAAAAAATGAAATGTGTACAGGACAGAAAAAAAAAGTTTTTAAAACTTCAGGTAAAACATTTTTATAATAGTCTCTTAATAGAACAGAACTAGCCTTGAGAAGGCAAAGACATTTATGAAGACTCATTCACTCCATCATTAGATGTATTGACTGGGATGGTGTCTGCTTAAGATACAGGTAGGGATTTGTGTATGCAGCATTTTGCAGGCAGGTGCAAGCATACAATCCGAGCTGTCTGGATGGAAACCAGCTGTAACCAGGAGCTGTGTGTATGCATTAGCATGGCCTCAAGGCCAAATAAACAGGCCTAGGGAGAGGCAGCATATGTTAATGTAGCCTCGGTATTGTGTCTAACATATGTACATAACATCTGGTCAGTTTGGTATGTAGACAGAATGAGATTTTATATACAAAATACCATGAGAGAGGTATTTATAGATTGTAAACTCTCTGAAAGAGGAGCTGTGATTTCCAGCTGAGGGGAGTAGCCTGCAATTGCTTTGTGTCTTTCCCCTTGCCCTGTCCTGGTGAATAGAGTGGCACTGGTGGCTTTTACAAGAACATGCAGCAGCTATTGGATAGTACTTACTTCATTCCTTCATATCTTTCTATAATTCCAAACATTTATGTTCCCCAGATCGCATCTTTCAGAGTAAAATGATGGTAAGCTTGTCCTTGAGAGCCCTAGGCTTACTAGGACACATTACTGGTGCTTAGATTGTTTCTTGGTAGTTTGCAGAATATAAGACTGTACAGGCATTTGGCCCCTTAATGTGGTTACAAGAGCTACAGTTGTCTCGTGGACTCTTTGTTTTGTTTTGTTTTGTTTTAATTTCAGTATGCTGTGTTGAACAATAAGGATTCATACCTTATTTTGACTTGTTTGGTTAGTGCTCTAATATGAGTATTGCTTTGGATCTGTACCAGTAAAAGCAGATGTAGATCCAACATTCATAGATTAACACACCTGCCAAGTGCTGAGGATCAAAGAGAGGATAGCTGTTTGGGGAATGGGGACTTTCATTGAAAGCCTGATGGACTCTCCTGCATCTGATGTAGATTCTGTGTCAGATATGAGAGAGATGAGGCAGGGCTCAGCTGCATGCACAAGGGAAAATGAAAAGCTAAGGAGATGCTTATGAGAGTTCCCAGTCTTATTTTTGTTGGGTATTAGGTAACTTGACAGAAACTTAAGTAAGTGCTATTTTTACACACTCGTAACTGTGGAAGTATTTTTTTTCTACGTACAGTAAAGATAGTATATGGGAACGTTTCGTTTGTTCACCAATAGGATTTGGGGTCCTATTGTAAAAATAATTTTTGACTCCTGGTCTGTACAGAACCCACTTTTGTAATAAAAAGAAACAATGATTTCATTAATTCCATGAACCTCATAATAGTTACTTGTCTGTTCGTTCGTCGGTAAACTTCTGTGGAAAAATCAGTTTATGTAAGAGATTCAGGTTGCTATGGCTTGGTTGATGGTGAGAGCTATTCGAAGCTTAAGTGCAGGATTCCTTTTCCCAAATCCTTTGGCTCAGGGCGAGCGTGATACTGACCTGTGGTGCCTCAGAGGGCTGTTCTTGAACTGTTGCAGCTCCTCATGCTGAACCAGAGCAGAATGCAGAAGCGTATACCTTGCTCTGTAAGGTGCCTCTCGCTGCCTGTAGTACCAGCCTTCATAGAGAGGTTCTGAGTTTATAAATGTGGTGTACTCTGATATTCCTCACAGTAAGTCATATTGTACTATGTCTTACGTTTGCTGTATTTTGCTTCTTAAAATCTCATTTCCTTTGTTTTGTTGCTTTCCCCAGTGATCTTTGTCCTTGAGCTTTGCTTTCAACACAGGACTCCCTCTTAAAATAGGAGCGTCTTGAAGGGTGTTGCTGACTTGAGAATTTTTGAATCTCTGGCAGTGCTTTACTTTGGCAGTGTTTTTACTTCTTTGGGGTGCATTTGCATCCATTTAATTGTCTTCCTGGTCAGTATCTTCTGAGAAAAATAAATAAATAAATAAATATCTTTGTAGTCTCAGTGTACTGACCTTACTTTGACTAAAAGCCAAGTGCAAAATGCCTATCCTGGCTCACCAGAGAGTCTTTCTAGGACCTAATTGCTTCCTCTTGATAAATCCTATCCTCAATACCGGGGACAAAATGGTGTCTGGCCTGTTTATATCGGACTAGATTGGTATCCTTCTAATTAAAATGGCAAAAAATAGAGTTTGAAATACTATTAAAATTCTATAACATTTTAAAAGATTGTGCCAAGTCTGCCATCAAGAAAAATACAGAGTTATCTAAGAGTGGGTTATTTTGAATGTTTTATACTGAACTGCACACCTCTCAACCTTGTTTATATATTTTTGTTTGAGGGTAATTATTTTGACCACATGTGAAGTAGTTAAAAATAGGTCAGTACCACTACAGATCTCATAAAGAAATGCATTAAGCATTGATGGAAGGTTGCTAACTGGAAAAAAAAATGGCATTGTGGCATACTGATATGTCTGCTTTCTTAGTAACAGTGGTTTCAACTCACGGCAAATAAATTTCAGGCAGAAATATCATTTTTACAGCACAGAAAATTTGAATTTAAAGATGAATTTTTTAAATCTTATACTATTAAAGATGGTAAGAGTTTGACAGCATTGCTCAAGTTATTCGACTAGTATTCCTCCCTTTCCAAGTACATAATTAACTATTTCTGCACCATTTAAGACAATGCTGATTTGAAATCATCATAAACTCCTTGAATCCTTCTGGAGTCTTGTGGGTTTTTTTTTTTTGTTTGTTTGTTTGTTTGTTTTTTAAACACTTTCTTATTAGAAGGAGAGCTGTATCTACATGTCTGACTGCATCTCTCCTGCTAAACCCTGGCAGGACTACAGCTTGAAGATCATGTCAAGGCTCATTCCACTGGGAACAGAACAGCCTTGGCTGCTAGCCTTAGATCTGTCCCTGTGCAAGAGATTTGCAGAGCAGCCAAATGGTATAATTTGCGTACATTTATAAAGTGCTGGTGCTCTAGATACAACATCTAGACAATAAGAGTGTTTTTTTGTGTTCAGGATAGGAGAGGAAAAAGGAGGGCTCATATTACAAGACCAAATGCTTTGAAGTTCTTGGGATGGTGTCTACTATGAAACAATAAGAAAACAGATATTCCCAAAATAGGGAGGCAACATTTTTCATTCAAGTCATTTTTTAGTTTTGCAATGAAAAGAATTATGTTATGTCCTAGACATCAATTTTTTAAGTTGTCGACTTAGAAATATTTTTAGTTAGGCATGGTCTTTAACATAAACATACGTGATACATGAGGCCACACATTACTGCTTTACCTATGAAAGGTACTGATGGCCTTGATTTCTTTTGTTATGGCATGATATGTTTGTTTGTGTTTTTATTTATTTTATTTGTTTTTGCATTTTATTTCCAAGATTTGCCTTGAGCTCTTAATCTCAAGAGTTGGGAACACACAGAATACTCCTAGATGATTTAAAAATAAAAAATATTTCCTTGCAAGGTTTTAGTGTTGCAGGGAAGTAAGTCCCTGGATTGCTAATCACTTTCCTGCTCACCAGTTAGGTCAGGAATATTTTGTAACTTTTTTTCTGAAATTAATCTCTGGATGTTTTCAAGGAGAATTGTTTGAAAGTCCTTCTTTTTGCCCTTGAAATCGCTGAGGCACTGATGTACAATACAAAAAGATGTCTAGGTGTCTGCAAGAGGTGCCTCAGGGCTCAAATTCTTATGCAGAAAATATGTACCCCAGGGGGAAGGTTAGCAGAGATGTGATCTCTCTGAGAATAACTAACTAAACTTTTTTTTTTCTTTTTTTGTGGTATATCTTTTTTTTTTTTTTTTTTTTTTTTCCTGGTACTCACTGTGTTAATATGTCATAACCTTTGGAAAAGGAATAAACAGCCTAACTTTTACTGGCCTACGGAGTCACACCATGTTTATCAAACACAGATGAGAATAGCTATAAATGTCTTGCTGTAACCTCAACTTTGGCTTTTATGGCCAAAGGTGTTGTGGAAGGGTGTGAAAAGGTTTCATTATAGCAAGCATGGATTCATTTGCTTCCCTTCTACCCATCACCCAAGGACTTCTGGCTGATTCCAGGGCCCATTCTTCACACTGAAGTTGCAGTTTGTTTCTGTTTGCATGCCAAAGAAGCAGAAGGGCATCTTGTGCTTTCTGTCCTTCCTTATCATTTTTCCAGTGCAGGTAGAAACCAGACACATAAAGCTTGCTTAGCTTTTGATTTAGTCCAACTGTGATAACCGTTTTTTTTTTTTTTTTTTTTTTTTTAAAATGTCTTCAGCAAAAGTTAAATTTTCTCCTAATAGTAAAGCACCAAAACACACAAACAGCTTAAAATGGTGTTTGGGGAATCTGATTCCACTGTGGGTAATGGCAGGAGGGATTGCTATGATAGAGTTGAGTCATTGAGCAGAAGTTTCTGATCTACTGGAGTGCAGCAGGTGGAATTTTTCTCTTTGCATTTTCATAGTCATTTGGGCACAAAAAGCTTCCAAACCATCCCCATTTTGAATGTTTCTACAACATCATTCTGTTCTTCTTCCTGTTTCTTAGTTAGAAGATGAAATTTTCTGCAGATGTCTAAATTCTTGGCTTAAATTCTTTCTTGCTAACCTTTGTTCCTTTTGTTTAATAGGGGATGATACTTTAAAGATGTGGGATATAAGACAATTTAAAAAGCCTCTTCATTCAGCTGAAAGACTGTCCAGCTTCTTTCCAATGTAAGTACTGTTAAGTTATTCCAGCTAGAAGAAACAGTGGTAGTTGTGCTGAGCAGGAGGGAGTATACCAGAGATGTTTCTCAATAGGTACTGAATAGTGCACAAAGAACTACACAGAGGAGACTGTGCAATAAGATTCTTGGCTATTTTAGGGCTTAACATTGCTTTAAAATATCTCCTATTTCATGTGATAATTCTTATCTCTCTTTGTTTTGTGCCATATTTTAATCTCATATATCTTATGCCTAATTAGATTAGAAACTTTTAGAAGGAGGCCAGTTCATTGCCTTATGTTTGTGTAATGAGATATATCAAGTAAGCCTCATTCCTATTTGGTCTATGATTAATTAAAAGAAAAATCTGGATTGAAAAGTAGACATAACATAAAGGTGCATGGTCTGAATTTAAGTTATAATGTTAGAATTGCTGATTACTGTCACTTGGTACTAAAGTACAGTATAGTAATGTATATTGCTATGTATTGTTTTTCATATTTTTATAGGTATTAGCTACTCTTCTGTACCTGTAGCACAGTCCTTCCTAGAACTCTAGAGACACTCTAAAGACACTCTAGAGACATTCACAATATACAATTTCAAAATAAGATCATAGAAAGGAAGGTTAGGGACAGATCAAATTTGAAGTCACAAGCACTCACTCTATTTTGTAGCATACAGGAAGAGTAAACACACAAACATTTTTGGCAACTATATAAACACAACTGCCATGCAGCACTGAAGAATGTATCATCAGCAAAAAGAGATTTCAAGATTGATTTATTTCTTATGAATGATTATAACCAGATTTGAAATGATTTTTTTCTGTTTCCTATGTGAAAAGTTCACGTGACTTTTGAGACGAAGAGACATTTTGCTAGGAGAGGGATTTTTATATTTTTATTGTTTTTGCCAGTTTTTCATATTCTATGCACAGCTGTAATTGTAAATGTGAACTGTGCCTGATAACTACAGTAATAGATGACAGCTGACAAAAGTTGTTTTTAAGCTTTGTGTTGAAAGGATTAACAAATAGAAAGGATTATTTGGAAGGAATTCAATCTATAAATTAGTTATACATTAATTACTGGTTTGCCCAGTATGATGATTTTCTTTTTTTCAACAGGACTGATTGCTGTTTTAGCCCAGATGATAAAATACTTGTCACAGGAACCTCTGTTAAGAAAGGTGGTGGCAGTGGGAAGCTGTTCTTCTTTGATCGGGGGACATTTCAGAAGTTGTACGAGATAGAAGTTACAGATGCGGTATTTATTTTAGTTTTCTTCTATCCGCTATTCCAAATATGAATGAAATCATATTCATATGCTTTTTTTCACCTTAGACACAGTAACTTTCTACTACTACTGTAATTATTTTTTCTCTCCATATTTAAGAGAATTATGATTACAGCTAGAGTGCTATTTTTGTTATTCTCCTTTCACTTAAATAAATAAATAGAAACTTTAGACAAGGTCTTTAAACTCTAAGAGACCTCTGCTCTCGTGTTATCAATGTGTTGCTTAATGATTGCTGTGCACCATTCTGGAGCTGGAAGCGAGACACAAATCTTAAAATTCTGACATACGAAGTTCTCATGATGAAGTGCAATTTTGTGATGACAAGCAATGCTGTTTGTCCCTGAAAATAAACTTATGACTGCTATAGTATGCATTTCAGAAAGCAGAGGTATTTCATTGTACAGAAGGAAAAAGCTTAATGTCATAGTTGCAGTGTAAATAAATAAACATATCGATTATAACATTCAGTAGTGGTAGGCGCTCAAACAGAATTGCAGTTGCTTAACTACGAGACATTCCCGTTAGTTACTAGAATCTGTCAACGAGCCAAATCTTTATTGTGTTATATTGTTGCAGTATATTGTTCCATCCTGCACTTTTTAACTCACCTCTTGAGCACAGTAGTCTTTCTTAGCACAACACGCTGAAGATCCGTGTGTTTTGAGCTCATTTAGACAGAATTTACATTTATATATACTTCTCTTTCCAAGTCTAAATTTCTAAATTTGCTCCTAAAGCAAATTCTACTTATGGATGCATTTTTTATATTCATCATTTCTGTGGTAGCGGTCTTGCAAATCAAACAATGAAGATCTCATGGTAAAGCAGAAAGCATGTGATTTTCTAGAGGAGGCATATTTCTATTTTAAACAGATATATTTAATATATAGGTTTTATACTACAGTGCAATTTTTATTCAGTACTAGATCATTTCTCCAAAGATAACATAAACTGGATTTAAAGTTTTCCTCCTGTGGAACATACCAGTCCTCAACTTGTACACATTTCTGAATGATGGTTTGTTTTAATTGTGTGTTAGTCTTGATTAATTGTTTCAGTTGTGGGTTTTGTTTTTGTTGTTGTTTGTTTTTTTCTGATACAAGTATCATAAGCAAGTGTTTATAGCTGTTTTCTGGGGGGAGAATTATGTGAATGACTCAGTATTCCCACTGAAACTCTCTGACAGATCAAAGAAAACAAACTACACAAGATAAAGTGAGGGAAGCAGATTCTTGTGGCAGCTCTTCTGTTCTGGTGCACAAGAAACAAAATAGCCTAAGCAACTCTATTCACAATGAATACCGATGCCTTACAGCTAAGCACCATGACAGTGTCTTCATTTGGTGGTGGTGAAGTTGGTAGTAGTGTACAGCAAGGTTACACTGAGGTTTAAGATTTGCTTTGAAATAGGAGGTCTGTTTACTTGCTGAGGTAGATAATGCAGTGGGAGAGTCCAGAAGATACTGTTTGCTATTGTTTTTTCTCAGAATTGTGAAATAACGTTCTCTTGCTTCAAAATGTGGAAGAGACACAGAGCTGAGAACCCGCAGCCGAAAATTGTTAGAAAGGCAAAATTATGGTTCCACAAGTAACTTCATCAGGGGCCACTTGTGCAGTAAAAATTTAAAAATGTATAGAAATCTCAGCAGGTTCATAATTGTTACACTGTAAATTTATATAGGTGTTTGATAATTATATAGTACTTTTTAAGACTTCTCAAATTACTTCTGCCTATGGAGTTTTAGTGCTGCTGTTTTTCTTCATCTGCAGTTATAAAATTTAAGACTGACATTGAAAGCAGATAACAGACTGCTTTGAATATAATATATCAAATGAAAATAATAGAAATAGATGAAGAATTGATACCTATAAATGCTGATGTTACAGCATAGTTTTCACTGAGCTCACATTAATAATACCTCTGTAATCACTGTCTAGCTTCCAACTTCAACACTACACATACAAGAAAAACACAGTTAAATAAATCAACCTAAACCTAAAGGAAGAAAAACTTCTGTAAGTGGTGTTTTAAAATCAAAGTAGTATGTTTTTTTCAAGATCTTTCTATTGTTTGTATCTCTGACTTTTTCTTTATTTTTTCTCAAATGGCAGTGTTAGATTAACTGTAAATGAAAAAAGCCATGCTAAAAACAAATGATGTTCAAAGATAATAGGCTTTTTTATTTTGTAAGCTGTATGTGCTATTTGTTGGAAAGATTGTTGGCCTATAAACTGATAGACTAATATCTTGTGTCTAGTTCATCAAAGCCCTTTTTTCAGCAGCTCAGTAATTATTTGATTTCTGTTTACCTCCTTGGATTTCATTGTTTCCTTATGCTCTCTCAAAGATACAGATAGAACAGTTTGTAAAATAGAGGTAAATACACACTGTTGTCTAAGACTTCATCTTCTGTAAGAAAATATCCTACATCTTTATCTTTTTTTGTATTATCTAGTGCTTAAATATGTAATTGCAATGTAGTTTTTAATAGACTTTATTTATATGAAGTTACGTTATGCTAATATGTGTAGTAAAAGATCACAAGTACAGTAGTATATCTCTCTACAAAGAGCTAGGGCTGAAAAATATTTTTCATTGATTTCACATGGAATTAGTCCAAATGGCTTAAGAAAAAGGACATCATTAGTCATTTTTTGGAGTATGAAATTAAAATAATAAGACTTCTTGTGAGCAGTTTTATACCAGCTTAGTGACAGAACATATATAATCAGAATAACAAAAAATGTACTGTGAAGAGAAAACGAATTATTAACATTTAGCTTTTTTGTTTTGTTTTGTTTCACAAGGTTTTTTTTAAGGAATTTTTATTAAGCTTAGAAAATTGAAAATCAGCAAAGAGCAGTAAATAGCTAGTAAATTTACCAGCCTAGTAAACACCCAGTGCAATTGGCCTGTGAATGAACCTGGGAAGTAATGGGTGAATATTTAATGGGCAAGTTTGACCAAAGCTGTGTCTGACATTCCTTTCCATCATGCTTCACAAATCTTTTTTTCACCTTTTCTTTCAAGTTTTCATGGGAATCCATTACTGCGTCAGAGCTGCTGGAGTGAAACCTTGTGATTTGACTAATAGACTAACTGTCTGATTAGTCTCTGCTCTTGTGGCTGGATATAGAATATTAATTTGTTTTCCATTTCACATTAGGGTTGGGGTATTTTTTTGGTCACAGCCTGTGACTAGTCATTTTAGTCACACTCTTGAATGGCATCCCACTAGTAGCCTTCTGAGATAAATAGCAATACTTTTTGAAGAAAAGCTAATAAACACAGGTAGTTGAAAGTGGTGCAGACCATGGGTTCTTCCTTGCCGGTAGCAGTGTGCCTGCATAATAGGTGAATAGTGCAGAGTGGGCAGAAGAGAACAGAAGTATTGCATTTCCAGCTACGCTCTTCTGACTCCTGTGATCTGTGACTTGGAGATATCTTGACTCAGACATAGGTATTTTAAAAGTAAGAGCACTCAGTGGATTTTTCTTTCGTGAGTTTATCAAGGAATGAAGCATCCATGTTGCAGGATAATGGCAGGGTCATTTACTTGCTGCAGATTAAGTCAAAACTCTGTGATCGGAACTGCCTTTCCCACTCTTACGAGGTTGATGATGGTTTTTGTACAGTGCTTCAGCCTTACTCTGGTACAATGTCTACAAGAGTGATTGGAAATGATAAAACTTTGTATTATAAACATGGTTGTGTATGCTGAAATCCATAGAATTCTTCTCTTAACAAAAATGAAGCTTTAAAAAACAGGTCTTCATCCTGCTATGCACATGCGTCTTTTTGCTATTTTTTATGTCACTGTTTCTGATATTTTGTTATAACAGTCTTGGTTCTTTTACCCTCACCTCAAATATCCACAAGAAAATGTTTAAATTAAACATTTTATAGGTTTATATTAAAGAAGGTCCTGCAGTGGAATTGCAGAGGGACTGGGATAGGTTGGATCAATGGGCAGAAGCCAGTGGGATGAGGTTCACCATGGCTAAATGCCGGGTCCTGCACTTTGGTCACAACAACCCCATGCAGTGCTACAGGCTTGGGGCAGGGTGACTGGAAAGCTGTGCAGAGGGAAAGGATCTGGGGGTGCTGGTTGATGCTCACCTGAACATGAGCCAGCAGTGTGCCCAGGTGGCCAAGAAGTCCAACAGCATCCTGGCTTGGATCAGGAATAGTGCAGCCAGCAGGACCACAGAGGTGATTGTCCAGCTGTACTCAGCTCTGTTGAGACCGCACCTCAAGTACTGTGTTCAGTTTGGGCCCCTCACTACAGGAAGGACATCAAGGCCCTAGAGTGTGTCCAGAGAAAGGCTATGAAGCTGGTGAAGGGCCTGGAACAAAAGTCCTGTGAGGGGCGACTGAGGGAACTGGGGCTGTTTAGTCTGGAGAAGAGGAGGCTGAGGGGAGACCTTATCGCTCTCTACTACTGCCTGAAAGGAAGGTGTGAGGAGCTGGGGCTCAGCCTCCTCTCAAAGGTAACTAGTGATAGGACTAGAGGGAATGGCCTCATGTTTCACCAGGGGAGGTTCAGGTTGGAAATGAGGAGACATTTCTTCTCAGAAAGAGCAGTCAGGTATTGGAACGGGTTGCCCAGGGAGGTGGTGGAGTCACCGTCCCTGGGGATGTTCAAGGAAAGGTTGGATGTGGTGCTTAGAGACATGGTTTAGTGGGTGACATTGGGGGTTGGAGGGCAGTTGGACCAGATGTTCTTGGAGTTTTTTTCCTACCTTAATGATTCTATGATTTATAAGGTTTCATCTTTCAGAATGTATGTAATGGACTCTCATTTTGTAGTGGAAGGGAGGTTTCATTACTAGGCACCAGTCAAGGAGGATTTAATCGTAATTCTTGGGTTGATTATGCAAGTATGAGATCTTCATGGGAACCAGTTATAAATACCTAGTGTATGGGAAATAGAGTTGGGTACACAACATTTTCTGCAATGTTAAATTAATTTTAAATAGCTGTGAACAGCCACTTGAATCACTCTCACATGTCTGTCATTCATTTGTTTGTCTGGTTCAGACATATCAACCAGTAGCTATCCTTATTAGAAGCAAGATTGATTTTGGCAGCAGTAGAGCAGTCATTTTCCCCATATGGAAGGGAGATAAAGTACACCCCGTTACTGCCAGGCAAGAGTGGGCACTAAAAAAGTTTGTACAGTTACAGAAATTGCTATTTTTAAATCAAAATGTGAATACTAAGTAAAAAAAAAAAATAAATAAAAAATAAAAAAATGATGAGGTTATGTATATTAAAATATGAAATGTGCAAATTTTTAAAAAATTCCCACAGGTTTTTTTAGATAAGCAACCATCAAAAACCATGTATATATGGTTGTTTTGAGAAACCAATTTCTATTAGGAGATCTCTTAAATATTTTCTTAGTTTTTCAAATAAAAGTTAAAATATTAAGTACTTCTGAAAATCTCTCCAAGGGACATTTCAGGAAGGTCTTTTGAGATTAACTGTAAATAAACCTTCATTTTAGCTTAAAGAATTAAAAGGAAAGAAGGAATAAGGAGTATGAAACTTCTAGTACCCTTCAGGCACAGTTGATATAGGATTGCAGTATTTCTTTACTTGACCTCAAATGATATCATCTACTATTTATAAGGTGCATTAATGTGGTAAAGGACTTTTCCACTGTGGTCTGTTTCACGAAGATTTAAAGTTTTTGAATGTAAGAAAAATTAATTCTATTAAGTTCTGAGAGAGATAAGCATGATGCTACTTTTTGTTTGTTCAAGTCATTCTTTTCAAGTCTGTTAAATTTTCGTGCACAACATTTACTGTAAAATGTGAACCATGGAAATGTTTTCTTTTTAAGTGAGGTAACTTGTCAATTTTCATTCTCTGCTTTCATATATGTAAACTCGGTGTGGTCCTTCCATTCTTATATCCTGCAGCAGCACTTAATTTGTTTTAGGGGAGCTGTCACTAGAGGTTTGAGCTGTGTGAGAAAGATAAACTGTGCAGCTTTCCTCACTGGTTGTATGTGAGGGTTGTCTGCCTCTGCAATACACAGTGCTAAAAATGTGGCTGTAATTCTCACAGAGCAGGTGCTTGAAAATATTCTGCCTTGCAATTATAAGAAAAGCTGTTTGCCACCTTGATTTTAAGTCCTTTTCTGTTCCTCAAAAAAAAAAAAAAAAACAAAAAAAAAAAAAAAAACATTATTCAGTAGCACATTTCACTTCTAACAATGTTTTATAGCTGTAGCTTGAAAGGTACATGATGCAGCATTGCTATCCATATGTTTTACATTGGGATCCTGTTTTAAATTATTAGCCTCTGAAAATGTTTTTAAAATATTTCTGGTTTCTACATAGAAAATTGTAAATTTTATCCATTTCTGATCCCTTTCCTATTGAATGTTTCCACACATTTTTAAAGTCATATTTCACAAGGGAAAAACATTAGTGTTGTTTCCTCTACTACTGCATTCTCATGAGTATTTTAAACCTAATGATAGCAGGTCACTACGTTCTAGATACTCCCTAACCTACCACCTTATTTATTATACTTGGCTCTTTTTCTTGGATAAGCACCAGGAGAGTCTCAAATCTGAAGATTTTTGCAATTGGGGTTTAAAGTATATTTTTTAATATAACATTAGAATGTTTTTATTGTGTAAGCAGCCCTTTTTTTGGATCAGAACATGCATAGTATCAACATGTGGGTGTTAGCCATCTTTTTGCCCAAAAGAAGAAAGGCAGAAGTAAACTGATAGCATTTGTTGTTTAGCTTTGCAGACATTTGGAAATGGCTTAGTTCTAAAACTGTTATTTGATCTTTTTTTTTTTTTTTTTTTTTAAATTAAAAATACAGCAGTTTTGTAAGAATTATTCAGTCTACATTTTTTTCCTTCTGTGGGTGCAGCCAGGAGGCAGACCAGCATTTTCCAGATCCAGCAGAATGGCAATCCAAATTGTTGGCTTCTGGGTCACCACAGTGCTGTAAGACACCAGCAAAAAGAGATTGCAGAGCATGCAGTAGGAATTTATGTCCTGAGCAGCATTATCTTTCTATGATCCTTATGGCAAAATTTCTGTTGTTCTTGAACAGTAGCAGACAGCTAATGTAGTTGACATTTCATGCAGACCTTCTTCAGAGAAATCAAGGTGACTATAGAAGATAGAAAGACCTATCATATACAAGCCCTCCATTTTTATTCTAACTTCTGTCATCTGATTTTACTTGCCATTGGACCTATTAACACTTTTGGACCTATTAACACATTGGACCTATTAACATCTTTATTAACACTCCCTGATTATTATGTAGAAAAAGCAGTATTTCTGTGGGCAAGATTGCCATTATCTTTGGATAAAAATACAGAGTTTCTGATTAATGTTTTGAATTTTCCCATCAGTTCCAATTGCATAGAATTGGAGAGAAAATATGTCGTTGTACAGTTGGCTACAACTGTGCTGCAACATTTGCTTGAAAACCTTTTAGGCCTGTTTCTGAACTTTATAGAATATGAAGCATGGGATGGAGGAAGTGTTTCCTTCTGAAGCCTCCAGATCTTAAAGATGGGCAGGAATAGGTTTGCTGCTTTTTAAGTGATAATGTATACAGGCCTGCACTGCAGCCCAACATCATAAGATTTTGTTGTATATAAATTCTTGCTGAATTGTATTTCGTAACCACTTGCAGAGAAGTTTTTAATCTATGAAAATCAGTCCACTTTGAATATGCCTATGAAGATTTGGATGAACACCAGATATGTATCCCCCAATAACAGCAATCTAAGTATCTGAGGTTTTTTATTAGAGCTGCGTACACCTTCATTAAAAAAGGAAAGGCTTGAATGCCACTGCATTAATATATTTCCTAATTGCAAAAGTTGCTTAAAAGCAGCAAGTAGACAGAGACAAAGATGGGGGAACAGTTGTTGAAGGATTTTGTGTTATTGGGAAGCTGTCTCTAGCTGTTAGAATACATTTTAATGTTTTATTTAAGGACATAGAAATCTTTTGAAATAAGTATTTTATTTATGTATTTATTTATTGGATACGACTTTGTACATTTCCCTTCACTTTTGGGAAGAGGCATCACTGAAGTGATTGAACTTGCTAGAACTATGGAAGATCAGGTTGGAAGGCACACTGAGATTTGATCCCTCGCTCCAGCACAAGCTTGAAATTGTTTATCCTTTTCAAATATAAAGATAACTTAATGTAACTCTAGGCTTAGGTAATGGGTAATGATAATTTAAATGGTAATTATTGTTTCTTAAAAATACTAAGAAGCCAGTAAGGCTTCCTAAGTAGTAGTATATATGTTTTAAGCTCCTACATATTTAGAAGATATTGCACTCCACAAACAATTCTTCATCAGGAATACATCAAGTGTTTTTATAGCATCAAAGACAGAAGCAATACAAACACGTTGCATGTGTATTTGCACAGCATTTGCAAACTGGGGTTCTTTTTTCTTTCAGAAATGTCAGAATTTGTAAAAATACAGTTTAAATAAATATTCAGTTCAGTCAGAAAAGCCCCATTTGTCTGCTGCTGTAGTGACCTGTGCTCACAGAGTTCGCGACAACAGTCAGAATGTAATTTTACATGTTCAGGTTCTTCCCTGCTGACATGCTGCTTATCTGTCTATCTGGACAGCCAAGTGCAGCAAATCTTGAGCAGCACTGTTCAAACAGCATACCGTCGCATACCGTCATGGCCACTGAAGCAGAGCTTGCACATAGGAAAGAGAAGTTTTGTTTAAGTTTTTCTTTTTGTAACTGAAAATATTTTCTCAGAACAGCAACTCTTGCTGTCACTATGCTGTCTGCGTTGCTACAGGACAGATTCTGAAGGAATTATTAGAGTAAGGCTAGGAGAGGGAGAAGATGCAAGGCAGAGTATAGGCTGTGTTTGTTTCTGTTTTATCCCTGTTCAGTGTTTAAGCATCACCTGATCTTTTAAACCAAGATTCTGAAGATCTGTCAGACAAGTCTAGGAGCTGGTATCTGCTATATCATTCTGCACTAGGAGTATTTTATTTGGCTTCCAGAACCCTTTATCCTTGAACTGCAGAGTTTTGTGTAAGTAGCCTAACATACTGTAACATAGATCCTCTCTGTGTTGCTCCATTTAGTTTTCTGTTTTTCTTATATAGCTATTTTGGCCACTGTAGGCTGCAGGGGATTCACCTGACCAAATATAGATGTCTACAGCTGATCCAGTCACCCTGGGCTCCCTTTCTAATACGCAGAGAAAATAAACACATCTAGACTGTGATTATCTCACACTAAAATAGATATCTACAATAGGTTAGATGAAGGTCACCATAATATATGCTTATTTCTCTCCATTAACTGTAAAGGGAGTGAAAAGCTGTGGACATTTGAAGAGTAGACCTGTAAAGATTAGAGTTGTAGACATCTGAAGTTTGGTGAGGTAAGTCTTACCTATGATCTTTGCTTCCCTCTGTTGGTGTTCTCTCCTGTGAAAGCACTGGAACATTTCACCTCTCTTGCTCTGACCTTATCAGTGGCAAAGTTAGACAATAGGTTACTTCTGCACTCATTTCTATTGATTTAAGGATTTATGACTGTAGGAAAGTTAAAGCAGGACAGGAGAAAATCCTGCCATCACATGAAGGGATTGTGCTAGATGAGATTCAAGTGTAAGCTCTCTTACTTGCACCTGATTTCCAAACATAATTGTCAAAACAATTAATTGTCAAAGACTGAAGTGAAGAGAAATAAAAATTTAAAAGGTTTATTCCAAGAGTGCATAGCTAATGTGTAAACGTGTTTTTCTTTTTCTTCCCTGCATGGCAGGAGGATCTTTACCAGTGAACTTCAATAAGCTGGTGCATTATCAGAAAATGCACTTCAGATGAAATGTTCAGTTTCAAAGACAAATGTATGGTATTTAACCTTAAAACTTAACTGTCTTCAGGGAGAAAGGGTTGATTCCAAAGAAAACAATGTGTGGTTGAGAAACAGTAAGACCTCCTTAAGGAGGCAAAAGAAATTAAAACATCATTGTAAAATATGACCCCATCTAAATTTACTTTTCATTTTGCAGTAGCGATGAAAGAATATAGCCCCACTGAGCTGAGTGTTGCAGAAGTGTATGGTGATTCCAATTTATGCCAAAAATATGTCCTTGGAATGTTTTGAAAAATGGTGAAATTTGATATCATGCCAGTCATGCAACAAATGATGACCTCGGTACTCCAGGAGATCAGCATATGCATAAATACAGGCACAGAACTGTATCTGTTTAATGAAATTTTGCTAAAAAAAATAAAAATCAGCAATTATCTTGGGTTTTCTGTACATATAAAAGTAGTTGGATGCTGGATTCTGTTGGATGGTGGTTAAACTTTAGACTGAAATGCAAAAAGAAAAAAAAAAGCATCAGCTCACAGACATGTCAAATGCTAGGAATAAAAGAAGACAGCAATGGAGGGAAACCTTAATTTTCCCTAGCTGTCTTGCAAGAGAGTGAAAGAGGATAGAGGTGAATACTTTCTAGAGACAATCTCCATATGCACTCTCCTTATTTTGTTGCATAACAGGCAACCTTACATTTTGGTAGGTTAAAAAGATACTGGTGAGATTAAGTGACTCTGTAATGTGGTAATATTTGCAGGTGTAAGAATTAATATTTAGGTAAAGGCCATACATACTCTGCATTTTTTTTTTTTCTCTTGTTACGCTTTATATATTTTTTCTGTAGTGGCTTTCCTCTTATAGTAGGAAATTCAGGGGTATATTAAATAATTCAGGGAAACAGAAAATGTGGCATGAATCATATAGTCATATATAAGTCGTATAAAAGCTGTTCTGCCTGTTCAGTACTCTGAAGAAACTGCCTGTAGTCAGACAAAAGCCAGGTCTACTGGCTATACAGCAGGGGAGAAGTGGGAGTGACCTGGTAATAACACTGGCTTGATCATCTCATGAAACCTTGCCCTCGTGTTGATAGACCAACTTGGCAAGCCTTGCTCCAGCTGTGTCTGTCCTTAATGCCCCCAGCCGATTGCTTTACTTTCCTGTTTGAGGTTTGTCCAGAGGACAAGGGGAGTGTCAGCCCAGACTGCCTCCCCCTGTGCTGGGTGGCTGCAGGAGCAGAAAGCTGGAAGAGTTTTTAGGTCTCTAGAAGAGCGTTTTCTCTCCCTCAGTAAGGAGCCCTTCTTGGGCCCTTGGGCCCTTCTTGGCAGCTGGGGTTGTAGGGAAGCTCTTATTACTGTGCCAAGTAGCGGAGCTAGGAAAGGAATAGGAGACTACAACAGGTATGGGAAAATCTGTAAATTACAGAAGAGAGTGGGAGGTGGGTGGTCTGCAAGGGGAGCAGACCTGTGCAGCAGAGAGAGAGAGAGAGAAGAGGGGAGAGAAGAGGGCCATACTAGCATCCCTGCTGAAGCTCCTCATAACCCTGATGAACTGCCACATGTGAAACCTCTCTGACCCTTCCTAGTACCTCTTGCTGGAATTTATTAGCCTTTCCTCACCTTCCTCCCTGCAGCCTGCACAGATCCCTCTCAGACTGCTCATCCCGTCATGGGTCTGCTCAGTCTGTGCTGTAAGATGAAATGTTTTTACTTGAAGAATGGGCCAGGGAACTGAGTTTTGCCACAACTGCTGCAGTCTTCAACTGACTTTATAACCAAAGATCCAGGAGAATTCTTTCAATCCTTGACATCAGTCTGCAGTTCTATGACCTTACCAGCCTCATGGTTTCATCACAGTGGTAAATTTTCCAGTCCTATGCAACAAATCATTTGAAATCTTTTCTTGCTGACCTTGTAAAATGCCCTCTCTGTATTGTTTACCCCTGTAGGGGTGTTAGCCCAAGTGTTCTGGACAGTTTCAGTTGAGGTAATTAGCTTTTACTTGCTGAGAAATCTGTTTCAGTTATTATTCACCTTGCCTATTAAATATGAGTATATTTCTAGGCCAGAGTAAATGTTACATTCTATGTTACAGATAATCCTGTTTCAGGCTTCAGCATCACATTTAGAGGCCAGTCCTGTCAAAGGACAGTTACGTGCATAGTCCCATAGTTGCCTACTGAGCTAACCCAGATGGAAAATAACTTAACAGAAAAATCATGTGGTGTAGTTTACTGTTTACCTGCACCAGCAGCTCTGCCAGTGTGACACAAAGAGAAACAAGCAGGTGAGAACTGACTGTCAGGGCTGAGGCTATGTAGGAGCCTTCCCAGAACTGCACGTGAACTGGGACTGTGCTTGTCTCAGAAGAAGTGAAGGTAGAATAGCACACGAGGAAGAAGGTGTATAATCACCTTTGCCTGCCACCTTTCTTTGTATTCCAAGTTTTATGTTGAAGATTACCACCTACTGTTAAGTTCTTACATTATTACACATACATTTTCTAAAACTAAAAACTTTATTTTCAAAGAATTGGGAGCTTGAGGTGTATATAGTGCTTAGTTTAAAAATTAAGTAAAAAAAGAGCATTCAGGTAATTGAATTCAGGTAATTAATTAAAGATGGTAAGGCTAGCTTTAGGCAGTTATTTAAGGAAGTTAACCTTTTAATCTGGATCCCACTGAATCTGTCCTGACTTCTTTCACAGTGACAATGAAGCACTTTTTCTGTTAACATTTTTAATGTTCTCCTTGCCTAATTTCACAAAAATATTTTCACAATCTTCTCCCATTATTTCCTAAGGCAGGCTAATGCATTTGTATATGCAATAGAGCTTGCCAAAGCCTTTTCAGATGGATTTCATTTGAAGAACTTAATCTGTTTACAACAACAGAAGTACCAAACAGATTTTGAATCATTATCACTAATTGTAATTTGTAAGTGCTGTATTTTAAGGTAGATTAGTCTTATAGTTACAAAGCTGACCAGCTCAGGTCCACTGATAAAATTTTGAGTACTTTTATGACAGGCTTCCAGGACTTCATCCTCCAAAGATGTGCTGTCCAAAACCTCCAACCATTACAGAAATCTTTTTCTTTTTCTTTTTTTTTTTTTTTTAATGTTGAAGATGTTTACATGATGATGCAGTCTGATTTTTATTGTTCTTAGTTGTTAGAATAAGACATAATTTTCCATTTGCAAAGCTGAGGGATGACCTAGAATTTTATGATTTTCAGAACCTTCCTAGCTTTTCATTTGTTTATGCTTTAATTGTTTTAAAAAACAGAAACAAGTCTTTAAGTGTTGAATGGTGGAAACTAGAATTAGTTAACTGAATTTGTAACTCTGGTATTTGTGTTTTCTGAGACTTGATGCTGGCATCCGCTGAATTCTGTAAATTGGTACTTGTGGTTAGGCAAGTCTTTTGCAGTAGGTTTTCAAGAAGTACTGTCAGGCAATTTGATTCCATGTTTCTGTTTTATTTCTCTGAAAAAGCATGAGACCACCTTGGCAAGTGCAACAAGAGCTTGCAGTCAGCTTTTAACTGCTGAGGTTGTTGCTTCTGGCCTGAGCTCTTATCTCAAGGGATGCATCTGGAAGTGTACCTTAAGTACCACCTTGTTCATTTGGGGTTCCATTGCAGGACATGACCTAAAAACGAAATGAGCTATTCTTAAAAATCATTATATAAATTGGAATTAGTATTCAACATAAATCCCCTTTCCATCTTTGAGAAGCAGAAAGTGGGAGCAAGAAGCTCATGTACTGAGCAACCTGCTGTAGTTGGCCCTGCCCAGAGGAGGGGGGGTTGAATTAGATGATCTTCAGAGGTCTCCTTCAGCATCTACCATTCTGTGATTCTGTAATGTCCAGTATCAGTAGGTGGGTATGTGCCTATGTGCATAGGCAGATCAGGCCAGGGAAACAGTTGTTTTCCTTCTATAAAGACACTTACTTCCATAGAAAGCTGTGAAGTAGGACCTTCTTTGACCTGGAATTTGATGTTTCACATTTCCAGTGATAAAGATGCCTACCTGAGTTATTTTAACTATACACAGCAGGAAAGTTAGTGGTAATGGCAGTGAAATGCTATCTTTAGGAATCAGTTATTTTTGTATGATGAATATTCCCCTTCCCCCCTCACTCTCAATGTTAAAACCTAATCTACAATGATCCCTCTTTTATACAGTTGTTTAGAATTTTTACTTCTTTAGGATTATGTGATTGGGAAAGATTAGTAGGATTCAGTTCAGGAATTCAATATTTTGCTCTTTTTAAAGTATTGCCTGTTTCTAAAATAGTCCGAAAATCTCTGTAAGTAGTTTTCATTATTTCTTATAAAGTAGGTTTATATGCCAGTGGCTTAGTGAAATTACTTGCATGTTCATAGCTTGTATTTGTTTAGTTTTTAACAAATTATATTCTGGGGACGTTTTACAGTTTTAGAAGATTTATTGTGCTGCATTTTATGGCAGTTTCTTCTGCCTGCTCTGGAGCACGTGCCATGGTGGTTTTAAGTGTGCTGTGGATGTTTGACAAGTTAAAAACTTAGCAATCCCCATCAGTGCTTAGCCACACTGTCTCAGGCTTTGTTTTTGTTGGCTGGTATCCAGTACCATGCTATAAAATACATTTACTTGACAGTAGAAAGTGGAGAACCACATTAACTACAAAGTTTTAAAAGGCTGGCTAAACACATGCAATAAATATTAATAAAAGAAAAGGCCACCCACCTTTGACCTGCAATGCTTGTTATTAGCTTTGTATGTTTTAGAATTACAGTAACATTTTGAGTAATAGCATTACATAACACTATGTAAAAATCTCTTATTCAAATGAAGCGACTTATTAACAACCTTGTATTGATTATTTTGTTATCTTGTGGCAGGGATTATACTGCATTGCCAGAAATTAGCTTTTTTTTTTTTTTCAGATAACTCTGAAGTATAAGTTTTTTGCCCTTTTGTTGTCTCATAATAAATAAGCCAGATGTATTTGTACGTGTAAGTATGGAGAAAGTATAATTTGTATGTGTTTACATGTAATAGGCAGGATGTTTTATAGAGCAGCCTTGTAAAGACTGATCAGTTGATTCATGTAAACTCATCTCGATAATTTTTTTTTTCATTTATACAAGAATACCAAGCAGAAAAACAGTTCTAAAATAAGGCATCCTTCATCTTGTACTAAAATGAAAATGTAATTCATGATGGCTGAGTGGGCTTCAGATTTTTTTCCAGTACTTTTTATGTTAAATGCCTTGTAACATTCAAAAAAAAAAAAAAAAAGAAAAAGATATGTAAACCAAACCAGAGACAGGAAGGAATGTGAAGTGGGAAGAGTGATAGAATGATTCACCATTCAATAGAGCTTATACATAATCATTCTCTTCTGATTACGTGGTTGTCACCTCCAAAGTTAAAGGGCTTTGTTTCATTTGCACCCTCTTAAGTATATTTTTGCTTTGTTTATTTCTCTGGGTAAGACATCAGTGGTTTCCATGTTGTGAATTTCATGTACTGTGTTATGTAAAATAAATGAGTAAATAAACTACAGATACTTTCATGATAGGTGGATGTATGTGGCTGAATATTGAATTAGTTCATTTTGAAAAGTCTATATATTTTTTTTAAAGGTAAAGGGAAAAAAAGGCTAGAAAAAAACAACATTCAGTGAAATGTTAACACAATGATGCATAGTGCTAGTTCTGGATACAGTTATTACACAGCTAATGAAAACACTGTCAAAACATTGTTATATATCTAACAAACAGTTGTTACAGGGTTTTGGTTTTTTTTCTTTCAGTTAGATGCACATATAATTTTTGTTAGTATTGAGTTGTGCTGTCCTTCAAGGCAGGTTGTGACCACTTCTTTGGCTCTCTCATAAATCATGGCAGTCTTGCAGTCTTTCTGGGTTGACCTGCTGATTCTGATTTAGTGCAGTGATCAGTCACATGGAGAAGCACTCTGGATGTATAAAAGAACAGTACTATTAATGTCTGAAAATGACTTGTACAGGCTAGAAGGGTGACAGAGCTGTGAGACATAAGCTTCAAATACCAAGTTTTCCTCGATCTTTAGGCGGAAAAAGATCCAGGAGTGAATATCAGACATTTGTCTGTTCTGCAGTCAGCAAGTGAAAGGTCAGCACTGTGTGAAAGAAAAATAGATAACAGAAGGAACAGGGTGGAAAAATTAAGGATTAAAAAGAAAAACTCAATTCTCATGAAGGCTTGTACTGCTATATCTGAAGCACTTCATTGTTCTCCTTCAAATCCTGTTTAGTGTTCCATTTCTATTATGCCCATGAAGACCCTGGAGCAGTTAGCCTATGCAAACCACTGTTTATTCTCACTACCGCCCATTTGTACTTCCTTCTCTGCCTACATCCATGTGTTGTCACTCCTTTTACATTGTGTTCTGATCTGGAGAAGAACTTTTACTCATTCAAGTAGTCACATTCATTCATGTATTCAAGCTTGTTATGTACTACGATGTGGGATCTGCTTTTTGACAAGATTAATATTAATTCTAAAATCTAAATGAAAGACCAGCTGTCAATATGTTGCTTTATTTCAGAGTGTTGTGCGTTGCCTTTGGCATCCCAAGCTGAATCAGATCATGGTTGGTACAGGAAATGGATTGGCAAAAGTGTACTATGATCCTGTTAAAAGCCAGAGGTATGTAATAGTTAGTAGTTTATAATTAAGAAGATTTCTCAAACTTACCCTGATGCTATAATTATACATAGAGATGAGAAAAAGATGAGTTAGTAGCATTTGTTTTGCAGTTTTAGCTACTTAGTTACAATAAAAAAGGAAGAAAAAAAACAAAAACAACACAAATGTTTGTACTTGAAAAGCAGTGCATTTTCCTCCAGTCTCTTTGTGGTGCTGTATGCTGGCAGTTCTACCTGAATTTACAAACACTTCCATTCTTGAATTGTATGAAATTTTCTGTAAGAATAACCAGCCTTTCATTTGACCTCTTGAAGGCTGCTGAAATTGTGCTATTGAAAGGCTACTTATTGAATGTAGTAATATTTTTGTTATATTTTATTTTTTATGAAGTACAAATGTTGTTTAGAAGCATTAGCTTAAGCTTCCCAGTCTGTGAAGTAATGTTAGAAGACTCAGTTTGAGACCTTGCCATCTTTCCCACCCTCTCCTGTCACGTGTGGATTTTGCCTGTGTATCTAATGGAAAGGTGGCAGTGATTCATCAGAAGGTGACTTGTCAGCTTCGAATGAAAAGAAGAGGATTTAACTAGTCTATAAATACTTACACAATTAACTTGCTTTTACCCTCTGAATTGTCTGAGGTACTTCCTTCCTTATCAGCTGAGGAAAAATGCATACTTCATATATATACTGAGTTGTATTATATGCCCTTGACTTCGTTTCGCTTGCATCCAAAAGCATACTGTATTATAATTCATAATTCTGGATACTTACCATGGCCTGGAGATAGGAATATGAAAATAAATTCTGGTTTATAAGATTGTTTGAAATAAGAATTATTTTTCTGTTCTTTCTCAGTTTAGAGAACAGAAGAGAAGTTGGTCAACGTCGTTTGTTGACTCTCTCCAGAGTGCAGCCTGAGTCCCCTATGTAAGGACTACAAGAGCCCTAGCTCAGTTGCGTACCCAGTTTCATTCCTAGTACTTACAGTAAAAATGAAAATAATACCAGTTTAAATTAGTCTTGCTGCCACTAGGCTTCTGCAGAATTTCCCAATACGCTGTTACAAACTCCTCTGACTAGATAACTACCAACAACCCAGGCTGCTTAGGAAGGGAACAAGGAGCAAATCATTGCCAATATTTGGAGAGGAGCACTTCCTGTGTGCATGCATACTGTGGAGAAATGAAGTGTGATATTAATCTTTCACCCATACTTCCACCAGTCATATAAACTGATCTGTAATAAAAGCACTAATCTTGTTGCCTTCCTTCACATGTGCATGGACATACCAAGGTATACACAGTCATGAATATTCAAAGTGCTGTATAATTTAGTTGAGAATATGTCTTGAATAAAAAATGGTTTGTATTTGATATAAACTGACCAACTGAACTGCTGTGTTTTCTCCTAGGGGAGCAAAATTATGCGTGGTTAAAACAAAAAGAAAAGAGAGACAAGCAGAGACTCTTACTCAGGATTACATTATAACACGTAAGGAATTTAAACATCTCTTTATATGAGCATTCTTAGCTCTTTCTTAGTTATTGTATTATTTGCAGATGATTTACTTTTATGTTTTCTCCTCGAAATAGTTGCAATCATTCCTTAAGTATTGAGTGCTACATACAAATGTATTAATAGCCCTGCAAAACTGAAGAGAAATGTATTGGGTATGCCCTGTAAAATTGTTAATGATGGTTGTCTTCTAGATTCTGGTGCAAGTTTCATGCACCAGAAAGGACAACTGCTTTGAAAAGTTGGGATGACTCTTGCAAGTGTTTTGTATTTTAAAAAACAAACAAACAAACAAAAAACCAACAAAAACAACACCCTATGCTCCGAAATTATTTTCTTCCTTTATTGAATCTTCAACTTTACTCAACTAAATTGGTGAATTGGTAAGTAGAGATGAGTTGAAGAAGCCTTCTTTCAGGATTTAGAACTTGCCTAGAGATGCTAGAGATGCATGGGTTTTCAAATAATTAAAATATCCTTCCAGCTTACCAATTGTTCTTCTCTAAGACCTCATGTTCATACTAAGACTCATTGACACATAAAAAATAGTTATTGTTGTTACTGTAGAAAGTTTAATGACCTGCATTTTCCCAAGGTCAAATTTATAAGGGGATGAGGGAATTGAGAGATTTTGGCCCTCCCAAGTAGTGCTGCCCTATGTAGTGTTTCCTCATGAGAAGTGAGAGCAATCACGTGGTTGTGCTGTCCTACTTCTTTTCTTCCTCTTCCAGATCTATGGCGTTGGGATCCAGCTCTGTTTTCCAGTAGACCTGGTCTTAGATAAAACATTTGTTATTTAACAGAGAAGTAGGTTGGCAGCATAGTAAACAACATTTAGAATGAGAAAGTCTGGGCAATGTTTAGAATGAGAAAGTCTGGGGAAAGTAGCAAGGTCTCTGTCTAGACACTTCAATTCTAGGTTCCGGTCTCAAGCACCTTCCAGCCACAGCTGTCTCCCGCTTACCTCACTGTGGCAAATGTGCAGCTCCACTTTTTGGGCTGCAGTAGGTGAAGTTGTAGCTTGTGTAGACAAGGGGAATTTATCTCCTCTGGGTGCCCTTCGCACTCCATCCTTACTATAACGTTGTTTGTATCAGTACACAGTCTATTGTCTAAATACTTTGTGTGTGTTGTGTTAATGTTTATATTGTAAAGAGCTCTTGTGATTTTTTTTTTTAATTCTGCTTAAAATTTGATGCAACTTGTGTATCCCTATGTATCCAGTGATATTTTTAAATGCCATTCAAAGATACACAGATTTAAATTCAGGTCCCAAGTATGCAACGTTGCAGAACTTTATCATTGAGTTTTAGCTGTTTAACTGTATCTTCCCAGATAATTTTGAAACCAAATGAATATACTTTATATACAGGAAAGCAGTAAAAATGTTTTTGAGCTGGTAGTGAAGAGCACCTAAGGATTTGCTTTACAAATTGTTGCATGTTTTGGAAATTTTCCAGAGGTTATATTTCTTTCTTTGAAGCTTGCTGATAGAACTAGAAAGAACTGAAGATCTCAGAAATCCTTTCCAAAGTGAACCAACCCCTTTTTCATCTTCCTCTGCTCGATTTTTTTTTTTTTTGAACTTGTAGCTGCTCTTTAGTCTTAGGATTGCCTATAATAGCAGCTTAAAATGCAATAATATTTTCTGAGAGATTAAGTATTACTTTTAAAACACAGGAATATGCAGCTTGAGTTTCACTTGGACAGCCTTTACTCCATGTGGTAAAAGCTTGGATCTGTGCATTAGTCACCTGAGATGCTCTATGCAAGCCAATCAACCTCATTGCTTTGAAATGCCTGGGACAATTTATTGTTGTACTTTATGAAATCTGCAAAAATAAAACCTAAACACGTATTCCCAAAGATCTACTGCTGTGTCATATGGCTGTGACTTTACATGGTGTAATAAATTGAGCAGGCTTCCATAAGTAAGCTGGAAAATCAAAGTGAGGTCTCTGGATGCTGACTTCATTTTTTCCTTATTAAATGTAGAGCCAGTTCCTCTACACTTAAGATTTTGTTTGTTTTGGTTCTGTCTTTGTTGGGTCTTTTGACCCCAACACAATTTCCTGCAATTTGGGAAACAGCAGAAATCATCATATGGCAGTGTTTTGCCTCACCACAACAAAACTGTCCCTTAACATGGTGTTTATTTGGTGCTGACAGAAGTGCCTCTTGTCTGAACTGACTGAAACAGCACATAGGTAAATCATTGTGATTGAAAGTATTGCAGCAATTTAATGATGAAAAAGGGGTTTTAAATCCTGATAGTTTAGTCAAACTGTCTCAATTATGGGTATTCTTCCAAATACCCATAATTTGATTAGTGTTATAATTTAAGAAGAAAACGAGTATGAATTCATATGCAGAAATACCATGTCTTGGATCTTTGAGGAGATTCCTCTCATCTCTGTCTCAGATCCAAAAATGTATGTAGAGGTTTTTTTTATGCTGCTGGAGTATTAGAGTGCTGTAGAAAAATGGAATATTCAGAAAAGAGCAACCAGTTGGTCACAATGCTAATGTTGAGCACTAAATGTCAGAGGAATAGGTTATATGTGCATATACTATGCAAACAGTATTTCAGATGAAAAACTGCTACCTGAAACAACTGTGGAAATTTGGCTACTTTCATGTTTGAAAAAATCATCAGGAAGCTCTCTAAAATACACCTCAGTAAACCATTGCTTGGATACAGTAAAAGTGGAAGGCTGCCTCTGCCACCTTTCCTTTTGAATGAACAAATGATCCTAACCCTAACCCTTTCCTTTGTGTGAACAAATCCTTGCAGTCTTCACCCTTGTAATTAAAACATCAAAAAGATAATGGAATTTCTAATGTTTCTTTGTCTCTAAACTGTAACTCTTTAGCCCATGCACTTCCCATGTTCCGTGAACCACGACAGCGAAGCACCAGGAAACAGCTGGAAAAGGATAGACTGGACCCCATGAAGTCTCACAAACCTGAACCTCCAGTAGCAGGACCAGGTAATGTAGTCATAATCACTTCATATTGTTGTATACCAAAGGGACTGTCATGCTCGGGTTCTGTATTTGTATGGATTTACATTCAAACATTTTTGGGTGGGGGACTCTACTATGTATATATGTGAGCAGTGTCCAGAAATGTTAGACATTGGTCTTTGGAGCTCTTGCCAAAAATAAACACAATTCCTATGTAATCAGTAAAATGCATATGTGAATGCAACTCTGAATTAGGCTCTTCCTGTAATATTATTTAGCTTCTTTGTATCAGATCACTGTTATAGACAAAATATAACATTTTTCTCTTTATTTCTTATATATGTTTCTTTAAAATAGTCATTTATTTATTTATTTTTTTGCTACAGGTCGTGGTGGCCGTGTTGGAACACACGGAGGTACCTTGTCATCATACATAGTCAAGAATATTGCTCTGGATAAGACAGATGATAGCAACCCTCGAGAGGCTATTTTACGTCATGCAAAGGAAGCAGAGGAGAATCCATACTGGGTTGCTCCAGCATATGCTAAGTAAGGAAGCAATTAAAAATACAAGTAATATTTCTGGAGACCGGTGGGAGTTTGTAAAAATAGAAGACACACATTTTTAACAGTACCCTTTGCTTTTTCTGGCTTGTTGCCATTAATACGTAAACCAAGAAGATGTCACACTCCTATATGAAGATAAGAGTTTCCAGGAGGTTAAATTTTTAAAATGTGACATTACCATTTTTAAAATTTGACTGTCAGTGCTAGAAAATTCTAAAGCTTTCTAAATTTGCTAGTCTTCTACAAATCAGTAGCAGAAATTGTAATATACCTTTTAATAAGGTACTGTCCCACAGACAAACTTCAGGGTGATGTTTTCCAACATACCCTCTAGCTGTGGCTGGGCCTTAGGTTAAACCTTCAAAAATATTTCCTTGGTGTTACGACAACATATTTTAGATGATCTCTTAGGTGTCATAAATAATTTGGATTTTTCCTAAATCAGGACCTGAGTACTGCTTGAATTAACTTGGTTTTAAAGGTATTAAATATTAAAAATTGCACTGATAATTTGTGGTGGTTTGACCGTATTAGGCAACTGAACACCACAACCGCTCTCTCACTCCCCCTCCTCAGATGAGGAGGGGAAGAAGTAAAGGGAAAAAAAACAACTCACGGGTTGAGATAAGGATAATTTTAATAAAGAGAGAAATATATTATCAAGGAAATATTATATTAAACAACTATTAACAATATTATTATTATTAACAATATTATTATTAATTAAACAATTCAACTAAAGGGAGAAAAGGGAAAAGGGGAAGAGGAAGGGGGAAAGGGAATAACAAAACAAGTAAAGGCCATGTGGAAATGCAGAGGGGAAAAAATTACTCTCTACTTCCCACAAATAAGCGATGCTTGACCACGTCCTTGAAGCAGGGCCTCAACGCACGTAGCCGGTGTTCGGAGAGGAGGACAGACGTTTTCACAACGAGAGCCCACCCCTCTCCTCTTCCTCCTTTTCCCACCTTTTATTGCTGAGTGTGACATCATATGGTATGGAATATCCCTTTGGTTGGTTTGGGTCAGCTGCCCTGGTGATGTTTCTCACTTTTTTTTCCCACCCCCTAGGAGGACTAGAGAGAGTCCTGATGCTGTGCCAGCACTGCTCAGCATCAGACACAACACCAGTGTGATACCACTGCTGTTTTAGCTACAAGTGCAGAGCATAGCACTGTATGGGCTGCTGCAGGGAAAGTTGCCATCCCAGCTAGACCCAGTACATAATTGCACTCAGTTTAAATTGTATGTATGAGTGTGGTGTTTGTCCATATCTGTTGCAATGAAAACTGTGCAATATGCTTATTTAGTGGTTTCTACCAAATATCTTCATTTTCTAAGAATAAGTACAATTCAAAATATTAAATAATTTAATGGTAGTACTAAAATACATAATAAATGCATTTCATACTAAGGAAATGAAACTGCCACTTTAAAAATTAGTATTTTTTTATATTTTGCTATTGTCATTGATGGTTTTTATTGTACAAAGTAATCTATCTAGTAGGAGTAGTATTTTTTTTCAAAATGCATAAGGAAGGGTTACGAAGAGATTAAATGGTCTGTACAGAGCAGGCAGAGCTAGTAACAGCCTTTTTTTTTTTTAATTTGCAGCCCATTGTTTTAAGGCTGTACTTTCATTGGTACTTTATTTACAGTACTTCCGTTATTAGTTTTTAGTTTATTAATGAAAAAAAAAATCACATCTTTCCAGAAACTCCAAATATATTAAGAATCATAGCTCTTTCTTGTGGTGACATGTATTTCCCAGCTTGACCCACAATAGTTTATCTAAAGCAGCTTGAGAACATTAGTGACCCATGCTGGCTTTGACTAGGTAATTAATAAGTATGGCATTGTTATAAAGTACATCAAATCAATGTGTTATACAATATCACTCTTGATACCAAGTCAAAGAAAGAATGTTTGACACAGCCTGTTTCTGTAACAGTTGTAGTAATGAGTAGGCTAAATTTGTAACCAAGGGTTTATGTTTCCTAGAGGTAAAATTTACTATGAATGTGCAGGTACCTGTTTTTATTTAGGATATATATAACTATTCAGTCTCAAAAGTAAATACAGTCACACATTCCATCAGGTAGATAGATACCTCAGTATATTTTTGGCTTCATTGACTGTATATTAAGTTTCACCCCCACACCTGCAATGTAGTAGACATGAAAGTTTTAAAATTTAGCTACATTACAGAAGGCTTGCTGTGTCAGATGGGCAGATCTCATTATGGTTTCTTGTTAAAAGATGTAGCTGCAGGGAAAGAAGGGAGCTGACTGAGAAATGGGGAGGAAGCAAATCCAGACTGCTATTAACTTACGCACCAGAAGGTGATACGTATGTGGAGGAGTTGGGCTGCAGCCAGTGGCATGCTGCCTTGACAGTTTTGTCAGCTGATAAATCTCATGCCAAGGAAACTGCTGCTACCCTTGCTTTAGAAACTTGACTTTAAGATGCACGCCATGCAAAGAGCTTTTTAAAGCTTCACCGTTACTAGTATTATTATTTATTACTTTTTATTAATATTTATATACAGGCTAAGACACTGAAATGCAAAAACTTTATAACTGTTATGTTCTTATCTTTCAGAAATTGAAAGAATTCTTATCTTTCAGAAATTGAAAGATAAGAAATCTGCATCAAAAGTTACAGTTACAGTTGGTAGGGGACCTTAAAGATTGCAACCCCCCTGCAATGGGCAGGGACACATACCACTAGACCAGGTTGCCCAGGGCCTCATCCAACCTGGTGTTGACCAGGGATGGGGCACCCACAACTTCTCTGGGCAACCAGTGCCTCATCACCCTCTCAGTGAAGAATTTGTTTCCTAACATCTAATCTAAATTTCCCCTCTTTTAGTTTAAAGCCCTTATCCTTCACCCTTATCCTAGGATACACTAAACAGTTAGGAAAGGTAATATTCATATATATACTTAAAATTACATGCTGCCTTGTTACCTGGGAAATATACAACCAGTATGTTTCATTTTTTTCAGTGCTGTTTATTCTTTTTACGACTTTATTTTTCTGCTATCAATTTTTCCACATGTGATAAGTTTTCAAATATGATACAAAAGTATCCACATTTGTCTTGTTTGACAAGGCTTTTGTTTGTATACTATCTCCATGGATGGCTTTTCACATACAGTTTTCCATTTTCCTTCTCAAGAAAATGTCTAAGAAAAAGATAGTTACTTTATTTTCTTCAGTGAGGGGTATAAAGTAATTTTAGTCTTAAAAAAAAAAAAAGTAGGAAACACTCATTTTCTTATCAATAAAGTTTTTATAACTTTGATTGTGGAGACAGGGTTAGAGTTTGTCTGGAACCGATTTGTAGTGAAAAGGTCATTGTAAATCAGATAACTGATTTTGTGGTTTTCAACTGTGTTTTTATTTCAGCAATTCACATAAGAAATACCTGTGGCATGACTTTTACTGTTATACAATGTATGTTAAAAAAATATTTTCATAGGAGTTTAAGGTGTGTAATCTATTCTTGAAGCCAAGTAGTTATGTGCATTATTTATCACTTGAATTTTTTTTTCATGCTTGTTATTGTTAACATGACCTTTCTGTTTCTCCTGTAATTTGAACCAGAAAAGGAGGGGGAAGTACATAAGTGGCAAAAGGATGGGTGAATAAAACAGATGCTGCTGAAAAGGATATCGGGAAATGATAAGAAATACATGCTGAATCAGGAGATGACATATCACAGAAGGCCAAAGTGAATAAATTGTCAAAAAGATGTGATCAACAGCAGAGAAGTCTTGATGACAATTTTTTTTTTTTTTTTTTAAAAAAAAAAAAAAAGACGACCTTGAGATTTTTCAGGAAAAAGCTTGTTAGAGACCTTGGCAAGAGTTGTTCCAGTGGAGTGAAAGGAAAGGAAGGACAGATTGAAGATTTCAAGTAAAGAACTACAGGAAAGGAACTTGAGGCATCAGTTGTAAATGTTTGAAAATTACATTCTTTGTGAGCTGTTTGTTTTAACACAGCTGTACAGAGATACTATAATGACTTCAGATTTCCCTCTGAAGGATCAGCAGGAATTACTAAGCATTGTAGCTGAGGGCCTAATCAGGCCCAGATGTATCCTTCTTCTGTGCCACAGAGAAGGTGAGGGTGAAACTTCCCTCCTCATCAAAATGGACCACAGTTCTTAGAAAATATATTAAAGTACAGTGATGATACCTGTATTTTGCTGTCTTTGTCATTGCTGCTTGTCACAGGCAAAAAAGAATAACTTGATGCAGCAACCTGTAGCCTGGCTGTGTTCACTGTTCTTTTCATCAATGGCAGTACCAGCTTGTGAGGTGTTAGTTATATTGTGGCTCATGAATCTATAGTTGAAGAAGGAAGACTGGACATACTGTTTTAGAACAGTGATTTTGCTGACACATGTTGGTAAATTTTGGAGATTGTTAATTTTGAGAAAGAAGTCCCTGAGATTCAGGGAAGGGGTCAGGTTAGCTGATGGGTTAAGGAATACAGTGGGGTCTGAAGCTGAAAAACCTCTTCTTTTCTGTGTAAAAGTAGCCTTTCTGACATTATTCTGGTTTCCAATCATGCTTGGAAGATATCTTTTTTAATTTACTTCAGTGCAAAATAAACACAAATTTCAAAAGTTGCTGTGACATGAGTCACATGCTGTGATACGCTGTTGTCAACTCCAGCTGGTTTAACTATAGCAGTATCTTTTAGCTGCTAGTCTGTAAATCACAGCTGTTAATGGGCCAGTTTTACAGGATCTTTAAAAGGTAACTAATTAAAACAGCTGAGACTGCTCTAGAGTCACTATAATCAGGGGTCTGCATGGCCACTGGATTTTTTTGTGTGTGTTTGCATAACTGAATACATTGAAAAACAGTGAAGTAAAGAGGAGTGCTCAGAAAATCAAACAAATTAATAAGAATAAATTGTCTTAGTTTGTTTTTCCATTTTTTTGTGGCAACCTGTCAGTGTGACTTAACAATATGAATGCATTTGTCAGTGTATGAGGTTCTGGTTATCTCTGATAGTCATGTGAAGATTCTGACTGCACCTCTTCTCTCTAGCCTTCCATGATGTAGTTGCAGACAGCAGTAAGATCCCTCTTCAGCCTTCTACTGTTAAGGCTACGGAGACCCACTTCTCTCAGCTTTTTTTTTTTTTTTTTTCATATATGATGTCCTCCAGCCCCCTAACCATCTTGGTGGTGGCTTTCCACTGTTCTCAAACCAACCTCATAGTCCACCACTGACATTGTTTGCCTCTGTATGCCTCTCTATGTCTCTTGTACTGGAGAGCCCACAGATGGCCATGCTGCTTCAGGTCCCACTTCACAAGTGCTGAGTAGAGGGGAAGTTAGGTAGGTTGTCCTGTAGTTCCCCAAATCTTCCTCTTGCCCTTCATAAAGATGAATATTTTCTCTTTTCAAGTCATCAGGAACCTCCTCTGATCACCATCATTTCTCAGCGGTGATGAGGGGAATGGTAGAATCCCTATCACTGGAGGTTTTGAAGATGTGATTGGACAGGGTGCTAGATAATCTCTTATAGGGTCCCTTTTTCCAGAACAGGTTGGACCTGGTATTTCAAGGTCCCTTTGAACCCAGACTGTTTTTTTTGATTCTATAGCTCCTAAGGACAAAAACAAAATTAATGAGGGAGTTGATGGAGAAAAACAATACAGCTTTCCACATGTGTTATTTAGCCCTCAGAAATTAGAGTATTTTGAAGTAGTGGAACTGTTTTAATAATTTTTGTATAAATATTAATCGTGTAGAAAACTCCTACTACATTGACAATCTTTAGCGCAGTTACTAAGCAGAACAATGTGTGTTTATCAGGTCAGGCATATGAATTACCCTAGGTGTCCCAGTTACTGCTGTATAGCTTGTGGAGGTGGATCAGTTTACATTTCAGCTGAGTTGAGGCTACAGCCGTTTCATGCTAATTTTAAAAAACAAGATAGCAAGCAAACTTAATTTACTTTGCATGTTTTCTCTTGAGCTGGTTATGGCTAGATTACGCTACAGTGTCATCTGTGTCCCCCAACCCCCTCCACCCGCCCACATCTTTACTGGACCCAGAGTAGCTTACTAATATTTACTGAAATCTAAAACTTTTCACTGTGCTACTTATATCACAGAAAATTCATAGCTTCTGGTGCTTGTTCCATGAATTAAGTAACTCTTCTTGAATGGAAGTTTCTGAGAAAAATTGTGACAGCTGAATTTTCCTGGTCAGAAGTGATTGGTTTACACTTGAGAAGCTGTGCTTTACTAACAAATAACTCAATACTGACCTAATAAGATCCTGTATGGAATTTAGGTAATCTTTCTTCCGAATATTGTGTAAAAAAAAAAAAAAAGGTACGCTGCTAAAATGGGCCAAATAAACTATCATCAACAGGTTTGGAAAACTACAAGAGCAAGAAGATTCCATGCATTCCATTTCTTCAGCAGACAACAGAATCCAGTATTTGAGCCAATAAAGCCTTCTTCCCTGGTGGCTGTTTTGGATTTAATGTTGATGGTTTTTTTTTCTTTTTTTTCTGAGTCTTCTTTGAGAGATTGTTTAAGTAGAGTTCATATAACTATTTTCCAATGACATTTTTTAATTCGGAGAATGTTAGGGATTTTGTTTTTGTTGTTGTTTTTTTAACTTGTAAATCAGCTTTCTATGGAGAGCAGAACGACTCATCTAACTTCAATAGTTTAGGTCCTCATCTGGGTTCAAGGTCTACCTGCAAGGTCTACTTACAATGAGATGTACAGCTCACACCAGAGGAACATGTGCTAATAGAGATCTCTTCAATAGGACCATCTCTGGGACATCTTGGTTCTGTCCTTACCTCCATAGCAAGTTTGGAGGATGGAGAAGGAGGCAGGAAGATTCAGTATATACAGCAAGTTGTCTTTGACTAGTTTTGATACCTTTATATCTACTTTGTACTGCCTATTTAACAACTGGAGAATTTTTTTTTTCCTTAATGACAGATGGCTTGCTATTGTATTACTCTTCAAAAGCAATGGCAACATTGAATTATGCCTGTTGTGTTAAGTAAGGCAGACACAATTTTGTGAGCTTTATGCATCTTGTAGAGTCTGACAAATAACAGTTGTTATAACAATAGTTGGTGCTTCATGTTCTCAGACTGCTGTGAAAACATTAGTTAATATTTTAATGAGATGATGACTGCCTTCGCTGTTTTTTATACTTTTTTGGGTCTTTGTTGTAATGAGAATTTGAGGACAGCCAACTTCAGAAATCCAGTAACATCAGCTCCACAATGATGCTAAGAATTAGGTTGGAAAGGGGGACCATGCAGTAATTAAAGTGTAAAACAGGGATACTGAATGTCCACACAGTTTGTTAAAATGCTACTTAATAGCGTGTTCATTTAAAAATTAATCAATAATTATTTTTTTTAAGTTTATGGCATTTAAAATACAGGTAAACAGTGGAGGAATAGATACCATCAAGCTTGGCTGTAGGATACACTGTGTTCTCATATGAAGATCATTATAGAATCATAGAATCATAGAATATCCTGAGTTGGAAGGGACCCTTAAGGATCATCAAGTCCAACTCTTGACACTACATAGGTCTACCCAAAAGTTCAGACCATGTGACTAAGTGCACAGTCCAATCTCTTCTTAAATTCAGTCAGGCTCGGTGCAGTGACCACTTCCCTGGGGAGCCTGTTCCAGTGTGCAACCACCCTCTCTGTGAAGAACCCCCTCCTGATGTCAAGCCTAAATTTCCCCTGCCTCAGCTTAACCCCGTTCCCGCGGGTCCTGTCACTGGTGTTAATGGAGAAAAGGTCTCCTGCCTCTCGACACCCCCTTATGAGGAAGTTGTAGACTGTGATGAGGTCTCCCCTCAGCCTCCTCTTCTCCAGGCTGAACAGGCCCAGTGACCTCAGCCGTTCTTCGTATGTCTTCCCCTCCAGGCCTTTCACCGTCTTCATAGCCCTCCTCTGGACACTCTCCAACAGTTTCATGTCCTTTTTGTACTGTGGTGCTCAGAACTGCACACAGTACTCGAGGTGAGGCTGCACCAGCGCAGAGTAGAGCGGGACAATCACCTCCCTCGACTTACTAGCGATGCCGTGCTTGATGCACCCCAGGACACGGTTGGCCCTCCTGGCTGCCAGGGCACACTGCTGGCTCATATTCAACTTGCTGTCTACCACGACCCCCAGATCCCTCTCTTCTAGGCTGCTCTCCAGCGTCTCATTGCCCAGTAAAAGCTACTGAAGTTTTGGCTTTACTCCCAGGGACTTTTGTTGTTGTTGTTGTTTAAATGCAGGTGCACTTAACTATCATTCTATTCAGTACTAAGTATAACAAAAATACAATATAATCAATGAAGAATTAATTTTTTAAGATAATTAAGAATGACCTTAATAATTGTAATTGTATTCTTAATTCTTAATAGTTTTATTATGTTACAGTAGTGCTGGATAAAGACTCAGGAGGATAAAACTGTATTTTTTTTTTTATGCATAGGCTAAGCCAGAAACCATGTTGTTCTGTTTTTACTTACTGGCTCCCATCATACTACAGTGAATCAAAATGGAGGTTTCTTTGTCTGAATAATGTAATGAGAACTGTAGCTTCACTTTTCTGGCATTCTACTAAATTGACTTGTTCCTCTCATCTATCTTAATTTTTTTCATGGAATAAACACATAATGATTGAAGGCTAACAAGGAAATAATACTTGCAGATGATGTGTGTTTGTTATGCTGCTCTTCACACTTTTACTCTTTGCCCAAGAGCTGAAAGTTCCTTCAGTTCTTAGAAGGTAGTTGACAGGGTTTTTTTGACAATAGAAAAAAAGTAAGTCTGGGATGCTTTTTTGTTAAGTATAAAGGATGTAATTTGTGTTTAATATATGTCTAATACAGTGTCTGTTAAAGCATTGTAGCCTAATTATTATTTTAATCTTTTTAATATTTTCCAGAACGCAGCCAAAAACAGTTTTTGCAGAAGTGGAACCAGAAGATGATGAAACAGACAAGCCAGAATGGAAAAAACGTAAAATTTGAAGAATTTGGTATAACGAACCAAAGCATTTGAAAAAGCAACAAAAAAGTAACAAAAAAAACAACAAAAGCATTTGAAACAAAGTGCAACATTTCTTTCTTTTTTTTTTTTTCTGGTTATTGGGTCAAAATTTGAAAGCATAAAATACTTCAGTTAATAAAACTTGCTACAGTGTAAAAGGGAATGTATTACAATGGATTGTATCCCACATCTGAATTTATAATAAGGAATGATTTATTTTATGGAAAGGAGAACTCTTCCCTGTCAGTTATTTAACTTCATGATTTGAGAGAAAAATACTTGTCTCTCTATTTTTAATAGATATTTAGTGAGTTCAGTGTTTTACCAAATGTTTTTTTTTTTAAAGCCAACTTCACTCATAATGTGTCACAACAGTGTACAGTGATTTTGAGTATATAAATAAAATAATACAGTTTCTCCGGCTTCTTTTTATATTTTCTGGTAAGGTGTGATAAGCTACTCCAAATAAAGAAAGCTTACACTTTCATTTAGATTTACTAATATGAAATAGTCCACTTTAGTTCACTTGTGTTTAAATTTTAGAAAAAAAATCTAGTGTTTTTCCTTAAATAAATGACATTCCTTTTAAGAATGTGTAGTGTCTCACAGTAGGCAATTTATATCACTTCTATTTTTTTTAAAAATGTAGGAGTGAACAATTATAGATTTTGTTTTAATAAAAACAACATACGTTTGTTGCCTAGTTGATTTTGTTCAGGCTTCCTGTCCCTATTAGTTTGTATTGATTAGCATTAGGATAGAGCAGACTTACATTTATTACCAAGTCTTTGTATATATTGATATTGTTGTATGCCTGAATTATGTATATCTTGGCTCACACTCTGAAAACTGATACTATCCTTTATAAAGTCTCTTATATAAGTATTAAAAGTTTGAAGTTTTTAACATGGAATTGCAATTCTGAATTTAATAAAGTGAAGGACAAATTTAAAACCAATGTCCTTTAGAGAAGGAGAAATGAACCTATGTTAGATTTAGGCATTTGTATTGTGATTATAATAACATATAATAAGTATTGTGATTAGAATACTATGCAATATAGTGAGTGCTCTGCATTTGCACTAAGTAGAGAGCAAGTGACATTATAACAATCAAGCTATCTTAATTATGAATAGGTTTGAAGGCATAATTTAAGGCTATATTTAACCAGCACTTAATCATCTTCCTAATTTATAAGTGTGTGGTCCTGATAGAATCAAAAGAACTTATTTTTTTCCTTACAGCATTGTTCTGCATCACAATTTTATTGTATGATTTCTTTTTCCAAACTTACCTTTTTCTCAAAAAACATTTCTATACATTAGGGAAAAGTAAGCCTGACCTCAAAAAGTGTTGTGAGCATTGGTGTAACATTCCCAAAATTAAGTATTTCCACAGCTTTCAGTCAATATAGTCTTTCAATAAGAGTGAAAACTCACTAGATAATCCAAGACTTGTCTTTCTCCCTTGTAAAAAATGTTTTAGTACATAACTTATCTAGAATAGCAAACACATGCTTAGTTTACAGTTACAGCTGTAATATGTAGAACAAAGAAGTGCTTTAGGTAAGCACTAAATGGAGGAGAAAAAGAAGTAGAAGATGAAGAGCAGCAGTTGTCAATGCAACCTGCTAAAGACCTCACTGTGCAATGTTTCCCTCAGCAAATTAATGTCAAATGGCATTGTTTCATTTAAGGCTATTTTTTATCTTTTCCTTTATCCATATAATTCACTAGAAAATAAATCATTTTCAAATAAATTTCTGTAAAATCTTGGATAATATTTTTAAAGGTTTGATATGTCCATTGCATTAGGATGAATAGTAACAGTTTATCTTTTTTGTTGTTGTTGTTAGAAATTGTTCTCTGAGACAATGTGGCTAGTAGGAAACAGAGCAGGAGGGAAAGGCAGATGAGGAAAAATGCTGCAACTGTTCTCTGAGCTTGAGGGAAGCTTCTTCTTTTATATTATTTATTCAGATCATCTAGATCTTGTTTCCTAATTCTTAGAAGAATGAGCTCTGCAAATGAGCCTTGCAGAAGTTCTGTTAGAATTACTCTGAGTTTGCTGTTGTTACTTAGAATGATTAAGTTCCCAATTGTCTTGAGTGACTCTTTTAGCAGCCTAAAATTTAAAATAACGTCTGTGCAAAAATGTATTTAAAAGTTTTAAAACTAACTTAAATTGTACATGTTCTTGTACTTCAACTCCTGGCATGGTTTGTTTCCCATAGTCTTTACACTGAATCCAGACAGCATGTTCACCAAGGCAAATCTTAATGCATTTTTAAGGGCAATTTTTCATATTGAACAATTTAATGGTAAGAGTTAATCTGGTCAGGAATGAGATTTGAACAGTCTGCTTGACCATACTTGGTATAACAAACTCTGACTCACCTTTTTGAACTGTCCAAGGAAAAATATTAACATGATTAAATGTTTGGTATGAAAGATACACCTCTACATGCAAACTGGAATATTAGAAACAGTATTTGTATTGATTTTTTTATGAACTTGATTTTCTTTTAAACTTTACCTGGGACCTAGGCTTTAGTCATTGCCAAGCTGTAATTTTGGTCTCTCATGTGTCCATATTGAGTGGTAATGTAGCCAGAGTCTAGATGGGTTTTGCTTCAATATTTCTGAAACAAGGTGGGCTTTTTTGTTTATTTGCTTACTTTTATAATAGACTTCTTGACAGAGATGTCACAATCTCACTAGCATTTTAGCAAGCACAATGGCTTCTGTGGTATCATCTCCAAACCTGAACATTTTTCTTCGTGTTCTGTGCAGCTTCTAAATGTTTCCTTACAGCGATTTCTGGCTTTTGTGCTGATGACCCATCATACAGTACTACTTGCCTGTCCATAGGGCCAGGACTTTGCCTGCCAGATCTTTGTAGCCCATCACTTGGTGGGTTGCCTGCCAAGTTTCACATTCATCGTTTATGATTTTGCTGTTGCTGTAGATGTCTTATTTTGACTCTGTAGTCCTTTGAATAGCTTACATATCTTACTTTTAACGTCTTCAGCAACAGGTCATGTAATTGCTAAGGCTTTCTTTCCTGGCACTTTCTCTCCTGACTGCTTGCAACTACTTTATGGTTGCTTAAATTCCTCTCTGCACAAGTACTTCCTATGACCTATAACTTACTGAACATTATATTTTTGCCTCTGTTTTTGCAGTCATTAATGAGAACTGTGAATCTGTGATCAGAGGCCTCTGGTCACTGTCTCTTTGCTTACAATTACATGTTTAGTTTGGTATTCTCTGTCATGCCTGCCTTTCTCTGTTGGGCTGTAAAAGAGTATTTTTTCTGGGAAGAGAAACCATGAATCTTTATCCTATCAGTTCAATCTCTGCTGGACCCTGTGGAATGTTTTGCAATGAGTGGCATTGTTGAGGAGAAGTGACATCCTCTTTGTTGGATCTTTGTCCATTGGTTTCTTTGACCTCTGATGACTCTGTGGGCATCCAACTTGAGACATCTGTAGCTTGGAACCTCATTTAGTACTGAATCATTTGTTAATTTTGATGTCTTTTATTGTAGCCTGTTAGTCACAACAGTATTGCAAAATCCCTCTTCTGTTTCCTGGTCTTGTTAAATGCCTGTATATCCTCCCAGCCTACCTCTCAGCAATGGGAACTTGCTGAAAGACCCCCAGCTCAGCTCATTAAAAATCAGCAAACTGGCTCTGACTTTTTGCCATGGGTAGATTAGGATGTGAGATTCTGTCCCCTGTTGTTATCCCTGAGCTTTTCTCATCTGTTGCACCATGTCATGCACAAAGATAAATGAAAAGTTAGAGAGTTGGACAGCAGAGATGTCCTTATGCTTGCCTGGCATTGAAGCTTGGAATCATCTTATTACATCAGTTTTCAAATTGCTAGGATTCTTGGCTAATCTCATTTAAACACAATTTTGTATACAATATGTGCTTCATCCATCCTCTGGGACTCCAGTAACTAATTGCTTCATGCAGTCTGGACTATCAGAAACGTAAGAAATTTCCCCGGAGCAAATAATCCAGGTCAAAATCTGCTTTGGTTGCAAAGGCTTCCCTTCCTACATACAAAGGTAATGGGGCATGCTGACAGTTGCCCACTTGGCAGCAGTGTCCTATACTGAAATACCTTGTTGGAATCTCCATAACCTAAGTGTTTCTTGAATGGCTTGGCAATACGTCATGATATTTTATAACGGCTGATGGTCAGGTAGTGTTTTCATCTTTTACTCCAAGAGATAACTGAAAAGAAGTCTGATGCTGAAAGCATAGTCGATAAGCCCCTTCCCCTGCCTTCCCTTACCTTCATTTTTAAACCTTAGTTATCATGTGTTTCTGCAGAATTGTTGTATGTCAGGGCTAGTACTTAAGATTATTTAGTCTTTCAGAAAGATATTCCTGTGGGTTCTGGCCTTTCCTCAATGCATCATGAAATAATAGATGCAGCAGCTAAATACCTGCAGTAGGTAAAATGGACTAGATGAGTCCTTGAGAAATCATGTAGCACATCCTTGACTCAAGTTTCAGGTATACATCCGAACCAGTTCTGGCATGGTTATTGAATCAGATCTTTAAATGCTATCATGGTAGAGGCTCCACAAACTCCCTAAGCAATCTGCTCCAATCCCTGATTTTTCTTAGCACTACAATATTTTTCATAAACTCTATGAAAAATGTTCTTGCAGCAGTTTAAGTCCACTATTTTCTATCCCATTTCCAGCAGCCATGGAGGTCAGTTTATGACCTTCCATTTTGCAGTAGCTGTTTATTATATTTGAAGTTTTCTATCTTCTCCTGTTTAAAAAAAAATAAAATAAAAGATACCCTAATGTTTGCTTTGTAACATGCCATTTCTTTGTTTTTCTCTGCTGTGTTCAGCTTGTCCACATGTTTCTTGAATTGTATTGCCCGCCATGTATTCAGTGTTTAGGATGAAGCTGCTTTTTTAGAACTACTGAGTAAACAGGAAAAGTGCTTGTATGTCTCATTACACTCTTGTTCTCTGCAGTTTGGCATTACTGATTTGTGTTCAGGTTCTAGTCCCTCCCCTACCCCATGCTGCAGAACCTCTTCTGCAGGGTTGCTGCCCAGCCAATTCACTGCCTAGCGTTTGTGTATTATTCTTACAGTATTGCATTTTGTCCTTTGTACTGAGTTTCGTTGCATTTTCTCAGAATGTATCTCCATTTTGTTAAGTTTGTTTTGAATTTTCTCTTGATCCCCAAGTGCTTACAGCTTTTTACAGCTTCCAGTTGTCAGGGGATGTAATTAATGTATTCTCTCCTCATTCAGCTAAGCCACTGAAATTGCTGGTTAGTGGCAGATCCATAAGGCTTCCCATATGCATGGGAAGGAAATGTTTTATACAGCATTAATTTTCTTAAGGGTTCATAAGCTTTCTAGCAAGTCTATACAGAAATATTTGGAAAAACAGTTGGCTTTCCTAGAAATTGCTGGATTCCCTTCATGTCCTTTGGTTTCATTTCTTTAATGGCTTTGTCACTTTGTGTCCAGCAGGAATCCTTCTGACATTTACAGTGTTTGATATGGGAGGCCTCAAGACATCCTTGTCCTCAGCTTTTCAATACTCTACATTCTGAACATATTTCCAGCCTATCCCAGTTAAGTGTTTGCATACTGAATTCTCCCTTTCTTTAATTCTTCTAATATAATAAAAAATGTGATCTGCTATAATCTTACATAATCTGTGAATTAGCAGTAGGGCTAACCACACACCTATAGGTGTCCATCTGCTCTGATTTACTCTGGGACTGAATTACAAAATTCCCACCTGCTAAAAGCTGTGAAACTGTAATGACATCTGTGGTTGCCTTGCCTGTGGTGATTTTGTTGCCCGCCCATTGAGTTCCCAGAACTCTAAGCATGATTGAAGCATCGATGTTTCTTGTATGGCTTTCCTGCTCACCATCTGCTCTAGTATTGGCCTCAAGAAGGTTTTACTGAAATTCATCATTTTTGTCTAGTTTTTCTAGCCCAATGCTTGACAAGATCACAGGGACTGTGTTGTGGCTGACTTCATAGTCCCTCTAGAATCAAGTAAACTGTTAGGCTTAAGAACATAGGTGTGCACATGGACATGTAGCTTGCAGGTAGCAGATGACACTTTGTTGGCAGATTTCCTTAGCACTCAGATGCTAAAGAACTAGAAATATATTGGAGAACATCTCTCAAAGTTTGTCTTCAGGCACTATTTGCTCTTCTCTTGTGTTCTGTGCATGCCAGTGACCACCCTATGTCCCTGTTTCTCACATCCTTAGGGACACTGTTATTTCTAGACTGGAAATAGTCTCGCTGTTTCTTCTTGATTTCCACAGTGATGAAATCTTGCTTGATGAAACCTGCATTCCTGATCCATCCCATCCTGCATTACTTGCCTTGATGATGTGAATCTGTTGTGCAGCCTCGGGTAGAGGAGTACAGGCAAGGGGTAACAGAGGCTTTGAAGGTGTGTACACGAGACTGTACAAACCAACACTGGGGTTAGAAGCAACTCAGCAGTGATCAATTTCTTGTAATTCAGAGAACCCAACCTTGGGAGGAGGGTGGGCTGGTTTTAGGAATAGCAAAGAGGGGGAAAAAATGAACTGTCTTAAATACAAAGCAGGCTACGGATCATAATCTGGACATAACATGGAACTGTAGGCAAACAAAGGAAGATCAAAGGGTCATTGTGTCTTGCAAAATGTTCAAAAATAATCCTACAGGCATTCTACAGTGAGGAAGAAAGCCTCATCGTCAACACCCATCTCATGGGAAAGAGCTGTGGATGCTAACCACTGGCTGCGACACCCCATCTTTGCCATTGCCCTTCAGTCTGGAGCCATCAGCTTGAGCGTCAGTCAGGGAGTCAGCAGGTGGGTGAGAAGAGAATGTGCTAGGAATTGTGCCTATAATAATTTAAATTTTAATTTTATAAAGACTTTTCCCAGTAATATAAATATAATATATACATATATATACATAAATATATATTTGGCATTCTATATTGGCATGTTTCTTTAGCCCATATAAACTGGACAAACAGCAGTACAGCCTTTCTATATCGGTTGGGCGTGTTTGCTTCTCTTATTACTTGGTGGCATCTCTTCAGTGCTGTGAAGTCTAAATTTGCAATGGTTGTGAAAGAAAAAGACTCCAACAGAACTCAGGAAGCTTGGGAGTTCACATGTGATTCTAATAAATGACATATTTTACAAAAAAAAAAAAATTCTAACTACCACGTGTGGCATCAGCAAGTGCTGATGAAATTGGTGTGTAGTTTGCAACTGGCTCTTCATTTGAAATTACCTGACTAAGCAGAGGCTAACATCAAGAATCTTCCAAATGAAGATGTCAGCATCTTCAAAATAGCCTCTGCAAGCAATATTGTCAACAATGACTTGTTATTTTTATGACTTTTTACAGTAAGATCTTTTTGCTTCTTTACAGAATAATTTAAATTTATCTTGATATGTATTTTAATGATGTTGCTGAGTAATTGACTAATAAAAATGTAGATTTGTTACGATAGCATTTTAGGGAGAAAGTGAAGTTTCCAGTTTGGTACAGTAGTACATACTGCTGTAATTTTTAATTTTGGTTTATTATCCAGTAAATCTGTATCAATAAAGTTTCCTATAGCCATGTCCCCATAGCTTAGTGCATCACAGAACTGGGGCAAAACTGTGCTATTATCGTAAAAGTGTAGAGAAAGCTCATTCAGTCCTTAAAGGCACAACATAGCAGTCAAAGGAAAACCAGTGGCAGTCCCTGACTAAGCAAGTAAATACCAGTGATTCAGCAGTTTTTAAAAGCTATGACACATCATGCAAACACAGTATGAAGTCTTCAAGATGAGTAAGAAAAGGGTCATGCTGAATAGCAGGGCACAGGGGTGAGTGGGAGGTGGCTGGTGGGATGCTGCAGGAATGGGGGCTTTGTGTCCGGTTCTATGTAATATTTTAAAGTACCCCCTTTGAGGTCATTAAACAAGATGTTAATGAAATTAGCAGATGATGCAGATGAATACTGCAAACACCACTGAAAAAAGAGAAGCAGGAAATAACAAAAGGAGTCACCCTGACAAATGCAAAATAATACATCTGGAAAACAATAATTTAAAATGCAGATTATTTTTGCCTCTGTGGTAGGAGCACTCTCAGCTTCACCAGAGCTGGTGGATGGCGATTTGCACTTCTGCATTTCCTCTGACATGGCAGCCAAATAAAGCTCCATGTGGAGCTTTTGCCAAAAGGATTGCTCCCAAGCGAGCAGCTTGAGTGAGGCCTGGAGCAGGACTGTTGCACATTGTGTCTCACAGCCCCTGAAGAGAACAAAAATGGTCAGGATGGCTCTTCTCTGAAAATCTGCTTGGCACAAAGGGGGATCCTTTGCATTAATTGTGTGAATGAGCAGTTATCTTGGGGAATATTTACCCTACTTAGGGTAGTATCTTATATGAAACAAAGAGGACTAGAGGAACTGAAGATGGCTCAATGAGAGTGAGAGATGAGAACGGGGAAAGTGGAAGAATCTGTGGTAAGTCTGTTACTCTGAGAGACCTGTCCACCCCAGCTGGGGTCCAAAACACCAATGGTAACCCTTTGCAGAATGGAGAAAAGTTCCCCAGAGAGTCACAAAAATGGAAAAAGAAAATGAAATAAAGACCGTGCTAGAAATTACCATCTTGGTGAGATTTTTCCCAGTGGTGAGGCATCCATTTCTAGTTATTCCTAGCTCTGAAGTTCCGGCTTACAAGATCCTGTTGCAATGACACATTTTGGAAAGCTCTCCTCAAGTAGTGGGGCTGGCAGTTGGGTTCCCTAGGCTCTTGTTTGATGATAATGAGTGTCTAGTTGAGATGCCTATGCATCACAGCCTGTAGTCATAACAAAATCAATGAATCAACTTTCAAAGTTTCCACAATGTTTTCTAAACACATCATTCTGTAATGCAAGGAAGATTACAGAAGAATGACAAAATGGTTTGGGTTGGAAGAGACCTTAAAGACCATCTAATTTCATCCCCCGCCATGGGCAGGGACACCACCCACCAGACCAGGTTGCCCAAAGCCCCATCCAGCCTGGCCTTGAGCACAGCCAGGGATGGGGCAGCCACAGCTTCTCTGGGCAGCCTGTGCCAGGGCCTCAACACCCTTACAGTGAAGAATTTCCTCCTAACATGTAATCTAAATCTACTCTCCTTTAATTTAAAACCATTCCCCCTTGTCCTATCACTGTCCGCCCATGTAAGATGTTGTCCTGCGTCTTTTTTTTTTTTTTTTTTTTTTTTAACACTCAAAGTACTGGAAGGGGAGAAGGTTTTCAGTGAAATTAAATTCAAGGAAAGAAGGGTTTCAATGAATGTGACAGCTGTCACATTCCCAAACGCAGGGAAAGATTTTGCTGTTCTTGAAGTTATAATCTTTTTGGTTAAGACCCCATAAAATATCAATTTTTGTAGCATATTTAGGTTAATTTTTACTGGTTTTTAACTCATGTTTACACTAAAAAAAAATACCTTTAGATCTGTGAGATAGGTATCGCAAGGGTATATATTCTGTCTATTTCTTTTTATTACTTGTTCTACAGCCTTGCATACTGATCTGTTTTAGTAAATAACTGTGTTTTAAGCAGTTCTGTAAATTGTTAAATGTTTTCCTAGGAATAAAAAAAAAAAAAGTTATCAAATCTTACCAAGTATCCCTGCATTGCTTACTGCCTTTTGTGTTTGCCGTACAACAAGAATCCTTGTTTAAGTCTGGGCTTTAGTTCTGTTTAAGTTATTTTTAAATTCTCTTTAGATGCCTCTTAGCTTGATGATCAGAGATGGTATCTGCTCTAAGAATCTAAATGGGAAAACAATTATTGCTACAGGATTGAGGAAACAAATACAAGATGGGGAGAGTTAATCAAAGTCACATTAGTGGCAGATCAAGAGTATAGTTCAGCTATTCTAGTATCCCTTTGGTGCTCCTTACCAGGCTCTTTCTGCAGCTGGGTAGCCTGTAACACATCTTTCTGAATGAGGAGAATACTCTTATCCCATGGTTGTAAACCAGCTCCTGTGGTTTTCTGTCTGAATTACAAGCAGAGCTGTGTAACTGCATCATCAGCCATTTGGTTGTCTTAAGACACTGAGTGCCGGCGAGGGTGGGCACACTGCACTGGCATCTCCTGTTGAAATTGCTCCTTTGGAAATGTACCCTGAGCAGCATGCCACTTAATTCCACCTTGTGCTTTCCAGCATCATTGTGGTCTCTGGCACTCAGTCCTGTGCACACAGCGAAGAAAAAAATCCTCTTCCTTGAGGACATGGGGCGCTGCACTGGCTCCCCACTACCCAGCCTCCCTGTTGTTACTGATCCTTGGCTGTTCCTGTCAACAGCCAGTCCCTTTTAATTAAAAACACTTGGAATCTAACACGCAGGGCCCTCTGCCTGCAAGAATGAGCGTGAAGGTTGTGATCCCACAGGGTGCCATGTTCTTTCTCTTGTGCAGTTCTGTGAGCGCCAGGGAGGAGAGGCAGTACCGCAGCGGGATCCCAGGCTGCCCTCCATGTCCCGACGCACGATCAGCATTCCCATCCACGGCGCTCGGCATTGCTGAGTGGCTGGGCTTCGGTTTCGTTTTTAATCTATAGATCAAGTGGGATTTTTCACAGGGAATTTTACAGCCGTTTTTTTACCACACAGAGAACTTTATTGTTGCATTGCAATTTTAGCTGCCGCGATGTCGTTAACATAGGTCAGATGCTTGTGGGGTGGTGGAAAGCTATACGTAGCTAGCTGCACAGACACAGCTCCCAACATTAATGTGGTTTGCTTGACTCCTGCTGACAACACAATCAGAAATGTGCCAGCAGCACAGAGCAAAACGGCATTCAGGAGCCAGCACCTCTGCTAATGGAAACAAGTGCTAAGGAGCTGCACTCACTGAAGCCAGCGGAGGATGTTGCCTCGGGTTTTCACATGTTTGTTTTTCCAGAAATTGTCACAAAGGCACTAGTTTTGTCTTAACTAGACAGAAAGCTGGGCCAGAGTTCTGTCTGAAGATCATAGCACTGCAAAGTGGAAGAAGTGAGTATGCGCCAGCATGATGTGAGCATATCTCCGAGGTGAGCTAGTTGATTACACAAGGGACCGGGACTGATTGCCAGCTCTCCCGGCTGGAGAACGGCTCAGGGCAGCAGTGAGGGACAGTGTGCAGAGAGAAAAAGCCAAATGTCCCACATAGGGATGGGGGAATTAGCAGAGCTGGGGTGTGGGGATCATAAAAGAGGAGATGTCTTTTCAATGTAATCACTCCTTTACTCCTTTTGCATGCTTCTTAATAAAGCGCCCTGGTTCAAACACTGTAGAGGTTCAAGCGCTGTAGAGAGTCTTGAATCTTTCCTGTAATTGCAAAGAAATCCAGCCTCTTCTTGATATGTTTCTGCAGGCACAGGCACTTTTGAGTAATACATAGAGATTTAGTGCTTTAAGTGATTTGGATAAAAGACATCATAGAAATGATGAGATGTTTAAAGCTATTTTCATTGTTATAACGTACTTACATAAAAATACCAGACAAAAAGCTTAAGAAAGTCTAGCCAGATCAAATAGGATCATTAGGCTGGATTTGTCCATGGCACAATCTACAGAGTCTGGCTGCATGGGGTATGTGTTGTGTACCTTACCTGGAGCTGGGCACTGTGCCTGCCTGCAAATCACATGTGGGATTCTCAAAATGAGAGCCCTGCCTTCTTTGCTTCTTTTTCAAAAGCAGAGGATCCATCATAGGGACAGTCCAACACTACAGCTAGTGATTTTAAGCCAGCACATTTAATTTGTATCCAGAGTTTGAACCTACAAATGGCATCAAACCTGCCTGCATCTGCTGTTACTTGGTGTCAGGGAACCCGGCCTGGACACACTTCAGCTGAAGCATGTAGCAAAAAGAAGTCCTCACTCAGAAATATTTCTGGCTAAAAAGCATATTCACCAATGTTTTCTCAAACTGCAAGAAACAGCTACTTTTAGCAAACCAGGTGGTTTTACTTGAGCATGTGTGTGTCTGGTGCTAGAATTATGGCTTGTATCACCTTACTGCTTTCTTAGGTCTGTTCTTATTTGCAGCTATTATAAGATCCCAAGGTCCTGTGCTGTACACGAGTGCCACGAGCGCTATTGCAACTGTGATGGCCAGCTAATGATGTGTCAAGATGATCAGGAGAAGTAGAAGTCTTCAACGTATTTTGAAGAGAGGGCTTGCTGAAGGGAAAATAACACCTTGAGATTTTTGTACGGAAATAATTTTAAACCAGGAAAATAAAATAACCTTGAAAAAAGCATCTGGATATTTGACAGTTATTCAGAGCTCATAATACACTGTGGTACTGTATGTTGTTCACTCAGTAGCTAAAATTAGGTGATTATGTAAGGAGACCACAGCGTACATCTGAATAGCTACTGTATTGGGTTAATGATGTCACTCATCTTTATTGAGTCTTTAGCTATTCTATGGCTTGGCTGGGGACAGTGTGAATTCAGTAGTCATGAAATCATAGCCAAGTTAAACTTTAGTGAAGTAAACACAACAGAGCTTTTACAAGGGAAAGCAAAACAGCTCCCAGCCAAATGTCTCCCACCCTGGCTAGACCCAGGTGACGTTGCCGCCAACTGTTATTCCACATAAAACTGCAGGAAAGCACCTTTATAGCTATTAAATCATTGACAATGGAAATGCTACAATGGATCTATTGGTGTGCGATTGGTTTGAAGAGATCAGGTTAGCTATTGGTTTTAGCATTTTGTATGTTGACTATGAAATTGGTTACGTTTGTGTTGAGTGAGGTCTTATAGTCAAGATGATTCATGAACTTCTTTGAAGTGTATAAATAAATACATGTATGCCAGAAGTAAAAGGAGAACTGTATTTTATCCACACATAACAATGTTCCTTAGCTTTCACACTAGAAATAATCCAAATCAAAGATCCTACCATACTTTTTGTTTTATTTGCTCTTTTACATTACATGCTCTATCTTTTCCCACTTTGCACTGGTATAAATTCCATACATTTCTCCACCTGGTTAGCTGAACATTTTTCTTGAGTGGCTGCCAATATCGTATCAGAAAGGAACAAGGAGGACCATGAGGTAAAAGCCTGGGCACAGAGGCAATCAGGTTGTGTTTCTCAAACTGTGTGTGGCTAGGCAGCTCAGAGCACTGCCAGCAGCTGCTTGTTTCAGGGCTCTGGTGCTTTGAGCCAGAGCAATGATGTTCAGGTGAACTCTGGGCTGCCATGCCAGTACATCCACAGGGAATACTGCTTCAGTCTCAACTGAACATGGGTTTGTTCTTCTAAATGTGTTGGTATCACAGTTCCTGGTAGACAAAGACTCTAAAAGGAAGAAACCTGGAGTAGAAGCAAGAAAAAGACCGTTTATTTCTCAGAAGATGCCCAAGCCTGCAGAGTCCCTGGGCCTTTAAATGCCAGAAGTAATTGCTTTGGGGATGAGCAACAAGGGTTTGCACTGCAAGCAAGGTGTTGCTGCTGCATTTGCAGAGCACAGCCCAGGCAACACGCAAGTGGCATTGCAAGTGCCCGTGCTGTTCATGGGCATAACTCTGCTCTTCCAGAGCAAAAAACAAAGGCTGCATGTGAAAACTTTCTATTATCCTAGATGTCTGCTCCCTTCTTAATTACTTAGTTACAAGAGATGAGGAAAAGGTGGAGGTGCTCAATGCCTTCTTTGCCTCAGTCTTTAGCGGCAATACCGGTTGTTCTCTGGATACCCAGTACCCTGAGCTGGTGGAAGGGGATGGGGAGTAGGATGTGGCCCTCACCATCCATGAAGAACTGGTTGGTGACCTGCTACGGCACTTGGATGTGCGCAAGTCGATGGGGCCGGACGGGATCCACCCAAGGGTACTGAGAGAACTGGCAGAGGAGCTGTTCAAGCCCCTATCCATCATTTATCAGCAGTCCTGGCTATCGGGGGAGGTCCCAACTGACTGGCGGCTAGCAAATGTGATGCCCATCTACAAGAAGGGCCGGAGGACAGACCCAGGGAGCTACAGGCCTGTCAGTTTGACCTCAGTGCCAGGGAAGCTCATGGAGCAGATCCTCTTGAGAGTCATCATGCGGCACTTGAAGGGCAAGCAGGCAATCAGGCCCAGTCAGCATGGGTTTATGGAAGGCAGATCCTGCTTGATGAACCTGATCTCCTTCTATGACAAAGTGACATACTTATTGGACGAGGGAAAGGCTGTGGATGTGGTCTACCTTGACTTCAGCAAGGCTTTTGACACCGTCTCCCACAGCATTCTCCTCAAGAAACTGGCTGCTCTTGGCTTGGACTGGCGCACACTTCGTTGGGTTAGAAACTGGCTGGATAGCCGGGCCCAAAGAGTCGTGGTAAATGGAGTCAAGTCCAGTTGGAGGCCAGTCACTAGTGGCGTCCCCCAGGGCTCGGTGCTGGGGCCGATCCACTTTAATATCTTCATTAATGATCTGGACGAGGGCATTGAGTGCACCCTCAGTAAGTTTGCAGATGACACCAAGCTATGCGCATGTGTCGATCTGCTTGAGGGTAGGAAAGCTCTGCAGGAGGATCTGGATAGGCTGCACCGATGGGCTGAGGTCAACTACATGAAGTTCAACAAGGCCAAGTGCCGGGTCCTGTACCTGGGGCGCAATAACCCCAAGCAGAGCTACAGGCTGGGAGATGAGTGGTTGGAGAGCTGCCAGGCAGAGAAGGACTTGGGAGTGATGGTGGACAGTCGGCTGAATATGAGCCAGCAGTGTGCTCAGGTGGCCAAGAAGGCCAACGGCATCCTGGCTTGTATCAGAAACAGTGTGACCAGCAGGGCTAGGGAGGTGATCGTCCCCCTGTACTCGGCTCTGGTGAGGCCGCACCTCGAGTACTGTGTTCAGTTTTGGGCCCCTCGCTACAAGAAGGACATCGGGGTGCTTGAGCGGGTCCAGAGAAGCTGGTGAGGGGCCTGGAGAACAAGTCCTACGAGGAGCGGCTGAAGGAGCTGGGCTTGTTCAGCCTGGAGAAGAGGAGGCTCAGGGGCGACCTTATCACTCTCTACAGATACCTTAAAGGAGGCTGTAGTGAGGTGGGGGTTGGTCTGTTCTCCCACGTGCCTGGTGACAGGACGAGGGGGAATGGGCTTAAGTTGCGCCAGGGGAGTTTTAGGTTAGATGTTAGGAAGAACTTATTTACTGAAAGGGTTGTTAGGCACTGGAACAGGCTGCCCAGGGAAGTGGTGGAGTCACCATCCCTGGAGGTCTTTAAAAGACGTTTAGATGTAGAGCTTAGGGATATGGTTTAGTGGGGATTGTTAGTGTTAGGTTAGAGGTTGGACTCTATGTCTTGAGGTCTCTTCCAACCTAGAAATTCTGTGATGTGATTCTGTGATTCTGTGATTCTTTGAAGTAACAGTTCCCATGCATTTCCTGTCAAGGGTCCCCCAGACCCTCTCACTCCCTTTTCTCTCACTTCTTTTTCAATCTGGAAGGCTGCTAGCTTCAGGAAAGTTTGCCTGGGATTGCACTGTACCCATTTGTTTGCAATGAATGAGAAGCATTTTTCATTTTCTCTTTATTATTATTGCCAGATATTATGTGTACACATTACAGGCCATTTTGCAGAGGGAACTGGCAAGTCCACAGAGCTGATGTGCATGGCTTAGGCAACTTAAATGGTCTCCTCTCAGCCAGACCCCTGCTGAGGTCAGGAAACACACATTTATTGCTCTCTGTAAGATTTCAAAAATTGAGTTTTCTTTAGTTGGATGGAAATGGTGATATTGCAGCCCAACCTCCCAGCTCCAAACACCTTTTTGCTTTCTCACTGCGTTCTTATCTGTCCTGCTTGCTGAGTGATTTCAGCAGTTTTTGGCAGCACAGGGAGCCTGGAGCGGGTGAGGCTTTTGGGGAACAGCCACATATTTCTTGTATGCTTACAAAGCACATGGGCAATGAGATTAAAGTTGTACAGCTTGACACAGAGTTAGGACTCTCGTTTCAAATTATATTCCTCTGCTTAAGCGGATGATGTGGGAGCTGTTATCTTCCTTCATAATTGTTCTATTAATGGTTTGCTGTGAGAAGGACTGGCTTTGTTCTTCTTTGTTATTTGTTTCACCTAGTCTCACAAAGTGTGATTATGCATGTCCTGATTAGCATTCATTAGTTGGTACAGAACTTGTGCCGAAATCACAGAACATATAAGGATGGACATAACCTACTTGCAGACCAGTATTCGACTGAAAAATGACACATTTTACTAATAGAAGTGCTTCTAAAACCTTTCTGCATTTAAATATTTCATCAGAAGATGAAACAAAATAGCTCCTACAAGGGACCAGGCGTCTTGCTCTCCTCTACTCCTGTGACACTGCATTGTCTGTGCCGGATACTAATCTGACCAAAGACTAACTTGGTGGAGCACAGCTTTGCTCTAGAGGAGTCTGCTCAGCAGAGGGGAGGTTGAACTACCTGTACAGACCAGGAAACTAATCTGGTGTTTTCAGTGAACCATTCCTCTGGCACTGCTAGAGGGCTGTGGACTGTCTGGTGGCGACCCAGTGGTGACTGTGGCCCATGGGGCTTGTGTATGGGGAGCTGGACACCGGTCAATGAAGGGGTGTGGACCACAGGTGGAATGAGAGGTGGGGACATCTGAGGATCTCTTTCAACATCTGGTGGGGGATATTTAGTCTCTGCAGTGCCAGAGTGCTCTGGTTCAGCTTTCCCATTTAGACTGACGCAGGAGAGGTAGGCCACAGTTCCCCCGTCAGTCACCACGGGAAGCAGTGGATGTGTGAGTTACAACAAAAGCTTTCCATTTTGCTGTCAGCATTTTCTGGTGGAGAAACAAAGTGATGAGCCTGAAAAAGTGTAGGAAAATAGTCCATTTTTACTATCGGTTTTAAATAGATGTATATGGAGATTTTTAAAAGTCCAAGTGGCAGATTATTTGTCTTGTTCCTGCTGTTAACCATTGTCTCTGTGAGTTCCTGTAGGTCTCAATGAGGCTGGTACCTACTGAAGTGTATCTCTGCCCCTGATCCTCTCACTGCTCTTGGCACATGGCTGCCTAAGGACACAGGTAGCCCCATCGTGGCAGTAAGGCATGGGAGCTGCAGAGGCCAACACATATTTATATACCACCAAGCCGCTGGTAGTTTCTATCATGTTCACATGAAAAGTATATTTCTACTGAATGTGACCATGGGCAAACATGAGTTTTTCTATTGCCTTGGCCGTATTGCCCCTGGTCACAGTGACCATCCCCAGGGAGGGGTGGCAGAGAACAGTCCCAAGCATCGGCACGTGTGGCCTCTGCTGTGGTGTCACTGAACAGAGCCAGAACGGGATTTTTCTTGGGGCCTCCTGAAGTAAGGCACAGCCAGCACACACAGTGAGTTTTCACTGCTGCTTACGACTCTTGGATGGGGATGAATATAAAGATCAACACATCAGCTGGGCCATTTCTAGTGTGTGAGAAATTATTGAGCCAAAGCACTAAAAAGTGAAAAAGAGGCCCTGTTTAAAAAAGCCAACAACGTTATTTCTTGGGAAAAAAACAGCCATAAATGTCATCAACAGCCTAGAGAAAAGAAAGGCAATAGTACCAAATGATAAGTGGGACTAGGGGGGATGTGTGTTACAGAAAGCAGGTCTCTCTTTCATAAGGAACAACGTTTGACAGTTTGAGAAGAGCTGACAATAAAACACATGATTAAATGAGCGCCAGAGAGCAGACTCAGCCATAAAACTATACATTTAGTGGCTGTCCTAGCTAAGCCATAGCAGTATTTATTGAGTTATAACACTGGAAGAGATGAATAAACATGACTGAGACCATGCGGACTCAGAGGGATTACCTTTGTTTTTAAGAGAGGCTTTACCATATTTGCTCAAAAATCTTCACGTGGTGTGATTTTGAGTCTATAGTTAGACAGTTTCAAAGAAGATAAAGGAGATTTATGTTTTATCATGAGATGGGTAAATTAAACCAATACATGAAACTTTCAAAGAACTTTCTTGTCCTAGATAAAATAGCATCACTGTGACCTTTGATTCTGGGCACTCCTTCTGGTTTCTGTTTACCTTTCAGATGATGGGGATATGGAGACAGTTTTAGGCTGTTCATTATTTCACCTTATCCAAAAACAAGCATTGCTGTTGTCAGATAGTGAAAACCTATGAGGGATTTGTTTACATTAAACATGGCTAATATCACATCTATTCCAAAAACATAGGTAAACATTTAATGGGATCAGCTGGAATAAAGCCATCTCCCCAGAGCAGCTAGCCAAAGAGATATCAGGACACAGAGGTGCTTCATACTAACATATAATGTACAGACTCACAGTCAAATATAAATTGCAGTCTACCATCGTGTTTGTGATGACTTCCCCATCCATCACCTGAAAAGAACTATTGGAAAAAGAATGGAAAGCAAAACAGAAAATTCAGTGCACATCTGTGGAAAACCAAGGTTTCTTCCCAGGCAGCATCCTGATGGGAGCATCTTCTCCTCATGGGTTATGTGGTCTGATTGGAAGAGAGAAGGGAGATGTGAGTGATGAAGGGAGGGCTCCTCAGACTGGTGAGACCATGAAGGTAGAGCAGGACTGGAGATTCATCAGGACCCAGGAATGAGCAGGCAATAAATGAAATAAAGGTTTAAATCCATCAGAGAAGAGCTTGCTCACATTGCATAGAATTCAATTGCCTGAAAGAGTAAATTCACAGAAGAGATTGGGTGCCTTTCCGGGGAATGACAGACCTGCTGAGTGCTGTTAGGCACCAGTACAACATCTGGCTCAGGAAGTTCCTGAACTGCAAATTGTTGGAAGCAGGGTGGGTTTTCCAGGGAAAATACGACTCTGAATCTGCATTTTTGTTCTATTCTTTCCTTTTCCAGTTGAGAGCCGCAGCCAGAAACTGGGTATTGGGAGATTTTCATCCTTGCACTGACTGTGCAGCCATTCTCACCCCACAAAGAACCCATCTGATCCTGCAGTAAAAGAATATCTGGGTCTTTTGACACTCAGAGTTAACCAAAGTTGATCTCTAAGTTTTTGTTTGTTTGTTTGTTTTATGGAAATGTTTCCAGATTAAAACTGCTATTAAAAATAATACCAAATTCTAGCAACGAATGCCTGCCAGCCCCTGTTGTATCTCAGAGGGGAATGATTTTAACCTGAAATAAAACCTGAAATAAGGGATTTGGACATGTTTGCAGCACCTGTGGGGCCAGAGATTCATGTGGGAGTGATGAGACAGCAAATGAAGAGAAAGCTGTGGGAGAGCAGCAATGAAGAAGGAGAAAAGAAATAGGAATTAGCAACATGGTAAGAGCACAGTAAAAGGTCTTGAAGCTTTGGAAACCCCAGGGTGCATGAAACAACTTGAGTACACAATTACTAAGAGGAACAGAAATAAAGAGATTAGGGGAATTATACTGAGATCCTGTTTTATAGTATTATGTGAACACTGCCAACAAATGCAACAGCTTCAAAGCAATTATTTGCACTCCTGCGGAACCTGAGTAACTCAATAGCAGTCAAAAGAGGAGCTCTGGGGTGGATTTTGGTGGCTTCAGACCTCCTAGGGCCACTCTGGGTTAAGGTATGCAGGTCTGGGCTAGGGACTGGTGCCCAAATGCTCTCTGTGAGGAAAGAGAAGGCAGCATGCTGCATTTGGCAGACAGCAGACCTAAGGCTTGGGACAGCAGTAGGAAACCTGCAGCCAGGACTGGGATTGCTGTCAGGGACAGAGAAGTTGTCCCCACTTATTCAGCTGAAAAGCAAAAAGGTTTCCACACGGGTCAGGGAGCTTTTTTTTGGGGGGGAAGGGAATGAAATGTTGCAGTTTGAGTGAAAAAGCCAATGTCGAGTGCCGACACCTCGAGGACAGGCACTTGGTATGCAGGCAGGGAGGTCCCGGGGCCAGCCTGCTGAGCACCGGGTTTCTCTGACTGCTGCTGCAGCTCTTCAGAAACCCAGTGGGATTAATGCTGCTAGAATATATGGTTTGTTTAGCTATTTTTATTGACCCCTGAATATACCTACTGTATAATTTATGGACCAATTTGTGGTTCAGTCCGGTGATGTTTGCTATAGAAAATCTCCATTGAAGCCAACGGGAGATTTTGCTAGGGTGAGGAGTGCAGGCCTGGCCTCTGCTTAGCCTTTTTCTTTTCCATTGCAACACAATTAACCTTTTCATTAGAAGAGCACTGTTCCAAATAAGCAAACCTCTCAATGTGTATTACTGAGCCATCTGAAGCTGTCTCTTGCTTTGGAACAAAACGTCTTTGTTCCAGCCACACATGACATTTGAAGACCTATTTATACAATGTGTCAGCTCCATTTGTTTTCTTCATCCTGATATTTTCCTCTGTATTTTTGGTTAGCCATCCAGATTGCAAGGAGCAAGGCTGCTGCTGGTTTCCTCCTGCTCTGTTACAGACCGAGCCACTGGCTGCCCTTGGCCTCTCTCTCCTTTTACAGGCAGAGGTGAAACAACCTAAAATCAATCAGAGTTTTGCCTACCTCATCCTTGCTGTACTGAGACCAATGCTAACAGACAGCTTGAGGTGGAGAGCACTGACAGTCTGCAGAAGGGCCTGGTATACTCACAGTTTCTCTCTTGCCACCCTGCCTGTATGTGGCTGTGAGATGCATGGAGCCACAACACCTTTTGCTGCGGGGGACCAGGTTGCACCATTTAAATATCCCATCCTCCAAAGTACATGCATTTCCCAGAGACTTGTGCATAATATGCCCCAAGTCTAGTAAGTAATTCTTGTCTGACACCTCAGTGCTAACTGATACAAACAAATAAACAACAACAAAAAAAGGCAAAACAAAAATAAATCCCTTATCAAGCTGTTGAGTAGTAAAACTTGCAGCCTCCTGATTTTATGATCAGTTACAGAGTTTTGGTCCATGTGGGGCAACCACTTATGGAGAATTGGTGAATCCTCTCCCCTGGTACAAGTACTTTATTTAACTTAAGACTCATCTTCTCTTTGCAGAATGGACCCCAGCAACTGCCATCCCTGCTGCACAAGCAGCAGCATCTCTCTGGGCATTGGCACTACCTAGCAACAAATGAGTGTTGAAGTACTTTTTGTAATCACAGAATCACTGAATGGTTTGGATTGAAAGAAACCTTGAAGATCATGTGGTCCCAGCTCCCCCACCATGGACAGGGACACCTCCCACAAGAGCAGGTTGGCCAAGGCCCCATCCATACTGGCCTCGAACACCTCCAGGGATGGGGCATCTACAGCTTCTCTGGGCAGCCTGTGCCAGTGCCTCACCACCTCTGAGTGAAGAATTTCCTCCTAAACTCTAATCTAAATCTTTAGTTTAGTTTAAAACCTCTTAAACCTCCTTTAGTTTAAAACCATTCCCCCTTGTCCTACCATTATCTGCCAAAGCAAAAAGTCTCTCTGCATCTTTTTTATAAGCACACTTTAAGTACCAAAAGGCTGCAATGAGGTTTCCCTGGAGCCTTCACTTCTGCAGGTTGATCATCCCCAGCTCTCAGCCTTTCTTCATTGGAGAGGTGCTCCAGCCCTCTAATCAATGTTGTGCTGCTCTAACAGCCCCACATCTTTCTTGTGCTGGGGCCCCAGCCCTGCACGCAGCACTTCAAATGGGGCCTCACAAGGGCAGAGCAGAGGGGCACAATCCCCTCCCTCCCCTGCTGCCCACCCCTCTGTTGGTGCAGCCCAGGACGCAGTTGGCTGTCTGGGCTGCAAGCACACACTGCTGGCTCATGTCGAGCTTTTTGTCCACCAGAGCCCCCAGGTCCTTCTCTGCAGGGCTGCCCTCAATGGGTTCTTCTCCCAGTCTGTGCTCATGTCTGGGATTGCCCTGACACAGGGGCAGCACCTTGCACTTGAACTTGTTGAACCTCATTAGGTTCACACAGGCCCAATTTTCAAGCTTTTCCAGGTCCCTCTGGATGACTTCCCTTTCTTCTGTTGTATTGACTGCACCACTCAGCTTGGTGTCACCTGCAACCTTGCTGGACATGCACTTAATCCCACTGTCTGTGTCATAATCCTTCACACAACCTGGCAGCCGAAGCTCTCAGGCTGCTTCAATGCATGCAGGGTGCCAGGGAAATACTGCAAACCGTACTTGAATCAGAAAAGGATGCTGATGGTGCCAGCCCAGCCATGGCAAGCCTGGGATTGCAACAGCAAAACCTCATCTGCTCTCAGTAATATTACCCTAATTGCAAAGTTTGGATGAAAGCTGAGGAAGGAGGATGAAACATCTCCATGCAAGCAAGCCTGGTCCCGACAGCTATTACATCGCCCAGTCTAAGCCTTTGATAAGGTCAAACAGGATTTCTTTGGTGGCCTCATGCTTCCCCATCCACAAAGAGGAGATGGGAGTTTTGGTCTATAAGGTCAGAGATCCATTATCAGAGCATCTCACCACTGTGTTTTACATGCCATTCCCTCTAGCTCCTGGGGAAGTGCATGATCTCCACTAAACAAAATGCTGCAGATCATTTCCAAGCTAAAAGCCTAATGTGAGCTATATTGAGCTAGACTGCAGTCAGCAGCATCTCTGCATGGTGGCTGGGCTTTTGCTGCAAGTCATGGGGGCAGTGGCATGTAAGGAGCCATGCCTCCAGCTCTGCATGCCTCCAGCACAGCCGCAGTGCTGCCGAGCCTTGCTTTGCATTCCAGCAGCTGTGCTAGAGCTGCGTGCATGGCCTCACTCAGCACAAATGAAACCAAGGCATCCATATGCTGTACATTAAGAGAAAGAGTGTTTGATCTACAGTGAGCCCTGGAAGCCTCCTGCTCACTGGCTCGCTGCTCACATTCTCCCTCCTTCTCTCCTTAGCAGTTTCGAGGAGTGCACGGAGCCCAGTGTCAAAACCTGTAAATGCATGTGTTTATCGACACTATGATGGGAACTGCAGCACTTAAAACTGTTGAGAAAAAGCTGTTGGCCACAGCCATAAAACCTGCTCTCATCTTTTCCATGATGGTGGCGGAAAAGAAAAATTCAAGTGGTATTTTCCTACTTAAAGAAGAAGGGAAAATGACTGCCAAAGTGGATGGAATTTAGTCCAACTGATGCAACGCCTGGGTTAGAAAAGCAAAATGCAGATCTCCCCTGAGCACAGGAATGGCAGCCGTGCATAGCCAAGGCCACCACAACGATGCCGCAGCCTGGCACGGGCAAGGTACAGCTCGGGCAATGCTGGGCTTCAAGCCTGCCACCCGGCCTCTTATTGTGCCATGTATTTTGGAGACACTTATTGCAGTCGCATCACCCATTGATGTTATGTTTTATAAAGAGGTTACAGACGTCTCTGACTGACTGGTGGTGAGACAGAAGAGGAAAGCTCCCATGCAGAGAGGACTTCTTTCTCCACACAGCTGGGGACCAGGTAGTGCTCTGGCTCAGAAGTGGTACAATGATGAGGAAGCACAAGCAACAGCCAGGTAACAATAGAAATGAGTTTTATTTTGTAAAAAGTTATAAAATGAATATTGTACAAAAATAAAGTCTGTAGAGAACTTTGGTTGATTAACACAAATGACTGAGACATAAATCGCAGGTGAAGTAAAAAACTCCAGAGAAGCACACTCCTGTTTTCAATAAGGTCTAAAAAAAAAAATCACAAACTTTACCCTTTTGTATTTTGAACATAGTGATTTGCTTTGGTGGCAGCCTCTTTGAGCTGCGCAGACAATGCTGTGGGGGCAAGTGCTGAGCAGCAGGGGCTGTGCACCCCTGAGTGCTGTGCCCAGCCAACCACCCCGCAGGGCAACTCAGCCCTGGCCTAGCAGGTTGGGCCAGTAGTGCCCAAATCACACCGATGCCAATGGTGGCATCTCAGCTGTGCCCTGCCCAGCACAGAGGCTGAGGTATCCCCATGGCCCTGCGGGTGGTCTCTGCACTGCCTCCATCAGCCCAAGAAAGCTGGGGGTTGGACCCGATGATCTCTTGAGGTCCCTTCCAACCCCTACAATTCTGTGATTCGGTGAAAGCAGCGGAGGTCAGGGATGAATTATATTTTGCAGACAATGCACATCTTTCTAGGTGTGTTCTGGACTTTTTTGACCACTAGAGCCTTCTTGTCTGAGTGAGGAGAGTCATTGCATGCATGAGATAAAAGGTCAGACCATCTTTTTTTTTTTTTTTTTTTGGTTTTGTGTGAGAGTTGATGCTTCACTGATTGTCAGGTATGTCTAGTGACCTGTACTGCTGCTCCTTCAAGGAAAATAGTCTCCAGAATGAGAGAGTGGTCAGGTACAAATGTCTTTGTTGTACTATCCCCTTCACTGTAAGGAAACTCAGACGCTCTGCTGCATGGGTATGATCCTGTAATGTTTTAGTAAATTATATAAAACTCTTTGGTTATTTAACACAATTGTTTACCTGCAGGCTATATTAAATCCAGGGCTAACTAATAAGAGGGATTTTACCTTTTCTATATGGAAATACGGAAGAAAAAGCTTAAATAAATACAACAAGAAATTATAAGGCTAAATGTGATTAATTTCCATTTGTCAATAGTTATATGAGGTCAGTTGGCAAAAAGTGTGAGAAAAAAATGTGGCTACATTTTAAATATGACTAGAATTAGTTTGTCTAACAAATGGCTAATGTTGATCCAAGTCCTGCGACCCTCACTCATGTAAAGCCGTGTTTGCTCCTGCACTGATATGACTGCAGTCACTTTCAGAAGTGTTGGTGAACAGGAGGAAGGGCTGCAGACTTTGGCACTACATTCTGTGAACATAATCAGGTTTTTGTTTAAAAGCAAAAAAGGTAAAGTAAGTGATTTTTTGCATTCAAGTTAACACTTTCAAAAGCATGGACCGTTGTTCCCAACTTATTTGTCTCTCTGTATCTTCCAAGCACCTTCTACTTTGGCACCTTTGAAAAGAAACTTTAATAAATAAGGAAAGGAGACTCATTACCAAACTGTAATAAATAACAATAACTTAATCTCAATAAATATCTTCTGTATATTTATGTCTCTGAATGGATGCATTGCATCAAGTAGTCTCTGCTCACTCACAATGACCAAATAAAAATGTAGTTACCCAAGTAACATTAGTCCTTTGTAAACCAAAAGAAACACGTTTTGTGTAAGCCAGGCTTGTTGTATCTCTCACTATACTAGGAAGAAGTGCTTAAAAACTCAACTTGTACTCATAGGTAGTAGAAGAATGAAATCCTACACTTGCTTTGAAGAAACACGAGATGGAAATAGCCAAACTTAACCAGTAAGTGTAAATGTTTTGCTTTGTACCAATACTGGCCCTGCAGAACTTTAGCCTGGAAATTTTGACTTTTGCTCGATATCATCTTAGATTAATCTTCCTATAGTTTAGAAGTGGTCCTAAATGCTGAGGAACCAACGAGCAACAGCACAACGTGTCTTTCGGTCGAGCTGAGGGCATAGGGGATGAACAGGGTACCCCTAAGCTGCTCCTCAGCTCAGCTTCCTGGCACGGGTGGGGGTGACCGCATCACAGTGTGGTACTGCAGAGTTGTGTTTTTAAGCACGTTCCTCATGGATCCGAGTCTCACTGGTGGTGGACTGTGTCAAATGGGAACGGGAGTGCGCACGCCATCCAGCCGTCAGCATCTCCAACCGAGCTTTTATTTACTTTCCTGTAGGACTTCAAAAGCCTCCATCTTTTAGGCAGCCTTGTGCTCCCCCAGGCTCCCACGCTCCCTCGCTCTGCGTTCTTGGTCCTCTTTTCTCCATTCTGAGCAGACGCTTCCCCGGGAACCTTGGTCCCTCTCTTTGCATCATGGCAGGAATGCAAAACTGGAGCCGCCTCCAGTGAGCAAGTGTCAGACGCATCCACACCTTTTTGCGGAATGTTTTTTCAGTATGTGGTAAACCAGGTTATCGTCCAAAAAGGACAGGTCGTCATCAAAGGCTGTGGGTCTGCAACAAGCTTGCCTCACTTTGTCATTGACTAGTTTTTTCTTTCTGGTTAAGTTTTTTAAAATTTTGTCATATGTAGTCTCAGCTGCATCACAAGATCCACTGCAATACCGGAAGATGAGCTCTTCTTTGGTTTCGTATCCCAAATCCAAGTCAGTCACATTTAAGTGTATTTCTGTTAAGACACATCCCCGATTTTTGCCCTTTTGATTCCTCCTTCCCTTTTTGCTGGAATTCTCTATGTTCATGGCTGCGTTTTGCCGGTTCCTCTCCCGCCTAGAAAAAATTGGAGTCTGTTTATCTGGCGACCTCCTCAGTCTTTTAATGGTGGCTTGGATAAAGTCCACTACCTCATCAAACTGATCTGGATAATCCTCTGGCATATTAGCTGTTTGAGAAAGAGAGAAAATGCTTTGTCACATGTCAGTTGTCATGAAGAGAAGTTTGTCAGTTTGTGGCTCAAAAACACAAGACACAAGATGCAAGCTGCCCTGCCCTTTACTTCAGACATGCTAAAACTGAGGGGAATTTGGATACTCATTTGGGGAAAAAGAAATGAGATATGTATGTATCTCTGCAGGTGTCTGCTTATGCTTGGTAGCACTCTGGCTCTTCTTTCAGTATTGAATGAATCCTGTCAAAATCGAGGGTTTGTCAAAATCGAGGGAACTCTGTCAAAATGTCACAATATGGATATTAGTCTTTGGGTGGATGAAGATACTGTAGAGAGTTACAGAGGCTCTTCCTAGCAAGCAGCAAAGTGATGAGGTTTCTTTGATGCAATTTTGTGATTGTAATTGTTAGTTGTCTTTTCCCACCAGCAGTGGTTAGTATTGCCAAAGCCACCTATTGATAAGGGTTTGGGGCAGGACAGAAGGAGAAATTTCCTGGGGTGCCAGGCTAAGCTATTATTCTTGACTGAATGCCTGTTTTTTAATGCTTTTAGGGGATAATTACTATCAGAACTTTGAAAATTATCTTGTAGAACTATTTTGTATCACCAGATACTTATTAGACTGAGTAGAAATAGGTTGTAATAGAAGTATTATGTTAATTTTCAAGGGAAATTTTATTAATGCATTTTCTTTCTATGAAGTTAAATTATCTATTGCATTTTTCACTTGGTATGTACTCTACCAGAGACAAATTATTCAAGTAAATTAAATGTTAAAGTCAATGAAATGTTTTGACACTAGTAGAATGAACCTCTTCAAGGAGGGTGAAATTGAATATGTTCTTCTGAAATATTCTGAGATTTTAGTTTTTCATCATGATTTGGAATAACATCACATCTGAAATCTTCCCATGGATTAAATCCTTGAGTGTGATTTGTTTTAGTGAAGACAGTGATTTAATGACAGGTCAGGCTGTCAGGACCCCTCAGGACCCCATATCTACTAGCCTTTATTTTGTATTATAAATGTATGTATCTTAAATACTTAAATAATGCTGCAGTATTAAGATTTTTTCTCCCATTCTTATTGCCAAAAATCAAGTCTTTGAAGACTCACTTCTTTTGCAGGAAAACATAAGAGGATGCTTCTTTCTGTACTTAACTCCTAAGTACCCACCCTCACAGTGGACTGGTTTCACACAGTACAAGGGTGTAAAAGGGCTCCAGAATGGGACCTCTAAAAATGTCCCAGGAACTGCAAATAATGGGAAAAAATATGCCTGATGTGTTGTGCCTGTACAGGGCTCGGTGCATTCATTAGGCCACCGTGGCTGTCACACAGATGAGAGAGGAACAGCTCTGCAGGCAACAGCTCTGTGCCACATTTCCCTAATGAGCACTATAACAGACAGGAGCCCTGGTGGGAGGCCAGGCAGCAAATGTTCGCAGCCCACATGTGAATGCATTGACCCTGTTCACAGAAGTGTGGAAGATACATGGCTGCCTCCCACTGTGGCAAGATGTGAGCTCTGTTAGTGTAAAAATCTGCTGAAACACAGCGTGTCTGCACTTAAGAATGAGCACGGACCCTTCCCCAAAGCAGCCACAGCCTAGTGGCACCCTTCTACACAGTAACAGAGGGATGGATCAAAAATACACAGCTTTTCAAGGATGGCTCCAGCAAAATAGTGCAGATTGGTAAAGCAGGAATGAAGGCAGGTGATTGTGTACCTTCACATAAAGAGAGTGACACATGGGAAGTGGGATCCTATAAACTGAAGAGTTTGGACCTGGGAAAAGTGAATTCCACTTTGTTTTACAGGTATGCATGCTAGAGGCAACAATCACTAAGACCAGGGGCTCTGAAGAGACACAGAGAAAGGATGTCTGCTACCTACACAGGCATATGGTACCTAACAAAGCTGGGTCCTGTGCTGAGCCCCATAGTCTTGTCTACCAATGGCAAGTGCACCCTTCAGGCACTCCTTTGCCACTACGTCTGTATCAGGTACCAAAACACCCACTATGAGCCATACCTACTGTTGGGGGTAGCAGGGGTAGGTGCAGCCATTGGCTCTTGCAGGACAGGCTGGTCTGTCCACACCGTATAAATACTGCCATACTGTGCAAGGTCCTGGTCAAGGTGGTAGGCAGGCTACATTCCTTAAGGGCAAGAAGAGGTAGACTCCATGCTAGACCCGATCAAGAAAGACAACCCACTTGGTGCTGATCCAGCACCCACTGCTGAAATATAAACATGTCCCTGGCACAGATGTGGAAGGAGAGGGCTTTGGCAGGAGGCACTTGCTCTTGTTGCTGTGGGACTGGGTGGTCTCTGGGTTTCTTACACAGAAACTCACTAATAACCCCACAGGGAAAGATATCTCTCCCTAAAGAGATAGCTCTGGCTGTGCTCTGTATTCATTCTCTACTCTCACTTTGAAATTACTCCACTTGTACTACTACTGTGACTACCCCAGCCCACACATCTGTCACATACTCCTTGCCCAAGCCTTGTAGCAAGAGTGACACAAGGAGACTGAAACACAAAAATCAGGGAAGCATACCAGGGTTCAGCAAAAGGCATGCAGCAATCAACCATCAGGAAGAAGACAGGAGATTGTTATAGGGAAACCCAGCCTGGAGACCCTTGTCTGAAACCTCCAGTCTCATTCTTATCTCAAGCCTGGTATGCTGCTGATGCAGCGTGGGAAGTGTTTCCTGCCACCTAAGAAGGGAGAAGCAATACTGTGGGTTACCTGAAGAAACAACAACCCACCTGGGCATACTGTTTTTAAACTGCTTGCAGTTCAGGTGCAAAGATGTCACTCACCCCTGCGATGGTGCTATGTGCAGGAGTCTAATTCATTTACTAATGTTAACCTGACAGCTATAGGGTTGAAGCACTGTCCTGCCTAGGCTAGTGAAATATGCCCTGGAGTGTAGATGAAGAGGGCAAAAGGCCCATGCTGTGGACCATGCCCTGTTTGGAGCCCATGCTGACATCTGTCCTGGTTCATGCAAGATCACGACTCCAGCTGCACCGAGGGAGCTAATGTCACTGAGAGCCTTCTGCACTGCAAAGTGGCTTGTGATACTAAGAGGGAGGAAACACATTGTAGAGGAGACCTATGCAACACTAACACAGGCATGGGGTGTCAACACAGGAGAAGGTGGAAGCAAAAGGGAAAAAGTAGGCAAATAACCATGCCAACTGGGTAACAACTAGAGGCCCAAGCCTTGTAGCAAGCATGACACAAGGAGCCCGAAACACAACAATCAGGGAAGCATGCCAGGGTTCAGCAGAACCCTGGACTTGCACATAGGCTTGCTGCAACCAGAACACGGGCTAATTAGCAGCATGACTGACTCCACTGATCTCACCAGGGCTCTAACATAAACCACACAGGAAGGACTCCAACCTGTAACCAGGGCTGAAGTGTGTGTGGCCAACGCAGCTAAAGGAGCTGGAGAACCCTTCTCAGCTCATCCCCTCTTGCAACATCAGGCCACTTGGGATACGCACTGGGAGGGCTGCCAGCACTGTGAGTATGATGAATGCCAATTTTCTGTCTCAGGGGTGGACTTCCCCTTCAGCCCAGGGAATTGGAAAACATCCCAAGCAGATATCCAAATCAGTCCAGAGGACTCCTGCAGTGACCCTCGATATCTGGGGATTACATCACTGGAGGAAAGAGGAGGCATGCAGGTGATATTTGGGAATCTGTGGGAATGGTGGGCACATGGACCTCCTTGAGGAAATGTGTTGGACCTATCAGCCTCAGACAGGGTCTGCCTACGTACCACTACACATGCTGTTACAGGACTATGTGTGTACGTGATTTTAAACACAATGGCAGCTGTGTTACTGGGCCGTGTGGTGAATCCTTGCAAGCTGTCATAAGCAACAGCACCGTCTAACTATGGAGCCTCAACTTGTCACAATCAGTGCACTGATGTGCCTTTTGGCACCTTCCAGCTGTAGTGCAGACGTGCCCCAGGTTTCCTTCTGTAATTTAGTACTACTTGAGGAACACCTCTCATCCCTGCTGTCAGCCAGCCTCTGGTTGGTACAATTGAACAGAGTCCCACAAGGCCAAGTTTCAACACACTCAACAGCACAGACCTGTGCCCTTGGTACAGCATCAAGTGCAGCTGGACACAGCGACCACTAAGTGATGGGCCCAAGCAGTGGGACTTACACTGACTGGAGTGGCTTGGTGCTAGTTTTCTGCATATCCACTAACAGTGGCTTGCAGGGTTTTGACAGCCAGGACACCCTGGAAAAAAAATGCTGAAGCAGGATGCTGGGCAGCCAAGCAGAAATGCTGTCATTAACAAAAAGTGTGATGGGTTGAAACATGGCACTAGAGTTAAGTGCTAAGTTACCACCAGATACCATACATGAATAAGCAATAACCACTGCCCAAGGACTAAGAACCATACAAGGCTAACAGACAGCAGGGAAGGTGAAGACAGATGACAGGACCATCCCAGCCTGAGGTGCACTCAGTAGATGTGCTCCAGGGGTGCTGAGGGAGCTCCCCACACCACAGCCACTGAGTGATGAGCACTTGTTTGGTCCATGCACTGCAGTAAGTGCTGCTGGGGGCGAAGGGGGTGCTGGGCTGCATGGCCAGGAAACACCATCACACTCTGAGCGGCTGCCTTGGCATCCAGTGCTGGTTAGTACCCTGAAAAAAGGCACTTGATTCAGCCATGTTCTCCTTTAGTTAGTTACCCCTCTGCTGCAAACTGTTTGAAAACCATTTATAGTCTCAGAATGAAAGTCTACAGCCTGGCAGCTTTGTTCTCTAATACACAACACTGAATGGACCTTGCTGGCTTGACTGTGCAGTAGGAAGGGCTTTCTGTGGGAACTTCACATCCCTGTGAAAAAAACGCCTATTATCCTCTGTTATCCCCACCTATTAAACAGACAGTTGGCGCGTGCATATGTATGTGTTGTATTTGCACATACACATGTACAAATATATATAATTACACACACACACATTTTTTTCAAAACAAACTGATTTACTGACAACACCTCCCTTCTGGTGGAAAAGCTGAGAGAACAAACATGACAGATGCTTGTCAAGATGTACAAAGTGCCAGCAGAAAATGCTCAGATGCTATGGGAACAAAAGCAGCAAAATCTTTTCTGAGCAGCAGTCCCTGGTTGCTGGCTCCAGGGTGTAAAAAAATCAAAATTAAAAAATCAGAAGCCATATCAGGTAAGATAAGATGGGACAGGATAGCCCACAACAGCATGTGCTCAATACAGTTTAGTAAGGTTGTCTCATATGTACATCAGTGTGACACACCTCAAAGCAGGCATTTCCTGAGGGAGAGACTGTGCATCCTGGACATGTAAAATTTCCCTTGGTGGGCACACGGTCTCCATGTATCCTGCTCACTGCATGGGAGAAGGGCTCACAGAGCCTAGGAGGGCAATGTGACAAGGCTGAGCCCCACCCTGTTGTAAGTAACAGGGTGCCATGAACACTCACAAGACTGGTGTAAAGTCATGAGGTTTTGTTTGGGGTTTACTTCATGTTTTTGAGAGCCACTTCCTGACTGCTGAACTCTCAGAATACCATCCTGCTGAGATTCTCCTTCCCATGGTATTAAACCACTTGTCCTACTTTCTCTTCCCTTGACCCTCTCACATTCCAGGTATAGGTATTTGTTAGCATCACCTCTGCTTAGCACCTCTGCCAGCAGGAGCATGGGGCAGGCAGCAGTACCCCAGCAGGAGCTGTGGCAAAGTGCACATGCCCTGCTCCTGTTCACAGAGTCACGGAATGGTTTGGATTGGAAGGGACCTTAAACATCACCCAGTTTCAACCCTCTGCCATGGGCAGGGACAACTCCCACCAGCCCAGGCTGCTCAAAGCCCCATCCAGCCTGGTCTTGAGCACTTCCAGGGAGGGACATCCACACCTCACTCTCCTGCAGCTCCCTCTTTCAATGCTGTGCCAAAGACCTGACCTCTCAGCCAGGAACAGGTGGCAACAACAGCATGAGTGTGCATTCTAGTGCTGGAGTGTCAAGAGCAGGGGCTATGAATGGCAGTCACTCTGCTTTGGGGCAGCTCTATCTTCCATGTCCAGCTGAACCAGGGCTGTTGATCTGCAAGATATTTCTCAAAGGATCAGAAAAAATGGTAAAAAAAGCAAAGGAAAGAATGAAACAGCACAGGACTGCTAAACACAGGCATCCAGAAACTGACCAGGCTGGGAGGAGAGCTGGTCGACACCAGACATACCAAGCCCTGGGATTCAAACAAAAGTAAAAAAATGAGACACATTTTAAATTAGATGCTTAGAAACCAAGGGTATTTGCACCTTCTGTTTGCTGTCTGCAAGCTGTCTGCTTGCTTTTTGAATCTTTAGGTTCAAAACACAGTCAAAACACTTAGGACACAATCAGATTACGATTTTGACCCAGGTTAGGAACATCCCTGTTGAAAGCATAATCGAATTCTTGCCTGACTTGCTGCTCTCCAGAACCTGAGGCTTTGACCTTCCTGTCCCCAGTATGGTCCCTGTCTCCTGGGCACTGTAAAAGCTGGCAGCGGGTGCAGGCTCCTGTGGCAAACACCCCTAGAGCTCCCCACCAGTCCCTGCAGAAAGCCAATCCAGAACTCTGCTTTGGGCACACAGGGAAATGAGCCTTCCTCTGGGCACTTTCTCTGCTGCAGCCCCAGAGCCTGCTGTTGCATTTCCAATTAATTAGAGACACCATGTGCCAGCGGGACAGGGATCTGGTGCCTGCGCTTTTTAGAACACTAAACAGTGGTCAGACAGACTCATACATAAAGTAGGTCTAAATGAATATCCAAAGCAAGCTCATCAAATTCTCAGAAAAACTGTTTCCATTAAGGAAAAACTGGACATTTTATTTCTGTCTGTTCAAATGGGATCAAAATTACATTTCATAAAACTATTCCTTTGATTTCACTAGCAACAGATTTATTTTAAAGCCAAATATTCCCCTGCAGTGGCAGTAACCCAGCATGGTAGAGCGAGAAACCCTTAGTTTGTACCTGACCACAAATTGGTTTCAGTGGGAACAGATGGATCTTCAGCTTTTGAGAGAAAAAAATCCAGTTACTCATTTTGGTGCCTGGTTATGGATTTAAAAGGCTAACAACAGTCTCTTCTAACCATGCTGTTTATTATGGCTTACAAGAAAGGCTTAAAGCCTATTAACTACAAAATAATAATTATATAAGCAGCTTTTCCTTTTTATTTCTAATCTCATAAAACTTGAAGTTAGAAGGTATTGGGAACTGTATTTACAGAATAATTTTCTCTACTGATCTTGGGAAAACATAAGCATGTCACTGCAGTATCATCTGGCACTCTGCATATCCTGAGTAAAAGTGACTGAATAAAACTCACATAAGGTATACTAAAAATGATAAAATTGTACTTTTGTTTTACATTGTATCTTTTATGCATATATTTGTGGTATTGTGTAATGACTACATCAAAACATCATGCTAAGCATTTAATACAATTACCAGGATAATATTTCACTTAAACACAGCTGTCTTTCAATTAGAGAGGCTCAAATAGCAGCATTCAGACTCTTGTTTAAAGTAAGATTTCAAAGTCCAAGGGATTTAATCCAGCTAATTATAATGATAAGCACTATTTAGAAAACCCAGATCCAGATCTGTGTTAACATCAAATGGCCGTTTTTCAAAAACAGTTCTGGTACTTCCATCTGGGCCCTTAACTAAAATATTTTAATTTCCTTTCTTTCCTGGTTAATTTTAAGTTTCCTCCAAAGTTATAATCACAAAGATGTTTGTTCTTAGATCATTTGCTAGTGGGAAATATACAAGTCATGTGCCTCTAATTATAACTGCAATGAACCAGACTCATTTTTTCACTGCTTATGAAGATGACTCTGGTATACAATTTATTCATTAATTATTTTATTCTTAGCTTGCTTTGTTGTAATTTTTTCAGGTACTTATTATAGTGGACAAGCTCTACAACACGGAATCTCTCCATCTCATACCACAAAGGCATATTTTAGGAGACCTCTGGAGTAACCTGTTTGTGGAAGTGTAAACTTAGCAAACCATAAAACTCATGTTGTGTTTGTTTGTCTTTGTATATAAAATGTGAACTATGATGGCGATATAATATGTATTTTACTGAAAATTAAGTACTTCTCATGAAAACAAATCTTATCACACAGGCTTTAAATGAAAGGCAATTGCTAAAACTAGTTACACTAAAACATTTTCAGGATTAAAACAATTAAAACATCGCCTCTTTGAGGAATGACTTTGCTTTCATGCTTTGCATGAAAATCTGCAAGGCTAAGAGTGAAATGGAAACCAGTTGGTTGTGTCCATTAGGTAACAGAACATCAAAGACAGCAGGTCACCTCATCTCTAAATGTTTAATACAGTTCTCATTCACTGCCTTGCTCCCTGCCTTGCCAGCTCCCAGGAAACACCACGTCCCTGCTCATATACAGCAAGGTCTCAGAAATGGAGCCTCCCGCTGGTGTCACTTGTCTCTCATCAGGGCAAAGGGCTAAGTAACTTGGCTAAGTAACCTGGAGCCACTCACACCAATCAGGTATGATAAGGCAGTACTGGAAATAGGCACAGGGTTCAACAAGATATGCTTGTTCGTCATGGAGCAGACAACTTTCTCTTTGTCACCCTGCCAATTCCCATATGTTGGTCACACTGCTGAACCTACGGAGTACTTCGTATTTTCACATGACCGTGCTTGGTGCCTCCCCTTGCATCTTTTGCCTGCTTTCTCACAGGTACGAGATGCTCAGTCTCCCCAGGGAACCTCACTCTGTGGTTCCCACCAGGAGAAGATAAGGCAGAAACAAGAAGACCATCACAATTGCTGCCAGTGGAGGAATGGCTTGGTAACAGGAAGAAAAAGCAAGGCCAGGTGAATTGGGTGAGGTGAAGGAAGATGTCTTGCAAGCTGACCAGTCTACAAGAGTTTCTTACTCTTATTGTGGTCCAAATGGGAGTCATCCACAAATTTCTGCCTGACTTTGGGGCTGAGCACATCCTCTGGCCTCCCTGAGAGTGGTCAAAGGGGTACCACATCTTCCAGTCAGGTAGCAAGGGGCCAGTGGGTGGATGTGGTCTCACCTCTGACCGAGAACTTTGAACAACCAGCTCTGAGGCACCAAGGAAGAGACAGCCCTTCAGCGCTTGCTCCTGAAGTTTTGATACAGCTCCGACAGTAGCTGCTCGGACCCTGTCCTTGTCTTACTGCACAGGGGCTGTATTCAAGTGCACACAAGGCAGTCTCTGCACCTGAAGAAGTTACAGAATTAACAGTGTAAAAAGGGAAAAAGATTCAAAGTGGATGTTCTCTGCCTGAAGCCAGTGATGGAGCAGGAGCCAAGCCTCGGTGAGGAATATACCTGACTTATTGCCCACCAAATCTCCTCACTAAGCCTCATACACCTCCAGATCTGCACCATGCTGCAAATCTATAGCTTCCCATTGGAAGTTGGGTTTATGCTTAATTCTTGGTTCTGTTCCATCCCTGAAACAACCTTAAAGAAGCCTTAAGGAAGTACTGGGACCTGAAACTTGTGACCTCTAAGTAACAGGGCATGCAGCTAGCTAACAGGCATGGCATGGAGACTTAAATGGAGGAAACACTGCTGGTAATAAAAAGAAACTCTGTTTAGCACTACTGGTGCAGAAGTGATCCCCGACCAGCCCTCACATGGCACTAGTAAAACCCCACATGGGTCACACAGCACCACTTCGGTGCCAGCTCTCTGAACCTGAGCAGCACAACTGATACAACAGCAGGAGCACTGCTTTCACAACAGCTCAACACAACTCCGAGCAAGCAGCTGCACCTGGGATGCTCCTACACTGCATCTCCTGGCTCTAGGGCCATGACAAGGAACAAATACAGGCAGCAATGCAGCAGGAAGGGGCCCTGTCCCTGTCTCTGTCCTGAAGCAGGAAAGCACAGCCATGTGGGCAAAGCCATGACTGATGAACCTGTTGGGACAATCTCTGCTGCTGTCAGATTTTGATTTGGCCTATAAATGATAAATTTGCTTCCTGAATTTCAACCTTTTTGCAATAGGAATGTTATGTAAAGTTTTAACATTACAGTTTTGAAAACGTTTGTATGATATCCATCAGTTCATGGCTCCCAAGCAGGTGCTCCTGCTCTGCTGCAGGAGATGTCACAGCGGGATGTGTGGACCATGACCTGTCAGATGGTGTCAGTGGCTGCTCAGAGGCAGCGAGGCTCTGAAAAGCTCTGCCTCTTTCCAAGCCACTATGCTGGACACATGCCTCCTTGTCAGAAACTCTGTGAATCGTTTCTGGTTTTGTCAAAGAAATCTGATCTGTTTGGGATGGGAGCAGAGATAGTCCAGATATTTGTATGTAGCTTATTAGATGAAGGGGATAAGACCAGCTTGCCTCAAAAAATGTGGCCACCTGAGAAGTTCTGGCATACCTGCTGTACTACTGCCTTGTCCACATGCAGAAAAACAAGTATTTTGAATCCAGTGTTTGCTTCTTTTTAAACCTCAATAATCATTAAAGCATTTGTACGAATCTCACTGAATTCAAAGAAATGCGCCTGCAGTTTTCAGTGTAAGTGCTGTGCCAACAGATACAGACCAAGACAGATGATTAAATATCTGCTAAGTCATACGCTATGGCTTTTTTCCTTAAAAACAAACAAACAAACAAACAAAAAAAACTGGTATTTGAAATGTCTTACATAATTCATTTTCTGTCCTTGATCTTAAAACCAGACATATTTTGTATCTTAATGCTTTGTTTGTACCTGTCTCAGATATATCTTTTTGATTCTGTTTTCTATCTTCTCTCTGTAAGCAAGACTGGATTGCCAACAATCATTGAAATCTTTCCTTTGGTTCCCCTTACCAAGTAGTATTTGCTCAGAAACTATAGCTGTTTTTGTCAAAAAAAAAGAGACCATTCTGCAGTGTCCACCGTTCTACCAGTACTAGTGTGTCAGTGGCCTCATTAGATGTCTGATGATCCTGAACATTGTTATGTCATAATATTTTGTATGCTCATTTATTACTTGTCATTAACTTATTGCTATGGAAGTATGAGGATCTTCAGCAAGTGTCATTGCGTGGGGTTTGGCCTGTGTACTCCAAGTTTTAAGTTACAGTTTCTTGGTAGTGTGTGTGTGTGTTGGGGAGGGATGAGGACTGGATATTTGCACTAGATCATAGAATCATAGAAACATAAGGGTTGGAAAAGACTTCCAAGATCATCTGGTCCAACCATCACCCTACTACCAATCTCATCCACTAAACCATGTCCCTAAGCATCACGTCCAACCTTTCCTTAAACACCCCCAAGGACACCACCACCTCCCCGGGCAACCCGTTCCAGTGCCTGACTGCTCTTTCTGAGAATAAATGTCTCCTCATTTCCAACCTGAACCACCCCTGGTGCAACTTGAGGCCATCATTCCCTCATGTCCTATCACTAATTACCTGTGAGTAACTAGTGGCTGACCCCCAGCTCCCCACACCTTCCTTTCAGGTAGCTGTAGAGAGCAGTAAGGTCTCCCCTGAGCCTCCTTTCCTCCAGACTAAACAACCCCAGTTCCCTCAGCCGCTCCTCACAGGACTTGTGTTCCAGGCCCTTCACCAGCTTCGTGGCCCTTCTCTGGACACACTCCAAGGCCTCAATGTCCTTCCTGTGTGAGGAGCCCAAAACTAAACACAGCACTTGAAGGTGGCCTCACCAGAGCTGAGTACAGGGGGATGATCATCCCCCTGATCCTGCTGGCTGCCCTATTCCTAATAATGCCAGGATGCTGTTGGCCTTCTTGGCCACCTGGACACACAGCTGGCTCATGTTCAGGTGAGCACTGATTTTGGTGGATGGGACCTGATGACTCCAATGGCTTCTCTCAGCTTCTGTAACTTTAAATATTCTATATCTGCCTTATGCAGGAATACTAAAACTTACATAGTCACTGTGGCCTATAATTTTGAGGATCCTATTCTAGTGGACAAATAACGCCTCTCCCAGCAATCCATCAATACCCATCACAGAGCTGACAAGGATTTCTAAAATACATTCAAGAGGCCTATGAGAGGTGACCGAGAAATGCATGTTGAGATATGTTATCTAGCAACCCACATCTGCAAAACATCTAAAATGATCCACACTTCCACTGGAAAAATTTTGAGGCCCCTAAAATGAAAAGGAGCAAAGACATAAAACTTTAAACAAAGGATAACTGTTAAAATGAGAATAAAACCAGATTCTCTTGCATTTCAATCATTTTCTCCTTAGGTCTCTGAACACCCTTCAAGGGAGTATATTCAGGAGATATACGTGACTGCAGAAAGAACAGCTTCTAAGGCTACACGCATCTGGATTTACCCAGATGTGCCCTAGGATATGTCTTCTAGAATTTTACACATGAAAAGAAGACAACTTTGAATGCTTGAGATTTCTAAATGCCTAGAAAACCTGGGCGTGCCCATGCACAGACTTTACTATATATATGCTGGCCCAGTGACATACGCGCACTCAGTCTGAGAGTGGCTGGATGCACCGGCTGCACTGGATACACACAGATCAAATGACGAGTGTGGCACCTGCTTGGCTGGGGCAGACAAAAACCTCTCCGATGCATTGCATTTACTGTGCATGGGCAGGTTGCCTCTGTGGCTTGTGGGTTTCTTGCACTAAAGCACATCTGCTGCACTGTGAGGGTTTTGGGCAGGAAAACCTGGACTGAAACATGAGAGTTCTGATTTGTAACACAAAATCTGTCTAATAAATACTGTATGGAATGAAATGCAATCACTTGGAAGTATAATTTAATATTGTTTTTACCTTTAGAAGCCCTATAATAGCACTGTTCGTTCCAGATACTTCCATTCCAACTAAATGTAGAACCTTAACATTAAACACCCATAAACAGGGATACAAAGAATGTTTAACAGAGGTATAACACACATACAACATGGTGTGTTATGCTATAGCGTGACAAAGGAACTCTAATTCACAATCCTGTGGCCGTGGAGTAACTCAGTCATTATAATTCAAAGAAATATCTTCTCTTTCCATTAAGAAGTGAGATTTTTCAATGATTTTTGCATATATACTGCTAGTTCTTACTCAAGATGCCCACTTGATCAAGAGACTACATGCCATGCCCTGGATCTTGGGATACTCCAACCCTCACACATGTGCTTATTACAGCTATACAGGGGCAAGCAGTTAAAAAAACATATTTGCTGGGAAACACATACAAATCAAACTAAGTGTTTTTACAGTTATTTGGTTTATATTTGTTCTGTTCACACTCACTATTTAAGCTAATTATGTCCTTCTACCTGCAGACTGTAATATGAGGGAAACGAAGGGCTTTCTAACTTTACATACTCCCCAAGTACTCTCCTTCACGTGAAATAAGCTGTCCCATGAGCACTGATGCCTAAACCACTTAGAAACATGGGGATCATCTCTAATGTACTAGAGTTACAGAGGCTACTCTCACCCCAGTGTCTAGTCCAATGAAAAATGCAGAAGACTGCAATAGCCAACACTCTCTGCCCTCTCTAATTACTGTCCCAAACAACAAAGGTCAGCACATTACACCTGATCAGTCTGGGAGGTTAGGACCTTGCCTGTAGGCTGGAACGGAGGAAGGTTTCCAGCCAACCTGAAAGAGATGGGGTAGCACCAGGTGACCCCAGAGCACTTTGCAGAGAAAGCAATCCCATCAAACGAGGATGCAGAGAGGTGTCAAGAGCCTGGGAAAACAGATCTGTGCTCCAGCAAGGTGTATGGCCTTCCCCTTGGAGTGGGGCTTGATCTCACAACCCACTGCTGCCCATGGCATATCAGAGACCTGAGCTACCCCACTCAGCCTGCATGGGGACCACTTTAGGGCAGAACCATGCACACCTCTTCAAATGCAATAATGTGGCACCCTGTCATGCTCAGTTTTTTGAGCTGCCTCCCACAAAGGTGCCAGCTCCCAGGGGTACATGGCAGGCCCACCAGCAGACCACGAGCACGCTGATACAGGCAGCAGAAACCAGCAGGTCTGTGCAATACAGCTGCCACCCGTCTTGTGTACATTGTTCTGTCTCTTTCCCATGCCAAAGGGTGCATGGCACCAAACAGTGAGCAGAGAGGAACAAGTGTGCCGAGGGCAGGGCTGTGGTTACTCCAACAAGGCACATGGGCCTTGTTGGCCTGGATGGGATCGGCCATGCTGGGAGGGATCGGCCTGGATGGGATCAGCCTCACAGGCTATGTGCTTGCAGCCTGCTCCTCAGGCACCACACGCTTTTAAGTCAACATAAACAGTGTGAAAATAAATCGAAGTATTTCACCACTTTCTTACAGCTGCCTGTCTCTCCTGACTCACTCGGCTTGGCAACCCAGCTGAGAGAAGAGTCTCCAGCATTTGAGCAAGCGTGCTGTGCTGCTGCTGTGCAAAGATCACAGGAACAGCCTGGGTTTTTCCCAACTTCTGCTGTGAAGAGCTGCGCCGGTATTCTCCCCTCACAGCCAGGCCCATTGGATCCATCAGGATCCTCATGGTTAGGAGATGGAGGCCGAGCTATCAGCCCTTTCTGGAAGGACCGTTCTGGCGATACGTAGGAGCCCTCCCTGTCCTGGGAGGAGAGGCTTTGGAACGAGGCAGGCTGTTCACACTGCCGCCAAACAGGTTAACACAACTCATCTTCCTCCTTGCTTACCCACTCCACAGAAAAAAAAAGGAGGAAACAGTAACAAATTCTGTACTGCTACCCATCCTCTCGAGCTGCTGGTGAGACACCAGCTCACAAGGAACCAGAACCGCATTCCCAGAAGTAGCTTTTAAGATAGAAGTGGCATTGCATAAATACATCCTCCCTGGAAAGAAGGAGCACTAATGCTCTCCTGCCCTTTGCTGCCTCCTATCTAGCACTCTTCTCACAAGAGAGCTGGTGTTGCCACCAGCCCATGCTAACAGCACCAGCACAGCACCCAAAAAGCTGATCCCTGCCTCTGGTGGGACCACTCAGTGCCCCAGTACCTTCCCCACCACAGCTGAGAAGCAGTGGATTGGGGTTGGGACCGGAAAGGAAGTGGCAGCCCCAGCAGGGGAAAAACACAAGCAAGGAGAGGACACAGAGGAGACCAAGTGGAGAACAAGGAGCAGGATGCTGGAGGGCAAACACAAAGTGGAGCCATGGGGCACAATTCCCCATGTGGCACCTCCATGCTGCACTAACCTGGCTGCTCCCAGGGAAACCAGCACAGGGCTGGCTGGGGCCAGAGCCACGACAGCCACAGGGAACATATGCCTCCCAGTAAGGAGATAAAAATGAGCCTCAGACTCTGGATTCTCTCTGCTACGAGCTACAGGGAAAGGGATGAGCAAGGGCAAAGGGAGAAACCTCTGAGCTGCATCTCTGCCTTTGCCAAGTGGACATCTCCACAATCCATGTGGGTATTTTGCCACTTCTTATTGAGTCATATTAACTTGACTTTAAAAAGCCACCAGTGTTAGCGTAACACTCACATACCACTGTTAAAATCCTGCATCTGCTATCATAGGAGACCTATTATTAGCAAGGCATTATTATTATCTGTCATTTGGACTGTAAGCTGTCTTACTGTGAGCTGGTTCATGTGGATTGCTCTGCACCAAGCTCCTAGCCCCACCACTGCTACTCTTCCGTAAATTTCCACACGGACACACTGCTTTTTGGCTAAGGATCCCAGGAGGATTTAACAAAACTCAGCAGCACACCAGGATGTGTACAGTGCCTTGCAGCACAGCACACAGTGTCCACCAGGACCTGTGCCCACTGCAGACTGTGAATAACTGCACTGGCAGCACTGAGCAGTGAGAGGAGGCTGAAGTGGTGGGGAAGGAGTTTCAGTGCCTGTGCTGAACGGTGCCTGACCCTCCCACAGCTCCTTTGCACACAGCTAACTTCCCCATCTCTCAGGGTTTTTCTACCAAAGGGATCCTAACACTGTTGGGAAGGAAGGGCTAGACCGGGGGTCAATTCCCTCTCCAGCCCCAAGTTTTTTAGGATGACTGGGTTTGGAGCTGCTGGAGCCAGACCAGAGCTGGTGGCCCTGCCTGGGGAGATGTGGGGTAGAAAGCAGGGGGGGTCCCTTCCTCACCCTGATGCCTGGGCAAAGGGGAGCGGGTTTAGCAAGACAGACAGTGGTGGCTACAAAGGGGAAAGTTTCTTACAGTCACTGTGCACAGCATAGGGAGGCGGCAGGCTGATGGGGGAGAGATCGTCTTCAGGCCCCTCTACCACTGAAGGGGGCCCCTCAGGAGGCATCTTACCGGTGGGCAGGGGCGAGGTGAAGACCGTGTTGAGCAGCACCACGCAGACAGCCACAACATCCCATAACTTCATCTTAGATCTTCCAACACGGGCCCCTGGTAGGGAGGAGAGGTCGGGTTAGCTCCCAGCTGCTGTGCTCCCCCAGCCCTGTCCCTTCCCTGCCAGCCCTGAGACACCATGGGGACACAGCATGGGCCAACAACCTGCGCCCAGCCGTGTCCCCCCCAGAGCCTCCTGTCCCCATCTCATGGGAACTCCCAGTGCGGAAGTGGGGCTGGGGGGTGCCCACCAGACTCTATGCCCAGACACGCTGCCTGGGGGCAGGCTGGCAGGTCCCAGGGGCCTGTGCCCAGGGCCAGGTGGGTGTCACCATGTCCTCGTGCTGGCAGCCAGGTCACCTTGTGCTCATCCTCCCCTAGCACCCGGGCACCTGTCCCGGGTCTGGGACAGGGCAGACCCAGCTGGCCTGGGGTGCAAGGCTGCGCAGCTTTGCTGTGCTACAGACAAACTTTCCTTTCTCTCCTCTCTCCATCCCCAGTCCTTTTCCTTTGCTCTTATCTTTTAATTTTCCCTGTCCCCTTTTCTTTTCCCCTTTCCTGCTCTCTTTTGTTTTTCCCCCTCACTTTCCCCCCTTTATTTTTCCCAGTCCACTTTGCTTTCCCCTTTCCCTTTCCTTTTCCTTTTTCTCCTTTCATTTTCTATTTTATCTTTCCCTTTTTTTCCTGTTTCCCTTTTCCCTTCCATTTCCACATTTTCTCTTTCCTTTCCTCCTTCCCTTCCTTTTTACCCCATTTCCATTTCCTTTCATTTTCCCCTCCTCTCCATTTCCTCCTTATCGTTCTCCTCTCCTTTTCATTTCCCTCTTCTCCTTCCCCCGTCCTTTCTCCCTTTCCCTCCCCGCTCCCCCCGCACCCCGACACCCACCTCCCGGGGCCGGCAGCTGCCCCGGGACCGCTTCAGCCCGGCCCGGCCCCGCTGGGCGTCAGCGGAGGGGTCTCACCGGGGGGCTCCGGCCGCAGGGCTCCGACCCCTGCCCGCCGCCGGGGCCGCTGCGCGGAGCCCGTCCCGGCTCGGGCGCTGCTCTCGCACCTCGCCGCCACCGGGGCGCCCGGGAGGGGGGGGGGGGCGGCCGGCCCTGTGTCCCCCATCCCGAGGAGGGGACCCCTCCCGCCCCGCCGCGACCCCCGCCTCGCCCTCACCTCCGAACTGGTCTCGTCGGACCCGAGATGGACATCAACGCCGGGGAGCCGAGCGGCCGGACGGGCGATGCATGGGGGGCCAGGTCGGGGTCCGGCCGCCGGGACCCTCTTTTTGCGCGGTGGGGGCAGGCGTGAGGAAGGGGGGCGAGGTCGCGGGTCCGCGTGGAGGCGGAGGGGAGCCGCCAGCACAAGCGAGCCCCGGCGGCCTCCCCCGGCCGCCGCAGGTGCTGTGTCCGCGGCCGGTGCCGGGGTCTGTGCCCGCTGCGGCCCCGGGGCCGCGCTCAGCAGCGGCGGGAGCGGCCCGAGCCGCGGGGAGCGCCGCCTGGCAGCGGGAGCTGGCTCTGGGTGCTGCTCTTGGGACCCTGCCTGGAAATCTGAGAAAGACACTCCATCAACAACTGCGGGGAGTCAGATGAAGACATCAGGGCTCCTGTAACGCCAGCTGGTCCAGCACCGCGGGGAGCCGCGCACCGCTCGGACACGCACGCAACGGCGGGAAGGAGAAAAAAAAAAAAAAAAAAAAGAGAGAGAAAAAAAAGAAAAAAAACGGGAAAAATAAAAAATAAGAGCAGCTGAGGAGGAGGGGAGGGGAAAAAAATTAAAATCGCACCACCCCCCTCAGCCTGCTGGCAGAATCAGAGGCCGGCGCTGGGATTTGTAGCGCCGGTAGCAGCAGCAGCAGCAGCCAGGCTTCCTCCTGCAGAGCGGGGGTCCCGTCGCGGCGAGAGCTTAGATCCAAGCGGGGAGCGGCGGGGGGCCGGGCTGGTGCCGGGGCTCACCCCAGCTCCCCGGGAGCCGCCGGAGCTCCGCGGGCGGGGTCGGGGGCGAGGCGAGGCGAGGCGCGGGGGGCTCCGCACCCGCGGGCGGAGGGGAGCGCGGAGCCGGACGCCGGGGCTTTGCCAGGGCGACTCTGCGCCGCAGATGGATTTATAGGGCCCTTTGGCAGTGACGCGCCCTCCGCTGATTCGCTTTCAGACCCAAACACACGCTGGCCCCCCGCACCGGACCCCGCGGAGCCTCCAAATATCTCCCGGCTGAAGTCACCGGCCCGACATACCGTGCGCTGCGCGCCCGGCGGCGCAGCCCCGCGGACACCCGCTTGGCCCCGCGGCGGCCGTGCCGGGCCGTGCCGGGCCGGGGTAACCC
>CM021763.1:13896978-13908654 GCA_011075105.1 Heteronetta atricapilla
CCCCCGGCTCCGCCGCCGCCCCCTCCTCGCACCCCACCGGCCGCAGGTGCCCCGTGTGCGCCGCGCTGCGCTGCGCGGCCCCTGCGCGGGGGACGGCGGCGGGGGGACGCGCGGGAGGCCGCGGCGAAGTGGCCGTAAACAGTCTCGGCTTACAGCCCCGCGCCCTGTATTTACGACTCACCCAGTTGTCCGGAGGTATGAGGTCCTCATGTCGCCGGTGCTATGAAATTAACGCGGCGGGCGGCTGGGGAGAGCGCAGGGATTGTGCGCCGGCCAATAAAGCGCTTCGTCTGCACCGCGCTTCTTCCTTTTTTATGATTTTGTTGTTGGTGGTTGGTTGGGTTTTGGATTTGGCGTGCGGGTATGGCTGGGATGGGGCAGCGGGACCCCGCGGGGCACCGGAGCCCAGGAACGAGGGACACCCGGGGGCACCGGCAGGACGAGCCCCGCGCTGGGCACAGCCGGGCCGGCGGCAGAGCTGTTACCGAAAGCTGCCGCCCGGCCGCGGGATCCTTGAGCCCCCCCTCCGCGGGGTGTGCGTGCGGCTCTGGCTCTGCATTCACACGGGGTGTGCGCGCCGGATCGCCCCTCTCTCACGGGGAAGGAGAGCAGAGCCCGGGACGCCGCGACGGGGACCGTGCCCGGCCCTATACATCCCCACACATCCCCACATCCCTGTCCGTCGGAACGGCTGCTGCGGCGGGGGAGGCCACGGCGGCTGCCGGGGGTCCGGCAGGGCAGGGAGGGGGGTACGAGGACCACAGGTTTCCCTTCTCCCTTCTCTTCTTCTTTCCCTTTCCTTCTCCTTCTTTTCCCTTTTTCCTTCCCTTCCCTTCCTTTCCCTTCCCTTCCCTGTCCCCCACTCCATCCCAGCCCCAGTCCCGCTCCCCTGCCTGCCCCAGCTGCACAGCCCTGACCCCTTGGTTAGGAAATAGGATGAGGTTCCCGGGTACGGGCTCCAGAGCCACTGTCAGGGCTTGCTGGCTTTTCCTTCATCGCTGTACAAGGTGCAGAGGCCCCAGGTCTGGTGGGGATTTCGGACTGGGGGCTGCAGAGGGGATCACAAATACCCCACTGGGTGAAATGGGTGCGAGGTTCCTTCCCTGTGCCCTCTGCAGTCTGTAGTGAAGTTCTGGAGTCATATTTAAGGGAAATTTGCAGAGGTCTGCTAATGTAATTTGGACAGGTTATCAGGACAAATATTTCTGAAGGTGGCATCTTCTAAATTTCTGTCAGATGACCAGAGGGAGAGATGAACGCAAACCTCCTCCCCTTGAAGCCCATCGGGCAGCATGGCTTTTCCATTGCCAGGATTGTCAGTGCACAAAGGGGGAGTTTCAAAACTATCTTCTGCTACACGGGGGATTTGTGATGAAGGTACAGCATTCCTTGTGAACGTGCCCCCTGCTCCACAGGAACAATGCACTCACTGCTCAAATAATGTCTGAGTTAATTATTTTATTAGATTTAAAAATAAATCAGGCTATGTATTTTCATAACTGTGCCATTAGGGGAAAGACCAATTTGCACAACAGAGATGTGTCTAAGAACAGAGGAGTAAAACACTTCCAAATATCTAAGCTCCCGTTGTAAATCTGGAACAGTATTGCACATCAGCTGTCTTAACATCAGTTACCTTAACTTTTTTTTCAGTATGGACAGTCCAGTGGTAGGCACCCGGAATAAAAGTTTATGAGTGCCACCTCCTCAAGGACAGCAATGCACTGGTGGAACATGATGGAGCAATGTGGGAAGAAATGGTATATGTGGCATCCGTACAATACAGACACAGGCATCCAATAAATGCATCTGTTTGTATATGCAGAGAGACGGGGCCAGGAGCAGGCGTTTGTCTTGGCAGCACTGTGCAGGTCCTGCTCGCCCTGCCACGAGGATTGTTTGTGCATGGATTTGAGGTGGGCAATGGCTGCATGTGCTGCTGGAGCTGCACGCACAAAGCACCCTGTGCCCAAAGTGCTCGATGCAGAAAAAGCCAGTCCCAGCTCCCAGCCAGAACAGAGAGGTTTCAGGGATGGACACGGCTCCTCCGTTAGGGGTCAAGGACTGGGAAGCACTGAACAAATGTCTTGATTACCCTGTTAACACACACTGAGACAGGAGTCCCGGTATTTTAACTGAGAGACCATTAGCTAAACGCTCTCTGCACGTACTGGATAAAATGAGCTCAATGTGTTATTCCTTTGTGTGGGTTTTGTCAGTGCAAAGCCACTAATTTCCTAAAAATAACATCAGGTGATGAAGCCAAGACAGAGACTGTGTATCTGTAATACTGCAGTTTATTTTTTCTTACTATTGTAAGCTGCTGAGAGCCCAGTTTTCACATGCGCATTATTTAGCTCACGCGAGTCATGGCAAAAGGAAATGTTATGCAGATGTCCTTGCTGCACTGATAGGATGGTCTAAATAAATGGGGAGCAAACCTGCTGGCTCTTAATCACACCAGTAATGTACCTGCTTCCCCTGCAATGCCTCTGACGGTCCCGGGACTTAGGAGGGAGCCCAGCGCGCTCCTACTTCATGGAAATCAACGTAGTTGCTGGAAAATGTCCATGGTTCTATTAAAAGCCAACAAAAGCTACAAATAAAAACTTGAGAACTAATTATATTTTTTGCATAGAGAACATGAAGTTTTAAGCACTTATGTTTAGGAGCTGCTTGAGATTAAAAAAAATGGTGAAGAAGGAACTGCTGCTGTCAAAAAAAAAAAAAAAAAAAAAAAAGGAAGAAAAGAAAAAGAAAAATGACCCATTCAGACCTAAATAAAGTGTGTCTTTACATTGTAAAGGTTGCCTCTTTTAAAACAAGCTAAAAAGCTGCTTGACATTATGCAGTATGGTCTCATTTTTTGTTTATATGTGTCAACATGATGTATAGATCTCTTAAGATGTCAAGCGCTCCACATTGTAATTTCCAAGTTACCTTTGAAATATGAAGCATGATTTCCTAGTCGAAGCATGATTTCCTAGTCACAGAATGACTGCTCGGGCAATAAGCAGTTGTTTCTTTGGTCTTGGGAGAAGAGGAGGTCATCACACTGCTGTTGAAGCAGGTTCCCCTGGAAGTCACCCCAGGAACAGGGAGATGTGCCAGGCGGATTTGGGCTGCAGCTGCCTCACCCTGCCTGGTGCTGAAAGCCCTTGGTCATCCCTCAACCTGCAGGAGCTCCTGCGGGAGCAGGCCAGCATCATGAAAATCAGTTTTGAGCATGTATTCACTTTCTTTAAGGTGATTAAGGTTTGTATAGAGGTAGACGTTTTGGGGACATGGGTGGTCATTCTGCTGCGTGCTGGCACCTAGTGCCGGACCTGCTGCCATGGTACCTTTGTTTCAGGGACTCACTGCCAGCAAGGGGTGAGACCTTCTTTTAGATAGGTAGAGTGAGAACTTCATTAGGACAAGAAGAGTGACAGCCTGGTGGCACTGACACCCTCCTGGGCAGCACACACCTCTTGGGGCCCTGAGGTTTTATCTGGATGCCCAGCCTGTGCTGGAGCCCAGACTACCTTCTGTTGCTCAAGCGACCTAGTTAAGGCTGGAGCTAATTGCTGTGTTTATGAGAGCTGCAGTGAGTGGTGCCAGGGCCTGTTCTTTAGCCCGGGGGCCAAGTGCAGCCGTTTGACCACATCCGTCCCGATCCCACCCGGAGAGGGGCTCACAGTCCCTGAGGATGCCAGCAGCCACCCAGGGATAGGACTGCTGGCACAGCACGGTCCCCAGCATGCCAGCGGCCGCTCTCCCAGCCTGATAGCATCAGTGGCTGGGCCTGGCAGCATCCCCTGTTGGTGTTTATTTGCCTGGGATAGGTGCAGCTGGCATGTCTCCACCTGCTTCATGCAAAGGAAACAGGCTCTGAGCAGGGGCTCTTCTTTTGCTGGGGTGCAAGGAGGAGAGAAGACATCCTGTGTCTGATATCGGTCTGAGATGTGGCAAAGGGGGCTTAAAGAAACCTTAACTTTTCTTGTCTTTAGCTAGGTATTTGCAGAACTTTATTGTAAATACCTGCCTTTAGAGTTTGGCTTCTGTATTCATAAAGGAGCTTCAACATTTATTATTGGGATAGGGAACACTCTAGGTAAATTGTGTTCCATTATCTACCTGGGCAGTGTCCCAATCCCAAATTACTGCCCTCCCTCCCTTCCACCCAAACTTCAGGTTCTTTTATCCTTTAGGAGGAATTTTTTAGGGAGACACAAGAAAAGTCTTTGTGCTAAAGCCCTTAGTGCAGTAGCTGCATGGCAGAAGGCTGCTCTGCAGAGTAAGGGGATCAAAGATTCAGGGACCACTCTTGCTGCATACTTCAAAGATCTATCTGATAACAGAGTGTTTAAAACTTGCTAATTAGATGTAATTGTAAACAGCTGTCACATGCTGCTACTGTTTTAATTGGCATTCATCACAGCTGCATCAGTACTGTGCTCCCACTGGGATCCTGGTGCGTTTGCTGTAATCTCAGAATGTGTCACCTTCTGAGAGATTAGGAGATCATAAAAGCATGAGGGCAACATATTTGTCAGGGTTGAAGGTCACTAATCTGTGCTGAAAGCAGCCAAGAGGAGTGAGCCATGCAGAGGGACAACTGGAATCAGCAGCAAGGTTTTTAAAAACTACTGAGATTTTCCTTCCAGACCCGCACCCCCCCCCCCCAAAAGGATTCTTTCCGTATTTCTGAATTTGTATCTCAGTGCCAGAAGTCAGTGGAAGACACAAGGAAGGTCATTCAGAAGTATTCATTATCTTGTTGAACTTAACTTCTGCCAGGCCATGTTGTCAAAAAAAATCATCACATTTTACAAGATACGTAGCAGAAGCCTGATTCTTTCAGCCGAACATCCCTTCTAGCCTATTACTAAGGATGGAAATAAGAAGCATCTCCACAGTCTGAATGAGTGCAGATGCATTTGGCAGAGTAGCTGGCTGTTTGCTTATACCAGACGTGCAGCTGTAATTGCATTGTCCTTGTAAATCATTGGAATGTCAGATAGCAGTGGTTATCCCTAGCCTGGGTGGTGAGGCAGATATTTCTGGTAGGGTGAGCAGAGAAACAGGGTAACTGAGATCCCTTACAAGAACAACCAGAATCTACATCTTCTGCTCCTTGCTTAAGTGTCCTTCGTCATGTTACAGACAATTAAATGGTGCTCCTACTCCTTCTCTCCTCGTGTGAACGTGGAATTATGGCAACTTTTGTTTTAAAATATTTTATGTAAAACAGTTATAATGTGTGCTGGCTGTCAGCTTGCAGTGCTTAAATATGCTGCTTTACATTGAGGAGACTGGTATTAATGGAACTGGAAACGTTTACTTGGTCTCCGTATGTAGAAAGAGGCATTCCTGAGTATACTTTCAGAGCAGAAGACTTACGATGTCTTGTTTCAAACTCAGAGGAAATAGACACCATGCAAAATAGGTATATCAATGATTAATAGGCCTTTGAACTTCCCCATCTGAAAGTCATCTTCAGCTGTTAGGAAAAAAATTCTGAAAACTCCTGGCTGTAATTTGGGACAAAAATGCAAACTGATATATTTTATTTATAACAGGTTCACTTTAAAGTCACTGTGTAGGAGCCAGTCATTTTCACTTTGATTTTTGTGATGTCTTCCTTTTGGTCATGCCTAGATCTCTGCCTCCTTCAGGGGTACTGTACCGTGCTCTTGTCTACGTCTCTGAGCTCTCCATAATCAAGAGGACTTTGAAGAGAAAGATGTAGGTGAGCTTCAAGGATGTTCCTCCAAAGACTGCATTCAGCATCTCAGTTCAGCAAAGCAGTGAAACTCTGACTTTGAGCCAGGGATGATTAGCATATTTAGACACATGCAGGCTTCTTGCTGAATTGGTTCCTGCATCTTTAAATGTCTCAGCATAGAGTTATATTTATGCTGCTTTTGTGAGGGTGAGGTGGAAAAATAGGCAGTATTAATCAGCAAACTGAAATAGAGTGCAACCATTTAGGAATGTAGAGGTGAGCAAACACATGAATCTGTGAAAGAATCCCAAATGCCCAGGAGAGATGTCATCAGTTGTTTTTAGGCTGGAGAGAAATGTCAGAAAATTTGCAGTTTGCAATGCACCTTCTAAAAAAAACACCAAAGCAATAAAAAAATCAGATTTTGACATCATAGCATCCCGAGCTATACAAGGCTTCACAGATAACTGTGGGTAGATTCTCTACAAAGCTTTCCAGGTATCTGCTGCATTAGGTACGTGAAAGTCAATAGCACAATCCATATTGCGAACTCTCTCTGCTGTTTCTACTCTGGCAGTATTTCCATTGGCTTCAGCATGACGATTTCCTGACAGACTGACTGCTGCCAGAGGGGTGAGGGACAGCTTCAGAAGGCTTGGACAAAAGCTATTTCCTACGAAGAATTACTGTTCTCTTGAGCCACTTCACCCCCTTACTCCTGCCCTTTTGTTTCCAGATCATTTCCTGACATTGCTCTTTCTATAAAGTATCTCACCTGTCCTCTCTGAATCAGTGTACCAGGCTTTTGAGAACATCTGGTGTTGCTGAAGGGATGGAAATGAGATATAGACACATTAAGACATTCTTTATTTTTGGAAGAAGAAATTCACTTTTGTGCAAGATTTAAGACTGTATCATAATTAGCTAAGGTCCAGGGGAATTCAATTTTCTGGGAATGGATAAAAATGGGAGTTTCCCCAAAGATTTCCCTCATTGTGTTTCCCTTTGCATTTCTTCTTTTGGGACACTTAGAAAAGAGCCAGGGTAAAACTGGCAGATCTCCTCAGGAAGAGCATGTGGTTTGTTCGGGGGAGCTGTTAGAGGCTGTTGGTTCAAGGAATCAGTTACTTGTGTGTTTTACAGACATAGTTGCATTTTTAGAGGGGAGATGAACCCATATTGTAAGACGCTTCCTTTGTCTATTCAGAAAAGAAACCACTGACTTTTGGGGTGTCTCTGTGTGTGCATGTGTTTGTGCATGTCAGATGTCAGCCCAATACAATGTGTGTGGGAAGATCTAGGAAGGTTTTAGTCAAGGTAGCTTTTCATGTGAAATCAGTTCCTCCAAATTATCAACAGGTTACTTAATGCAGAGACATTTCCAAGGTACCAACATATATTTCTCTTCTTGAAAATAAGGAGTTTTTAGTGTTCTGACAACCCAGGACACAAGATCAAGCCCAAGTCTCAGTCAAGATCTTGGCAACGTTTGGCTCCCGCAGTACACCACCCTTACCATCTGTGCCCCTCTGCACCACCACCATGTTCCCGTCCCTGCTCCCTCCAGGTGCTGCGAGCAGCACCTCCTCCTGCTCCTCCCTCCTGATCACCACATCAGTTTTCACCCATCCCTTTGTACACCCTCCTCTTGAGGCTGTGCCTAGAACTTGATATTTCATCCTCTGTCACCCAGTCTTCAGCCTTTGATGATGTACTGGACAGGGGGCTGGGCCACCTGTTCTGGGTGGCCCTGCTTGAGCAGGGGGTTTGGAACAGGTGGCTTCCAGAGGACCCTTCTGACCTCAGCTGTTCTGTGATGCTGTGAACTCCTGTCCAGGCCATGGAGGACTTGTGTCCTGGGGCCGGTGGCTATCAGGAACTGGCCAGCACGGGTGCAGCCGGGGTGACCTGCAGCCCTGCCCGTGGAGGCACGTGGCAGGCACCAGTCCTCTCTGCTCACAGCTCTGCTGGCCATAAGAGAGGAAACAATCATTTAAAAAAGCGTTTAGTACTGAATCCTCTGAATGCTTTATTTCATTTCTGTTCTCTTTATGGGAATTACAACAGTCATTATCACATTCCCCAGTGTGTACCAAGGTGGCAATGATTTTAATGAGTTATTTTGTTTTGTGACTTTTTTTTTTTTTTCTTTTGTGAAGGGGGTGTTGTGGCTTAGCCCAAGCAGGCAGCTCAGTGCCATACAGACACTCACTCACTCTACCCAAGTGTGATGGGGGAGAGAACTGAAAAGGTAAGTGTGAGAACTCACGGGCTGACTCAAGGCCAGCTTACCAGGTAAAGCAAACGCCGTGCATTCAGGCAGAGCAAACCAAGGAACCCACTCGCTGCTTCCCATCAGCAGGAGGTGCTCAGCCCCTCCCAGGACAGCAGGGCTCACCACCTGTAATGGTTTACTGGGCAGACAAATGCCATTACTCCGAATGTCACCCCTTCCTCCTTCGTTACCCCAGCTTTTATTGCTGAACACAGCCCCACACGGTGTGGGACACCCCTTTGGCCAGCTGTCCTGGCCCTGTCCCCTCCAGCTCCTGGTGCAGCCCCAGCCCCTCCCTGGCAGGGCAGCACGAGGAGCTGAAATGTCCTGGGCTCTGAGTGAGCACTGCTCAACAGCTAACACATCGGTGTGCTATCAACATTGTTTTATCAAAGATCCAAACCAGCATTATACAAACCTCTACAAAGAAAATTAACTTTATCCCAGCCAAAACCATGAGAGGGGAGAAGGGAATGGAAGTAAAATAGAGATGCTCCTTTCCTTCTGCACCTTTCACCTTGCTTTATTTTTCTAAGAGCCCCCTGAAGGAGGCTGGGGTGCTGCCGGTTAGCTTCTCCCCACCTAACTTTCTGCTTGCAGCTCGGGCGCCCACACGAGGAGCTGCTTTGTCACAGGCTTATCCCATAGCTCATGGGGAAGGGGTGGCCTCTGCAGAGACAACCTAAGGTCTGAGCAGCAGCTCTGTCACTTCTGCTGGTGCTGGGGGAAGCCGTGTCATGGCAGTGTCATCTCCACAAAACAAGCTCAGATGATGACAGGCCTATGTGATGTGAGTGGGGCATGAGGACCTGTCTTTGACTCTTGGATAGGTGTTGTTGGAGGCGTGTTTTTCCACACAGAGCATTAAATCTGTGTCCTGGGTGTACTGGGTCTGCCTCATTTGTGGGAAGCAGAGAATAATTCATTTCTTCTGCGCTTCCACACAGACTTTTTTTTTTTTTCCACCCCCTTTCCCCCTCCCTTTTCCCCTTTCCCTTTTTTTCTCTTTAGTTAAATTTAATAAAATAATAATATTTCCTTAATATATTTATTTTTCCTTTAATTAAATTATCCTTATCTCAACCCGTGAGTTGTTCTTTCCTTTACTTCTTCCCCCCCTCATCTAAGGAGGGGGAGCGAGAGAGCAGTTGTGGTGTCCAGCTGCCTAGCATGGTAAAACCACCACACTGGGATGGCTGATGCAAACACTTACATCCATGAGGAAACTCACACACCTGATGCAGTCTGGAGCGCCCTTCCCTTCCCTTCCCTTCCCTTCCCTTCCCTTCCCTTCCCTTCCCTGCCCTTCCCTTCCCTTCCCTTCCCTCTCACAGCACCCTCCCAACCCTCTGAACTTTACAGATGTCTCCCACCTCACTTTCCTCCACCACTCTCCCTGAGCAGTGCCCTGGATGAGGCTCCTCCTGCCTGTCCATTGCTGCGTGCATGCACTGCATGTACACATGCAATATATAGGCAGCATTTCCTCCATATTCCTTGGAGCATGATGGACCAGGGGACACTTTGTGCTGCTTCTGGCCTCAGCTCTATCAGCTCTCCTTAGCAGAAAGCTTGCAGGCAGCTTCTCACAGAAGAAATGTGAAACACAGATCTTGACCTAATGGCTCATTCTCTAGCAGCAGGGAAACACAGCACAGGTGCTTGGAAAATGCAGGGGCACTGTGCACAGCAGGAATCACTTAAGAACCACCAGGTTTAGTGATGTCTTGCTCAGCTGGTGATACCTTGAAATGCAACTGCTGACACTGATGCTGTGAGCCTGCCACCTCTCAGGTGAGGTTCCCAAGGACATCAGCTCCCAGCCGATGATTCTGGGAAGAGGAACACCTCCAGATCTGGGCAGGCACAGTCCCGATAACTGGCTGTACAGACACTAAAGACGAAACAAGCTCTGCGTAACTTCTCTGGCTGCTCCCTGTGTATCTGCTGCAGCTTGTGCTGACTAGGAAATGGGAAACACATGGGAGTAGCCCGCCCCCTTGGCTCCATCACAGCTATATCAGTTTTCCTGCAGGACTTGGAGTTAACTCAGCACAAGCAATTTTAGCAAACTTTAATACAAACCATGCGAGGGTATTCTTGTCACTCCCTGCCTGCGAGGAGGGGGAATGACTGCAAAGGTAATGGTCTGAAAGGGCTGATCAGGTTTTAGAGGTGACCATATAGGTTGGTTAATAGATGAATTTTTACTGTTGTCTGTGCTCATTGATGATAATATTAAATTCTACTCTAAGATGTGGTTAACAGCTGTAGTCCTGTTGTCTTACTCAGGAAGAGACCTAAACCCAAACTTCTGCAGGGGGAATTGCTCTGTAATGAAGCCTTTGAAATATGGAAAATCAGAGAATGTGTGAGGGCTGTTTTTGTGCTCTGAGGAGCCTGGGGCTGAGTTCAGAGGAGCTGGTTGCTCTCTGCTGAGAGTGTTGCATCTATTTCCCTGTGGTCTGGGGCATCCTGTGTTGGGAGGGAGGCTTGTCAACTGCCCTACTTGCAAGGACCTGTGTCCTACCTGCTTGGCTTCTGCTCTCAGGTCTATTTGTGCTTCCTCCAGGAAGACTTTATGTGTTGATGTGATGTTAGCTGATATTTATTCATGAGTCTTTGTGTGACTGTTTGCATTTCAAAACCCTTATTCTTTTTCTGTACTGTCAGGGACTAGAGCACCTAGAAATCTGCCCTGGGTTACATCTCCAGCACCTGACTGGGGATCTGGACTTCTTTTCTACTGACCTGTGTGTTTGGTGTGGTCTCCTAAGCACCTTCATCATTGAAGTGTAGTTGTGGGAGGAAAATAATGTTCAAGTAATTGCTTTTCCTTGGTATGAACTCTGACTTTAACCTTTTTAGAAATATCATCACCCTGTCTCCTGGACCTTCATTTTTTTTCATTTGAAGTGCTTAACTCTGTATTTGTGTCATCTAGATATTTTCTAGTAAATAAAGCTGGCTGAAACACCTTCCTTACAATGGAATAGTAATTTCTTTGACTAGGATGAGAAGAGGGCTTTCAATTACATTCAGTATCTGGTAATTCTTGAATGATAAACAATAACTGCTTCTCCTAGCTGCTACATTGTGAGACTTCAGTAGTTTGGGAAAAGAAGTATCATGATAAAACATAATCATCAAAACAAGTAAAATAAGCTTTTTATTTCAGTTGGAGTTTTCTCATAGCTGATCAAAAAGGCTTATTAAATGTTTCTAACCTGTTTTATCCATGATGCCTTTCATGCTGGCTTCCTGCACACATACAAAATGTCATAATTTCTTTTGCACATGCTTCCAGGGCTGCACCAGCTGCTAGCAAATACTACCCTCCTTCTCTGCTGATCTCAGTATCAGTATTTTATCTGAGGCAATTGCTTTCTGCTGACTCTATAAAGCACCTCAGGGCTTGAACTCTTTCTCTCACAACTCCCACCCTCCAAAGGGCCAGCAGATAGCAGCCTGCTTGTCTCACCACCTCTTAAATTTATGCAGACTGGGCAGCTGCTTCTTCATCCCCACAAGTCCCTACCCTAAAATGCCAGAGATACTGCTACCTTTCACTCTTTAAATCAAAACTGAAAGCTTCTATCCCACCAAGCTCTCATCTGTCAGCTGGCAGCTGCATGCCGAGCTATTGTATCGTGGATCACTTGGAAAGCATCTCCTGGGCTGAGACTCCCGCCCC
>CM021763.1:13908754-13926090 GCA_011075105.1 Heteronetta atricapilla
AGGGCTTTGCAGGGTAGAGCCCTGTACATGTTGCTGGAAGCTGTGGCAGGCTTCCCCCTGACCCAAGGAGGAGCAGGGCTGAACGGATCCCTGGTTTCTGCTTGAACACCAAAGGTAGCTCATGATCAGGGTGTTTTTGAGAAACATATCTATTAAAGGAAAAAAGTGTTTCATTGTTGGGCACAGGTGGCAAGAAAAAGCAGCCCAGCAGCTTGATTTAAATAGCTCTTTTATTTTTAAGGACAATTCCTTTAAAAGAATGTTTGCTGTCTTTTTGTGGTGATGATAAAATCCTGAAAACTTCTTGGGATAACACTTGAGGTCTGATTTTCTTGATTATAGGGCAGTAACTATCATGCTTGTGGGTTTTCAAAGCATCGCTAGTGTTATAAACCCAGCAGGCTAAGTACTTTCATTTGGATGAGACGCATTTTTGAGCACTTAAGTTTTACTCATTAAATACAAAACCTGATGCAAACTGACCTTTAGCTCTCGATTGAGTCCAAGCTATTAGGAATTCAACAGTTACGCGTCCAGTGACGAAATTAATTGCCCAAAGTGCTGGAATTACAGACACACGTACACGCACAAGCGGATGGGAGCCTGTCTAATGCAGTGGGAGCTGCAGGATGGATTTTGTTAAGAGGAGAGGTATAGGGCTGGTCCCAGTCCAGTGAGTTTGTTTATTCATTCTGCAATGAGATCAAAACAGTTTTAGTAACACTGTCAGCATGCTGCTGCTGCTGTTGACAGCAGGAATAAACACCACCTGAAGGGCATGGGATCGGCTGCCGTGCCCCCCTGCTACGGGAGGCAGGATCGCCCCTGTTTCTCCATTCAGGATCTGCATAGGAGAGCTCCATGTGGGCCAGGCTTCTCCTACGCTAGCTGCTATGTGAAGACAGAGGGAAGAGCTAGACAGTTGTTAGGGTGATGTCTACTTCTGCGTATTTAGCATAAAACTGTGTCTCTGATGTGTTAAGAGAGAATCCAATAGGTTTTGGAAGTTACCAGTCTGACCTTGAATGCAGGCCCTAGAAAGTGTGCAGGAGAAGCTGTGAACTGGAGCTCTTGATAACTGTGGTGGTTAACCATGGGATCATACCCTCATTTTATTTATTTATTTATTTTGTGAAAACTCTGTTTTAAAACTGTGTTAGCTAAGAATTTTTTAATTATTATTATTTTTATTTTCTTTTCCCAAGCAGAGACAGAAACTTCTGGTGGGTTTGAAATACGACACCAAAGCCAACTGTACTATTGTAATCAATAACTATAGTTGTGGTGAAAATGGGCAAAAAGGAAAGAGAAATGAAACATAGAGGAGCTCTGATTAGATGTGTGATATTAATATTTCCAGTTTGATCAACTTCATATACTTTAAAAAGCCCTGGTGGACAACCAGTGACATGTATTAATGACACCAGATGCTGAAAAGACACATTCTTCTGCATGCAGAGAACAATTATTTTAAACAAGTGGTGAACTTTTTTGCTCTTCCAGACTTGCCAGAGGTCCAATGATTATGCAGATCATAGAATATCCCAAGTTGGAAGGGACCTACAAGGTGTTATTGGGACCAAAATTTTAGCCTGACTTCATCAGGTGTGGCACTATTGTGATACAGTTATTTGTGGAGTTTTTGCAGAAATTCCCGTTTGTCTGCAACTGTCTTGAGGAGTAAGTTGTTAGCTGCAGCCATGACTTAGAGTGCGAAGACACCGCAACACTTGTGCACACAGTGGCTGTGTGCTTGGTTTGCTTCCCATGACAGAGGAAGCTGCTGTCTGAAAACTTTTGTCTCTTAATTAAATGCAGGCACAACTTGAATTCTGTCTTTTCAAACTATTCCCATGGTGGGGAAAAGTGTTGCTTGTGTTTGTTTGTTTGTTTGACTTTCACATTTTTGGTGCTTTTAACTTATGGCAGGGCTGACTGCTGAGTTCTGGGGCAGGGCCTAAATGCCTCGGATGGACACAGAGGAAAAGAATAAGGGGGATATGTAGGTGGAGAGCCATGCCATGGCCAGGGCTACCATGTTAGTTGTGTTCCTTCCCCTCACTGTGGGGGGAAGGCTGGCCAGCAGTGGCTTGGCTGGAATTGGATAAGGGAAATGGTGGAGTGGGATGCGTGGGTGCTGCAGCTGGAACCAGTGTAGGGTGGGAATGTAGCTCAAGGCAGAGGATGTCCTGTCTGGGTACTGGACATATTACTGAGGCTCATGGATACTTCCTAATGTAGAGTCTGGTATCTGTGGGTGTTTTTCCTCCTGAGGCAATGTATTTGGATGGAAAGATAAACACTTGCATACTTTCTACTGGGCCTGGGGAGGTGTCCTCCCGTCTGTTGTGGGCAGAGAGGGGGTGATGTGATGCTCTGATCAGCCACTCCAAAGTTTCCTTCCTCCTGCTCTGATGTGCTCAGCCTTGGTGCTGCTGAGAGCCTGGCCAAAGCAAAACCAGCCAGGGATAGTCCCTAAATAGAGGAAAGTGTCGGGGCAGACTGACGGGCAGGGGTGAGCACTCCAGTGAGTGGAAAATGTGATTTTCACCGCCGTGGGGGCTGTGAAATGAAGCTCTGTGAGGTGAGTGATCTTGGCCAAGGTTGCAACATCTCTGTACCAGAGCATGTTCATCTAAACTCTGCTTTGCCTTTGTGTAAACTATCCCCTCTGGAGCGGCCTGCACTGCTGCAGCTACACGTTTGCTTTCACAGACCCTAGACTGTCAAGCAACCTCACACAAGCATGCGTTGAGCTCATGTGATTGAGCTACATGTGTTTACTTTGTTATAGGTCAACCACTTGAGCCTACCCTCAAGATGAACTTAATGTTTGCGGAGGGAAGGCAGCAGCTATGTAATACGGGAACAGGCAGAAAACAGAATCATAGCTTTGAACAATGGGGAAAACGCTGGCTGGCTGAACTGGTTATATTATTGCATATAGGTGTATGCACCTTTACAGAAAATTATTGCACTTTCCTGCAGTGTTTGATCAGAATATGTGGAAATCTGGTAGAGGAGGTAGGAATCCCTTATAGCGCTGATTTCTCATAACATTGGAAATAGGATCTTTACAATGAAGCATTAATCTGATAAATACCATGGTAAAGGATCAAAGCCAGCCATTTGTAATAACTATTATTTTTGGCCTATTGAGTACATCTAAACTTTGCACACACTTAACTGCTTTACCTGCAGCGGCTGAGTGTGACTGAGCCAGGGGCTGAGGAGTGAGTTATGCAGTGGCAAACCCTCCTTGACATGAGCCTGACTGGAAATACAAATAAAACTCTCAATGGGTCTAAATTACAACTACACTCAATTTAAGACTCTTTTAATGCCATAGGAACAGTGGTGAGGGATTTGGTATGAATTACAAAGTTGTAGGGAGAAAACTTAATATAAACTCGTCTCAGTAACACAAATCTATTTGTTCTAAAATGTTGCCATTTTTACTTAGGGAGAGAGGCTTAGTTAAACAGACAATTCCTGCTCTCTTTCATCTTCCAGATTTAAATGGAAGAGCTGAAATGACACTGTGTTGACTGGCTTTCTCATAATTAAAAATCACAACATTTACTACTGCAAACAGACGTTCAATCTCTTTCTATAAAAATCGCCGCAAAGATAAACACTACTCACTCTGGTAGCTTTTCCTATTTCCATTCTAGATTTATAAGTAAGAAAGTGAAGATTTGAGAAACAAATACTGAAGTCTGAAGAGAGCCCATTCAAACAGCCCTAAGAAATGAGTGTCGATGAAAACTTCCCCTCCTCCTAGGGCTCTGTGGGGAGGAAAATCTGGTGCATGAGGTTAGGAACAGACACCCTGGTATTCTCTGTGCAAGCTGCTTCACAGGCTTCCCACCCCTTGCTAGTCCACAACCCTTTGCAATTGCCTCCTCGCTGACCCCACGTGTCACCCTGTCTCCCTGCGTGCCCTGTTCCTGGCACGGCGTGCCCAGTGCGGTGACCCTACAGAGCCTGGCAGGGGCACGGAGCTTCCCCGTGCTGGGCTCCCGTGGCGCCTGTGGGAATGCAGTGCTGATGCTGGTGGGAGCTCCTGCTCCGAAGCCACAGGGATAAGGCCTGCATTGTGCCCTGGCTGGCTGGACAGTGGAGTGCAGCCTATGTGTAACTTTTAGTCAACACAGGCACGCACAGATAATGGAGCATTTCAGCTGCCTCTGGGGAGCGTCTGTTATGATCTGCCAGAAGATTCTTTCTGTGGTTTAAACTTTGGCATATGAGGAACGCCAATACTTTATATACACAAAATGTCAGTTATGTGCCCTCAGGCAGCAAGCTAAAAATGATATTACCCTGATGATGGATCTTGGTCTAGATAATTTCAGCTACAGTAAGCTTCTTGATTTAAACTCTGTTGATGGCTGTGCCACTCAGCTAAAGTAAAAATTGTAGGGTGTCACTGGTTTTCCACTGATTTCAAAGTCTTTTAGATAAATCACCAGCAAGGAAAGCCACTTTATAGCAGGAGATATCACCCCATGCACCAGCATTGCATAGCCAGCGGACCTTGTGTAACGCAGTGGGATGAATGAGCTGCTGCCTGGGCTCTGCTGACCTAAAGCCCATCCGTGGTCCCGTTGGCTTCAGTGGCATTCGATTGTGCAGTGTTACTGCGTCTGCTGCCGGCACTGACCCGTAAGAAGAAACCGCCTGGTGTCTGCGGTCCTCGCTGCTGCACAATTGCTGCTGCCCTGGGGGGAAACTGTGTGCAATAATGAACTGTCAGGAAAGGCTCGTGGTGCAGCGCCGCTGCCAGTGTAGCATGCTCCGGGACAGGCGGAGTCAAGGGAGGACAAAAATCTCAATAGCAGAAGCCAATTAACAACCATATGCATCTTATCCACAAGATGAAATCACTGTGCTGCAGAGAATTACTGACAATAAACAGCAAGAGAAATGCTAAACATAAAGCGCCCAGTTCTTACTTACAGTAAAGCCACTCTATATCCCTCCGGAGTGCACAAGAAGTCCTCAGAGAGGAGGATACTGCAAGAATTTACAACCAGTGTATGGCTGTGCTAGTTTATATATGGGACTTGGAGCCCAAACAAGTAGCAGTTTGCTGATTTTGAAGTTTCTTATGCATTTAGAGATCGTTAAAAATTCTGATAGTGCTTCCATAAAAGCTTCAAGTTATTAATTTAAATTTAGGCTGGAGGTTTAAATTTGTTCAGCAAACAGAAGCTTTTTGGGACAGACAGCTGAGGTCCTATAGCTGGAAAGACCACAGAGGTTCAGCCTGTGAGGAAAAGCCTGTCTCTGGTTTTAGCCAAATTATTAGCAGCTGGGGTTGTATGAGTGGCAAAGTCCAAGCTGAGTGAAGAAAGAGAAACTCTGGGCCAGATTTTTATCTTATTCATACCAATGTAAATCCAGGCAAAATCTTCTCAAATCAGTGGAGTTATTCCAGCCTTATATAGGCTTAGCCAATATCAGAATCTGATCCTTTTATTTTGGGCTACTGGAATTCACTAAGAAAATAGTGCGGACAATCGTGCAAATTCCCATTATGGAATGAAGAAGTTCTCTAGTAATAACCACATCAGTCAGACCTGGAAGAAAAAGGAAAAGAGACAGAATGTAGATAAAGAACAAGGTTAAAGAGAGAATTTGTAGAACCAAGTTGGGAGACCAAAGACCACTCCGTGCTATCTCAATGACATAAACAAATTCCTTAAGAGCTCAGCCAAGAGTAGCTTGGGAAGCAAAGACACAGATAAGACCTGTGTGAGCCTAGTAAGTCCTTCTCTCATGCTGTCCCCAGTGTGGGCACTGTATATTTGGAATGATGGCATTACTGAAGATTTTATTACCTCATCCTCTCTTGCTAGACTGTTGCGTTGTTTCTTAGGACTGGATGCCTGCGAAGATTCTCCAAGGAGCAAGACCTGCATCCATGCCTGCCTGGTAACTGGCCATAAAGAAACGCAAGACCTCTTACTGAAATAAGCAGTGCAGTCACACGGGTTACTGGGCAGCCGGTGCCTAATGCAGTTCTGTCCCATAACTTTTAACTGTGGACATATGGCAAATGTAGTTCTCTGGTAATTCTTGAAAAAGATCTCAAGTCTGGTTGTCTTCTAGAGATTGATATGAAATTTTCTGCCTGCCTCTCTTTTCACTAAAAATAACATTTATCCAGTTTGTCACTCAATCGTGAATCAAGAAAATGATATAAATATACAAAACTGTATGTTCCAATATATGCTGAGTGCAAGGTCTAAAATTATATCTTCAAATAGTAAGTTATATTTTGGCTATGCATGTAGTAGCGTAGGAAGTATTTGCGTAGCATTTTTATTTAATTTGTGCAAAAGGACGTAAGTAAAATGGTGTTGCCAAGAAAATAAGTGGTCCTTGGTTTTATGAAGAAGTCCTTCCCGTGTAGGTAAGCAGACACTTTCTCTGGCTTACTGATGGGTCAGTTAGGTACATTTCCCCCTCTCCTCTAAATAATAAAGTAAAACTAAATCTGGCTAGATGAGATGGTTTCATGCTATGGGATCAACACTGCAGCCCTCCTGTGAGGTCCTATGTCCTGAGTTTCAACAGAGCAGTGTGCTTTGCCTCTGTCTGCATCTGCTTTGAGGAGTCTGTAAGTGTGGAGCAGGGCCCAGCAAAAATGAGTGCTGATTGATGTGGTGGTGATTTCATTGATGCTTTTCCAGCACTGGTTACCACAGAAAATGATTCTTTTCTGAATCACTTCCCTCTGTACGCAAAACTCAACTGAATGGAGCAAGAATTGGACAAGAGGGATGCTAGCAGGCTACCTTTGAAGACTGATTTCACTTTTCTGAAATAATCTGCATACAATAATGAAATTTGAGACCTACTCAAAAATCCCCTAACAATCACACTGCCACATTGAATGCGTGTGTGGAGGGGAGCTCATTTAAAATGAAGAAAGCTGTTCAAACTTCAGTTTGGAAAATTATCAACAAGCTGGAGAAAGACATTTCAGTCACCAATGGGTTTGCTGCGTGACTAACATAGGATACTGACTGTTTTGCCTCAAAGATGATAGACTCGCTTTCCGATTTGAAGAGTGATAGAAGATCCTGTTGCAGTTTGGCTGTGTGGGAGTGGAATAGAAGCCCAGTCTTACAGGGCAGGCTGTGCGCACCTTCCAATGGAGCTGTAGATGGCTGAGGAACTGACCAACTAATTTTAGCATCTGTTTTCCACTTGGTGCTTATTCTTGCCAAGCTATTTTTCCTATGAAGCAGCCCTTATGAGATGAATGACTTTCAGCCTTAAAAATTCTTCCAGAATTGCTATTGTTTCTGAAAGTGAGGCAGAGATACCCCTTACCAACACATGGGATAGGAGAACTTACTTCAGGACCTGAAGGTGAACAGGCTCTCCATGTCAAGCACAGTCAGAAATCTTTAGAGGACACCCTGGGAAAGGATATGAATCACAGCTTGGATGTGTCGATAGTGCATGAATGGGGCAGGACGAATGAAGTCATATCTACGCAGGAGATGAGGCACATTTAAGAGAGGAATAATTGTTTCCTCAATATAATCTAGTGGCTGGGTCGGCAAGAACAAAAACAGAGTGGCTGTTTAGCCAGCGCAGAGTTATAGAGCTCTTCCAAGTTATCACTGAAAACTCCCCTTGTTCCTTTTTCATCTTCCTTTCTGGGCATTAATATTTTTCTGAGACGTTTTTCAGATGTTTTAGGAAACAAGCAAAAGAACAAAATGTGAGTTTGGTTACCAAGATGTTTTGTACACCTTCATGTTTAATAACTCCTGTTGTTTATACACCTAGTTTTCCAGATCTCTTCCATGGAAGAGAAACAATAAACACACTGGTTGTGAGAATTTATCTTTTAAACTCTGCTGGCAAGCCTGGGAGCAGGAAATGGGAGCAATTGTCCATTTCTTGCTGTGTTATGCCAGAGGGGTGAATGACCCAGGTGGTAACAGCAGATTGCAAGGACACAGACCTGTTCTGATCCATTCTTGCTGCTGTACCTCTGTGATCTGTTCACTTTCAGAGGTCTTTTTGGCTCTTTCTGGCTTTTTAGAAGTCCAACCAGGTGCTGGTAATATCAAAGGTATGCTTTGATTACCTATAGCAGAGAGGAGGGCTCAGGGAAGGCCTCACAGGTTCATTTTTACTGCTTTTGTTACTTATCATAACCACAGGTCTATTTTAAGGAAATGTCTGTCTCGGCAGCTCAGACTGAACTGCCTGGTCTCTGTACTTGTCTGAATCCAAGGCAGGCTCCATGCTGCCTGGAGGCTCCAGCAGAGATGCTGCTGGGAGGCCAGCTGAGGGCCAAAGGGTGGGAAGAAGGCCCAGTCTTCTGGGATGGCAAATTATCCTATGAAGCCTGGTAAAGCTAAGCAGCTTGATGCTGCCTTGTGCTTATGAATTCCTGCAGGAACCTCACCCAGAGACCAAGGTCAAACTCTTAAATTTCTGTAGCTTAAATCCCAGACTGAAACCTTTGTGTTTCATTTTGTGAAAGGTTCCAGAGAAATTAAGTTGTCAGTTGTGTGTGTGTTTATATACACTCATATTTAGGCAAGCAAGCTGCCGGACTTTTCCCTCAAAGATTGCTCTGCTGCAGTCCATAATTTCTGCTGCAAGGTAGAAGGAGACCGATTAGTCTCCATACAGCACAAACCGTGAGAGGAAGCCTTTGCTGGTTCTGAGATTGTGATCTAGACATAAACAGTAATTTGGTTCCAGCACTAAAATATACACCAAGCTGAAATTTGGTTTTATTGCTGCAGGCAAAAAGTTGTTCATATGATTTGTAACTACCTAAATAACTACCTCTTTTAACTTCCTGTTTAAAGATTTATGAAGATTTATTCATTGTCATCTCAGTTTGACAATCTGACAAAAATGGCCATTTAACTTCAGTGTTCCTGTTAATTTGTCCCTTTGCTCTGGTTTTAACCTCAGTTTGACTAGTTTCTGAGTCTCATTTAGATTAATAATGTTAATAGCCATTTGGCCTTAATAGCTTTGTAACTCAAAGCTCACTGAGAATTACCTCTACTTCATGGTTAATGAATGGGATAATGAGCCTGATTAAAATAATTAAGACTAGTGGAAACAGCAATAGTAAAGAATATCATTAAAAAAATATATGGTTTTCCTCCTGGCTGTTGGCTGTTAAAGCCATATACAAAATTGGGAATCACATGCTTTTTGTCATATTAGGACACCTCTTCTGTCTGCTCCCCAAAGACACTGCACCCTTCAGCTTTTCCAGCTACTCTGTCTACAGCCAATCTGTCTGTGTCTTCTTCATCTCCTTGTCCTCCTTTGCCTCGCCTTCTTCCCCCTGCATATTGTATTGGGTCTGGCTGGGATGTTAACTTTCCCTGCAGCAGCCCATCCAGTGCTGCACTCTGCACTTGTAGCTAGGACAGCAGTGGTATCACACTTGTGTTGTGTCTGCTGCTGAGCAGTGCTGGCACAGCATCAAGACTTTCTCTAACCCTCCTAGGGGGTGGGCAAAAAGTGAGAGAGAAACATCACCAGGGCAGCTGACCTAAACCAACCAAAGGGATATTCCATACCATATGATGTCACACTCAGCAATAAAAGGTGGAAAAAGGAAGAAGAGAAGAGGGGTGGGCTCTTGTTGCAAAAACATCTGTCCTCCTCCTGAACATCAGCTACGTGTGTTGAGGCCCTGCTTCAAGGACGTGGTCAAGCATCGCTCATTTGTGGGAATTAGAGAGTAATTTCTTTCCTCTGCCCTTCCACATAGCCTTTACTTGTTTTATTTTGTCATTCCCTTTTCCCCTCCCTCTTCCCCTTTCCCTCTCTTCCCTTTAGATGAATTGTTTAATTAATAATATTTCCTTAATAATATTTTTCTCTTTAATTAAATTATCCTTATCTCAACCTATGAGTTGTTCTTTCCTTTACTTCTTCCCCTCCTCGTCTGAGGAGGGGGAGTGAGAGAGCAGTTGTGGTGTTCAGCTGTCTAGCACGGTAAAACCACCACACATATCTAGGTCAGTTTATTGCAAGGCAATATCTATTCTATGTTTTGTTGCCTAAGGACCAGGTTCTGTTATGTTTTCTTTGCTATTTGGTTGAAGAGAAATGAGTTCTATAGAATATTTTACTTTAGCAGGGATTTTTTTTATTTTTTAAAACTGGATATTTCTCTGATTTTGTCAGAGGACAATGAGGTCAGAGAAGTCATATGCGTAGAGTTGTGAGTAGTGAGGTTATATTCCTGGCAGGGGTTACAGTCCTGGTCTTTTAGAAAATTTCCACCTCCCCACCCTTAGCACATTGCCTTTTACATATCCTAGACTTGGGAGGGGGGGAGGCCTTGAAGATGATGATCAATACCTTGGACTTGAGCCAATTTATAGCACGCACAGGCTTGATATTCTTCTAGCAGCTTGTGCTGCTGCACTGTTTGGATTGATTGGTGTTTATTAAGAGCTGAAGCTCCCATTCAAAGATACAGGAAGGTTCTGGTGTCTAGGCAGGGATACAGATTCATGGCTGCTACATGGCTGATACAGATTCATGGCTGCTACTTTCAGAGGGCACAGCAAATCAACCACAGTGTACTCAGCTATTGGGAAATAAATCTTCAGGCAAAACAATACTTTTATGCTTGCAAATGATTCAAGATAAAATTACCTTCAAGCGCTGTTACTGGGTTATAATTGTTCTTCACTTTTAAGCCAGTCTTGACCAGACAGTTGTGATGGCAGCAGGTGGTGGTATCTGGTGTTGACACTGGATGCCGACTGTTTAGAGTCCTGCTTGTGTACTGAATTTATTATTCAATGCAGTATGATACTGAGAGGTTTGGAAAAAAAAACAGAGAAAACACTTACCAAAGGGAAATGTTATAAGGACATGCTGTTTCCCATTATTATTCAGTTCACTGAATTACTCCTATTGGGAAAGACTGAAATTATCTTAGCATATTTCTCAGAACTTTCACCACTTGTATAAATCATACCACAATATCATGTCAGCTGCTGCAGGGAGGTCATGAAGAAGAGTAGCAGGGTGAGAAAGATGGTACCCGTACCCCTCTATCATGCCTGTTAAGGTGACCTTAGCTTTGTGTCCTGAATTGAGTCAAGATTGAGACAACTTAGAATATAGATGGCTGTGTTTATTGTTTGTTTGTTTGTTTAGTCTTTCTCCAGAATGGGATATTTCACATTGGGAGTATAGCTGAGTAGGACCAGTGCATCTGGGATGCGTGCTTGGTCTTTAAAGGAAGAAGAACTGGGTTCTTCAAATGATGCATTGGTTATTTTGGTCTGAAATTTCACCAGTTGCTCATGACCCTTCTCACAAGCCAGGAAGTGCATGGGTTATATTCACAAGTCTTGGTTTAAGGCTCATGGATATGCAGTAGATCTGACATAAGCTGCTCTGTCATGCCTCAGATTTCATAATCATGGGACAGTTGGATTCCTGACAGGCTGCTCTATGCAGGAATTTCAGGTTCCAGTTTGTGCTGGACATGTCGGAGACGCACTGGCACTTTTAGCTGCCGATTTTATGACTGTCTCATGTAAGGATTTCTGGTTCAGTTATTGTGTTTTGTAAGTGATCTTTACAGCACAGGATTAACTTTAATACCTGCTACAGTAATTATCTAAGTATGTTGTATCCTGATGACATACTTATAGCTTCACATGAATTGGTAGATGTTCTGCTAACTGGAGGCCAAAAAGTTAAAATCCTCATACAGTCAGCTGGAAAGAAACTCCCTGTCTCTCCTCTTTTCAAGCATTTGCAGAACTTTCAAGTTTGGAAAACGGCTTGCTGGCAAAAGCTTGGAAGCATCAAAATTTGAGGTTTTAGCAACAGAGCAGACAATGTGAGCCCTCCCTCACAACTCTTGAGCAGGTGGCAGGCTTCCGTGTTACTTTCTTGGAATGTAAATTCAGACTGGGAGCCCACAGCGCCTCATGGTCACTTAATTAAGTGAATCAAAGGGTTTTGTTGTTCAGGTCCTAGGAGTTGCTGGCATTCCCATGCGTGGGGGAAGAGCAGGCCTGCATGGAAGAGGTTGGAGGACAAGGATGCAGCCTTGCAGAACTAGGTAGCGCTGGTGTTGTGATGGGGATGATGCTTTGTCATGATGACAGAGTGTCTGTGAGACACCAGCACCTTCAGGAGCTTCCAGTTGAGTAACAGACGTACACGTGCTGTGTGAGCTCATTTGGATGAACAAAGGGAGGTGTGAGGAAGGTATGTGTTCCCTTCGTGTCTTTTCCAGGCACCTCAACCATTGTATTGCTCTCTTGGTGGACTTCTACCAGATACTTTCCAATATTTTGTTCTGTGCTCTGCAGAGACAAAAGACATTTTATCATTAATCTTTCAGTTTGCAGAGAAAAATATCATCATTGATCTCTTTTGAACATGGGGCTGTCACTTATTCCTGCCCTTCATATGGGACTTTGACAGAAATCTTCTCTTGTCCCAGATGTCCCTCATACGTAGTGGTGGCTCGGTCCTGGCTTCACTGTGTTTTTTTGTGTATAAACCTGTTTGTTAGTGGGAGAGTATCCCAAGCAGTGGTCTGCGAGGGCATAGTGTACAGCTGGCACACAAAGCCATGCTTTCCTAGGAGTTCGGCTAAATGTTTGACAGTAATGGTGATTGATGGTGTGTAAGTAATGCTGAGAGTTGACAGTGGGGCAAGGTCCAAAACAGTTTGGAAACCACTGCCTTGGAATGTGTGCTGAAAAATAAGGGCTATGATTTATCATTTCCTTCAGTGAAAAACATTTTAGGCAATTCTGACATGAAACAGTTATCTGTATCAAATACTCATGAAGATAATCTGGTGTTTGCTATCATATCTCTTTTCAGCAGATGGTAAAGGCCAGGTATTAATTAAGAAGAAAAGGCAGGGGGAAGCTTTAGGTTGACAAAATGCTGCGGCATGTAATAAATAGCATCTTATTATTTCTGCTAACAATTAGGGACTGCAATGAGACCTCTCATAAGAAGTGGATCACTGCTCCATCTGTCTGCTGCTGGGTTATTCCCCTTGCATTTGCAGTAACAAGTTCTGCCCCTGTTATGGGTACATCATGGAACAGTTGGATGATTAAGACCTAACTTGAAGAGCAGTTTCCTTCCTATGTTGTTATTCATGATGATAGTGACTGTATTCCTGAGACAAGCTCGTCACCAATTGCAGCTTTTTTATGTCTTCTTTAGAAAGTGTTGTTTTATTCCAGGATAAACCTCTGAAGAGCTGAACCTGGTTCGAAATGTGGTGGCAAAAAGGAAATTTATGAATCAACAAATCAGAGATATTGAGTCTTTGCCAGAGAATATCTACAAAAATGAGCATATGAAGGAAGAATGTAAGTTGGTAATGAATAATCAGAAATATTTTTCAGTCAAAGGTTTGATTCAAAGTCTTCTGAAGTTTCTCAATATGTTTTTACATCTCAGAGACGTAAAACCAGCTTTGGCCTTTCACTGCCCTCCCTCTTTGTAGGTGACAGACTAGAAGGAGGTCATGGGTGCAAAAGCTGGACTGCTCAGAGGCATGGAGATACAGTGCATATGAAATGCTGTGAAGCTCTTGGTCAGCCCTTTGAATCCAGTTCCCACAACTGGAACAGGGCAAATTATTTGAAGACTCTGGGTTGCAATTTTAAGTTGTACCAGTAAAGAACACAGCTGAATCATGAATACTGCTAAGCTGGTGCAAACAGCAAGTTTGTGTGAGCCTGAAAAATGAGGAGAGGGTAAAACTATGAATTATGTACCTGGAACTCTGGAATGGAGGGCTACAAGCTCTTCAGAAGAAATAGGCACGGAAGGAGGGGTGGGGGTGTTACCCTTTATGTTAAGGAATAGATTGATTGTGAAGAGCTGCCTCCAAGAAACAGCCACAGACAGGTTGGGAGCTTGTGGGTGAAAGTTAAGGACCACATCAATAAAGGACATCTTGTGGTTGGGGTCTTCTACAGGCTGCCTGATCAAGGGGAGCTTGTTGATGAGGCATTCTTGCTTCAACTACAAGAAGAATCACTCTCGCACTCTCTCAACCTGATGGGGGACTTCAACCACATGGATGTCTGCTGGGAAAGCTACACAGCAGGCTGTGAGCAATCCAGGAGGCTCCTGGAATGCATTGAGTATAATGTCCGGGTATTGGACAAATCAGCCAGAGGAGAAGCATTACTGGATCTGGTGCTCATCAATGCGGATGAACTCATTGAAGAGGTTAAGACTGGAGGCAGTCTGGGCTGCAGTGACCAGACCTTGGCTGAGTTTGTGATCTGGAAGGATATGAGACCAACAAAAAGTCAGGACCCTGAACTTCCAAAGAGAAAACTTCCAGCTGTTTAAAGACCTAGTGGATGAGATCCCCAGAACACTGTACTTAGGGACAGAGAAACTGATCAGAGCTGGTGACTCTTTAAAGATGCTTTTCTTAGGGCACAAGAACTCTCCGTCGCCTTGTGTAAGAAATCAAGCAGGGAGGATAGGAAATAGGAAGAGATAGGAATAAAATAGGAGAGATAGGAAACTGGGATGGCTGAGCATGGACCTGCTGAACTAACTGAGGCACAAGAAAGAAATGCAGAGGCAGTGGAGGCAGGGACATGAAGCCTGGGAAGAGTACAGGGTTGCTGTCCAGTTGTTCAGGGATGAGATCAGGAAAGCCAAGGCACAGATGGAACTGAGCTTGGATGCAAAGAATATCAAGAAGGGATTCTGTAGGTAAATAGGCCAGAAAACAAACCCAAATAAAGTGTTCCTCCTCTGATGGATGAGAAAGGAGAATTAGTAATGACAAACGTGGAGAAGGCTGAGGTGCTTAACTTCTTTGCCTTGGCCTACACAGCCAGTCAGGCTTCCCACATCTCTTGTTTCCCTGAACCTGTACCTGACGGTGGGGGAGCAAAATCCCTCCCAGAGTAAGTGAAGAGCAGGTTCACGATGACCTGATGAAACTGAACAGGTACAAGTTTATGGGCCCTGATGACCTGTGTAACAGAGTCCTGAGGGAAGTGGCTGATGAAGTTGCCAGGTGACTCTCCATCATATTTGAAAAGTCCTGACAGTCAGGAGAAGTCCCTGCTGACTTGAAAAAGGGAAACATCACTACCTTTTTTAAAAAGGGTAAAAAGGAAGACCTGGGGAATTACAGACTGGTGAGCCTCACCTCTGTGCCTGGGAAGATTGTGGAACAGATCTTCCTGGAAGCAATGTCAAGGCACATGCAGGAAAAGAAAGTGATCCAAGACAGCATGGCTTCACCAAGGGCAAATCATAGAATCATTAGGGTTGGAAAAGACATTCAAGATCATCTGGTCCAACCATACCTCTAACAACAGTATAACCCAATAGACCATGTCCCTAAGCATCAGGTCCAACCTTTCATTAAACACCCCGAAGGAAGGTGACTCCACCACCTCCCTGGGCAACCCATTCCAATGCCTGACTACCCTTTCTGAGAAGAAATGTCTCCTAATTTCCAACCTGAACCTCCCCTGGTGGAACTTGAGGCCATTCCCTCTTTTGTTCTATCACTGGCTATCTGCAAGAAGAGGCCGACCCCCAGCTCCCCACAACTTCCTTTCAGGCACTTGTAGAGAGCAACAAGGTCTCCCCTGAGCCTCCTCTTCTCCAGGCTAAAATCATGCCTGACCAATCTAGTGGTCTTCTATGATGAGTGACTGCATCAATTGACAAGGGAAGATCGACCGATGTCATCTACATGGACTTCTGTGAAGTCTCTGACATGGTCCCACACAACATCCCAATCTCTAAATTGGAGAGAGATGGATTTGAAGAGTGCATCATTTGGTGGATAAGGAATTGACTTGAAGGCTGCACCCAGATAGTGGTACCAGGCTCTATGTCCAGGTGGATGCCAGTGACAAGTGGTCTCTCTCAGGGGTCCACCTTGGACCAGTACTATTTAATATCTTTATCAGTGACACAGGCACCTGGATCAAGAGCACCCTCAGCAGATGACACCAAGCTGAGTGGTACAGTTGATACAACAGAAGGAAGGGAAGCCATCCAGAGAGATCTGGACAAGCTGGAGAAGTGGGCCAACATGAGCCTAATGAGGTTCAACAAGTCCAAGTGCAAGGTGCTGCACTTGGGCCAGAGCAATCCCAGACATGGAGAAGACTTCTTTCCAGACTGGGAGAAGAACCCATTGAGAGCAGCCCTGCAGAGAAGGACCTGAGGGCTCTGGTGGACAAAAAGCTTGACATGAGCCAGCAGTGTGTGCTTGCAGCCCAGAAGGCCAACTGCGTCCTGGGCTGCACCAACAGAGGGGTGGGCAGCAGGGGAGGGAGGGGATTGTGCCCCTCTGCTCTGCCCTTGTGAGGCCCCCCCCTGGAGGGCTGCATCCGGGGCTGGGGCCCCAGCACAAGAAGGGTGTGGGGCTGTTAGAGCAGGTCCAGAGGAGGGCCACGAAGTTCATAAGAGGGCTTGAGCACCTCTCCTATGAGGACAGGCTGAGAGTGAAAGCTCTGGGGAGACGTCATTGAAGCCTTTTGGTATTTATGGAGTGCTTATAAAAAGAATGCTCAGGCAGATAATGATAGGACAAAGGGGAATGGTTTCAAACTGAAAGAGGGGAGATTTAGATTAGACATTAGGAGGAAATTCTTCACTTTGAGGGTGGTGAGGCACTGGCACAGGCTGCCCACAGAAGCTGTAGCTGCCCCATCTCTGGCAGTGCTCAAGGCCAGGCTGGATGGGGCTTTGGGCAACCTGGGCTGCTGGGAGGTGTCCCTGCCCATGGCAGGGGGTTGGGACCAGATGGTCTTTAAGATCCGTTCTAACCTGAACCATTCTATGAATCTTTGAAAACTAAAGAAGGAAGGAAAAGAATGGACAATCCTGTACCAGCTAGTAGTGTCAAATAAGGCAGTTAAAGCAAGAAAAAGTGTCTGGGTTTGTGCAATAGTTTAAACCATTGAAATCAATCAATGAGGGCATTGCTACAGTCAAAGCTGCAAAACCTTATCTGATAAGGGCTGAAGAGAGTAAGTTCAATCCCGTGTATACTGATTGTTACACCAGATACTGATATGACCCTTTCAGCTAAAAATTAATAATAAAGCAATTTTAAAAAATGAAAAATAAAAAATAAAAAACAGCTTGGCTCAAAAGAGAAACAGAAATAAAATAATGTGCTTAAAGTTTCTCAGAATCTGTACTGAAAGGATGTTTTTTTTTTTTTCCATGGGAACTATTAAGAAGTGTTCTAAAAATAGAGTTTAAAATGAGTGTCTTGTGACTTACCTAACAGACTTACTTATTTTGGAAAGTGTAGAAGC
>CM021763.1:13926190-14089616 GCA_011075105.1 Heteronetta atricapilla
TTTTTTTGTATGGGTATCTATATTTTTTTCAATAATTTATTTTTTGGGGGGTTTTTTTTTTTTTTTTTTTTTTTTTTTTTTTTTGTCCTTCCTCTCTTAGCTTTCAGAAACAAATTTTTATTTTTATTTTTTTAAATTAATTTTTGTGCATTATTAACATTGAATGTTAGTATTTGAGTAATTTTGGAAAAACTTGGTGTACAAAGAAACACTTATCAAATGTGATAGATCTTGATCAAATAAACATTTTTTCCTTGTATAGTAAATTGGTTTTGTTAATATTAAATATGCAATTTTATTTCACTTAGTTGCTCCTCCTCTAACTGCTCATATCTGTGGACAGACTTGGTAGACCCTTCCATGGTCTCCAGCAGTTCCAGGATGGAACACTTCGTTATTATTATTATTTTAAATCTCACAATTATTGGATTATTTTGTGTGGCTTAACTAAGTCATTAAAAATATGTCTGTATGTATTAACAACAAAAAGGATCCCTTAGCTTCCAGTATATCTTTCTTTGTCTCAAAATACTTGCATAACACAAGTTGTAATTGTAATTTCCACTGAGTAGCAGTTAGATTAGGCACAGAAATCTAGGTTCAGAGTAGCTAGAAATACTAGCACTGCAAGGAATTCCTAGCTGGCCCTGGTCCTCATGCCCCGCCAGTCTCCTCATAGGCTTTAAAGGTATAAATAGAGATACCCTGGCATATCTCTCTTCCTGCCCTTCCAAACTTCCAGAAGGGATGACTCCTACTGTGCTTTGTTGCTATAGAAAGGTCTGGCTCATGGTTTGGCAGCTCAAAAGACTGTATAGGAAAACATGTCTTTGGTGGGGATTAAAAATGACTATCAGTCTCCCTTTCTAAATGAGAAGGGAGAAACCTAATGGCATTGATGGACAAGGTCTCAGTATCAGAAGTGCCTTTGGCTGGAGATCCTACATAAACTCCAAACATTGGATGATTTGAGAAAAGACATGTTCTTAGTTCAGTGTTGTTACTGGCAGTCTCCTCCTTCTTGCCCTGTTACTGAGTATGGGCTAAAATGGCACATTTCTGAAGTGTTAGTAATGCCACAGGATGATAAAAAATTAAACGTATCAGGCTGGAAATTCAGAGGAAAACCACTTTTATTTAGACTGCTACTTGAAATTCTGCATTTTCTTCAGTGCAATTTTTCTGTCTCAAAATTCTCAGCCATCTTTCCATGCTGTGTTGCAAGGCTGGTACCTGTTTCAAGCTAGTAAGGAGTTTAAAAAAAATAAGAGGAAGATCTTTACAGAAAAGACATCCTTCATTCTGCAGTATGCAAGGATCATTTAAAAACTCTCTCTCTTTACAACTCCTTTTGCATTATTTTTAGCCTTTTCTCTGGCTTATCTTTCCAATTTCTCATTTTCCTCCTGGCAAAGATTCTAATTTCTGGTGAAGACATTGAAAATTTCTTATTTCTCTGTGAGAAAGAACAGTACTCTTCATATCAAATCCAATGATATTTTTGCTATATGAGGACAGGGAAGAGGGAGCTAAATCACTGTCTCAGTGCTTTGCCATTGGTGGACAGCTCTTGGTGGACATCACCAAAACACAAATTTTAAGGATGTATTTGAAGGAGGACAGTGAGGCAGCTTTGTGATTGCTTGCAGAAAGCTCCTCCTGAGGGTGAGGACCAAGTGGGTGGCAGGAGAAAGCACTTGTTTAAAAAATCATCAGTGGGTTATGGCAGTCTGAAAGAGGGCTGGTAGAAAGGGGCCTGTCTCCTTTGTTTCATTTTTGTTTCATTTGTTTCATCTCTTGGTATGGAATGGGAGATGCAAAGCAAGCTGGGGTAGGTGGTGACTGGTCTTGAAAGTGCAGATGATAAGGAGTTGTAGGTGATCACACAGAGCAATGTGCAGGTGACGTAATCTATAAAGATTACAGGAAGGAAACAGCAGAAGCTATGCCAACAATCACTGCTGTCTCCCATTTACTCCTTTCTGCTTCTATTTTTTTCTTCTTTTCTGTGTGTCTGAAAGCAATAAAGGTTATGCCAAGAAATGGTGGGGATGATGGAAGTTTTTCTTTAAAACTGTGAATGCACTCACTGTAATTGCATTAGTGTTTTTGATAGGTACAGGTGTAGAGGACTTAGTGTTTCCTCATTCTGGCAGCATGTTTAGCACGTACGCTATTCAGTAAATGTTGTTTTCATGTTGGGGTTCTTTCATTACATGGGAATGATAGTGTGGCTTTGGTTTCCTGAGGGCTCTTTTCTGCCTCTAGGATTAGAGCTGTAGTTCAGGTCATCAGCATCCAGACACTGATCTGTGTTTTTTCTATTGCACTAGTAGAGACAATATGAAAAACAACAACAACAAAACAAAGCCAAAAACCTGTAATTGATATAAATTACTTTGTAATCTATCTTGGTTCTTGGTCATTCAGCATGGATAGCCTTGAAAATAACAATGTACGTATAAATTAATAGAGAAAGCAGAACCACTTGTGAAACTGAAAAAAGGGTGTAAAAAGTCACCTTTATAATGTGTTTACAACACTATTAATAAACAGTTCAGCTTAACCAGCCTGAATTACTTTCTACCAAATCTGAGCTCCTCTGGGAGTATATAGGTAACCAGATAAAGTTCCTTACTAGGTCAGTGAAGTGATTCCAGGTAAGTAAGATAAATATAGCTGTAGATTCTCAGCAGTTTTGTGACCCAAACAAGTGACTTCTCTCTGGTGTCCACAGTGGATACTTGCCAGCTTGCAAATGTGCATTGGAACAATATTCTTCTATTTAATGTTGTTTCATAAATATATATTCAGTTGTTGCCATAATAAAATGCTGTAGAAGTCCCAGTTGTAGGATCTGCTTAATGCAGTATGTCCTGTGCCACCTGCTGTGCTTGCCTGATGGATGCCATGCTTCCATTCAGGACTTCTCCCTTGTAACTACAAATGTGTGAACAGAAAAGCTTTTCCAAGTGCTCTTATTTACAGTCGTGGAAAATGGACTGAGATCAACACACAAGGTCATGAAGTGTCTAGGGAAAACAGCAGTGCTTATTTCCAGACATCATAGTGGCATAGTTTCTTACTCACTCACAAGCTGCATGTGATATCATCATTTAAAATGTATTCTCTGATCTATCCAGAGCTGGTTAGCAATTCAAGGTATGTGCCTTTCATGGCGTTGAGTTGTTCATGTGTTCTGTAGAGCACTGATTTTAATTGGCTTGAAAAAACAGGGCATTTGGTAGTTGATTTGTATTTCATAAAAAAGATGATCCCTGAAAGAGTAGGCTAATTGTGTGGTTGAACAGGATGAGAGGAGTAAATAAATGTTCTCCCAGCATGGGGCTATCCCACTGAAGCAAATATAGCAGAAAACCAATTGTCTGTATTTTGTGGCTTTGCAGGGATAAATCTTACCCAGGAAAATAATCATACTGACTTCAGTGGGAGTAGCAATGCATGTAATTCATTACTCTTAACAGAGTAGTAGAATCAGACCTGAAGTGTTTACCTGCTATTTTTAACCGAGAGACATTATCTAAAGCAGCACACCAAGAAAAACAAATAAAAATGTTTTCTAGAAAAAAAAAAGGGTATATTCCTAAGTTAGAGTCCAAGCATATCCGTCAACATCTCAGAGATGAGAAGTTGTGTTCTTGCAGGATTCAGCCCGTTTAAAGGAGCTATGCTGATTGCTGGCCATGGTTGTGTCTCCTCATGGCAGATTCTACATGAAAACTTGTAGCGGGTCATTCACAGAACATATCAATCCTTGAGTATATATGTAGTTTCATGGGTTGTACACAATATAATTCCTGAAGTGGAGAGAATTTTCTAATGTTGGGGGAAAGCCATACCACCAAACAGTTTGTACAGAGCTATTGTGACAAGTCAAATGGACATGTATTATGGATCAATGGTCATTCTGCTACTGCTGGAAATCTGCTGTCCCAGGTGGGTGTCTGCTCTGCCTGCATCTGGGGCTGATCCTGCTCACTGTTGCTATAGGTTTGAGAAATGCTTGGTTATTGCATGCTGTAGCGCGTAGCATAACCTTCTGCTGGAGAAATGATGCAGCTCTGGCTCTGCAGCACGTTTATTTGTCTGTCTGGATCTCAGACAGATGCCGACTTGTTTGCTGTTTGGACTAACTGTCTGTCTGTAAAACTCTGCATGAATAATACTCTGAAGAAAACAACCTGCTACCATTCTCTCATACACCAGTATTTCAATGAGTAATGCTTGCTCGGCTTGTCTCGTGTTCAGTGATACTTTCCTCTATGCTGTGTGCATTCCTGTTGCTTAGTATCATTTGTTTTTATTTTGGTCTTTCTAGGAGAGGCTGTGTAGCGATTGGGCCCAATCTGGCTTCCTCTGAAGTCTGAGAAAATATTGGCATTGAACCAGCAAAGCACTTACGGTCCGATAATGCTCCTATAAAATTCAGTGGCAAGACTCCCACTCCCTTCAGCAGTGCAGCCCAAAGCGCTGGGATTACTCAGTTGCTTAAAGTTATGCATATGCCTGAAGGTTTTGCTGTTTGCAGCCCTAACCAATAAAAACAGGTCTGGAAACCTGAATTTCCACGGAGAAGGATGTTAAATATTAATCATCAAAAAGGAGAATGACAGTCAGCTTTTTTGTCTAGACAGCATTCTAAAGAGTCCTTCTAGAGGAGGACCCAGCCTTCTGATTTGCTTCAGGAAAAGTTATTGTTTTGAACTGAATGTTATTGAATGGTTTTGATATCCAACAGAAATGAGTTATAGGATATTTCAGGAGCTGAATGGAAATGGAAACCTCAAAAATTCTTTCCTGAACCTGAAATTCAAAATGAAATTGAGTTCTGTGAAGAAGAGAAACCACTAGAAATGTGTGCAGAGCTAGAGATGTAGCACAGCATTGAAGACCTGTCTGGTTTACCTGGCTATATTCAGCTACTTTGACTCCAGTAGTATCAAAGTGTGTAATGAAAAGTAATTTTTTGCAGTTTCCTGTTATTTTGACATTTCCTCCCTTCCCTTTACTCCACAGAGCAGATGCTCGTTCAGTGTGTTTATCGAAGTGTCAGCCTAGCCTTGTGCTCCACCGCAGCTCCCAGGGAAGACTGTGCAGAAATGCAGACTTTGGCATAGAAGGGTTTGTCTCATAAGCCACTAAACTCTGCAGAAACATGCCAGATTTTGGGCAGGTCTGGATCAGTATAATTTAGACAAAAATGTAGTGTATTACAGCTAGAAGTTGATTGCTCCAATCCTCTCTCATTTAAACCCTGCTTAATAACATATTCAAAATGAGAAACATTATGTGCACAGATGTCATCAGAAGCTTTGCCACCGAAGTCAACTGAGCCATGATTTTTCCTACAGTATATGGTAATGTGTCTTTCAGGTAACTTTTTTTTCCAGGTACCTTACACCCTAGTGTCTCCAGACTTGTTAAAAACACCCTGTATGACTTTTTTATTTTATGTGCTAATAAACAACAACGTATGCATACAAAATAATCTACTTCTCATACGCACTTACTAGCGTATTGAAGTTTTGGATGGCGACACAATTATTGGATACAACTGTAGTTCCTTCCACTCTATATCTGATGAATGACTGCAGCTACCACTCAAAGTGAGGCCCTTGACTCCTGAGCTGTTGAACAACATGCCTGTAAAATCTGAGGCGACCAAAAAGTAGTGCTTTAAGGAAAGTGCAGGATGTTCTGATAGTCATCAGGTCCATTTCAGCAACTGTTCTGCTTTGCATCTGCCCACAGAAAATGTGTATTTATAAAAAAGGAGTGAAAAAGATCAGCATAAATAAATACGCCTAATCCCTAATAAAAGGACTGCCAAAAATAAAAAATCTACCAATAAAAGTAAAGAAAAAATGTTGCAGGGCTGATACCATAATTTGCTTGCATAACAGCAGCACTACAACTATGCACATATACCTTTTCTTTTTCCTTTTTATTTATTTATTTTTTTCAGTGGAAATATACACAGAGAAAAAAAATCACAGAGAGTTTCTCTGTGAAATGTTGGCCCTTGGAAATATAGTTTAATAGGAGTTACGAAGTGTTACGCCCTGCTGTGCTGGCAGGTAGCTACCAGGCAGGAACTCGTGCCTTTGGGTCCCAGCTGTATTTCTGTCTTGTTGTGTGACCTTGGGTAGGGTGCTGAACTTCCCCTGAAGTCAAAACTGTGCTCAGCTGTCCCAGGCTGTAGTCTGTCTGTCTTTGCTATGGCTGGCATTTCTTGGTGCTCAGGTAGCAGTTTCTTGAAGCATCTGCTCAGACTGAGAGGTGCTGGGCTATATGATGCTGCACTGTTTGAGCGTGTTCACTCAGATCAGCTTTTGTACTTTAAAAGCCTGGGTGTAGCCACTAAAGATGAAATTCAATTGACCCTTGATGCAGTTGTTTCCTTCTGTTTGCAGTTACAAAATGCAAACAAAGTGTTACCGTATGGTACTTGCCTCACTGTATTTATTAGTATTACTAATACAATGTTTACAGTTTACTGTGTAAATTGATAAAATTGCACCTTGACCTAGAACAGTGGTTTTCAACCTCTTCTTCCTAGACTCCTGGGGAACATGTCACTTCTGAAAGCTCTGTAACTGCAAGTCTTCTGCTGGGGACTCTAAATTAGTGCTCAGAAGGTGACACCGAGTAATAGTCTGTCTTTCACAAGAGTGAATTTTGTGCTGCATGTATTAGAAGTACTGCATTTCCCTGATGCCTATCTACCAAACCTAGAAACTGCAACAATAAATCTACGTTGGCAAATATTTTAGATGTTGTGTTTGTGGGTACCCTATAAAACCAAATTGATTCTACAAAAGCAAATGCATTTTATTGAAATGTTCAGGAAGCAAAGACAAATGCAGAGAGCTTGTAAAGAGGACAAGCTGTGGGTTTTAAGGCATCCTCTCCTCTGCATTTGCTTCCATTGTATCTCCTTGTCCATTAAGGGATAACATGGCTCAGGAGAACCTAAGGGACTTTCCCGTTGCAGGAGCTGCATTCTTCAAGGCAAAGAAAGCCATGTACATAAATTATGTGTGCTAATATACTGTTCATCCCACACTCCCCATGACACCCATAATCACCCAGCAGGACTCAAGTGAACATGAGCCATCCTTGTTAAAATCAACATGTTCGGTCGCTTTGCAATGTCTCAGTATTGACGCTCACCCCATCGTGCTGCATGACAGTGAACAGCTGACAGAATAAATCAGGGTTCCTGGACATGACAAGAACTCACTTGACCTTACTTGACTTGACCTATAATATCTTGTTGGCGCGGGAGGAGAGCAGTCTTTCTCTAGTAAAGTAATTGTATCCTCACTAATTTTTCTTCGTCCTATTCAGAGCATGCTGTAGTGTGTGCATAGAGTGAGGGGATTTGTGAGGGAGGAAATACCTTTTCCTTCTTGAGGATTATTCTAGGAAACCGCAATATAAATCTTTATTCAGTGGAGAAGTATTTGTCCTGTGAAAAATGTTAATAGAAAAAAATTGTGTATAAACTGAATCAGAGGAAGAGTGAGAAAGATTCAGTGCTTAATTCCTGAATCTGATCATCGCTTTGAATGGGAGAGACTAGGGAAGTGTTAATTTAATTACTACATTTCTACAAATTATCACAGGGGCATAAACTTTGCACGCTAATCAGAAAATGATATCAATAGCCTGCTGCAACACGACTAGTAAACAGGACGAATTTCTCAAACTTAGGCAGTCTGGCTCTTCTTGTATGCATTGTAAATCTGATTCAATCAACACTGTTTGTTTTGGGGTGTGCATGTTCAAAACCTAGAGACACAAGAGGTCTTTGCTCATTTTGTTCATATAAATTCCCTGTGCCAGAATGGAGGTTATTGGGAGATTCCATAGTAAGCTAGGCATCTATTTCTCCATCATCAATGGGCAGATATCAAATAGATGAAAGAGAAGCTAATGAACTGCTCAGAAAGTATATGGTAGATTAAAAAATAATATAACCTCATTACAAATTTGTTTGCATTTTCCAATGGTGTTTTGCTCTGTTTTAAGTAAAGTTATTGCAATTGCAATAGCGACATCAATTTATAAGTACTAATTTACAAGATAAGGCATTTTCGGTGTGCTAGGCCCTGGGCCTTGCTGTAAAATTTATCTCATTTTAGGTACTGCAGTTCTTACAAGTGCATTCAGACAGAGAAATCACACATTTACTCATTTACTTTCTTGTGCTGTTTGCACTGACCAGACAAAAAAAAATAATAATAATAAAAGACCCATATTTTCTCTTAATTTAAGCTCAATTTCTGTGTGATTTTTGCAGGAATTAAGTAATAATATAACCTGATAAGTAATTTTCCCACCCCGATTACCGATCAATTATTAAATAATTCATACCATTTATTCTTGACTAGATTTTTTTTACTGAGGTTCACAGTATGCTGGACTTAGCTCCCAAACGTTTGAAAGATGGTGGTACTCGTATATTTTATATATAAAATTTTGGCATGGATTTTTACCTTTGTTTCTAAGTTTCTATGCTCATGGTATTATATAAAACCAAGGCTATATTTATTATTATTATTATTATTATTATTTAATATTATAGTATTTTTACCTACTTTCTCTGTAGTAATCTTGCCAATATATATGAATATTTGGTATATTTATGTTTCAGCCACATAAGTGCCTTCAGTTTATGGAAACAAGATGCAGTGTGAAAGTACTTTGACACAAGATCAGTCCTCACTTATCTGAAGTGAGTAACAACTGTGCAAGGCTGATTTCAGTTTATTTGACATAAATGAGCCATGCCATCCTGGGAAATTTATCCCTACTTTTGAAGAATCAATTCTTTAGCTTCATCCAGCATTAGATAATATTATGGCTTTGATAAGAGAGATGTGCATGCAGAACATCACCTGTTACCTTAACTAAAACTTCCAAGGGTAAAGGCAGTATTCATTAAAAAGATTGTATCAAGTTAAAGGAGAGGGCTTACGGTTTCAAGGTTCTGATTTTCTTTCAAACACTTATTCATCCCAACCATTGATTTTCATTAATTTATTTTGTCCTGAGGAATTCAAGTTTTATCCCAGCATACCAGCTTGGTACTACAGTGAGGAGAAACTCTTACTGAGTTTTCTACTGGCAACCCTCCACCAGCCTCAGTGAAGTTAGACTTGTTTACATGCACTGAAAATTTGGCTCAGTGCCTGGATGTGTGATAAAAGTTATCTACCTGCTCCTACTTTTTCAGATAGAGACATCCTGTGCATATCTTGGCTTTCTTCTTTCATTCCATTAAAGTCAGAGGAGGCCTCCAGATAAGGAAAGGCTGACAGATATGAATAGTGCAGAGCATTAAACTGACACAATATTTGCAGAAGGCCACTTTGAAAGCGTACTTGGAAAAAAAATCATAATGGTGTAAGGATTCAAAAATCTAAAACTGTGACTTTCTTATGCAAGAATAGATGCTGAGGCCTTTAGTTGTAACCACATCATTTGTTCAATTTTTTTTTGTAAATACATTTTATAAATACACACTTTCACATTTATGCCATTTTATAGAAAAATAAAAGACAGTTGCATCCTGGAAAGAGCATCTCATTCTCCAAGTGTAGTGCCACATGTCAGTGGCAGGCAGCACTCTCTAGATGGCAGGTCTGCCTAAAAGCTTCCTGTGTCCGTGTCCCAGCTAACAGTCTAACAGTCTGCTTTTCTAGCCTGCACTCAAGTTTTCAGGATTTTGCTAGCATTTTCCTTTTGGATTTGTTATTACAAATTGAACCAGGACATCTTCCTTCTTCATGTTCTGCCACTGGCTTTCACTTCCTTTCACTCTCTCTCTTTTTTTTTTTTTTTTTTTTTTTTTTTTTTTAATAGCCTGAGGTTACACTGTAAGTCTCTGACAAGTAAAGAGTCCTTACTTGTAACTGGTGCAGTGCTGGGAGGTATGTGCCCTGCATGTCAGGGAACATATTTTGCTAAATTCCATTTCCATGCAATTTACTTTGGAATTACGTGTTTGAGTTTTCTGTGGAGCTTCTTGAATTACTTGTTTATAGCAATGCTGCACGGTGTAAATCTTTTTTTTTTTTTTTTTTTTTTTTTTTTTTTTTTTTTTCTAATGCAGCAAAGCTTACATGCTTAAAGTAGTACTTTCAGATGCAGAAAAGGTCTCTCAGTAATGCAACTCCGTGCCTTAAGACTTAAAAAGATTGCTTTTATTTTGAATGACACAGTTCTAATGGGAGTTCTTATTTTCTGCCATCTAATCAGAATCTCAGTATTTTCCTTCTGAGTCTAAATATAATTACCTGTTATATTATACTGACTTTAACTGATTTTAAGATGGGGAATTTGGATGCAGGTGCTCAAAGCAAAGGGAAAAAACCAGAAACATGATGTCATCATAGATACATGCTAGTGTTACATTTCAGAACAGCATTTTATCACTAATATCTGTGGACCTCAATTCTGACAGACAAGAAATTAACATTTTTCAAAAAGATCACTATGTCCTTTTATTATTTATTCCAAATTCAGGGACAATATTGGACAAAATTAATTTCATTGCTAAAAGAATTTTTTTTTTTTTTTTTTTTTACAAGAAGTGATATGTTTTAAGGACATATGTTTAGCATCAAACCTCACTGTTAAATGTGTGTTTCTTTTTAACTTGGAGGTTATGACAGGTTAGCTTTTACTTAACTCTGTTTTGTGTCATAAAATATGTTCCTTTGTAAATGCCATGGCAGTTACTGTACAGGTGTGTTTGTTGTGGCTGTAAGATAAAACCGTAAAATTAGCAAGAGACAACTGACAAAGGCCATGGGGTGTTTGGGTGGATTGTCCCAAAACATCAATAAATACTATTCTTTTATACAACAAGACAAAATCCAGAGAGAGTGCATTTTAGTTCTAGTGGGTGAAACCTGTGTTATGAGTAGAAGGATCTTTCTAGGATCTTTCCTAGAAAGAGGATGGTGTATCTGATGCTTGCAAGAAACAAATGAAAGCTTATAGCAAACTCAAATAATAACAGGGTGTTCATGGGAGGTCCACCTGTTTTCACTGAAAGCACTCAAAGTGCATTCAATGCACATTCAATGACCTGTTGCTAGAGTCTTCAATCAGGTTTGAATTTCCAGTGGAAGTTAAAGAAATCCAATTCACATTCTCCACTTTTACAGGGAAGTTGGAGATGTCCCACCAGTGACAGAAGAGCCCTGCACCTTGTTTCGGGCGGGTGCTGCCAGTGTCAGGGCATAATGCAGACATGAATGCTGACACTGCTTGAACATCCTGGCTGGGTTTTAGAAAGAAAACAGAAGCCTCATGAGGGCTGCCCGCTGGCGGGAGAAGGGTCAGGCTCTATTTGGAGCTGTGACACGGGCGGATGCCGCAGCCCTGGAGATGGGACAAGAATTCGGCCACGTTCCTGCAATTAGCATTTCCAGCTCCAAGTGGCTCCCACTCTACATGCACTTTCTTGGATGGCTCTTCTGAGAGGTCTAACTTTGCATGCCCTCAATGGGGAGGCTTAGCACCTACCTTGGGGTTTTGAATTTCACAGAAGGAGCCAGATGCTTAGAAGCCAGGTATTCAGTGCCTAATCTGCATGGGTTAACTCTTTTATTGGATCTACCTGCAGGAATTTGACCTCGAGGATCACAGCTCCAATTAGATGTCATAGGAAATGGAAACCCAACCCCTCCTCTCCCCCCCGGCATGCATTTTTAAATGGTTATATATAGGTTCGTGGCAATTCTTTGTGCAGGCACGCGTGGGGATTCAAATGATAAGCCCAGGCAAGCAGTGTGCATCGAGGGAGAGGTTCTGTTGGGAAGACCACAGGCAAATGTAACTGCATGCAGCAAATTTCTCTTCCTCTGCTGGAAGTATTTTCTTCATTTGCCCTTGCTTTTAAACCAACTAAGAACCGTGTTGTAGAGAGAACAGTAAATGTTGCTTAAATTAGTTCCTTTCTTTCCCTTTTTCTTTTATTTTTTTTTTTTCCCCTAAACTTTTGCTAATGAGTTTTGCATTGTGATTATCTACTTCTTTGTAGTCTGATAATGAAATTAATGAGACTTTCTCCAGAGAGCTGGGGGCTTGGGCTGACAAAATGCAATTTTAATAGGGGGGAAGAACAGCAAAGACTTCACATCACGGCCTGGATTTCTGCTCATCCACCTACATGTGGAGACAACCGTAGAAATGAGAGTCAGTCAAACTGCTCCTAATTTCTGCACTTGATATAGTGTTGTTTTCTACCCGCCACCTGGGCTTTTAATGTTGGGTTTTCTCTAAGCCCCATCCTGAGATGACTGAAGTGAAGAGAGAGTGTTGCCTGGGGCGTAGAAAGCTTTCCAAGCTTGTGAGTCAACAGCAATAAAATTCACACCCCATTGCTGGGGGAAGATCTGGGTTTTGGTGCAGAAAACCTAGGTGCCCATAAAGAATGTTGGCGAGCTGCCATTCCAATTAGGAAGGCATGCATACATGTGGCACTTTAAAGTGTTAGAAAATATCCTACTGACCCTGCATGATGCAGGAATCTCCTGGACCTTTGCTAGGGCTGGATGCAAGGTGTGGGGGCACCATTTGGGACCCTTCCTGGGGCCATTTCTCCTGGGCCTACAGCTCCCCCTGCACTTGGCCACTGCAGACCCGGCCTGGGCCTGGGTTGCTAGGTGAGCTGAGGCTGCCTAGCAACCGGCTGCCTGCTCACCAATCAGAGGGCTTGGCTGCAAGCGCCATCTTGGGAAGAGTGTTGCATGAAATGGCGGCTGCCTTCTGGGACGGGTGTGTGCCTGCTCCACTGCTGATGGTGTGCCTGTGCTGTCCAGGGCTACCTGCGGAGAGGCACAGACAGCCCTTACCACAGCAGCCTCAGCTGAACACAGGATGTGAACACAGAAGGTGGCCGGTGCTGCCCTGACCCCACCCCGGTGACCTGATGCTCTTGGTTCAAATGTGCAGCACCAGTGTGGGGCTAAGGGACTGTATGCACAAGGCTCTGTGTGAGCCACAGAGCACTCCTTCATGGATCAGGCACGCTAATCTGGTTCATAGCATATCAGAAGTGGTAGAGGATGGGTTGTCCTGCATATAGAATGTTAGGATCATTAAGGTTGGAAAAGACCTTCAAGATCATCTAGTCCAACCACCACCCTACTACCAACATCACCCACTAAACCATGTCTGTAAGCACCATGTCCAACCTTTCCTTAAACATATGCTTGTCTTGAGGTACTTGTAGGCCTCCTTCTCCATTTTCCAGTTTATACCCTGCTCAGTTGGCTATTGCCTGTGATGTGCACAGGGACAAGTAAAGTCTGCTTCCCTGGGTTGGATTAAGCAGTGTATTTGGCACAGTGGGGCCATCTCTTCTGGGAACTTGGGATTTCCAGGAGTACTTGGGAGACAGGATCTTCACTGGAGTTTCAAGAGGGTACACAGAGAATTCCTAACTGAGAGATTTGATTTGTCAGATGTAAATGTCATTTTCATTGTTGCTTCCTAACTGAGAAATACTATCAATTTGCAGCATGTATTCTCCAGGCCACGATGATAGGAAATGACTAACGACAGTAAGGCAGTAATTAACTAAAGGTTTTGAAACAGTACTGGGACAAACATTTTATAGAACCAGTTTTAAGATATAATGGATAACCTATGAACTTCAGTCTGAGACCTTCCACCCCTGAACTGTGAAGGAATATGTGAACATATCTCAGACTTGAGGAGAGTGATCTCTCTCACTTGTTTTGGAAACCAGGTCACCCGAGTCTCATTAGTCCCAGTCAAAGGCTATAAAAAGTGTAATTTGGAACCAAAGAGAAAGTTTGTGAGACAGTACTCCAAGTGGGAGTGTGTCATACCTGAATGTAACAACATTAGAATGTATTTGCAGTTATGTTCCATAGCTGTTTTTATGCATCCTAATATTTTATTCAGTTTGATTAAAAAAAAAAAAAAAGAGAGAATAGGAGGTTGATTGTTTTCAGCTTTTTGTGGGGATGTTACAGAAGTTCCTGTAATTTTTACTGTTTTTTATTATTATTATTATTATTGTTATGTAAAATTCAACATAACCAGCAACCTATTTTTTAAAAAATGTTGCACAATGCATGTATTTGTCTCTGTCATGTCCCATGCAGTCTTAAATCTTTACTCACTCATCTATCTCCCATGTTACCATTTCTCATTATGTAAGATCTGGAGGATTATTTATTTAGAGGTGATCTCTTTATTCATATGTAAAGCATCAGTGGAATACCATCTGTTTAAAACCAAAAACTTCTGATGGCTTAGAGGTTGTGGTTATGAGGATCGACTCGGAATACAATGTACTAACTGGGCTGCCATTCAGATTTATTTCCTAAAGCTGCCCACTGATAGTTATCTAAAACTTGATTCAGCAGGTTGAAATGTATCATAGAAAGTATTGCATAAACTATTTTAGTATTATTACTATTTTTTTTTTCTTGAACTGTAATTTCCTTTGATTTTTATATTTTTAAAAGATGTAGGATTTACATGTTTGGAACATGTAGGTCTCACGAGTGTGTGGAAACTTAACCTGACCGACAGAGGTATGTGCTGACACCCTATTGTCACACATTCAGTGGTTAATGTGATCTTAAGGAATGCTTTAAATCTTGGTAGGCAACATGGAATCACGAGAATTATACTAACTTGCAGCAGATTTAATGTTGGCATATTGTGTAAAGAGGAAATCTAAGCATTAAAGCCTTGGTAATGATGCTGCTCCAGAAATATTACAGAAACGGAAAGAATCTCATTAACTGCAGTGAGGTTTTGTTTAGGAACTGTATCCTTTCCAGTCTCTAGAAACAAACATAAAACCATTGGTTACAACCTGTGGACTGCTGATCCATGGAGCTGATGAGATATTTTCACACAGAATCACAGAATTTCTAGGTTGGAAGAGACCTCAAGATCATCGAGTCCAACCTCTGACCTAACACTAACAGTCCTCCACTAAACCACATCACTAAGCTCTACATCTAAACGTCTTTTAAAGACCTCCAGGGATGGTGACTCCACCACTTCCTGGGCAGCCCGTTCCAATGTCTAACAACCCTTTCAGTAAAGAAGTTTTGGTGGGAAACTCAGAAGATAAGTTGGCCACAATGTTTAAATTGTATTTCTACAGAAGATACATGCAAGAAAATAATAAATACAATAATATACAAATACAATGTTTTCGTATATTAATTTTGAGCCCTTGTCCTGGGGAAGTGCAGGATTTTAAGACGGAGCCAATATACATGTCAGCACAAAGTCACTTACATTGCAGAACACTAAAAGCCAGAGCTTTGAAATATGCTATATGTTTGAGACACTAATTCTGAGGTCTAATTCCAGGTGGGTTTGCATTACATAAAAAACAAGTGTTTTGAATTTATTTTTGTAATGATACTGGAAGAAAAAAAATGATGGTATGGCACTAAAAATGAAAATTTCTGTTGTTACAGTAGCGAGAAATTGATGAACATTTTGAAATATAATTTTGTGATAAAATGAAGATATGGATTTTCTGCACTTCACCTTTCACTTTTCTGAGCAGTTCGCTTAGTTACAAGGAATAAAACCACCATGTGAGAATAGAGAATAAGAACTAAAGGTTAACAGGAAGTGAGAACAAAATCATCGAATCAGTCTCAGATTACAGAAGAATCCAGCTAGTTTAGAGAAAAGGCATAGCAGAACTCAACATTAGTTTAGAAATAATGATGAGCCAGTCAGTCAACATGCATGTTGTCTCCTCCCTTGTTTGCAAAAGAAAAGATTTTTTCTCAGCCTGGCTTTAGCTTCAGGTTCAGCCTGGCTCTGAATACTACCAGGTGTACGCAAGATCTTCATATGTCGTGTCCATACCATCCTGCAAAGATCTACAGACACCCAAGATCTAACTCTGGCACAGAAGCAGTTGGAGCTAAATTGCTGAGATACAGCAGCAGGATCATGTGAGCCAGCCTTAGTACACAGTGTGATACTGCTGAAAACCAGAGCTGGTTAGCTCAGGAACAGCAGCATCTTGTGGCGGGCTCCAGGGAGACTTTATTGTGTCCTTTGAATATATAATGGGAGCTTGAAAGAAAGATGGAGAAAAACTTTTTACCAGGGCTTGCAGTGACAGGACAAGGGACAGCGGTTTTAAATTGAAAAAAGGGTAGATTTATTGGGTATAAGGAAGAAGTTCTTCACTCAGGGGGTGGTGAGGCACTGAAACAATTTGCCTTGAGAAGTTGTGGATGCTCCAGCACTGAAAGCTTTCAGAGTCAGGTTGGACAGGGCTTTCAGCATCTTGATCAGATGAGTGGGTGAGAGAGCACTGGGACAGGTTGCCCAGAGAGGTTCTGGAGACTCCTTTTCAGAAGATATTCAGAAACTGCCTGGATGCCATCCTATGCAATGTGCTTTAGGACTAGGTGATTTTCAGAGGTCCCATCCAACCTTGGCCAGTCTGTGATTCTCTGATCTAGTGGGAGGTGTTGCTGCCCATGGCAGGGGGGATTGCACTACATCTTTAAGTTCCATTTTCTTTGCATCTGTGAATGAGCTTGCATAACTGGTGCTACACTTCACTGCTGGCCACATCAGTGTGAATCAATGTCAGTTCTGTATTTTGTTGCAGAGATGCTCAAAGTCCATGAAGTCTAGACCTGAGTAGAGTGTCCAGTCTGTGAATCTGGAGCTGTATGCAGCTGTCATACAGTGAGACCGCTCAGGAGCACTCCCATTAGAGCTTTCCCACCCACTCTTGGAGTTCCTTGGTTCATCATAGGTGGTTTTGGCTCTAGGTCATCTGAAAATTTTGGTTTTAAATTTTACCACCAGGATTATTTTGCCACCCAAGTACAACACATACTCTCCAATCTGAAATTTAGTAGCAACATCTGAGGAAGGGCAGTAGAAGGCTATTGCAAATAGTTAAGTCCAAATGAATAATTTAACTTGTTAGTAACTTGTTCAATTAATCTTTGCAGTATCCTATGTTGTATTCATTCTGAGGGAAGCAACAAACATGGAGATGCCCAAGCGGTTGCCGTGGCACTACATAGTGTTCTGAAGTCTTTGAGTACAGACATTTCAATTTGCTGAGAGCCTCTGAAAATCTTTTTGACTTCAATAAAGATAAAGGAGAAAAATGAAGGTAGCTAGATCATTTGCAAAGTAAAAGAAAGCTTTCTTTCAATGGTATTTTACATTCTTTTTCCCTTAAAGTGTGGAAGGTTTAGTTTGTATAAGTAAATCTGTTGTTCAGTAGTCTTTCAGATGGTTTATTTTTTGGGGGAAAAAGAAAAGATACGGGTTCTGCAATGGGACTTGAAGTTGTTTCTGTTAAAGTCTAATACTGTTTCCCTGAAAGCAAAGCAAGATAAGCAGTCCAAAGATGCAGAAAAGAGCTGTGGAAATAGCAAGCATAGAGTGAGTTTCTGACTCTCAGAGAAACACAGAGTTACTTCAGAACTTGCAAACTTACTACCATCAGTTTGTTCACTGAGCATTGCTTTTAGCTGCCTCTGAAGATGCTGAATCACATCAACGCTACATGAGACACGCTGTGGGCTATCTAAGTCAGACTTTGCAGAGATGACTAAAAAAGGAGACACAGCAAAGAAAAACAAGATGTGAAGGAGATGGTAGTCAAGATGTGTATTCAGGAGAGAGTTGGCAACAGGAAAGAAGGAATTACATCAGAGGCTGGGTTTGGGGTCTGTTGTCATGTCTATCGTATAATAGCTGTGTCCATCATCTATAAACCTTGTTCTCTTCCATCCAGAGTTGGATGGTTTTCTTCATATGGCAGATCATAACTTCTGTGTTAAGGGTGATATGTCAAATGTTTCAATTATCTCTCTCCTAGAGTTTTTGACTTTGATCCCAGTGATAATGTGGTTTGTGTTATAGACTCAGCCTGCTATACTTTCTCCTCTCCATTTTTCTCCATAAGATATTTGTTCTTCAGGTTTACATCAGCCCCAAGGTCTTCTCTAGGTTGGCCTTATTTCTATACTCTGTTTTAAAGGTCCTCTCTCACATGTTTCATTTTTATATGTAATGCAGAACAGTTCATCTTTCTTAAGCAGTTCCATGGTTATCCTTCTCTGTCAGAAAAAAAAAAAAAAGAAAAAAAAAAAAAGAAAATCAATGATCACAACAAGTGCTTCAGAAACTGCTGCTCTCTGAAGTTTCCCTTTTTATGGACCCCTCTGCTGGCAGGTACAGAATGAAACACTATAAATGCTTTCCAAAAGTTTTCCATTTTCTGGAGACTTTTAACTTGGTGGTGGTCGTGATGGGAGGAGAGAGGAGCTGGAGGTGTGTTTAATTGTACTCTTATTTTTTCCCACACAGAATATTGCTGTGTAAAGGGGGGTGCCTTTTTTCTCCCTACTGTTATGGGATGTTCAGTAACCCATCAATGATTGCAAGAAATCTGCTTTATTCTGTGTACTGCGTCTGTACTTGAGGAAAACAAGAGCTTCTTTGCATGTGTTCCAGACTGGAGTACAGTGTAGAGATATGCATGTAACTTTGCACATGTCAGCTCAGGTGCTGAAAGAGATCAACAGATGGAACACTGCATTGGGTTAATTATCTCACTTTTTGTTGGCTTGGACAGAAGAAGGAAGTCTCAAAGATGTTATTTCTCACCAACGATGTCCTTAAATACTGCATTTACAGAGACCAGAGGGAAATCTTAACAGAGGAAAATAAGACAATGAAGAAAAGGTAATGTGGGTCTATTACAAATGACTCATGACAAGCTAAATAATGTGTTTGGTGGTTATTTTAATGAGTGAAAGAAATGCAGTGCCCATTATATTTATTTATTTTTACTTGGGTGAAGTTTTCCTCTGAAAAGCTCCGAAATGTGATGGAGGTGTAGTTGCTGCATTAAGAATAGTCTTTTCCAGCTAAGGTTGGTCTAAACAAATATAATTGATAATTATTTTTTGTTTATTGTCAAGATACTCTGATGTACGAAGAGTCCATACTCAATGGGTATTCAGTGCTACTCAGAACTTTCATTAACTTCTCATCAAAGTATAATCTAAGAAGAGTTAAACATGTTTTGGAGAATAGCACTTAAAAATACTGGGTGATAACTGCAGAAAAGGACTGAAGTCAATCAAGTAAAGTTTCAAATGCAAACATAGCGTGTTTCACATAAGGAAGAATAAATATAGATTGTGGGAAATCTTTTAGGCCATATATATAAGACATGGAGAAGTATCTAGGGATTATAGTTGATGGTGATTTGAGTATGAGTTGGTAAACAATGCAGCACTAATGAGAAAAATACCTACTATTGTATTTCATTTTACTACCAAGGGTATTATATGTGAGGCAAGTGTTCTTAGTTTGCTGTAGTCAACACATGATTTGTAGTACTGTGTTCTGTTCTGGGCAACATATTTTAAAAAAGACACAGACAAGCTGGAGAGAGATCAGAGGAGAGCAGCTAATATGATAGATATTTTGGAAATGAAGACCTATGTGGAAAGAAGTGAGAATATGTAGTGCAGAGGTGACCGATGGGAACACAGGACCTGACTGTCTCGCATCAAAACATTCTTACAAGGAGGAACAGCACCATTGTTCATGCTTGTCCAGGAGGATGGCAGAACTAGTTACAGACAGAAAAGGAATGAAAATGTAAATTCAGCAGGGAGGGTATGTTAGACAGGTGGAATAAGGAAGGCAGCTGCCAAGAGAGGGTATGAAACTGCTGTTGTGGGAAGCATTTCCAGCTAGAATAACTGCACATCCATCAAGAACAGCTTCTGGGCTTAAAAAAATATTTCTCTGAAGATGCAGGTGTATAAGTTACACAGTCCATAACCTCTGCCAGATCCTAAAACTGACTTGAAAATAGCTATCTCCTTTTCATCTGGCATCTTCTATGCTTACCTCTCCTCCATGCCTCTGGCATATGAAGATTTGTATGTCCTCAGCTATTTTGTTTCAGCAAAATGTGGCTTTATGAATGACTTAAGTCCGCAAGGAGTGGCATTTTTGAAGGCTCTGGAACTGATCCTGAGTTAAAATCTGGGTGCGTGAATCTGCTTAGAGGTGCCGGGAAGTATTTGTGCAATCTTTTGGGTGCCTAAGACAGTGAAGGGAAATAACCAATGATTAAGGAGGTTTTGCAGTTAGAAGCAACGTAGCTGTTCTGATGCAGAACTTTGCAGCTATGAGCTTCATAGCCAGGCCCATGCCAAGCTGAGGAGGTTGTCTGGTTTGAGGGCTCAAGGTATCATTTCTCCACAGCTTTGCCCCATTCTGTGGCTACATGCTGGCAAATCTGGTTCTGTACTAGAGAGTTCTACCTCATTCTCTGTTGCACTGTGTAGACTTAACCTCTATTTTCCTGAAATCACCAAGAATTAAATGATTACCTGTTTTGAGAATCTGTCTCTCCTATTTGCTGTTTGCCAATCCATTACAGGCTGGTCTCCATGAAACAGGGCTCCCAGTGCCTTACAGCAAGGTGTTGCCATCACACTGCAGGGATGGCTGATATGCAATCATCTAAGGCTGTGTAGGACCCCTTATTAGGCTATTTACATAATTTAACACCAGGAATAGAAACTACAGGCCCAGGAACTGGATTTGTGCATGATAGTAATCTGTGTGAAACTTGTCCTTTTGAAAATACTTAAAACTGATAGATTAATCCTTACATCAGCTCAGTCAACCAGGGAAGAATTTTGTCCCAAGTCTCCCAAGTGGAGACAGCGTGATGAAATGGTTTAAGGAACTGCTGGCTCTCTAGACAGTGTTTTGGCTTCCACACCTCACATTTTTCCCTCAAACAGTTGGAACACTTGGCTAGAAGGAAAATATTCAATAGGAAAAAAAAAAGTGGGGAACAAATGCTTGTCTGATGCAAATCTGCATTGTGAAGGAATAATACTGCTGTTCAGTATCCTACTCTATCTTGGCAGTATTATCCCACAGAAATGTGCTGGTTTTCCCTTTTACAAGATTAAAACCTCTCTCCATCAGCATACCCTAACCCTATATTTCTGACTTTCTTTCAAATTTTAATGGAACTGTAAAAGTTTTTTTTTTTTTGGATAAAACCTGGCCATCAACAGTTGAGTGCAGGAAACACAAGGAAGTCCAACAACATCTGAAAGAGGCAATTTGATTATTTTTGAGATAAAAGAGTACAAACAACAATAAAAAGTCAAAGGCATTTTATGAGCACTTTTCATTGACATCTATAACTTCAAAGCGGTTTGAGGCATTTTATTATTTAAATTTCCAGGTCAGTAGTCAGGAGGGTAAATAATGCTATGTATTAAATACTTAAAAAAAAAAAAAAAAAAAAAGAACAGAAAGAACGGAAAGGAAGGAATTACAATAAAGCACTGAGTCATTCATGTGCATGTGCAGACATATTTAAATTTACCCCAAAGTTTTGAGTGTTTTTTTGGCTTGCTCAGAGTATTTGTCAGTGCCTGCACTGGTGTAGTCTAAACACCATAAATTGTCTTCTCTTCAGCTGCATTAAAATCACTTTACTATGGCTTTGACCAGTGAGCTCTGCGTGTTACTGCCAGTGATATATTACTTTCTCTTTCTGGGTTTCACTTATGCATTCAGGGATGTGTTCTTTTGCTAATCAATGATGCTAAGTATGTGGGCTCCCTAAAGGTTAATAAGACTTCACATTTGACTACCTTTTCACATTGACAATATGTAAAGTGCAAATAATTGCTGGTATTACTGCTATTGTTTATTTTGCTAGATTGCCAGGCTACTGTCAGAGACAAGACACAGACATGGAAGGACTTTTGGCTTGAGTCATTATGACCATTATTTTTCTCAGAAAAAGAAATTAACGGAAAGAGCATGAAGATGTCCGGGCATTAAGATGCCAAGCACTAAGATCAGCACAGGCAAGTTGTAGCACGTCCTGCTCGTGTGCTGCCTGCATAAACGGAGGTTCTCCTTACTGTTTGCAGAATTTATCATGTGTGGCCTGCTATGGTTCTTGTCACGGGGTGTGCTCCTCACAGCTCGAGGCTCCATTCGCCTTGGGAAGAAGTGTGTTGTTGAGCTCTTTTCTCTTATCTCATCAAAGAATATGTCAGCTTCTGTGGGAACAGTAATGACATGTGGTTTGCTCTGATCACAGCATTTTGCTTTGTGAGCTGCTGACTGTTGCTGTGGCCAGGGTAATCATGAGGTAAACTGGAGTGCCAGAAATTTGTCTTTTTGCCTGCTGCCATGAAAGTACTGCTCTGTTTTCCCTCAGCCCAATTGTGCAATCTGAGAAAGGGTTTGCTCATAAGTTTGTTGTTTTTGTTTTATCCCGTTCCTTTGTTGTCTCCTATCAACTTGATACTTCCCTAGTAAAGCTCTCAGATCAGCTTTTGACTTCCACACTCTGGTTGGTGAGTTCCTATGTAAAGGTCAGAGCAGCAGGTTGCTGTGGCAGAAGGAAAATGTTCAAGACCTGTCAATGCTAGAATGGCTCCCTGTGTCCATGAGGACACAGGCAGTAATTTGGACACTCCAACTCCAAACTTTGAAGGGAAGCCATTTGTACAGCTTGAGGTAGGGTGTAGAGGTATCCTACTTATTTTCTTCATGTGCCAGCTCCTGAGCTTTGCTCATTTGTACTTCATGATCTGGCTAGGGTGAAACCTGAGGTAGTCCCCTATATCTTTGGAAGCTATTCCTTATGTAGGAAACTGAGACAGATGCATAAGGCTTTAGATTTTAAGGGTCTTCCTTAGAACAGCCTCATTTGTTTCAAGCCATCATATTAGATTCAGTGGAAAAAAAATCCTGTTGCACACATTGACACAGTTGCCATGCAGGCATCGCACAGTCCTTTGTGGTTGTCTTAAATCAAGCAGTTTGAATCAGCCACAGCCTTTACTCTGTAAAGAAAGTTATCCATACAAAAATGAAATGTTAATAATAACTGTTTGTATGCAGGGTCTTATTTTTCATTGTAGTCACTGGCTGGCAGAACTGATCTCTGCTTCCCAAATAACATTTTAGTCATTTTCTTGTTGCATTTTTGTTAGCATCCCAGTTCAGCCTGGAGATTTTGTACTGATGGTAATTAGTTTCAGCTGATACTTACTGGCAGGCATTTCTCCAGATCAGTGAAAATAAGCAGAAACAAGATAGTATATATTAAAGGGTGCAGTGCTTTGTTTTTTAAAAGGTTAGAAAACAAAACACGCCTGCACTACAAAACATACAGCAAGACATCAGGTGTGTAAATCCAGTATCATAAAGAATACAACAGAAAAATATTGCAGACAGTTTTCAACATCAGCTAGCTGACTGCCAAGGATTATATCTTTTGCATGAACATCTTTTCATAGGTGAAAAAGAAAATATCTTTCTATAATAGGGACTGTAGCTGACAGCTTAAAGCTTCTGCAGTGAGAACTGAGAAAAGTTCTCGATGTTAATAGAAGCTTTTACTGATAATGGCTTGAAGTTCATGAATGCTAGAAGTATGTTATTTCTGGTGTAAGGTTAAAAAGAGCATAATATGGTATTCATTAAACAGTGCAGCCAAAAATAACATCTGTCTCTCATGAATAACGGATAAGGTCTCATTTTATATCTCTTCTCATTCGAAAACAGTATTTTTGCTAGAAAATTAGAGTTTTTGTACCCTTTAGGAAAATAAAAACATTAAGAATGATGGTAATACAATCACAGCATTTTAGCAAAAAATGATAAAAATATCAAAATGTTGGTTGAACTTGGCTATAATAAGTTTGGAAAGTCATGATTCCCCCTGTCCAAGAAAGCCTTTGTTTGATTTTCCAGTTCACCACACGGGTATTTGCCACATCTACTAGAGAAGGAACTGCATCTTTTCATCACTGATGACTTTGGTTACTGTGGAACACAGTTCATCCACTAGGATGTAGGGCTCAGGCTGCTACTGTAAAGGCCTGAGTCTCTATGGAACCAAATGCCTTTTGGGATGTTCTTAAAACCTTTAGGATCCTCTGGTTTAGTGCATGGAACAGGCCCATTATCAGTGGTATTTCTTTGTCAAATTCATACATTTCAGTCACCTGGATATTATTTACAAGTTAATCTAGAATGCAGCTATTTGTTTTGTATAGGTAAGGCAATATTTTAGGAAAGTGTTGAAATTTTGCAGCTTGACATCTCTGAGGAAAAAAAAAATCAGCAGTCAGACATGTTCCATTCAGGAATGTTTTTGGGTTGACTGCTACAAAAAAAACCTCAAAGGTTAGCTTTCCCTCCCTTTGGCAATGAAGAGCTCTGTTTCACCTAAAAGACATTTTTGCTTGCTTTGTTGGATAAAAGTAAATGGTTTTGTCTTAGGCTGACTTTATTATTATTTTTTTCTTTTTCTTTTACCCAGCTCTCCTAAATCCATTATTCACCTCGATCTACTCAAAAGCACTAAGTCGCTGTACACTGTGGTTCTGATGCTGCGTTCTGGTGAAGATGAAGACTCTTGCATACATCTGCACTGGATCCCTTCAGCAACATGTCACTGTGAGTGTATAGGTGTCTGCGTGCCTTTTGTTCTTGTGAAACCAGCATCTTTTCATGGCTAAGGTTATCTTTTCGCTATCTTAGATTTCAGGTTAGATTTTGCAGGGTTGCTGTGGACATTTTCAAGATCAGACCTAGAGCACACTCTGTAAGGCAGATGTACAATTGAAAATGCCCTCTGGAAAATGCCAGATCTCGTGGTTGAGCTGCACGGTGTGTACCCTCAGATAGGCAGGTTACAGGCGTTCTTGAGGCTGACTGTGGGTCTGTGGGTGGCCCAGAGGCTGCAGTAGCCTCCTGCTCCTCCAACTGATTTTTAAAAGTGGACATAGACGCAGCGATTGTGGAATGTGCAGTACCTGATCTGCTGAATGTGTGTGAAACAATGTGCAATAAAATTGGCGGATAGCAAATGTCATACTGTGTTATGAATATGCATTTTTCATGATTCAAGGCAAAAAATGCATGTCTTGGTTTCAGCTGGCTTGGAGTTAATTTTCTTCCTAGTAGCTTGTATGGTGCTGTATTTCGGATTTAGGACAATAATAATGCTGATTTGTTAGCTGTTGCAGAGCAGTGCTCACACAGATCCAAGGACATTTCATCTTCTGGTGCTGCCCTGCCAGCGAGGAGGCTGGGGGTGCACCAGGAGCTGGGAGGGGCCAGGGCCAGGGCAGGTGATCCAAACTGCACAGAGGTTTGTCCCACATCGTTTGGTATTGTGCTGAATAATAAAATTGGAGGGGAGTTGCTGCCTGGGGAGGGTCTGAGCATCAGTCAGTGAATGCTGAGCAGTTGCACTGTGCATCACAGCATCTGGCTGATCTGGGGGAAGTGATTGAACTGCTGTGTAGAGCTTAGCTGCCTGCCAGATTAAACCACAAAATCATCAATCAATAATAAACACTTTTTCTACTTGGAACACCTGTTACAATTAATTCTGGACTATTAGTTATATTTTTTAATTAAAAATAACAGCAACATGGACATCATTTGTCATCGGCCTGATTTTTATTTTTGTATCACACACATCCTTTTAGTTTGGACTAAGGTTTGTAAGCTGTACAACAGGTCCAGTAACATAGGTCAGAGAATTTGGCTGTCATGGGAAGAAGATGATGTCTAAAGAAAAGATTGTCTTGATTTGTTAGTTGATTATTTGTTTGTTTTCCAATAGGAATTTAATTATCCTGGGGTGGTTTAGATGTAAATGTTGCAAAATAATGTTATGAGTGGACAGTTTTTCTTTTATCTCAGTGACCTTTTTGTAAATAAAATATTGTCCTATCAAAATGCTTAGCCTAAATGGAGCATTGAAGCCACATGTTACTTTTATTCAATTTTATAAATCTAGCTTTCATGTCATGAAGATGTCAAACATTTTCATATTCATATACTAGAGTCTTCATAATCCACATAGGATGAGTTCAGAAGTTTGCAGTGCTGATGAGCCTCTGAGGGCAGTATCAGTCTTCATGCCTTGATGTCGTGGTGTCCATCCCTTAGGCATTGCCCCAGGGAGCAGAGTTCACAGTCCTGATGAAAGCAGCTAGAGTCTGCCCAGAGTGCAAGGAAAGGACAAGAACATTAACCTAGAACACTAAGCAAGGAACTGAGCAGAGAAGCTGAGGATATAGGAAGCCTTTCATCCTATTAGGTCTCTCCAAGAGGCTTAGGCAGCTAAGTCAGAAGGAAGGTGCCTCTCTTTTTTCTTGGAATTCTCAGCTATGAATCCTTTCTTGCAAGTAGGTGGGTGGCCGGGCCTTTCTCACATGAAGTACAGCTGGAACAGGAGGAGGGGAAGGAGCTTGTGGTACATTTGCACTTCTGGCTAATAACTCAGTCAGCAGAGATCTGTCTGAAATAAAGGAGGGTAATGTTCAAGCTTCTTCTCCAGTGAATATTTAATTATCTATGCAAAAATAGGTGATTATCTAGCTTTAGTCTGGTGGTCTTTTGGTTCAGCAAACCATCCCAAATCAGTTATTCACACAGTTCTCATTTGCTCCAGTGTTACAACAGCTTCAACAGGGGAGACAGCGTTCCTTCAAATGTCCAACAGCCTAATGGTTAAATAATTTTCTTGGAAATTGTCTTCATATCTCTGCTCCAATTTGTCCTTCATGTGGCATTGAATTTGGTTCATTCACATGCTGTTACTTTAGTACTTTATTTGGCATCTTCAGACTTCTGAAAAATGAGGGTGGTACTGGCATCAAGTGTGCCATTTTATGAGTGGTGAAGTGTGCTTACAGAATGCTTTATTCTTTGAAATTCAAAGACTACCTCATGTGAAATCCTAGACCATGCTTTAAATCTGAGGCAGGAACTGAGCTGCACAGTACAGTCATTATCTATGCAGCTGTGTGTATTTCCAGCAGCAAAAATGGATTTACCTGAGAGTTATTTCAGGGTTAATAATATACTGGACAGTGCAGAAATACATCTCTTCTACACTCAGATATGATTGTTGGTATGGTTTGTGCCCTGAGACAGTACAACAGGAAGAACATGGCCCTGTTCTTGAGCAAAAAAAAAAATGTTTTTATTAAAGCATTGAAAACCTAAATTTTGCATGTAGGTGCGCATCTGTTCAAGATCCTTCAAGTATGAATTTGAAAATGTTGTTTTGCAGTGTGTCCTAATGGTTCTGAGAATTTTTTTGTAGGATATCCAAGTAGGGTTTGGTGATACTCAACATCAGGATCTAGAGCACATAGCAGAAGAAGCCTTCTCTCCACTCCAAAACACCCTTCAAATTTAAATATAGGATAAAAAACTAAAACAGAGCTGTCATGGTTGTGGCACACTAGTTTACCTACACCCAAATGGTATTTGAAGTTCTTGTAGAACATGTAGAACAAACAATGATCTGAAATAGCAAAAACAGGTTGTTTGGCTTGTACTTAAAGTGTGTGTGAGATGTCCTTTTGGGGAAAGTGCAGAGATTTAGAAATGTTAAGAAGCAAATCATGCTGGCTGACAATCTGTGCAAGCTGAAGTAGACATTGATGTCTCAGTACTGAAGGAGATGGTACCCAAAGGATCTTACAGGGCATTTTCTTTCTTGGTGTCTCATGTTCTTGTTCCATTTGACTCTATAGTCAACCATGCAGAACAAATAAAATCAGAAATTGTGTATCATCTTATAAAAGGTGACTGGTATATACTTATTAAGTTGTTATCTTAGTACTGAACTAACTTTTGAGACTAACAATAGGGTTCATTAAAGGCAGCATTTTGTGCAAGGAACTAATAAGAAATACCATCATGTAGATTATATTTTATGCCTTGCTTCCAAAGGGATTAGAACTCCCAGATCTGGAGGAAAGGGACTGTGTTTCCCACCACTTTATTAATACTTTAAATCACAGTCTTCTAATCTAATCCATATCATCTGTGCTCTGAGCAGGCAAAGACTGTCCTTTGATAAGACTCATGGCTGTAACCTGTAGTCCAGCTTGCACAGAAAGAATTAAGGAATTGTTCTTATGGCCTGTTTTAGGTCTTTGTTCACTCAGACACCTGGAAATATGCTTTTCATTGAAATCAAAGAAAGATTTTCCTAGCATGATGTATTGAAAATACTAGGGAGAAAATGTCAGCATTAACTTCATATTTTCTTGGATTTCTCTGTTTGTTGCACATTTAGCATTATCCAGGGATAGATTTTGTGTTTGGTATGTCAGGGAAAATAGTTTCATGCTTGGTATCAAGATGTGGAATTACAGTATGTTCAGCTAACTTGTTCTTAGGATATAGTCATTATTTCAAATCTAATTTAATAAAGATGGGTCAATTGCAGTAGCTAATACCGAGTTGAAGTTGCACAGGAAAGGGTTGAGGATATAAGCTCTGAAATATTCTGCATGGAACATGAACCTGTTTTCAATCTATTGTAAGACTGCTTTTCATGTAGTTTTTAAAAGAGTCAATGCAGCATATTTTCCATTTAATTAAATGAACCTTGTACACATGTACAATGTAGATTCCAGATTCTTTAAATTTTACAGTACTAAAATCTGGTAAAATGCCAGAAAAAGTTAATTGAGAAGGAGATACATCTTTAGAAAACACGCAATATGCTATCTGCGCTTTAAAAGACAAACCTGTTTCTGGTCCCTGATCAAGCACAAATTCAACAGATTCCACATGAATTCAGAGCATTTTCTGACAAGGCTGCAGCAAAGAGAAAGACAGAAAAACAAGATTTGACTGAGAAAGGAAAATAGGAATTAAAAAGCACTTAGTCTGCATGTGCAAGCAACCATGGGATGACATCAACATACTTGTCAGACGTTTAAAGAGGCCTCCCAACAAATCCATGAGGTTGCTTATTGCATTCATTTTACAGATGGGTTAAACTGAGAAAGCATGAAATTTCAATGGCTAGATCCCATGAGGGATCATTGGCAGAGCTGAGAACAGAAGCTGTCCCACCCAACTCCTTCCCCGTATTGACAAGAACAACCATTTTCAAATCAAACTTTGAACTTGGCTTACAAAACCATAACTTCTAAAAAATACTGAGATAAAAACCTCAATGCTTGTTTAACAATTAAAAAAAGATGTTTCTATGCCCAGAGAGATCGAGAAAGGGTAGCACTAGCTGAAAAGAAGAAGGATTTTTTAGAAACTATTAGGAGTTTGTTTTGAAGCCATTTCTAACCTTTATGCTAAAATTTCTGGTTTTACTGAAAAGACCAACTTTTTCCCATAAACTGGTGTGTTGGTACATCTGAATATATACAAAGAAAAAGATGGGAAATAGAAGGTCAGCCTACCCTTGGATTCAGAGAATACCAGCAAAACCACAATTCTGGTGTGGTGCCAATGTAAGCAGTTTTACACCAAATATGCTATTAGGAGTGTTCATAACAAGTTGTTCTCTGAACAGAGGAACTGGGGATTCCTACGAATTCATGATCTGTTGTCAGTGCAATTCTGGCCCTCTTGTAGGACCCCTTGTTCCTTCTCCCTGCCCCTGCCCCAGATTATCCCCATCTGTCTTTCTCCCTGACAGCTTTTGTACAACATTATTGCTATGCCCTCAGCTTTGCCCAGTTCCCCATTCTCCCTCCTTCTTTAACACCCACAGGTCTGGTCCCTCCCTTCTATGAGCACCACAAACTCTCAGCTTCTCCCCTGCAGCACAACGACCCCAGCATCCTCTCCCACCTTCATCTCTCCCTCTTCCCCTCTCTCTCAATGGCAAGTGCTGTTCTTTCTGCTAAATTCAGCTGGAATTGGTAAAGGAGTCTGGGTAGTATTTGGGGGAGACCTGAGAGGCAGTTTGAGAGGGACATGTTCAGACGCATATCACGGCCAAATAAATATCATTTCCCTAGTCAAGGTAGAGCACCATTATGTATTATAAACTACTTTAATCAATAATAGCAGCAATGATAATCATAATAATAAGTTATTTAACCTATAATAACATGGGTGTGCAAAAAATACAAATGGCAGGAGTAAGCATACCCATGCAAACAAAATTTGGTGTCCTTCACACAAAGACAGGAGAAAGGAATCTCTCACAAAAACTTTGAAGACCTTTGTGATGCTGCTGACACAGAAGCAGAGGCAGTCATTTGCTGTCCAGCAGGTCAGTGCTCATGTCTAAGATACAGCAGACATACAATTACTTCTGAGGGAAAGGACACTCTTCTCAATGGGGACTCACAGAAGATTCAAGAGTCCGGGAAAAAAATCTCAGTCACCTCAGCAGGCTTTGGAAAGGCACAAAAAACCTCCTCTGATTTTCCTCCACACTTCTGTCAGAATTCCCAATGATCTTGTTGTAGTAACAAACTCTGCATGGAGAAGAACTAAAACTAAAATGAAAACTAAGTCTCACTAGAACTATTTTTAAATCAAGACTCTGCTGCCATGGACTTTTTCCAAGAAATTTTTGCCCATCTGTCCATAAAACAGTTTGCCCTGGCTGTATTTCCATCCTCCCCCTAAAAGACATTTTACGTCCAGTTGAGTGTCATTAGCTACCCTTACTGCAGCCCAAGTTCTGATGTTTTCTCACCTCCCACGCTTGGGCCAGAAAGAGACCCCATCAAAAACATTTGGAGACTTTAATGCCTCCCCTGCTTCCTTCCTTTTTATGTTGTACAATTATACAGGCAATGAAGCACAGCTGTAACTAAAAAGTAGAATTACCATTATACCATTGCTTAGCGATTTGACTTCTGAGGGAAATACTCATTTCAGGACCGTGAGATTGCAGTAGGCCTCAGTCAGTTTTTGCATATTTTGCTTCAATTTCCTATTGGGAATATTTAAATGTATGGTCTTCATATAGCTTTCTGGCTTACAGATTGCAGGGTCACTGATGGAAAAAGATTTAAACCTAAAAAGCATGCTTAATCTATATTTTGACAGAGTTTTATTTGATCTTGGCAAGTCAAAACTCTCTGGGGAATAGTTAAAAACATCGTTCAAAACTCATTATTGTCATTCTAAAGCAGCTCTCAAAAACTACATAACTGCAAGCCTCAGGGTAAGGCAGCTGTACGTTTATTAGACATAACATTACACAGCAGCAGTACAAGGTCTTAGATGAGCTGGGCTGATAATGTTTTACACTATTCTGATACAATAAGTGAGATTATGTGATGTCTGCTAACAAGGCAATGAAATGTTTAACTGATGCAATGTATTTCTAGTAGATCACACAGATTAACATTACAGTCTCATCAAAGTTGAGAAGCATTCTGGATTTTCTGGAATAGCACTAATGCAAGCTGGTAGAAAGGGATGGGGCATTGAGAGAGACTGAGAATGGGCAAAAGGAAAGCGGAGAGCTACTCAGGTCAGTTCTCTCTCTAATCAGTAACAGAAAAATAAGTGTACTGAATGTGAAGATTAACACTAAAGAAATAAGACTAACCATTGAAGTTAAGCTCGTGGAATTGGAGGGCAAGTCATACTGGAGTGAACAATATGTGGCCGTGGTGAGTCCCACATATCTATGAGACCCAAGACAGAGAGAGCCCAAGTATTTGAATTAACCAAAGTGTTCAAACACACTCAAGTTCAGCCTGTGATGCTATTAATATTCCTAGGCTTAATGTATACAGAACTGGCACTTTTAATTTAGAATTATAGAAGGTCTGGACTTTGTAAGTTAAATAAACTTCTTTGCTTAAAGGATACAAAGAACTGCGAGTCCAGACAGGACCCACCCCTGGCATACAAGAAGACCTGGGGTAACCAGCAGACCGAGGTGCCAGGTCCTGTGCTCAAACAAATCTCAGATGAGTTAGCATAGCAGCAGTCTTTCCTCTTCCACCTCATGTGATGTATACACTGCATTTCATCTTGGGTGCACGGGGGCTAGCAGGAGTGGTTGGGCTGTGCACCCATGGGTGTCTGTGTCCAGAATGTCTGTGGCCGACGGGACACGGTATTGCTGTGTAAGGCACTGCCTGTAAGACGTTAACCCTGCCTTTGGTGTTAGCTGCCTTCCTGGCAAGTCTGTGCTGACATACACACTGGGTCCCTCGGAGTCCTTGGCTTACTGATGTCCTGAAACATCAAGGACACTCCTGCATGGTACAGACAGCTGCATGTCTGCTCTTGGGAGGGCAGGATTTATTGCTCCGGATTCAGCATCACGCTGATGCAGTCAGATGGCATCTGGATTGCAGCTGGTTATGGAGCAAGCAGAAGGAGAGAGGGACTGTTGGTAAGACTGTAGGTGTGGTCTATTTCTGTACATGAAGATGATTTTAAGGAGTTGAGTTAAAAGGGTTAAAGAATTCTCCGAAAAAAAAGCAAATGTAACAAGTATCAGTGATCTGTTTGCTTTGTTGGCTGCACTCCCAGAAGGCCAAAGAGCTGCTATTCTATCTGTGCATTTCTTCCACGTCACCTGAACAAAAATGAAGCATCGTAAATTAATTACGCTCAAAAAAGCTCCTGGGTCTGGGCAAGTTGCTCCATTTTGTGTAAACTCCTGGGTTCCTGACTATCAGCACTGTCCTCTGATGAATTCAGGAAACTCTTGCTGTACATCACGTATCTGTGGAAAGGGAGAGAAACATATACACAGAATAAATATTCCTGAAAGGATTACCTAACCAACCCCTCGAGGTAGAATTGGTCATTGGAAATAAGTTTTATTTTCCATTTAGTGTTGTAAATTTGCTTTTAAAATTCTGGGATTTATAAACTATTTGATGTTACTTACAGAAAATATCCCGGTGATCCATTGTTTAATTTTACCACTTGTTTAATTTTACCACTCATTTGTACAGCCCAAACGTTGTTACTTCTGAAGAAATTTTGTTCAACTCAGATTTCCAAGTGCTACATTATATTTTAATATGTACTTTAGTATTATTTTGAAGTTCTTTGGGTAATTGCATCTTCAACTAATTGCATTATGGATTTACGATGCAGTTTATGTGGTGCTTGTTCCCCAGAACTGCCTCTTCAGCTAGGAATCATTTTGCTCTGCTTGAATTGGCTAGAAATATTGTTTGGTAAAACTTCCTTCCCCATCCAGTTCTTAAGAAAACAAAACCTTCACTTTGATTTTGTGCATTTATAGTCAAAGACTTTCCAAGTAAAGAGCATTGATCTGAAAAAGGCTTATGGCAGCACTCATCATTTTCAAACTACTTCAGTGCATAGACTAATACAGAGGCTTAATGTATTGGGTATTGCGTGCATCCTGTTTTTATGTGTTTTACTTCCTTGAGCTAAACTCATGAGATTATCTTTTAGAAATCTATTGCATTAAATGCCATTCTGCAGCCTTAATTGAACCTATCAATGACTAACAGTTTTTTTTTTTTTTTTTCTAAATAGACAAAGCCAGCTAGGCAGTAACTGTGAAGGAGATCTGCTCAGCCTGTGTGTGTGTATAAGCTGCTTAGAATTTGCTGCTGTTTTCATTCCTGTTACTTGTAAGTCACACTTACGTGTAAGCATCCTCTGAAAACAAATAGTAATAATAGTATAACCACTTGTTTATGGTTTGCACAGAGATGCAGCTGACACATCAGCTTGCTAGCCAGTTGAGTCTGCTATTGCTTGATAACACACATGAGAACTACATAAACAGATACCCAAATACACCACTTACCTTGTCACAACAGCAGCATTAATTGTTTGGCTCTCCAATTAGAAATCTCTCCCATTGCTTAGGGTGATTGTATTGGGTTGGGCTCAATTGCTTGGAAGGCAATTGAAAATAACTAGGAATTCAAAGAATTGGCCCTTTCTTTTCCTGAAAGTCAGTCCAGTTCCACCATGGTCCACACTGGTGTACCCCCATCTATGCTTAATATGCTTGACTAATATAGTATGAGTGTATTTCTAATGGCATCATCATTTAGATATTAATGTTAATCTTTACACAGGCATATCAACTGAATTAAAATAAAGAAAACTGCATTGAAATGCTAGCTGGTAATGGGAAGGTAATTGCTGTGGATTTCAGAGTCTCTGTCACACATTGAAATGTGATATTTTTGAGGAACGGTATTTTTCAGAATCAAAGATAACAGGATTTGTTAATTTCTAAAATAGGACAACAATAAAACTGAAACTTGTGCAGCAAGACAGTTAAATATGTTAGTGGTCCCACTGCATTACTGCTTACATGCTCAGAAACAGGCATTTAGTGAAATAACTTCTTGAAAGGTTCCAGAACTATTGCTTGGGTCTGTGTATGTAAAATGTGGGCAATAGTTAATAGTGTGGGATGTACTATCTAATGCAGAGGTGGCATATGAAGCTTCCTATTTCCTAAAATAACAGCCCTGAAACCACAGGAGGAAAATGCACAGGAGAAATGGGAGAGCTAATTGAAATGGCAGATTTACAGTGTAGGATGAAAAAGCAGGAAGAAACAAAAGGGACTGTTATTATCTGAAGATAAAATTCTGATGCTGCATTTGTATTTGCACAAGTTAATAGAAAATTATGGAAAAAAAAGTGAAGCCCTAACCTCCACTGAAAGCGACTGTAAAGCACAGTACAGTTACTTTTATGGGCTAGGGCTTGGCTCTGCTTTCCAAGGGCAGACTTATGTCCTGGCTGAAGCTGTCTGGGATATCTCCTGAATCAGCAGTGAGAGCAGAAGCTCCTACCCCTGACCAAGAGTTGCTTTGAGTGTAGGCAAGGATTTTTCACTGGGTTATTTTGCTTGTTACAAGGTAAAAGAGGAAGAAGTGGAAGAGAATTGAAAAGTGGAAATCCATCTATTGCCAGAGATCTGTTCCTGGGTAAGCTGTAGTCCTGGGCTTTTTACAGAAAAAAAAAATATGAAGATGGTTTGAAGTATGAGAATGGCATGCACTTTCAGGGTAAGGATGCTGTGTGGAGTAGCCTAGAGGCCCTGAGATTGGCAAGAACCTATTCCACATATAGTAGGGTCTAAACCACAGGCAAAGGAGATCTAGAATGTACACATTGACCTTTTGGTGTACTGCATGCCCAGTCTACTTTGAGCATGATCCTGTATGTCCTGTGAGGCCATGCAGTAAAATGGCATTGAGAAAGGGTGTGAAGGGGAGGGGAGATGCCTTCTCCCATATTACAGCAGTTGCCATAAATTGCATTGGCCTCATGAGCCTGTGAAGACGTTCATTGTTCGAAGGGAAATCTTACTCTTTATCTTCAGCAGCATTACCCTGATCTGGAAGGAAATCCTGCAGTGTCACTACAGTCAGTGCAGAGAGCTGCAGTCAGCCAGCATCGGTCTGGCTGCTGTCACCAGCACTGGTTTTCACATTAATTCCAGTTACTTTGCTGGCATTACACTGATTGGATTTTAAAATACTCTCCTGGATATGAATTCCATGTGCGCATGGTCTGGGCAGATTTTGTTTGCTTATTTGTGTTTTGATGGTTTGTTTGTCTTGGAGGTTATTATAGGGCAGGGCTGACATCCTCACCCTGCCCAAAGCAAAGGCAGATCATGGCCTCACTGCTGCAGTGCAAGGATCCCATTTAAAACCTTCTCCTCTGCCAGAATAGGCAGCCAAATTGTAGCATGGAGTCTGACAGCAGAAACCTTTTTTTTTTTTTTTTTTTTTTTTTTTTAAAAAAAAAAAAAAAAAGAGCTATCTTGGAAATATGTCTCCCGAACCATAGACATTCAGTGGAGACTTTGTTTCACTGTTCTGCATTCAGGTTTGTGCAACATGTGTATCTTGAACCATGATATGAATTATGAAGTTTTCTTTCTGTTTTGGAAGAATGCATACAAACGCAGCAAGATCAATTAGTCTTAGGGAATAATCTTTTTTTTTCTTTCCTTTTTTTTTTTCATATGGTGTTTTGCACTGGCAAAAAACTAAAGTTACCTTAAATATTAAGAGTTTAAAAATTTTTCATACCATCTTCTTGATGAGCATGGATACATTTCAGAAATAACCATTTGCTACATGAGTCTTACATCCAGCCTGAGGGGCAGCTCTGTGCACATAACTTTGCAGCTGTCTACAGGTTTGCAATTGTAGAATTAGAAACCAGGGTGAATCTTTCTTAGTGTAAGAAGGGAGACATGTTGTCATGTCTCCCTGAGGAGGAATCTTTAAACATGAGAATTAAGAAGGTTGCATGTCAAAGTCAGTGGGCTTTGTTGCTGTCTCTGTATCAAGGCTGGGGAGCAGAATTGAAGCCGTGGTACTTTGCTTCCCAGCTTTCTGAGCAGTGGAAATTCTTCCATGGCTGGGTCTGCTAATATTGAATGCTTGCTTTTTCATTCTATGTCTCTTTCAGATGAATATGTTGTTTCTCTTCTCAGGAGCACGCACTTTTCCGCCCCCGTCTATAATGCTGCCGCGGTTTGAGATTATGTATTCTTTATGACAGATAGCTGATTTCTGAATATTTGAGAACAAGATGGTTTTTCAGGACTTTTCAACCACACAAATTCATCAGCAATATGTTCTCCTGTTTTCTGATGGAAATGAAAGCAAATCCAATGTATTTTGTTACTGTTATGAATCATACTAGACACAATTTGATTTTCTTTATATATAAAAACAGACTCATCAGTTTATTCTGTCAATGAAACTCTGTCCAACAACTCCATCTGCTATACCAACACACAGTACACTACGAGTTTGACTATTTCTATTAGCTATGGTGACTAACTACTTTTTTTAAGATCAACCCTTTCTACTGATGGATGCAGATGGAAAAAAAATCTCTATTATTAACACATTATTTTGCGTTATTGTCACATAATTTAGTGGTTTGTATGTATAGAACATTGTATCTTCAAGGGAGAAAATTCACATCTGAGAGTTCCAAAGCCTACAACAAAGTGTTGTTTGTGGTGAAGAGGTTAAAGCTCAATTAATTTTCACATCGTTTTAATTTCTGACTGATCTTAAAGTGTGATTGTATTGACTTTTGGTCTTCCATCTCAGTGATTGCAGCTCTAGTCTTGGTAATTAAACAGACATGAAAAGCAACAGGGATTTGGAAGGCATTTAAGACAGCCAGAAGGATACAGACATTTCTGGAAATGGATGCAAGTGAAGCATGAAGCTAGACTGTAAAACCCAACTGACCTTGTTAGTACTTACTGTCTCTCTCTTCCCCACTCAAGCAGACTGTAATAGATTAACAGAAGCCAAAAACCTGATTCTATGTATCCCAATTTATTTTAATTTGTAGACAGGATCAGACACGAAGCACTTCAAGAATAGATTGAATTTTGGTGTGGATTTCCACTGTTCTTTGGTATTTGAAGAGCAATTAATCCCTTTTTCTACCTGCATTTGAAGGTCATTATCCCGTAACATTCAATACAGCATAACTTGGTGTTGTGTCCATTTTCACAAGGCATTTCCTGATGCAAACGTGTATTGATAAAATGTAGGTCAAACACAATCTGAAATGTTGAGAAGCAAAGTCCATTATTTATTGTTAACTTGGCTTATGCTGTGCCCTGGGTAAGCAGAGCAGGAGGCAATCACAAACAGCTTAATGCCTAAATACCTGAGATGGGAAAAGGGAGAAGTAAAAGAGCAGAGCAGCAGAGCAGTCATATAAGCATCATCCTAGTTACATGAATTTTTAGCCCATGATTTTGGATGGAATTTTCTTTCTTTAAAGAAACAAACAACATAAAAGTCAGGTCCGTGAGGGTTAGACACTGATTGTAAAAGAACACTGAGAATCTCAATTTGAAAATATTAATTAACTTGAAATATTGATTTTCAACATGATGCTCCAAATTTTTCAATTATTGAAAGGCAAATATTTAAAAGCCCCAAATATATACTAACCTTTTTTTTTTTTTTTTTTTTTTTTTTGGCTTTCTTCATTGTTCACTTCTGTTGTCTGATAGTGACAAGCTGAATGTGGCTTTCCGTTCATGAGGTGCCTTAGAAACCTCTGTGCCTTGCAGTGCATTAACTTTATTCATCAGGTATGTCCAGTGCAACATGATACCTGGAAACTCAGTAAAGTCTCAGATAGTTTTGTTTTGCTTTTTTCTTATAGAGTCACATTTCTTAAATCGAGACACATTCTCTCTGTGTTTTCATTTATTTACACTTTGAAATGTGAGCATCCACACTTAATACTCTAATTGCATCTTTGTCGTCCTGGCCACAAAAGACATCCCATAGTCATCATAATAGCAAAGTAGATCTCTTGTTTCAAACCGGCACTTGTCTTGGTTAAAGAGGAAAGGGTTCCTCCCAGCAGAGACAGCTGAACATCCATACAGCATTAGCCAGTTGTATTTGAAGGGAAATTAAGAATAGAATGAGCTTCCAAATGAATGATAGAATGTAAGAGCTCCATACAATGGTTTAAACTGGTTAAATGACAGAGGGGTGGCACTGTGCAGCATTATCCCTTCCACTGACCCATGGTGTTTTGTATTTCAAAAGCAGGCCTGAAAATACAATTGACAGAACTTAGGTGATCAAAATTGTCTGCTAAGAGTAGGGGAGGTTGTTATTGTTTTTGTTTGTTTGTTTGTTTGTTTGTTTTACAATATTTGGAAGCTGCAACTCACATTAGTCCATATCTTCAGAAACAAATCAATAGTGTGCTAAAATCCATATCAATATCTCCAGGGAAAAGAAAGGGGTCTCTGCAGTCCAAATCATCATCTTTTCTGTTTCTTCAGAAACAAAAGCAGAACAAATGAATAGAGGAAAATCTGCTGTCAACTGTGATGCTCCTTTTTTCTTAAACAAAGGACAGCTTGTGAGATGAGAACTGTTTTAACCAATAGAATTATTGTTCATTGCTGAAACTAAAATAGGAAATAGAAGGTGGGGAAATCCTGACTGCCACTGAAACCTGTGGAGTGATGAACATACAGAAGTTTGGACTCCATCCCTATATCTCCTCCCAGAATGTGAAACTGATTTGCAGCCTTCTGAATACAAGTCTGTTAACTTTTTTTTAATTGCTAAAGATTCACGTTTCTTGCTCAAAGCTACATTGCCATCATTGTTGCTCTTGCATAAAGGAGGACCAGGGGTTTGAAGACTTGTACAACAACAGGTACTAAATAGAAACTGAATGCTGTGCACATGTGCTGTTTGGGGGCTTTCACTCACTGGTGGATTCACTGCTAGGGCTTCTATCTTTGTACCTGCATCTTGTTTGGGTCATAACTTCTATTTTTGGTTTGAGAGGACAATACTTTTGCCTGGAAAGCACAATCAAGCAGGTAAATGCAGACAGCTATTGAAGGGTGAGTCCTCAAAGATGCAGTTGGCTAGCTGGAGTAATAACATTAAATCCTGCTAACCCTTGATATAACTAGCACGGACAGTTTGGTGCAATAGGATGCCAACCAGCCTTGGTTGTAGTGCAGGTGATTACAACATGAGGAATCCTTAGTTCCTTGAGTAGGTCTTCAGAACTGACAGAAGGTAAGGACAACCTGGGACATAGTATCTCTGGGATTCCTCCCACTCAGATTGAGACCCTTTCTGGATGAAACATGTCAGTGGTAAATCAAACAGTATTAGTAAATATAAAGTCTGATCCTGGTGTTTTATATTGCTATAATTAGTTCTCTTTCAAATATAAGTAAATGCCTAGCTATGTTATACTTCCTGCTAATGTTGATGGGCTTGATTCTGATTTCAAGAGGATTTTTGTCAGCAGTCAAACATATGTGCTGCTTCTGCAGTGTCAGTGTTGCATTTGTGCAATACTTCTCTGAAACTCCACAGTTCAGCATTTTACAGAAATAAATTGCACTTGAACAGCATGAGCAGGAAGGTGCCTTTCCCGCAGCACTGTCAGGCAGCTGAAGTGGTTAAATGTATTGCAGGTGCTTTAAAACCCTGTTGCTCCAGCAAGGAAGTCTCTTTAATTTCACTGGAACATTTCTGAGAGCAAAGATATACCTAGTTATGAAATGTTGCTTTTTTTTTTTTATCTATTTGTATAATCTGTTGTGTTTAATAACTATGTGCAGTTAAGGAAATATGTTTAGCTTTCTAGTATGTGCCAAAAAAAATCCTCAGTATTTAATTTTCTCAGGGTGTTAATGTTCGTTGGACACATTTCTTTGTGGTGAATAGACTGCTCCTGCCTTCTGGGCTCTTTTTTATTCACAGGCTGTGTTTGGGAAGCTTTTGCTTATTTCCAGTCCTCCAGAGCCTGCAGCTGATTGGATCTTTGCTGCGCTTGTGAAAACAAATTCATGTAGTCATTGTTCACTGCTAACAGACAATACAGTTTTGTGTTAGATAGTTAGATAGTTCACTGTCTGGTGCCTGTTATCACAGATCCCTGCAGTCTGGGTAGATGCATACATTGCCAGGTGCATGGCAGTGTATTACTTTGCCCAGTGCTAATGGGGAATAGCAGTTATGTCTGCGCCTCCTTTGCAAGAGCTACAGCATTTCTCCACAGCAATGGCTTCCTCATTCATCTGGGTGCGTTTGGATCAGCGCATAGTGCTGTCAGCTCAGGACAAAGAGCCCATTCTCAGTTCTTCCATAGCTGAGCCAGGCTGTGCATCTCGTGCGCAGTTAGGTAGCTGCATCAGGGCTTTGGCTACAAGACTACACGTGGAGGCCAAGATAGGAAGCCTGACTGCGTGAGCTCAGATGCTGTTCAGATCCTACTTTCCAGCATCCTGCCTCTCCAAAGAAAGGCCAGCCAGTGAAAGACTCTCAGGCTTGGCTGCCTGCATCCCTCTAGCAATTTTTCTGCTCGCAAAGAGACTCTAATTTGTTCTATAGGAACTGACGGGCTTCGAAGAATAGAACTTCTGGCCTCCCTTGTTGTGGGACAGAAGCAAGGCCAGTGCCTGCCAGCATTTATGAACCTGGACAGTTTCTTATTCATAGTTCATCACACTGAGCTTTCTTGCTTCAGCTGGAATTTGTCAATGTTCTGACTATAAAACTCTGGTCAGAGACTCACTGTGTGTCAATGCTAGAAAAGGAAAAAGGAACTGTGCAGGAAAGGCTGTGTGATGTACAGCTCAACCAAGGTGTATGGGTGTTGGATTCTGGTTTGCCCTGTGTGACAAGGAGAGGGCAGAAATTTCCATTACAGAGATCAGAAGACTTACTGTGGTGAACAAGGTTGGAATTCTCGAATACAACTTTGCTTTGGGCACTCACTTGAGCCAGACATTGAGAAATCTGCCAGGGGGTGAAAACACAGACATAGGTGAGAGGGGCTGCACAAGAGACCTCAGGCCAGGGATTGGACCAGTGGCAGAGGTACAGAATTTCAGAAGCCAGAGTAACTCCACTGAAGAGCTGATGTTGCTGCAGAAACTCAATTAGCTTAATGACAGTGATGTAGAATGGATTTTCCTGGGAGATCTTCTGTCTATGTCTATGTAGTAGATGAAACAGTGCTGGGTACTGAACCCTGATCATATGCATTGTTAAATTGTTAAAGCAATCCCAGGCTTGAATTTTGCCCAGGACAGCTCTCCCAAACTCTGTGGTTTGGGAGTTAGTAGAAGAGAATGCTCACTCCCGGTAAGCAGCTTGATGGCAACGTGGGTTTTAGAGTATAGACTTATACCATTTCATGGCAGCTGCTCTCAGCTCAGACAGTGGTACATTTAATTGTACATTCATCCAACATGGCACATTAGAAGAAGCTCTGATGGGGCTGTATTGTCAGACCTGAAGCAGGTGGGCAGAAGGTCTATGAATACCTGAGGACTGGTGATAAGGAGACTCTGATGTGACTGAGTCATCAGATATCTCTGCATTTTAGCTATTTAGACATATATAGATAGATCAATATGTAATATTTGGAAGTCGTTTTAAGTGTCATATATGTGTATATTTATACATGCATGAATTTTTAATTAATAGTTTTTCTCCCTTCTTGCTTTGTGTCCCTCAGAATTCCCAAATGCTTGAGAAAATATATATTAACTACATTTAATATATATTTTTATTGTAATCATCCAGAGCCAAAACTAACTGAGCAGAGGAAAGCTTAATGGCCCTGGAGGGAGTCCTAGAATATTGTTTTATTTATATTAGAAAATAATCCTTGCTGCAGCCATGGAGTTTAAAGGTTCTGCTGTACGAACATGGGTATCCCTGTGTGCACACAAATATATTCAATGCAGCAAGGCAGTAAAGTTTTGTACGTGATCTCTGGGGGACATTGAAGCTGGAAATTCCAAGGGCTCAGGGACTTTACTCTCTTTCATCTCAACCCTTCTGCCCATTATTGAGAAATTAACTCGAGATTAACTCCCCTTGTCCTTATGGGGGACTTCAACTTGCCAGACGTTAACTGGGAGTGCCACACGGCTGACACGAGCAAGTCCAGGAGGTTCATGAAGCACCTAGATGATAACTTCTTGGTGCAGGTGCTAACGGAGCCAACTAGGAAAGGTGCCCTCCTAGACCTGTTGCTAGAAAACAGAGAGGGTCTGGTGGGAGATGTGGTGATTGATGGCCGCCTCGGTCATAGCGACCATGAAGTGGTTGAGTTCAAAATTTACGGTGACAGAAGGAAAAGTGCCACCAAAACCTCATCCCTAGATATGGGGAAGGCGGACTTCAGGCTGCTCAGGGAACTAGTCAGCAAGGTCCTCTGGGAAGCTGCTCTTGAAGGCCTTGATGTCCACCAGTGCTGGTCATTCTTTAAGCGATGCCTCCTAGAAGCACAAGAACAGGCAGTTCCTAAATATCGCAAGTCAGGCAGGCGGGGCAGGAGGCCGGCGTGGCTGACCAGGAACATTCTTATGGAGATTAGGTGGAAACAGAGAGTGTTTCGCTACTGGAAGGAGGGCCAGGTGACATGGAAAGAATACAGGGATGCTTTTCATGTTTGTAGGAAGAAAATTCGTGTGGCTAAAGCACACCTAGAGTTGAAGCTGGCTGTGTCTGTGAGAGATAATAAAAAGGGTTTTTTTAGATATGTGAATGGAAAAAGGAGAACTAAAGAATACATAGGGCCGCTCCTTGATAGGGAAGGTCTTCTCACAGACAATGACATAGGCAAAGCAGAGACGCTTAACGCCTTCTTTGCCTCTGTCTTCAATGCTGATGATGGGCTTCGGGACCCAGGGTGCCCTGAGCTGGAGGACCGGGACAGTGGGGATGACAAACTCCCAACTGACCCTGAACGTGTGCGGGATTTGCTACTCCACCTGGATCCCTACAAGTCCATGGGTCCGGATGGGATTCATCCCCGGGTGCTGAAAGAGCTGGCGGACGTCATCGCGGAACCTCTCTCAATTATTTTTCAACTATCCTGGGAGTCTGGAGAGGTCCCGGTAGACTGGAAGCTGGCAAATGTTGTGCCGATTTTCAAGAAGGGTCAGAAAGAAGACCCTAGCAATTACAGGCCTGTCAGTCTCACGTCAGTGCCTGGTAAGATCATGGAGAAGATGGTTCTTGAACTTATTGAGGCGCACCTGGGGGACAAAGCAGTCATTGGTCCCAGCCAGCATGGGTTTGTGAAGGGTAGGTCCTGCCTAACTAACCTGATTTCCTTTTATGATAAGATCACCCGTATGGTGGACCAAGGGAAACCAGCTGATGTGATTTTTTTGGACTTCAGCAAGGCTTTTGACACGGTTTCCCATAGGATCCTACTGGACAAAATGTCCACCATACAGCTAAATAAAAACATCATCCGATGGGTGAGCAATTGGCTAACGGGCAGGGCCCAAAGGGTTATGGTAAATGGGGCTGCGTCAGGCTGGCGGGCGGTCACCAGTGGGGTCCCTCAAGGCTCCATTTTAGGGCCGGTACTTTTCAATATTTTTATAAACGATCTGGATGTAGGAATAGAAGGTATTTTGAGCAAGTTTGCTGATGACACCAAACTTGGAGGAGTTGTGGACTCGGATGAGGGTGGAAAGGCCTTGCAGAGGGATCTGGATAGGTTGGAGAGCTGGGCGATCACCAACCGCATGAAGTTCAATAAGAGCAAGTGCCGGGTCCTGCACCTGGGACGGGGAAACCCTGGCTGCACGTACAGACTGGGCGATGAGACGCTGGAGAGCAGCCTAGAAGAGAGGGATCTGGGGGTCGTGGTAGACAGCAAGTTGAATATGAGCCAGCAGTGTGCCCTGGCAGCCAGGAGGGCCAACCGTGTCCTGGGGTGCATCAAGCACGGCATCGCTAGTAGGTCGAGGGAGGTGATTGTCCCGCTCTACTCTGCGCTGGTGCGGCCTCACCTCGAGTACTGTGTGCAGTTCTGGGCACCACAGTATAAAAAGGACATGAAACTGTTGGTGAGTGTCCAGAGGAGGACTACGAAGATGGTGAAAGGCCTGGAGGGGAAGACGTACGAGGAACGGCTGAGGGCACTGGGCCTGTTCAGCCTGGAGAAGAGGAGGCTGAGGGGAGACCTCATCGCAGTCTACAACTTCCTCGTAAGGGGGTGTCGAGAGGCAGGAGACCTTTTCTCCATTAACACCAGCGACAGGACCCGCGGGAATGGGGTTAAGCTGAGGCAGGGGAAGTTTAGGCTTGACATCAGGAGGGGGTTCTTCACAGAGAGAGTGGTTGCACACTGGAACAGGCTCCCCAGGGAAGTGGTCACTGCACCGAGCCTGACTGAGTTTAAGAAGAGATTGGACTGTGCACTTAGTCACATGGTCTGAACTTCTGGGTAGACCTGTGCGGTGTCAAGAGTTGGACTTGATGATCCTTAAGGGTCCCTTCCAACTCAGGATATTCTATGATTCTATGATTCTATGATTCTAAATTGGCTGCTTTCTTCCTAATTTTAAGAGATGACATGCTAAAACTGTTTTGCACCACAAGCAATTTTGAGCTGAGTTAGTTGCCAGCCAGATGCAGACATCGTGTGAGGGGCTGATGGCAGTGAAGTTGGAAATGGTAACAGCCTGCTTGTGATCAGCAGGCATGCAGTGGTTGGGATGCAGCTATTTGACACAGTATGTACGTCTCTTGGAAGTGTTATGAATCCCTTGCATCCCCTTTTAGGCTGATTTACCTGTATTGGCTGAACTGCTCTGACAGACCTGAGACAGAAGTGTTCTGCTGTAAGTTATTCACTACGATGGAAATGCGAATTTTGTTCTATCCCTATTTTGGATAATGAAGGGTCTACCCAGTCTCCAAGCTGTTTTATCAAGTTCTAATATAGGACCTTTACCTGCAACATCCTAACCCTTCCCTGGACAATTATAAACCAGCAATACATCAGTCACTACAGAGTTTAGACAGCCTGCTTATGTAGACATTTGGTGTCTCAGGATACCAGCAAAACATATCCTTGTAGTCACGTTAAGCTCCCGTGTTTGGAGATACTCAAATAGCTGTCTCCCACTGATTCCTGTCATCTGCCATGAACATGCCCCTACTCTGGTTGCAAAGAAGGGCCTCGTGATGTGTAAGCCTTTCACAGCCTGAATACCAGGGTGTGTCTTTAACTACAGTTTTCAGTTCTCTTTGGGGTATTACTGGATTTGGGACCATTTGCAACAGCTGTATGGCAGATTGCTTGGACACCACTCCAGCTAAAGCAGCACTTGCTGTGAATTCCTACATTCCCCTTAATCTGTGTCATCTTATTCTGCTGAGAATCATGAGGACCTCTCTCTGTGTGACATCTCCTCTACTTTCAAGACCTCCAATTGAAGCTTTGCATTTAACTGTCTTCATGTACTATGAGGGAATTTCATCTCACCTAGCTTGGCTGCACAGAAGTAAGACGTACAGTCTTAGGTCGTAGTTAGGCTCCCTCTATGGTCGGTATCAGATACCTGCGTTAGAAACAGATCATTTTCTTTTGGAAGTACATGTCTACCTGCCTAGATGAGATGCCCTCTGTGACTACCATAGATTTTGTAGTGGAAAAAGATACATTTATCTCTTATAATACTAATTCTAGTAGCTCCACAACCTAAGCCATTAAGATGTTAGCCATAACTTACAGTCTGCAAAACTCTAGAAGGTTCTTGATCCTCTTAATTTCTTTGTTAGGATAGGAGGCAAAAATGGGTTTCGCTGATGTCTGTTATCTTCATAACTGAGCTGCTTATAAAAATTCTGAAAAGAGACTTTTTATCAGGGAGAGGATTGCTTTCATTTTCTAGGTGTGCTTATTGATATTCAAGCACATAAGAAGTACAGGTTGGTTAGAGACCCGTTGCAAATTTGTGAGTGGTCAAATTATGGCCCAGATCTCTCTCCAGCTCCTTGGGTTAGTAGCAGTTACCTTGATCTACTTGCAGATGCTGGGCAGCTGTGACCACATCACAAGCTGGAGTACCACATGCTGGAACAGGCAGTAGACATGGGGAGCTGAGACTGTAGACACTCAAATATGATTTGGCAAGCAGGAGACTTCAAGGGACCAAATCCAGAAAAATAAAGCATTCCAAGGAACTGGTTTTAAAAGACATTATTATGAAATTATCGATTTCTGTGAATGATTCTAATTGACACAATGCAAATATTACAGGAAATAAAAACTTAAGCAATACAACTGCAAAAAATAAACAGAAAAAAGTCATATATTTAAATTTCTATATGTATTATGATGCTAAAAAATGAACAAGTTTCTAATAGGTGGGTAGTAGGTGGGCTTTAAATATGAAATTGATAGGAAGGGAGAATCTATTGCATTTCCAAGTGGAAGCTCTGTGTGAACATGAAATAGGCAAATACTAGTGCTTTTTGTTTTGTTTTGTTTAAAATCTAATCTCTACTGTACGAGATTGCTTCTCAGTGCTTCTCTACAAATATGGCATGTGGATGTACTTAATTTATCACACTGTTCTAGGCATGTTTGTTCTAGCCTTTTGCCTATTTTTTTATTGTTTGTTACTTTAGCAGTTCTGTTCTGTGGTCAGTTCTCGTTGTATAAGTAGTAAAGTTGTTACTTTTGTCATCTCTGACTTGTCCCTATTCTCTGTGAACCTTCTTCCACTTGTATCTCTTTTTGGCCTCAGACTAAACCCCTTAATTTATACAGCATTCAACAAAAATATTTCCAGAAGTCTGTTACCATTATTATCTTCCCCTCTAGTGAACTCAGTACTTGTTTGTACAGCACGTACTGCATAAAGTCTAAAAGATGTCAAATATAAAGGCTTATTGGCTTCCAGAATAAAATCTGTATCTGTGTATCTAATCAGAGCTATCTTTCTCACTCCAGCCTGGTAAAAACTGAATTGCCATAGGGCTCAGTAAAGACCACTAGTTTTTTTGCAGGTGCATCTTTTGTGGATATGTGGATATGCTTGTAAATCTGTTTTCTGGATTGTTTGGAAGGTGGTCCTAAGTATGTCCAAGGAAGGAAAGCATTACACTGAGCAGAGATGAATACAAATACAAATGTCACATTGACTGCTTAGAAGCCATGCTATTTGACAGCATTTGGATGAGGTTTTCCATATGTCTATGTAGTAGAAACTGCAGATTTAAAAATTGAATTTTAGTGAAAGTTGAAAGAATTTTCTGTAGTATTTTAAAGGACTTTGAGGACACACTGTTGGAATCTAATTCGTACATTCTCAGAATAAGAATATACTTAACTCTGGCTACAGCAAAGCATCTATGAAAACGCTCTCTTGCTAATACAGATCTTCTAGTTCTTTGACACACTTGCACCAATTTTAAACATGTCCAAGGAACTAGGTAAATACAGACACTATTTGGCCAGACTCAGCTTTATCTGCTACTGAGATTCTGCTGCCAGCTACAGCTGGTGGTAAATTCAAGCCCAGCTTATGGATATTTTTATAAGATGCAGTCAGTTCAGCGAAGACTACCTGGGAGTGGAGCAGAGATTTCTGTTTAAGGAATTGAGCTGACATAACATCTCCAGTGTATCATCCCCCAGTAATTGAACTGGAGATGCTGTCCTCTGCTTTTAGGATTTATTGAAGGATGGTCTGCTTTGACATCATGGCCATTTTGAATAGTATGGTTACATTTTTTTCAGTTTCCATAACTAACTCAATGCAGTCATGTGGCATGGACCACAGTTAGTGCCTTTCACCTCCTGCATATGTGACCAGTTGCCCACTGATTAGGGGCTGACTTACATGGAATTTTAGTCTAATTCCTGTAAGTTCCACAATAAGCTTGACTATGTGTGACCATGTGTAAACAAGTGCATATATGTGTCTGATTTTAGCAAAGACATCCTTGAACTTCAGTATGCAACTTGAAGTCAGCCCTGGTTTTAAGTAAGGTGAGGTTAAACCCTCTTCTCCCTCTCTAGTCTGTTCCCTTGAAAATAACCTGTACATTACCATATTACATCAGCATTTAGGATTCCTAAAATAATGAATAGCAATTGTATCAGGTTGCCTGAGTGCATTTCATGCCAAATTTGTGCAACAACTGCAAGTGCAAAACCAAATCTTTTCACCTGTCTCGTGAACTCTTCTTAAAAAAACAAAAAACAAAAAAAGCATCCCTCAAAACCTGATCTCACAGAACTTTTAAGAACTCACTTAATCCCACATATGTGAATAAAAAAGTTGTTTGGGGGATATTTGTAAGTGGACTTTAAGGATTTGTTTAAATGTTTTGCTGGAAGGATCATCAGGGATCTGCAAGACAGTGCCCTTTCTATTTCTCTGACAGTTCTCTCAATGACATTTTTAAAAGCAGCTCACTAAGAGTTTATGCTGAGCCCCATGCTGAATGGATACAAATTTGTAGAGACTTTAGGTAGGGAAGACATATGGTGAGAGAGCACAGAAATCTGATAGTTTCCTGAGAAGTAATATTCCTCTAAAATATTGAAACAAAACTATTTGATGTGTGTAGGATGAATTTTAAATAAATATGGTAGTCTGGCCAATCCAGAGATGCAGATATCCTTGAATAACCTTTGACAGCACTCCCGACTGTTCTTTGAACAAGCAGAGAAGTATGTCAGAGGCCTGAGTTTTTGCTCATGTTGGGCCTCCTCCAAGATACCACTTCTGGGCTTCTGAGTCAGTGAGGCCCCTGCTCGCTGCAGGGTATCTGAACAGCACAACGCACTTGGGCTTCCAGAGCCACTCTCCTAGTGAGGAACTGCATTTGTGGCAATCAGGATGGCAGAGTGAAAGACAAAATTAATTGCCTAGGAAAGTAATCTGTAAGGCAAACCCTAGTTTAGGCTTTTAAAATAATTATTTATTTAGTATTATTTTTTACATCCAAGGAAAAGTCAGGAAACAATGCAAGTCTCCAAAGAGGTGGGCTTGGATATGGCAAATATGCTCAGCCCTGATGCAGGAAGCAGTTCTAGTTAGCTGATAAAACTCCTTCATCCAGTAGAAGGTGTCCAGGCCCTGAAGTCAACTGACACGTCAAATTCACAGGAGCAATCCAAGACATTCCAAGAAATGTTGTCGGAGGGTTAACTTACTTTTTACTCTGAAGACAGACAGGCTGCAGTCAAAAAAAAAAAAAAAAAAAAAAAAAAAAAAAAAAAAGCAAATAGATAGTTTTGTTTACAAAGACTGATGATACCAGTTTAAAAAAAAAAAAGAGTAAATGAAATCAAACTGCTCTACTCTGCCATCCCTCTAAATAGGATAAAGGAGGAATACGATCAGTGTATTTCTTGAAGGGTTTAATGCTCTGTCATTTAGATAAGGACTCTTGTTTTCATGCAGTACATTTTCTGATAGCAAAAGAGAACAAAGAAATAACGTACTTAACCCAATCTGCTCCTGTGCTAACCCCAAGAGCATCTGCCTTTATTCCTCAATACATGTTTTATAGGTGTCTGGGTGACACAGTCATACTGTTTGTGTGGCCATAAGTCTGACAGACAAAGCTCCAAACACATTATGGAGTTACATTAATCAGAAGTAATATATTGTAGATCAACGTGAAGACTAAAATAAGTGAACATGAAGACCTGTGTCCTATTATTTTGCCATATTTTACAAGCTTAGTTCAAGAGAATTGCTGTTTATATGTAATGTGCTGGGAAACAAGTATTACAAATGTCTATTACACTATATCAAATCAAAACATGTTGGAGTTCAACACCACAGAGCACATGCCAGATTAAGAAGTGAGTTAATTATGTCAAAGAATATTGATAGAGAAGATAATGAAGAAGAGACCAAATCTTGGCAGTCCCAGTAGAGTGTGCTGCTCACAAATATAGCTTTATTTAGGTGACTCTTAGATACAGAGCCCAGTGTTTCTATGTGAGAAAAATGCATCTTAATTTAAGGTTTGGCTGAAGAGACCATATTAAAATTATATGATGGCAAATGCCAGCTGTGTTTCATACAAAGAAATCCTAGTAGCATAACCTTCCTGTAGGAAGAACATATAATTTACCACATGGGATTAAGTAAGAGAAACCTTGAAATGAAAGCAGAATTCCATGAATAGACCCTTCAGTCAGAGATTACAATATAATGTCAGCTGGCTTAATGGGGCAGGTCATCCACTGCTTCCAGTAAGCCTCCTAATTCAATTTGTTGTCTACTGACAAGTATTCTTGTTCAGGGCTTACTACAGGAAACTGAAAACTACCTGAATTGAATTTCTGTTACTTTAATATGTGGTTTTGGAAGGTGCATAGTTCTAAATAAATATGTGGACTTGGGTGCAAAGCAGTCACACTGATCACCTCCAACATATCATAGAGTCAAAGAATGGTTTCGGTTGGAAGGGACCTTAAAAATCACCCTATTCCAACTCCCCTGACAGGGAAAGGGATGTCACCCACTGGACCAGGTTGCTCAAAGCCCATCCAAACTGGCCTTGAACACCTCCAGGAGCATCCAGAGCCCCTCTGGGTAGCCTGTGCCAGTGACTCCCCACCCTCTGAGTGAAGAGCTTCCTAACCTCTAAACTCCATCTCCCCTCTTTTAGTTTAAAACCATTCCCCCTTGTTTTATCATTATCTGCCCAAGCAAAAAGTTGCTCTCCATATTTTCTATAAGCACCTGTTAGGTACTGAAAGGCTGTGTTGAGGTCTCCCCGGAGCCTTCACTCTCAGCCTGTCCTCATAGGAGAGGTGCTCCAGCCCTCTGATCAACTTTGTGGCCTTCTATCGACCCGCTCTAACAGCCCCACACCCTTCTTGTGCTGGGTCCCCAGCCCTGCACGCAGCACTTCAGGTGGGGCCTCACAAGGGCAGAGCAGAGGGGCACAATCCCCTCCCTCCCCTGCTGCCCACCCCTCTGTTGGTGCAGCCCAGGACGCAGTTGGCTGTCTGGGCTGCAAGCACACACTGCTGGCTCATGTTGAGCTTTTTGTCCACCAGAGCCCCCAGGTCCTTCTCTGCAAGGCTGCTCTCAACGGGTTCTTCCAGTCTGTGCTCGTGTCTGGGATTGCCCTGACCCAGGGCACCTTGCACTTGGACTTGTTGAACCTCATTAGGTTCCCATGGGCCCGCTTCTCCAGTTTGTCCAGATCTCTCTGGATGGCTTCCCTTTCTTCTGTTGTATTGACTATACCACTCAGCTTGGTGCCATCTGCAACCTTGCTGATGGTGCTCTTGATCCCACTGTCTGTGTCCTTGATAAAGATATTAAACAGTACTGGTCCTACGATAGACCCCTGAAGGACACCACTTGTCACTGGCATCCGCCTGGACATAGAGCCATTGACCACAACTCTTGGGCTGTGGCCTTCAAGCCAATTCTTTATCCATCAAATCCATTTCTCTCCAATTTAGAGATTGGGATGTTGTATGGGACCATGTCAGAGACTGTCAGAAGTCCAGGTAGATGACATCAGTCGGTTTTCCCTCATCAATTGATGCAGTCAGTCCATCATAGAAGTCCACAAGATTAATCAGGCACGATTTGCCCTTGATGAGGCCTTGCTGGCTGTCTTGGATCACCTCCTTGTCCTGCAGATGCCTTGACATTGCTTCCAGGAAGAATGTACGAGGAATGTCTTAAACATATATAATCCCTTTACCCCACAGCTTCATTTTTGATTCTTTAACTAGAATTTGGCAGGTATTGAACATAGCATCTGTAAATATGAACTGTGATTTAAAAATTGGTGGAGGTCAGTTATGATTTTCTGCCACTTTTTTTTTTTTTTTTTTTTTTCCTGAAGATACTCAAGTGAAAATACTTGGCTAGAGCAAGCAAGAATTTTAAATGCTGTACTTTGAATTGCCTATTGAATAATGGTGCCAGGTTCAAATGTTTCCCCATCTGGCTTCCTATCTCAGTTTGCGTGCTTAGCTGATTTTAGGCTTTCTGGCTCCAGCTGCTTGGACCAAGTGATCTTATTTTCCCCCACTCATTCACATATATATTTTTTAAATCCATCCTTGCTAGTTCTGATTCTGACTTTTGGATCTTGTCTGTTCAGGTTAAATTATGTGCTGCAAGGATACTGGGTCAGGAGCTGGTGGGCACACACATGCACGGCCCTGTTTTTTCCTGTCTCTTAGGTTACTCTGAAGATCACCTAAAGCCTGAACGTTGCCTTGCTTCCTGGCAGTATGAATGTCTAGTACGTTGGACAATCAGTAACAGAAACATAAGCAAAAGTCCAGTTGCCATTTCAAGTCCAAGGCACTTGGCTCCTTAGGTGCATGACAGTTATTTAAAAGTGTAGTCAATTACCTAGCAGTGCCATTCCATGTGACATTGTGAACCAGCAGCATGAAAAATATCCCATTCTGCAGCCTTTCCTTTATGTTGCCTCTTCTACATCAGCTGTTCCTAAACAACTTGCCTTAACATATGTCCTGAAAACTCATTTGTCTCTTTTAAAGCAGTTGGTAATTTTTGAGCCTATGAGAGTCCTGTATTTCTGCAGGGCAGTGCTCAGTTGAAAGATCCAGCAGTGATTAGCGGATGGAGGGATGTGCAGGTGATAGGCAGGCTCGTGCAGTGGGTCCCTTGCAGGTGTCCTCTGACAGCTGTGCAGATCAGTAGCAGAAACTGGAACCAATCAGAGCTCAGGGAGGGGGCTATAAATTTGGGGGCTGATAGTAAACCTTTGGGTTGATTAACTGGGAGGTGGCTACTGGGGAAATGGGGCACTATTGGCTTTTGTGGCAGGCTGCTGATTCTTCAGTCCAGTTGGAGAACTAAGGACATATTCTGTGACTGCTCTGACTTGTGCCAGGAAGCTCCAACTGCTGTCCTCAAGCTGGAGTATCCAGGTAGGTGCCTGTGGTGGAAAGTATAGAAAGCTGGAAGGGACCTGCTGGGCTGGGTAAGACTGCAGGTAGTGCCTTAAAATGCACTCCTTCCTAAGCTTCTCAAATTCTGTCTTAAATGAAGGGAACTTCTGTGCTTGTGCCCCTCTTGTTGGAAGGCTGCTGATTTGTTATGGACAGGGAGAGCAGAGTAAGCACATCCACATGCTTACATGAGCATCGACTTCTGCAATATCAAGGAGGGATACTGGAGTATTATTACCAACTGACCGACTTGTTCAGAATAAGCAAGATTACAGTGGGAATGTTTTTTATAACTGTTCTGTTTACTAAGTTGTATGGCTGTTTTTCTGAAGGTGAGGCAATTCCTTCTGCTTCTGCCATGTAGGGATTTGCATATCATACCTCTAGGGCTGCAAAATGCAAAATGTTTTTTTTTTTTCCCTCTACTCTGAAGATCAAACAATACACTTAATATAATCTCCTTTCTTGTGTATGTGTTGGGTCCCCAGTGTCATTTTAAATCAGAGATTTTACACTTGTTAAGTTTCAATTTAAACTAGTTTCAAATTAATTAAAATCCTAAAGGTAAATACATATATATATATAAATATGTTTACAGCCTTTTAAGAACCTTCATATCTGGGCCTGCGTCTGAATAGCTGCAGGAGCTGTAGCTGACTTCAGCAGAGACCAGGCTGTCTACTGATCATTGTCAGCCTCAAATGTGATTCCACCATGGTGTTTATGTCTGTATTTTTCTAAAACCAGCGGAGAGCTCTGCTACATAGCTCTAGCTGCACTCCTTTTTTTACAGCCTTAATAACTGTCTACTTTTAAACAAAAGATTTCTTTGTGGTTTTTAAAAAAGCAGGCTTTTGAGCCTGCTATGCTTCTGCTTAGCTTGGTGAATGCACGTGTCTTTTCTCCCTCATAATCCAAGAACAATGAGGAGAATACAACGTGTTTTGAGTGCTCAGGCGCTGAAAGAGAAATTGCTTTATTTAGTCAACTTTCAGTTAGGTTGAATATGATGGTTGAATAGCTAAATCCCTACTGGGGAATTCACAGGTGTTATCAGAGATCAAAGACTACCTTCGTCACATCAATGTCGATTAGCAACTCCATAGCCGCTGCAGTAGAGAGCCCAACAGGGCCAACTGGCACATGGCACAGGGTCTCCTCCTGGTGCCTTGTCCTCTGCTGCCCTTCATCTGTACTCCTGTTTCTCCTGAGTGAGCAGGCTTGTTGATGTTAGGCTCCTGTGTCACAGGCAGTGCTCACCTGGGGCATCTAAAAGCAGAAGCCCTCTTGCATGCCCCTGCTTGGATCTTTTGTAGTGTTTTTTTGTAATTTGTAATTTAGCAATGTATGTGGCTCTTTATCAGGAACCTAACAAGGAGATAGAACGTTGTTAATTCTTTCCTTAATGTTTTTTATGCAATGCTTTAAAGTGTGCTTGTTTGTTTTCACTTTATAGTTGTTACTTCTGTTGCTGCGAAAGGTTGGTGTTATGATTAGTTTTGATATTGGCTAGCTGAAAGTTTGACATTTCTCTATCTTAGAAAATGCCTAATAAACATGTGCTGGGATGAAGGAAACACCAATCTTACAATATGCAATTCCATGCATTTGTTGCAAACAGGGTTATTTCAGAACTTTCCTCTGAGTTATATTAATACTGCCTGTTAGCAGGCAGACTGAGCTGCAGTAGGATTCATTTACAGCAGTGAATGAGCTTGGATGTCTTTCTATCATGGTAGTGAAGTTTAACCCTTGACTTAGTTAAGCAATATTTTTGTTACATGCTTTTGTACAAGCATTATTTAGAAATGGAGCAATGCCTGTTTTCTCTAGCTACAGCCCTTCCCTTCTGCTTTAAATGAGTATATGTAAATAGACTTTAATGTAATTAACTAAACTTAACTTCCGTAGACTGTGGTGCAATGGTTATGTGTCATATGCTTTGAATTTAGGGGTGGGGGTGATAAGACATGGGGTCACATGTTTGGTTTGGTAGACTCAGTCCAGACATGAAGTTTTCACCAATTCATCTGGTTCATACTAGCATTCCTTGTCACTTAAGAGAGTAAAGCCTTTACTGTAAAACTTACGTAAGATAAATCAGTTCCAGCTCCCCCCTTATTTGTGAAAGGAACAAATCTTGTGTGACTGTTTCCCATTTTACAGTTCAGTGACAAAAAAAAAAAAGGAACACAACTGCCAGAAGGGTAGGGCCAGATGGCCAAGAGGCTTTCCCCTCCCTTCTTCCTCATCCCAGTCCTGGCCTGGTGCTGATTAGCCAGGGAGAAGCTGAAGGCACCTTCTTCAGGCAGACTGCTGCAGATGTTCTTCTTTGCTTCAACATAACACAGGTAAATGCAAGCCATACTGAGTGAACAGGCTTTGTTTTTCATTCCATCTTTTATTCAATAAATAAGAGAAAGCAAACAGTTGATGCACAGCAACAAACATGGGCAGGCAGGTGGGAGGAGTGTGCTACATTCCCTCCTTGGCCATGGGGAATTTCAGGGCTGGAGTGTATAGCCAGTTAGAAGCTGTGTGTGCATCCCATGAGGTAACTCTTCTATTGAAATATATGGTGCACACCCAAGGCCACTGGGGATTTGTGCGTTACCACTGACAAACAGGCTGTCACACAGATAGCCCCAGTCAAGTGCAGATCCTTCGCCTTGCTAAATTGTGAATCTTGCCCCACACCACTGTTGAAATTTTCTATCTAGTAATAACACCTGTTTCACAAGCTATGTGAAAAGACACAGTGGAGTCAGCTATGCAACAAACCTGTCAGGGTAGAGTGGGCTTGAGTGTTACTTTTGCTCAGTTAAAAATTTATGTTTATGTAGGAAAATACATCACATACCATGGCAGTTTTCTAATGGAAAGAAACAATACCTTAATGATGTAACTAGGCTTTGTATCTACTTTTACTTTTCTCTGCTTGTGAGGATTTGAGTATCCTTTGAATCCTCATCTGATAACAGGAGGTGAAAATGAAGGATTTCTTGAATGTTTTTTCTGCAATTTACAGGAGAAGAGAGCACAACTGGATCTAAGTACTATGAGATCTCTCAGAGAAAGTCACAATCAGTATGCAGTCATCAGTTTTTCCCTAGAAAATAAATCCTAGCTGTCTTCTTGTCAACAAGATCAATTGTGAACATAGGCAGGTTTAATTATTTTTTTAATTTTCAAATGTAAATGGGTAAAAATGTGGAAATACTCTGCTTATAAAATCAGCTACCTAGCTCCCTCTTGAGTCAAAATCCCTATGGTCAGGACAAAATGAAGTATCATCTTTATTTTGGAGAATATTTTTTAACTTTGCTGGATTTATTTGTCATCAGGAGGTCAGATGGTCAAAATCACAACAAATAGTATGAAATGTAGTGACATCCTTGGCATAGTTCCTCTTTTTATTTTCTTTTTTTTTTTTTTTTGTAATGAAATACTTATGTTTTAGATGGAATTTATGTTTTAGATGGAATTACATGCTGCTTATCTGTTGGTGAGATATGCCTAGGCTCATAGGAAGTGCAGTGTTACATTGCCCAGCTGGGTGTGGGGATGAACGGAGGTACTGCTGGTGTTGCAGACCTGTTGTTTCTCTACTCTGGGGACAGAACTATGAGGGAAAGAAAATCATACCTTGACTGTGTAATAAGGGATAATGCATGCAAATGAAAATGAGCGCTGTTTTTCCTTCCTGCTTGCAAGGGGAAAGGATTAGCCTGTGAAAAGAATCTCCTAGGGTGCAAGACAGATTGAGGGGGGCTGGGGAGTAGTCTTTTCCCCTGAGTGAGTGAGCAAGGCTCAGACTTCCCAGCTGTGTTGCTTCATAGGTGCTGTCAGAGCACAGAAGGGGCATCTTCTGGTCATCCTCTCTGTTATTTCTCTTTGGCAAGAGATTGAACCTTACACTGAGAACTGAGGCTTTGAAGACTTCCAAGGCTTCCTTTTTTTTTTTTTTTTATCTTGCTTGTGCTTTTGCTTTGTCTCTTCCTTCTTGCTAGCTTTCCCACTTCACCTGATTTTTGCAGCCTCCAAGGGTCTGTGAAGGGATTTTCTGACACAGCCAGCTGAATCAGACATTGGCTGCCTTAGGAGCATGCAGAAGATACAGTACTACTTTCCCAAGGAAACAGGAGGAGAACAATGCAAGATGGTTGATGTTTACCACATTTGTTCTGTGATGAGGGCAGTCTTGAGAGGTGGGACAAAAAGATCCTGCCCTTCTGTGAGACATTTTTAGTGTTCAGCCCTAACTATTAAGAAGAAGCTTGGATTTAATTATCTGCTGTGCCTGAGTCCCCTTCCAGCCTTGTTTGAGACAGGCAAAACAAACTTCTGAGAAGAAATGCCCTTCCTATACAGGAAGGTACTAGGATCTCACCAGTGGGCTCAGCCAATTTTCCAGACAAAAGGGAATCTACTATTTTTCTGTTTGAGTTATGTTTGCTTATTTAAGTTTCTTCTTGTAAATATTATTTCCTGGGGAAAAGGCCCTTTTTCCCTTACTGAACCTTACAACCAGCTACTAGTTTGCCCTATAAATGTAATTTGTATATACAATAAAAACAGGACCAGATGGAGCACACACATCAGTGTTTTAGTCCCTCCTTCCTGCATGTGACAGCTTCTGCCTAGTAAAGCTAATGTCTTCTGGGGAGGTTACACTGCAGTGGTATTGTACCTGCATAAATCTTTTCCTCATTCATTTTGCAGTACAGAAGTAATGGGGACTGTTAAAAGAAGAAACAGCACTGGTGGGATTTTTATTCAGCATTAATTGTTCTGAAATGTGAGATCTAAAATGGCCTCAATTCTTTTTTTAACTTCGCTGATGCTCCTACAGCTGGTTGAAGGGAAGCTGGCTGGTTTTGCAAACAGATTCCTGATGGTTTCCATACTAATTACCTTCTCGACTGTTACTATCCTGTCAAGTGATTGTTATGAATTACTTTCGACTGCATTTAAGGAAATGTTAACTGCATGCATTTAAATACACAGAAGTCTGGATAGTAAAAAGCTGTATACCTTTGCACTTCCTGTGTGTATTATGGTATATATGTAATATAAGCAGAAATGTATTAATGAACACAGTTAAAAAGGAAAAGAGGATATAAAAAAAGCTATGTTGTACAGTTGAAAGAAAGTGGGTCTGAGAAGCTTAGCTTTTTCACTTCTTTTCTTTTGGATATTTATCTTTGTATGTTCATTCCTGTGCATTGAATTCTGGAAGTTATTTGTCCGGCACAAAAGTGTTCCTGGGTGTGAAAATACATACATCTTGGAGTGCCCACATAACTGTTGTATCCAGCAAAAAAAAGGTGTACAAAGGGGAACCTGTTCTTACCGCTTCCAAACCGTACTGCAAAAAAATAATAGATACCAGTGAATCTGTACGAGTACACTTAGGAAGTCAACACACATTCAAATGTATGTCATTAATTCCGAAAATGTTAATTGTTTTCAGAAGAGGCTTTTGAGTATTCTACAGAGTGGAACTAACCTGAGGGTGCTCACTTGTGCTTTGCACTCCTGTAAATTTTTAGCTGTCAGAGAGTAGTTTCTACCTTTTATTTTTTCTTATCTGTGACAGGTGTGCCTGCTGTTCTGAATTTATTTTTATTTCCTTCCCATGCTACATTTTTTTTGCCAATTTGTTAGATTTTTCATTTCTAAGTAAAGCTTTCAGTGCCATGCTTTCAACAAATAAATTTTAAAAGTATATTGGCTTTAATGATCTCATTCACTTGTGGAGCTGTTATTTGTGTTCTAGAAATGATTTGTATGGTCTAGCGGAACCGGTGTAACTGTATTTAATACTAACTTGATTACCTCTTCTGTGTTGCTTTCCATCTAGAGCCTACACTCAAATTTACCTACTTGCTTGCATTGACTTCACATGCTCCCATTGGCTACGTTAGGATTTTCAAGCAATATATCTAATTGCATTTTTCATTATGTAATCAATAGGCATATAAGTTAATTGCATAGTTTTACTTTCATCTTAGGGAAAAAAATAAAAATTGATTTTCCGTCTTTTCTGACTTTCACAAAGTAGTCAGCACAAAACTGTTTCAACACAGATGAATGTCCAGTGTTTTCAGTAATCCACACTCTCATTGCTGAAATGGTGGAACCAGTTTTACATAGAATTGTTTGGGTTGGAAGGAACCTTAAAGATCATCTAGTCCCTGCCACAGGCAGGGATGCCACCTACTAGAGCAGGCTGGCCAAGGCCCCATCCAGCCTGGTCTTGAATACCTCCAGGGAGGGGGGCATCCAGAGCCTCTCTGGGCAACCTGTTCCAGTGCCTCACCACCCTTCTACAGTGAAAAACTTCTTCCTTATATCCAATCTAAATATCCTGTCTTCTGACTTAAAAACATTTCCCCTTGTCCCATCATTATATGCCTATGTAAGAAGTTGCCCTACATCTTTTTATAAGCACCTTTTCAGTACTTAGAAGTTGCAATAATGTCACCTCAGAGCCTTCACTTCTGCAGGTGGAACACAACCAGCTCTCTCAGCTTGTCTTCATAGGAGAGGTGCTCCAGCCCTCTGATCTTCTTTGTGGCCTCCTCTGGACCCGCTCTAACAGCCCCACACCCTTCTTGTGCTGGGGCCCCAGCCCTGCACACAGCACTTCAGGTGGGGCCTCACAAGGGCAGAGCAGAGGGGCACAATCCCCTCCCTCCTCTGCTGCCCACCCCTCTGTTGGTGCAGCCCAGGACGCAGTTGGCCTTCTGGGCTGCAAGCACACACTGCTGGCTTGTGTCGAGCTTTTTGTCCACCAGAGCCCCCAGGTCCTTTTCTGCAGGGCTGCCCTCAATGGGTTCTTCTCCCAGTCTGGAAAGAAGTCTTCTCCATGTCTGGGATTGCCCTGGCCCAAGTGCAGTACCTTGCACTTGGACTTGTTGAACCTCATTAGGTTCCCTTGGGCCCACTTCTCCAGCCTGTCCAGGTCACTCTAGCTGGCTTCCCTTCCTTCTGTTGTATTGACCGCACCACTCAGCTTGGTGCCATCTGCAACCTTGCTGATGGTGCTCTTGATCCCACTGGCTATGTTATTGATGAAGATATTAAAATGTACTGGTCCCAGAACAGACCCCTAAGAGACACCACTTGTCAATGGCCTCCACACGTCTGGTGTGATGTTGTAGTTAGGTGATTTACTTGCAGATGCAGAGTTGTGTTCTTTCTTCTTTGAAGCTGCACTCTTAGTAAAGTAGTGGATTTGTGCAATACACATTTTGGTTGCCATTCTTCCCCCCCTATTCTCATGTCATCTTGAAAGAACCAGATTGGTGGCAATGTTTGCAGTAGCAGAAAAAAAAAAGTGATTTTGGTCCTGTGGTTGTCTTGTAGGCATCTCTCCATTTTATTGATATAACATGCACTGGAACAGTTCTTTGAAACTGCTCTGAGGCTCCCTGAAAACAATCACCTTGTATACCCCATTAAACACTCAGTATACCAGGTATTCCTGGATCTTGCCTCCTGTCGGAATGCCTCTACCTGTTTTCTGGCTTAGCCACATAAACTCTTTCTCATTTGCTTGCCTTTCTTGGCACTTCAGTGTGCCTTTCTCCTACTTGAGCCAGTCAGACATCCTGCACACAGTAAGCAGGCTACAGCTCCCCTCTGACAAGAAGTCCACTTGCCATAGCCAGAGCTGACATACTTTGTGTGACTGTATCCAGGAGGCCTCAGTTGCTTGTGTGTTTATTGCGTTTTGTAGATGACATATAGATATGGGAATTTGATCGCTTGATAATTGGCAGTAAACAACATACACACATTGGCTACTTGTGACTTGCTGGCCTTTTGGGATCCCTCTGCACTGTCCAGTCCCAACAAAGTAAGTGGAGTTGTGCTGAAAGCTGTGCATGTTTAGATCTTCAAGACTTCTGTCAAGTTTAGGTGTGGCAAATGGCAAAGGTACTTGCACCAGCTGTGTGATCTTTTACTGTGGTGGATATAACTGCCCCCTGTAGGAGGGCCAGCAGAAAGGCAGTCAAAGATCCATAGCTGTGGGTATATCTGACACTGGGACGCCTTGTAAGAGATTTGTACAAAACTGAACATTTGCAGCAAAGAAAGTACCATAGATCATCAGGAAAGAAAAGAGCATGGAGTGGACTATGGCCAAGGCTAAATATCCAGCTGATTAAAATCAGGTGGTTTGCCCAATACAAGGGCCAAATAGACATGGCTCTATTCTTCTAGTTAGCCTGGAAGAGCTGGGAGATGTTTTTGCTATCTGTTTCAGCACAGAAGATTTTAAGAGAAGTTCTGAATGTTAATGATATGTTTATCATAGGGCAACTAAGTACCAAATATGGACTTTTCTGTACCTTTGTTGACATCTCAAAGCCAGCAGAGGAGATCATAAGGAAACTAGTAGCAGAATTTCCTGAAACCTCCAACCAGGTTATTGATTACATCTATAGTGGCAGGATGGCTACAGTGACTGACGATGATATACAACCAATTATGTCCCTTTTCTTACAGTGCTATATTCCAGCCCTACTTGGTTTAGCACCATTTATTCTTTCTCTTGCACATAAAGAAACAAGAAAGCTATGGGATCAGCTGTCAGTACACAGGGAAAGGAAGGTCAGTGCATGTAATTGAAGGAAGTAGCTGTGATGTCAAATTAATAGCACTCTCCCATTTGGGTTCAGTAAAAATTCAAAATGTGTGGGTTTAGTTAAACCTTGGTGCAAGCAGAGATGATGGTCATTTGGATCTTAAGTTTGGACCAGCTTCTCTTCATGCAAGCTACCACTAGAAAAGTTCAGAACTGGAATCATGCCTTGGAAGAGTTTCAGAGCTGGAGCATCTGGGCAGATCATTGTGAGCACTAAGAGCTAATGTAACCAAAGCAATGATAAAATTTCATTGACGTTTTTATTGATCAGTGAGGTCCCTGGAGTCCCGTGGTCACAATGATGCTGAAAATTGCCTTTCCCCACCACGTGGTCACAATAATGCTGAAAATTGCCTTTAATATCTAAGAAGTGTTATTTTGGTCACTGAAGTCCTCTAAAAGGGGCTCCAGGGGCTGCATGGATGAATGTTGTGAGGCATATCGAAAGACATTACTGGAAGTCTCAACTGGCATATCCAAAATAAAGTTAGGGTGGAGCTGGTTTTAAAAAGCTGCCTCAGAACTACTTTTTTCATAAAGACAAATAGACTTGCATAATCTAGCAATTAGGTGTTTGCTGATTTTTCTCTCAAAATAACCAGTGTTTGGGAATAAATTGTGCTAGACGTAGTGACATTTTCATACTAAGTAGGAGAACTTTGGGGAAAAAGGGATAAACACTGTTATAAACAGGATCTGTAATGAGCTACAAATTTTTACTGGCATGCAGAGGGGTGATGCCATTAATCATAAGCAGTGGACTTGTGTGTATTGTACTGATGGCCAAATGAGTGGCAAAAACATTTTTGCCACATACAATCACATTTTAGGAAAACTGAGTAAGTTACACCCATCATCCAGAGGGCTCTTTGATAAATTGCACTTCTGAAGCTGCTTGCTGTGTGCTAATATGCCAGTCTTCTAAATTGCATTTAAAAGGTGTCATCCTAAAACAGAAATGCACAAAACCAAACCAATAATCTGTTTTTCCTCAAAATGTGGACTTCTAAGCCAAAATCATACCCATGTATGGCAAACAATAATGGCTTAGGAGAGGGGACTTTGACACTTATTACAACTACAGATGGAAACAATATGTAGTCAAAAATCCAAGAGGGCACATTTCCAATAGTATTAAAGTACTTGTTCCTAGACACAGTAGATCATGAGATATTGGATCTTAATCTCCTAGCATTCCCATATGCAAGAACACTACTTCAAGACATATTAGGAAGCTTTGTGAATGTTTTAATGATTGTTCTCCTTTCACTGACTTTAGTTCTGGCTGATTTCTTAAAAGCACGCTCAGGCAGTTGTTTAAATAGTTGTCCTTCAGCATGAGTGCATACAGTAAATACTGGCAGGTTTTTTGAGGGAGCCTTAACCTGTCAGAACAGATACCATGACTAAAAGGTAGTCTCATCCCTATTTTTGCCCGTTAAAAATCCTTCCTTCATGCCAGCCTACCTCTGGTGTTTCCACTGCTGTTAAAACACGTGTCTTCTGCAGCTAACATGCTCGCTTGACTGTAATGGCATGTGACTAAGGTATCACAGCTGCCAAGCATGCCAAGGTCGTAGAGATGCTTTGTGCACTGTACTTGCAGCTGTCTGAGAGGCCAAACCTCTCCTAAGTATGTAATTTGTAGCTGGCAATGTTGCCCATTTGTTTTGCACATCAAGAGTAATCTTACGCACCTGGACATTGAATGCAGCTGCTGTAGAACTGGAACAGAACTGGTAAGGTTTGGTATGCTGCCTCCCCAAGTCTGATGGCTTGTGTAGCTGTACCTGAGCTATCAGTGAAGTGTTGAGTAGCTGTACAATGTGGGTGTTGGACAGTCCTCTCTGAGACCTGTTCTGCAACAACCTAACTGCTTCGAGTGTTCAGGCTGGCCTGGGTATGTCTCTGCAGTGCACCCAACCTGAGGTCACTACTCCAGGCTGCAACACAGATACAGTGGTGCTTGAATACTGCAAATGCAGAGCAGTGTAACAGTCCTCAGCTCCAGATTTCACAGGGCTGCTCACTGCTCAATACATTTGGAGCTTGTTTTCTTAGCCAGTGTCAATGATTTAAGCAGGTCTGGCAGCCAGGCAACCGTCAAATCCCTGAAGTCAAATTTTATTTTCCCCTGACAGAGGTTTTAAGAATAAAGCACAACTCATGGAGGAGTGGAAATCTTTCAGAGGAAGATGCATGCTCCTCTTCAAGACATGCATCCTAGTGACAAATTCATTCCTATTTCTAGGCCAGGATGCTTCAGAGTTGCAGGCTGTTTTCATATTTTACAGTATGATTCATAAGTTTCACTGTCTCAATTTTAGAGGTTATTTGCAAGCTCATTTGGGTGAATAAAATCTTAAACATATTAAGAAGTTGTCCCTGGTTTTCAAGTTTAGCTGATGCATGATTATCTACTGATGTCAAAATGGTGGTGTTAGCTTCATTTGCGGTAAAGTCTGAGTACCTGTGTTGGCTGAAGAAGCTCACTCAGGTAGTGACCGCAGCTGTCAGTGCAGAGCAGTCCTGATGTAATTTTGGAAGTGCCCATGTAGACCTCAAATGAACTTAATAGTTCTATAAATGTCTATACATCTAGCCACACCCACAAGTGAACTAAGCATTGGTCAAACCATGGTGGGCTGGGATAGTTCTGACGTTGTCAAGGTTAGTGTACAGGTCTCATGCCCAGGGAATGGCAGCTGCCACGTGAGGATGACCTTTTGTTGCATTAGCTCAGTTTCCATCTCCTAAACAAATGGCAGTCTGGGAGGAAGGGCACTGGTCTTCTGGTTCATGCACTGTGTGCCAGTGACTGTGAGATGGAAAACCTACCTACCTCTTTCTCCCCCCCAAAGTAGTACCCATGTCCTAAAAGACTGCTGAATTTGAATCAGTATGGTTTTCAGTAGAATGGTCCTAAGAGTGATGAAGGCACAGAATAAAGTTGCTTTGGTACAGGTGTCCTCAAATACGGGGTAGTGTACCCTTGCAACATTCCCAATAACTGGCAGATTGTGCCTGCTTCTGAAGGACACTGAACAAGGAGTGAATAGAGCCAGCTGCCTGTATATTTCCCAGAGATCATACAAGCAGTAAATTTTACAATACCCTAAATTAATCCAAAAAAAAAAAAAAGTTCACTAAATTTCAGAAACCATGAAATTGCTAGGCATTATTTAACATATGTGATACTTCAGAAGTCTGAAGTAAACTGACAGAAGCTGAGCCATAGTGTAATCTGTAGGAACTGGTATTTTAATGGCAACTTCTAGAGAAGGGGGCAGATGTGGTGTGAGAAACTGCAGGACTGCTACATATTAGGTAAGCGCTGATTTGCGTACAGCCGATTCTTTCTCTCTTTCTCATTTTCTTTCTCTCTTTCTCTATTTCACTCTTTTTCTTCTTCTCTGAAGAGAAAATAGTGACACCCACACAGTACCTTTACAATAGCACTGGAAATGTTCTGTTCTATTTTGCATTGCTGGCTGCCATGCTCAGTATTTCCTGTAGGTTTTTAATGCTAAGTATATTTTAATGAAATTAACGATTTAACCACATTTCAATTTGAATCAACTGACTGGAAAGAATTTAGTTTCCATGTCTGCTTTCCTTAATACTGTTGCATAAATGGGTATTTGGACTTTTGCAGTTCAGTGGCAGAAACCTTGTATTCAGCTATCTTTAGTCTCCATTTGAATGTGCATAAATTCTTGGAGTATATCATGGTCCTAACTAAGACCGTGGCTCTGAGTGCCAAGTGTTGTACAAAGCAAGTCTCTGCTCTACAGGATGTAGAATCTGAAAAAATCCTGTCAAACTGGATTTGCTTTTCATTTTTTGTTGTTTTTGTTTCACAGTCTATTGTATATTAAAACAACAACAAACCAAAACACTTTTGTTTGTAGAGGTTTACTGTCTGTCATTTCATTCACCTTCGATTTAATTATGGGCATCATCTGCTTTTCTTAAAACCAAAGCTTCTGGAGCCAGGCTTGCAGAAGAATTAAAATGTGCCAGTTTTAAAGCAAGTTTCTGTTGCATGTAATTAGGAAGAGTTGGAAAGGGCATTCTCAGGCTCAAAACTGAGAATAACTCAAAGTTTGTTGACACTAATTATGTTAGGCCCTATCTTGTGATTTTTCAGTGGATTGTGGTGCAGAATAAAACTTATGCAGCTAAGAATATACATTGCTGTCTTGAAAGTAAGCTAAGCTAAAATTCCAAAGAATGAAATGCCATCAAAAAGAAAGCCCCAGTAGCCATTTCATGTAATGTGTTACATGCATGTCCTCCGTGTCATTAACTGAATCATTAGAGCTGGCAGTCCCTTTGGCATTAGGGAGCTGTGGAAATACTCCTGTTCTCTGTATGTACCCTTTGTTTCATCTGTTAAGTCTACTTTTTATTTTGGGAAAGCAGAAAAGAGACAAAACACGGGCAACCGAATGTGTGGGAACAGCTTTTCAAGTGGAAAGGAAGTTTCATGGTTGCAGTTTTACACCTGCAAAGTTCAGATTTGTTGGGGCTTGTAGCTAGCAGCATGATTACAAGTCCTTGCATCTGCCCTATCTATAGTGCGTGCAGCTTTGAAGGGAGGTGGAGTAGTGAGAGTTTTAAACCTGCTTTGTGCCTCTTGATGCCAACCGAGGAAAAGGTATCGCTCTACATGAGACTATGTTCCAGAAAAAAAAGATCATCCCTATTTATAGGAACAAATAATGAAAATGAATATCCACTCTAGTTGGCAATCTCATATCTCCTCTGTTATTCCAAGAGTATTTGACTTCCAGAATTTGTGGAAAATACAACACTAGCATGAAAATGTAGTTTCAAACTGTCAAGCTCCAAGGAGTGTTGCAGCTGATAAAGGATATACGATAGCAGTGTTATGCTTGGTTGAGTTCAGGCTACGGACTAGCATTCTGCCCTTAGAGATGCAACAAAGATAAGAGCAAGAATTGTTAGTTAATTTCTCAGCATATAAGATTGTTTACCTTGACTTTAACCAAACTGTTAGATATCTTTCTTATTTCTAGGGCCTATATAAACCACATCTAAGATACTGTAATTTTTGTCTCCTCTCCAAACATTGCCTTTGCTAGTTACAGGGTGTTGTTCCAAAGTGCAGAAGCTGCCTCCCATATCCCCTAATCAGTACAGAGAGCTCTGACTGCTTCGTTCAGTTCACTGAGGACTGGGATGTAGTAACACACAGTCATGCCAATGAGTCTTTGCAGCTAATTTTTCTTCATATATATATATATTTTAAAACACACAGAATAAGTAATACCAGAGACCAGGGAAGTCTGAGATTCACAGCTTGTTATTAATATGCTCTAGCCACACCTTTCTAGAGCCAGGCCTAGGCCTTCTCAACTAGAAGCAGATGATATCGGTGCTGTGGTAAAGCAAGAGGCCACACACAACGTAAAGGAGGCAGGTGCAGTTGTGGAAGGAAATTCAACCTTGTAGAGCAGTCAGAGTAAAAACCTGTGTGTACCAATGCAAAGCAAGGAGCTACATTGACGATGAGCTTCACTGATGAAGAGAGGTTGTTTTCAGCAGTATAGAGTCTGGTTTTCTCTTTTCATGTCCAGATATTTGCTAAGTAAATACAGACAATTCAAAAATGGAGATGAGACTTAATCTGGAACATTTGCAAATTCAGCTCTTGCAAGGCATTCTTCCGTTTTTATCCTCGTATCATTTCCTCTGCCTTGCGTCTTCTATTTTCTGGGTCTGCAGTGTCAGGTTGAGATACCTGAGGTAACTTCAGTGGTCTGGGAATGCCACGAAAGCAGGCTCAATGACGGCAGCCCAGCGCGCCAGACTGGCTCCCTTGTTCCGCCGGGGAAAAAAAAAAAATAAGCCTGTCCTTTGCCTCCAAATAAGTGTTGATAACATAAAGCCTGAGGGACATGATCCGTCTCTGCAGGGCTCCCAGATCAGACTCTGCTTGGTCCCTCACTTCCTCAACCACGTCCGTTCTCAGTCTCATATGCTCACACCTTCTTTTTTTGTCTCTTTGGGGACATGCATGACAGTAGGGCTAAGAATACTTTTGGCCGAGAGCTTCAAAGCTACCGCCGGAGACAGATGCATCGTTCTCGCTGAAGTTCATGGGAGCCGTGTGTCTAAATTCTCCATGCTGCTTCAAGAGTTTCTTTGTAGTGGCTGATCTACCAATGCCACTGGAGTACTGCCATCCAAATAGCATGTGTGATCAACGATATCAAACTGACGAGCTGCTGATGTTATCCCGAATGTTCGTTTGACTCCTGCTTTGGGATGCCCTGGTGTGGTCCGGCTTTGTGCTGTCCGCTGCCCTTCCCGTCCCCTGCCTCACCTGAGCCGCCCCCGGCCTGCCTGCCAGCTTCCGCTCGGGGTGAGGATCCTCCCCTGGCCCAGCAAAGCCCTTGCGCAAAACTGCTTCACAAGGGCAGTTCTTCAGGGTGAGGGTAAGCAGGGAATGGGGAAGTTTCCTCAAGGTGATCCCATGTCCTTGAGATGAAGGGGGAATATCACACCTTCTTGCGCTGCAGGTCCCACTCACGCTGCAGGGTTCCTAAAAGATCTTGGCTTCATAGATGGAGAATGGGCATAGGCAGACGCCTGCCTTGCTTGCGGGAGACAGCAGACTACCTCGCTCCTCCCAGAAGTTCAGTGGTCTTACGATGCCTTTTTTGGTATAGTAAGAGATGGACATGGTACTGGCGATCGCTGGTCTCTACGTAATTAAACTGTTTTCAGTTTTCCAACTGCTTTACCTGTGCACTAGTCATTATGTCTAAAACAGCTGGACAATGTACTTGTTCCCATCACTGATCCTTTATGGTTTTCAAAGACTACATTTTATTGAGAATAATAAAAGTGGAATTAGGATGCAAGTGTCTGTGGTCTAGGTTTTATGCATGGATTTAGTGTACACTGCTGTCTTGTATAAAAATCCTGTGCTGTAGTAGTCATGAGAGTAATGCTGGTAGGAGAATTTAAAGGGAACAAACTCTAATTTCTCCATTAATAACATAACTGGCATCTGGCCTGGCATTTCTCTTCTTTCAAGTCATCCTGACTTAAGTTTCTCCCAGGTTTATTTTCACACTCATGAAAATATATACTAAGCTTTTTTTCTGAAGAGTAGGGACAGAAATACCGACATTGCTTTAAGTGTGGGGGGTTGGTTGTTTGTTTTTTTCCCCTAGTGCTATTTGAAACTAAAGGATGAGCCTTTATAATCCGCAGTGCTGGAAACCTGAAAATCAAGCCAACCTTGATTTTGCATTTTCTCTCCCTTTTGGACAACAAGAAATCTCTTCCACCCCTGTCCAACAACAACAATTAAAGAAAAAAAAAGTCCTGAATGGAGAGCATGACCTTATGAGAAAAATATTTTCCTTTGAACTTCTTTTCTAATTATTATAAATTTTTCCTACCATTGTGATGATTTTGTTGTTGTTCTTTGTTTTTCTGTGTTTTTCCTGTTTGCTTATCCTTTAATCTAAAAGCTGCTTAAATTGGGAGATTTTTGTCTGGTAAGGTACAGGAAGTGTTCTGTGAAAAGGCAACTGCAAATTCTGCATGCTTATGGAAGACTTCTAGGTTGCATTGAAAATGTGCTACTGCCAGCCAGAATTAGTTGCCCTAAGGGAACCACAGCTGTATCAACAAGGCACTTCTCTGTGCCTGAGGCCTCAAATGCTGCAGACATTGTTAAATATATTTGTTTTCTTTTAGGATTTTGTTTTGGTTTTCTGTGTGAAAAACAAACAAACCAAAAAAAATGCAACAACAACAAAAAAATGCAACAAAAAATGTCATGGGCTGATTTAGGTAATACTTCAGTTGTATTCATCATTGGTACAAATGGTTATTTGGTTGCTGAGAAGAAAGTCTGGTTGAATGTCCCAGGGATGGGACAAACTGAAGGTGACTTGGACATGTTGCAGAGGGGATACTAATATGTTAATATTATGTAGCTTTAAGGCACCAAACTTTTAGTTTTTAATACTCTATAACCACTCTCCTGTAGAGCTGGTTGCTCGTCTTCTATAGGGACGAGGGAAAGACATATTTAGGGACATTTAAAGTGTCTTCCGTCATGGAATTACCCAACAGTGAAAGAGTAGTGGCTGGAATTATATTTGTTTGTTCTGTAGCTGATTTACTGGGAAGTTGCTATATACGGTTGTTGTTCTGGGAAGTGCCACTACTGCGCACTGTCAGAGACCAGCCCATTTCGAGACTGGAACACCCTGAGAAATCTGATCTACACTTGAAGTTGGCCCAGCTTGGAGCGGAGGGTTGGACTAGGTGACCTCCAGAGGTCCCTTCCAGCCTGAATTATTCTGTGATTCTGTGGAAGGTTCCCCGATCTATTCAGGGACATTGTCCTGTAAAGCCTCCATCTGGCCACGTGCTAATCTTTGACTGCATTGGCCGCACAGAGAACATCAGCCTCTCCCATGCTAAATGTGGCAGGTGAAGAGAGAAAAGGTACAGTATGTGTGCAAATCATATGTTAAAGGCACGTCTCATTTGATTAGCAAGCCAGATCTTCTACAAAAATTTAGAAGGGTTAGAGATGGAAAAAAGAGCTTCTCTGCTCTGAGAACAAAGCCATCAGGAAACACAGGGAGCTGGCTTTGCTGTAGAATGCAGTGTATGGTGGGATTTCATTACCCTGCACCTGACTGAAGGTGCTGGGTCAACAAGTGATATTCATTTGTCATCACTCTAACTCTTTTAAGTGCTAGTGTATTAAAAGTATTCTGCTTTTTCATCTGCAGTGAAGGAGAAAGTATACATGATGGTGGTTTGAGTTGGGAATAGAGCATCCAGCATTTATATTTGGCATACAAAATGACAGAAAAATAATGACTTTGGAGCAAATCCTCTCTTCCCAAATCTGAAAATCTGTAAACTTGCAGCCCAAAGTAAAAGCAATAGCTATAAAACTCTCTTTCCCATTGTATGGTATTTACTGATTTATGGTAAGGTATACAGATCTTAGCTGCTGTTCAATAGATTTAACACAGCTGCATAACCCTGGAAAATGTCATATCCTGAACCTTCTTTTTTTGCTCATCAGATTGTGGGGGAAAAATAAAATGTCCTGTAATCGTAGACAGGAAGGGAGCATCTGCCTAAATTAGGCAGGCTTACAGTCCCAGTAATTTCTTTTCTGCTCAGTTGAATGCTTGGTATGTTGTAGCAGACTCTTATCAACTAAATGGGCCAGGCTTTGAAGAGCATTCCCCAAGGAACTAGTTAAATATGGCACTCAAAGGAAAGCTTTAAAAAAATAATTGTGTTTGTTTTCTTTACACTGTTAATCAACATCATCTGTTTTTCCTAATGGGCAACTAATAAAGACAGTCTTAATTCCCAAGAGAATAATGCATGTGGCATCCAGTAAAGTTAGTGCAATAGATGTGCAAGTGCAAAAACATATCAAAAGCTTTTCAGTCTGTGTGACCACTGCAATGCAGCAGAAGGGACAGGGAAGGCACAGGTGACAGTAAGAAAAGGAGGAATTCCTTTCATGGCTATGAAAGGAAAATTGTCTTAATTTTTATGACATGCTAGTTATTTGTCTTTGGTTAGCAGGACTTGCAAAACTAAGAAGGATAGATCTCTTTGGAATTCCATATTCCACAGTAAGTTTCACACTACGTAATTTGTTTGTTTTTTACTAAGGTATTACTTCAAATTTTAATTATCAAATTAAAAATGTAATGTAATTTACTTCAAATTGCCTTTTATTCATATGGTAGAATGGGTCACACTCAAAGCTCTGACAGAACTGTCTAAGACAAGATAAAGGCGGACATGTGATGAAGAGGGGAAATGTGCTATTCAAGTGATAGAAATGAGACCAGAAGGATATATGTGAGAACGGAGGTTTGGAGGAGAATTGGAAGGAGATTGGTAATCAGGATATGTATCAAGACAGTATTTTCAAGCATTGGAAGTGGTGTGACAGTGTGAAGCCAACAGTGGGAGTTAAGGATGTGTATTCTCTTTGGTTTGTTTTAATTTTCCTGGTATTTAGTTTAAAAACAAACAAACAACAACAGCAAAATAAACAAACAAAAAACCTCAAAGCTTTCACTAAAAAAAAAAAAAAGAAATAAAAATAAACTACCTTTAAGCAAGTTTGAGGAAACAGTTAAAGGCAGTGATGACCATGCAATTGATGCTCAAGTGCCATGTTATGAATCTGAGTTCAACCTTCTGCCAGGAGAACTGAACAAATAGTTTCATCTCTTCTTGGCTCCCAGCTGACAGGATTGGGTAGCCTTTACATGAGAGTATTTCCTCAGTCCTGGCTTAGAGCCCATGATCTATTGCGCAAGATCTATTGTGCCAGTGATTAGTGCAAGCTCTTGGAGATCTACCCTTTGGTTCAGTAGTACAACTGTTTCCTTTTAGTGTGCTGAGAATGTCTCCTGGGGCAAGATGATTTTTTTTTTTTTTTTCAGAGCCTATTAACAGAGCTGGAGGAAGACAAAAGTTGCCCTGTGAAGGAGCAAGTGAGATGTTCTCATGTGGGAAAAAAGCTGGAGATTGTCCAGCACAAAGCCATTGAAGGGAGAAACTGAAGACCACAGTTACTTGAGAAACAGAAAAGAGAAGAATATCAAAATACTAGGTCAGACCCGGATGTTGTGAGTTACTGGAGAAACTCAATTAAATGCCCTGGTCTATGGTTTCTTCACAGTAGCCCTGTTTCATTCCCATTCAAAGAGCATTGCCCAGGTATTACCATACAGGTGATGTAACTGGGGAATGGACTATGCAAAGCGGAGTGTTCAAGAGCTACATGCAGGTACAGGCAGTTTTCTGATACCATAGTTAATAAATCATGCTCAGTGTGATTCTTTCTAGCACTCCCATATGCAGGTGTATATGTTACAAGCTGGCAGTCAACACATGCTGAAAGTATACAGTACCTAATGTATATGCTTCTATGATTTATCTGTGTGCTTTTATGTATCATACAACACTTTGAGACATTTTTATAAATTATGACACTCAAAGCATACGTAATAGTACTTCAGTATTTGCTCTCCTATAGCATCACCTTGGGAATCCAGGGGATACAATACTTCCTTTGGAGGAAAAATATCCATCTATAGCTGCATCTGTAGTACAATTTGTAGCACTTGAAGGGAATGTGTTTAAAAAAAAAATTAAAAAAAAAAAAAAGGAGAAGAAGAAAAATCTATCTGTTCAGACTTACACTTAAATATTTGGTTTCCCACTATATTTAGGACCGACTGGCTGTCAGCCAAGACAGCCTATCACAAATCTAAAACACTAGTTGGAAAGACCATGTGACTGGCAGTTGAAAAAAAAAAATCCATGTTTTTGCAAAATGCTTCTTTTGTCAGTACATCACTTGGTGTTGTGCTATTAAAGTGTATGGGAAATCCGTTTATCCGTTTAGTGCAGTTTCTTCAGAAAATTCTGTCAGTCTTTCTTAGTCATGTTAAAGGACTGTTCAGTTAATGGAATATTGGTGTTTCCATCAAGGCAAAATTCACTGTGTTACTGTGAAATATTACAGGGCTCAGCAGTGTTTTACAAGCAGAGCCTCATAAAGGTAATATGATGGGGTGTCTCCCCAAGCCATGACAGACCTACATTCAAATAGTTACTCCCACAGAGTTTCAGTGCAACACTCTTTAACTTGATTTGCTGCTTTTTCTCAGTGACTTGGAGTAGACATAATTCCCAGGTGCATTGCCAGGCCAATAGTATTAGAGACAGCAGGGTCTAGGCACTGGGAAATAAGGAGGTAAATATCAGTAATATCTAAAATCCCCCACCCCACCCCTGATGTTTAGTCAAATAGTAAGATTAAATGAGTAGTTTAACATTCCTGATGTCCTGGTGTGGTTCTGCTGTTTCTTACAAGAGGTGCTGCCTCTCTGAGCAGGAATTGTCCTCTAGACATTCCCAATTTTCAGAATCACAGCCAAGACCACTTACCTAGGAGCCTATTTCCTGGCTTCCCCATGTATTTTGCTGTATTGTTCAGGGTACTTTGCCTCTCTCTGGGCTATGGTCGGTCATGTTACTTACTGTGTGTGTACCTTATTCACTGGAGTGGAGAGCTTAGTTAATCAATGCCTCTGAAGAACTTGGAGGTGGAAAAAGTTATGGAAATACAAAGTCTTAGGATGACTTCAGATCCACGCCACTTGCATAGCAAAGTTAGACAGGAACAATATGCCTTGAGCTGCATGACAGATGCTGGTTCTTCTCTGGCATATATGTATCTGCTCTTTTTCTCATGTACATATGATATAGAAACTAGAGATTAAGGGGAACATTTTTAGAAGAGTAACTGCAGGAAACTACATATGTTAGTCTGGGACCAGTAATCCCACTTAATCATTTGGCTGCCTCCAGCACCTTTTGCACTGTTTTACAAAAGTTTTTTCCAGGTGTTATGGGCCAGGCTCTGGTTTTAAATGCTTGGCAAAGGCAAGGGAGTTCTTGTGTTGGCTGTTGGAGATGCTTTGTTTTATGAAGTTGAGGCACAGAGGAAGATTTCCCATAGAAGACATGGGCCAAGAAAAAGCACTCTCCTGCTGCAGTGTGTATCTGAGTCTGGCTGGGATGTTAACTTTCCCTGCAGCAGCCCATCCAGTGCTGCACTCTGCACTTGTAGCTAGGACAGCAGTGGTATCACACTGGTGTTGTGTCTGATGCTGAGCAGTGCTGGCACAGCATCAAGACTTTCTCTAACCCTCCTAGGGGGTGGGCAAAAAGTGAGAGAGAAACATCACCAGGGCAGCTGACCCAAACCAACCAAAGGGATATTCCATACCATATGATGTCACACTCAGCAATAAAAGGTGGAAGGGGGAAGAAGCGGAGGGTGGTGGACTCTTGCTGCAAAAACGTCTGTTCTCCTCCTGAACACCAGCTACGTGTGTTGAGGCCCTGCTTCAAGGACGTGGTCAAGCATCGCTCATTTGTGGGAATTAGAGAATAATTTCTTTCCTCTGCACTTCCACATAACCTTTACTTGTTTTGTTTTGTTATTCCTTTTCCCCTTCCCTCTTTCCCTTTCCCTTTTTTCCTTTAGGTTGAATTGTTTAACTCATAATAATATTTCCTTAATAATATATTTTTTTCCCCTTTAATTAAATTATCCTTATCTCAACCTGTGAGTTGTTCTTTCCTTTACTTCTTCCCCTCCTCATCTGAGGAGGGGGAGAGAGAGAGTGGTTGTGGTGTTCAGCTGTCTAGCACGGTAAGACCACCACACAGTGTCTAGCCCAGATGATGCTTTCTTCATCAGCTGTACAGTACTCGAGCACTGAGCACTATCTGCAGGCACACAGGGCTGTCAGGAAGTGCTCCCTGACCTTCCTAAAACTGAGACGAACCTACACAGGAATCATATCAACATGATACACCACCACCTTACTTCCAGGGCCCCACCCTGTGCCTGCAGCCATCTCTGGGTAGAAGGCAGCAGCTGGTTAAGAGTGCAGAGGAACAGTACATGATTGTTTAGGACAGGAAGTTGCAATATCCACTTGCAAGAATGTAATTGCTTTAGGGCTGGAACAGGGCCAGGACGGTTGATTCCAGCTGGTAGGAACAGCTGCAGCTGCAAGGGCTGCCAAAACTGGTCCTGCTGCACGGAGGGGAAGGAGTGAGACGGGGCCTGCCAGCAACCTTCTGAACCCAGAAGTGTGCAGGGGAGGACCCTGCCCAGATGCCTCGTTCTCCCTGCTACCCAGCCTGGCCCTCGAGGAAATGTGAAGAGGAGCTGGCCAGAGACTGCAGCCAGCCCAGGACCTCTGGCATTCAGAGGACTCTCTGGAGTTTTGCCTGGACTCCAGCTACGCTGTGCTGATCAGCTGTTTGCATTTACCTTCCGATTCCTTTTTGTTCAGCTTTTTTAGCTCACTGCTGCCTTTATCCCTTTTCCTACCTCTCTTTATGGCAGCTTTCTCCCTTTCATCAGCTAAATCTTCTGACCGATGTCCCTCTGCAATGCCAAGGAATTACTGTTTCACATATGTTGTGCTATTGTGGTGTTTTACCACACTACCAGGCAGCTGAGCTCTGCCACAACCACTCTCTCACTCCCCCTTCCCAAGGGGAAGAGGGAGAAAATATGATGGAAAGGGCTGAAGGGTTGAGATAAGAACAGGGAGATCACTCAACTGTTATCATCAGGGGCAAAACAGACTCAGTATAGGGAGATTAACATAATTTGTTGCCTATCACTATCAGGCTTTAGCAGTGAGTGCTAAAACAAAAATCGTCTCCCCACACTCACTCTTCTCCATCTCCTCCCCTGGGCAGCACAGAGGAACGGGGAATGGGGGCTGCAGTCAGTCCATGATGCTTCACCCCTGCTGCTCCCCCACGGTCACTGTCTGCCCCTGCTCCACGTGGGGTCCATCCCAAGGGATGCCATCCTTCCTGAACTGAGCCTGCCGGCAGCCTGCTCCCACATGGCTCCATACCATGGGGTCCATCCCCCAGGAGCAAACTGCTCCAGCACGGGTCCCCCACGGGCGGCAGCTCCCCCCAGATCCCCTGCTCCTGCGTGGGCTCCTCTCCACGGGCTGCAGCTCCGGCCCCGGGCCTGCTCCTGCGGGGGCTCTCCATGGGCCACAGCCTCCTCCAGGCCACATCCACCTGCCCCATCGGGGGCTCCTCCATGGGCTGCAGCGTGGAGATCTGCTCCATGTGGGACCCATGGGCGGCAGGGGAACAGCCTGCTCCACCAGGGGCCTCTCCACAGGCCTCAGGGGAACTGCTGCTGCCTGCCTGGAGCACCTCCTGCCCTCCTGCTGCTGCACTGACCTGCGTGTCTGCAGGGCTGGTTCTCACTTCTATCTCCCAGCTGCTTTTTTTTTTTTTTTTTTTTTTCCTTCCTTCAATCTGCACTGACCAATAGAGGCCCAACCAGCATTGCTGACTGGCTTGGCTCTGGCCATCAGCCCTTCCCTTTTGGAGCCGGCTGGAGCTGGCTCTGATCTGACATGGAGCTGCTGGGCTCTTCTTACAGGGGCCACCCCTGCCACCCCCTGCTATCAATCCCTTGCCATGAAAACCCAATACAGCTATCAAAAGGCTCATGTTTACCACCCTTAGGTCTCTACTATTTGAACTATAAACTCCTTCTGTGGGACCAGTCTGCTCTTCTTTTGATGCAACACCTAGCACGAAACCTCACTTTCCATCTCTCTCTTGGTTCTTAAGGCAAACTGGAGGTAATAAGTAAAAAAAAAACCCTCAGTCTGCTCTGGGATAGCGTCTTGGGAATCCAACTGGGGATGGAGCCTGCTGGCTTAAACATATGCCAAAACCTAACTCTGTGGTCAAAGATTTTGCTGCTTTTGATACTAAAAAATCCCTATGATAATTTCCTAGAATAATGACTGATCACACAAATCCACCATACAGATTAAATACAACTGTGTAAACAGCTACTTTTTTGTACTTGAAGTCCCTATTTGAAAACCGTAACTGAAAAACTGCAGGACTGAAATGGGTATCAAGCCACTCTGAAACAACAGTGGCTTGATTTTGTGGCTGGGCTGTAAAACCACAGGTTTTCCCCACTCAAGACTTTACCAGGTTTTCTACAGCTGTACTTAGATTTTCCAGGGTTGCTTTTGCTAGTAAATGGTATGTGTCAGTTTTGAAAGTGTTAGAAAACTTGGCAGGTATTTGGCAAGCATGGAAAATAAAATAAAAAAAAAATCCCCTTAGAAGTATCTCCTGTATTGCCTGGAGGCTCCTAGTATTCAAGACTGCTTCTCAACACTTTGCTGCATGCCAGAGAAGGCTAGGGTCCTAATTGGATTGTCCTAATAGTGCCAAGTCTTGAATTGGCCAATATAGCTTTTGTAAGGGCAGGTCCTTTACCCTTTGGCTGTCTTGGTGTATCAAGGTGGGGGAGCTGGGCACTTGATGTGATTTCCTAGTACTTGGATTTTTAAATTTGCTGTAGTCTAGATGAAAAACACTTTGATCTTAGTCAGCTACCCTAGACCAGCTTAAATTAAATCGAAGTTTTGGGAAAAGTGCCAGGAGAAGTACTTACAGCATCTAATATAGGCAACACAGTTACAAATGTTTATAAAAGAGGTAGGTGAAGAAATGAAAGAAAGAGCATGCTTAATCTACTCACAGAAAGCTCATATCTATCAGGATCTTTTAGGTTTCAGCTGACTTGTTAATGCCCCAAAATCCTCATCAGGGTTTTTGGTGCCTTTCATATCTGTAGCTTAAGGAGTGCTCTTCAGGGCCAGCCCAGTCCTGAGTGAACAGATCAGTTCTGTAGCAGCTCTCTGGAAGACTTCCTTTTATTATCACTCTTCCCTTCACCCTCAGGTGTAGACAGCTTTATCGTATGTCCTCCAAGTGTTTTACACTGCTCGGACTGGTGCTGTGGCTTTAGTTCTTCATCTGGCAGCAGAGCTGGCAGTGTGTATGTTTCTGTGGCTCACAGTTTCCACCCACTGGTGCCTCTGCGGTTCCTGCCAACCTGTACAATAATAAATGTACTTGTGTTAGACCCATAAACAAGATCTGTGATGATGATGTCTAGCTTGTGACTGAGATGCAGCACAGAAATAATCAGCAACACAGAAGAAACAAAGGTCATAAGGTGCTCAGCCATGCCAAATCTAATCCTCAAAAGACAATCTAACATACACTTTTACTCAAATAAAAAATCAATCTTTATTCTGTCAAAGACAGTCCATGACTAGGTTCTTCAACAATGATGCAGTCCATTTGAAGATAATTCATTTTCTATTAATTATGAGAACCTCAAAATACAAGGCCAAGTAAGATACAGAGATAATATTATTTAAAAAAAAAAAAAAAAGTTTTGTTGTACCTACAGGGTTGTTGTATCTAAAGGGTCTGAGAGCTGATATAACTAGGAAACTTTTATTTTGTATTTGGATGACAGCAGGTGATTCTGTGACATTCTTGCACACAGAGGGACAGAGCACTTCATGCTCTCAGACTATACTCATGCAGGCATGTTGGCAATACTTGCTGAAGTCTCCCTCGGATAAGGCATTGGATCATCCTCTCTGGCACCATCAGCTGCAGTGAATATTATGAAAATCATCAAAAAGAGTATTTATGACATTTCTTGATCCACTGTCCTGAGCCACAGTCGAATAGTTTTCCTGTTAGTCAAATATGCCCCAAAAATGCCAATAAATGTAAGAAATAAAGACAAAGAAACAGCTTGGTTGGCTCATTGCTCTCATGTATTCTCAGAAGTACTGTATTTTTCGAATATGTAGTTGGTGAAAATGTCCACTAATGCCTCCTTGCCCAGATTTCATTCCTGTGCTCTTTGTGCCATATGTCCTGATGCCTCACTCTAAGGCTGATACTCTGAAGAAGGCTCTTCAATGGTGGAAAGATAAAAATCCGTTTCTAAACTGCAAGGCTGTAATCCACTTGACCTCCACAGTGATCTTCAACCATAAAATCTCTCTCAGTAGGAGTTTGTTCTACAGCTGATAGCATTGATTGACTTCAGTTAATCATTTATAGAGGTTTGTAAAAATGACCTGACTCCACACTATGACCCATTAGATACCTATTGTGGCATAATTTTTGTGAGAACCCAGAATGACCACTTCTATGGTTGGAGCCTAATTTTTAGGCTAAGAATAGAGCTGTTTTTGTTTGTTTGTTTGTTTGTTTTCTTAAATGTTATGCTATTCAGAGGAGCGGGGCAGCTTATGGACAATCCAGATGAAATTCACTGTAGTGTTGAATTTACAAATGTGAAGTCCAGCTAGTGCTTCTCCAAAGGTTTGGTTACCACTCTTTCTGCATTTCCCTGACTGCTGAGAGTCCAGCAGGGAGCCTGCAGCTGGTGGCTGCCTCCTGTCCCTCACTGAGTGCATGGCACAGGCTAAAGGCTTCAGGGAAGAGTGTCTTTTCGTGGGAGCGTGGAGGTAATTCAGATCACTTCTTTATTAGCTTTGCACAGTTGGTAGTTATCAAATTGAATCATGACCATTCACATGCAAATGAAAATGTAGTAGTGGAAACTAACAACAGTAAGCCTTTTTGTTTAAGTTATTCACATCAAAGCTGAAATTCAGTTCAGCCTGCATTGTGTGTTTGGTTTCAGGGATCAATGGGAGACTGCTATTTGTAAAAACTTATGTGAATGAATGACACATTGGCTTGCCTTTTTAAAATAACTTCAAAAAGCAGTTAATAAATTGCAGTTAATGGTATTGTTTTGAAATTTGTCCTACAATGGATATGTACAAAGTTTTCATAGCAGGTAAGTAAGAGAAACCCTCCACAATCGATATTCTAGCACTACAATGTGAGCTTTTAAATCATCTTTTTACAAATGTAATTCCAATTACTTTACAAACTATTTGTAGCTCAGACATTATTTGCTGAAGGAATTTTACCCCAAACGTGAGCCAGCTTGTTCTGCTGGGTACACAGATAAGCAGGGAGGCGCAGCAGAGTTTGTGGGGAATAAGCTGCTGAGGCACAGCAGGTCATTGTATCGTGAAACCACATCCTGCAGAACATAGAGTATATATGAGTAGTGGAAGAAACAATAGATAACTGTTGTTGTGAAATGTGGACTATTTTAGATACTGCTTTATGGATTGCTTTCATTTGTATACCACGGGATAGCCTGATAGTGAAATAATGGCTTTAAATAAGATCTGTTTTAATCCGGTCTTCCAGCATGATAGCATACAACAACATGGGGTAGAGGCACCTTCAAAATACACTGTAATAATAAACACCTAGAACATACGCATTTACCTGAGAAACACTTTCACTCCAAAAGACTTATAAAAATTTTACTGTAATATTTCAGTGTTTTACTGAAAAAGTGTGTGGAAAATACAATAAGAGAATGTTGTAAGAGGATTCTTTGGGGACAACGCCATAAAATATTACTACAAGTCTCATTGTTCAAGCAGAGTAATGCTGTTGTTCTTCACCGATCTGTGAACTTCTCTGAAGTGCCTCTTTGTGAACATAATTAAGTAAGAACTGACTTTCCATGGTTTGCTAAGAACAAAAATGGCCAGTATGAACTGAAGGATTAATTATTTATTGCTTGCTTTTCACCAGTCAGTTTTCCTCAGGTTCAAAACATAACCATTTTTTATCAAGGGAGACATTCTGTTGACAGTTTGGTTCTGTGAAAGGCTTTTACAATGCTTAAGAGGAAATCTGTTTGTTGGTATCTCTTCCCTGCAATATTTGCTACCATCCACAGCTAGCAGCAAAGCAGTCAAAGGAATAAATCTGTAAAAAGCAGAATATCTGTAAACAGCTTACATAGAGCAATAGGGTCCAAATTCACCATGGGCTGTGTTCAGGTGGTAAAGTGGTTTGACTAAGTCTGTAATTGTACAAGGCAGAAAGAGTGAAGTCTTATCAACCATGGTGGCTGAGGAAGGAGAGAGGGGAACTGGAAGCACTTTCCTGGTGCTATGCCTGCCGAAACTCATGTGCACTCATGTTGCATTCTTACAGCTCCCATGCTATCCTCCTTTCTTTGGGAGTTGGCTGTGGCACAGTTCTTCAGGGGTCCACGCGTGAGTCACTGGCTGGAAGGATCTGGTTTCTTGTTCCTAGGTGGGAGCAGAGCCAGGCAGTGGGCCTATAGACACAGTAGGCTAATGGCACTATCCTTCTTTGACTAGCATGCCCAAAGATGTGTGCATTCAGTCTACAAATGAAAGGCTTCACTTGAGCTTCTCATCTGATCCAAAGGGTGAATCTCATTTGGCAGGTTTCTGATAACTCACAGCATTTGCAGTAATCCTCTAATAATGCTCACCAGGAACAAATCTCGGGTGGGGCTGCTGCTGAGAGATGGGGTAGCTGGAGGTCTATACTGTGTCTTAGGTTTGGGATGCAAATGACTTAAGGGAATTTACTTAAACAGAAATCTATACCAAAACCTGGTGCAGTCAATGAAAGATTTACATTGACTTCAGAGCCTTTTGGATCAGTCTCCAAATGATTAATTCCTCATAAACAAAGGAAAAATGGGATTCCAAAGAGTCAGGCCTGGAAGAATGACAGAATTTGGTCCTATAACTGTCATACTCATTATAAACTGAGTTACATGGTTATATAGCCCCTAATTATCTTGTAATCTTCAGTGCATACAAAAGCTGTGTGAATATTAATATTTACATACCATCTGGACATGTAGTATGATTGCCGTGTGCTATAGTTCTGTGAGTACTTGCCCTTCCAAGAAACGCCTGTTCAAGAGTGGAACAAAAAAACTCATATGCGAGAATAAAGTTTAGCCTTTAGGAACAACTTTCAAGTGCATTGCTGAAATGCCAGAGTTGAGTATGATATAAACTGCAAAAATGCTGACTGGGAGTAGAGGGCGGGAATGGAGAAGACAAGATATGAGATAGAAAAGAAGATAAGAGTGACAAAGAGAAGGAAAAAGATCTTAAGTTCTGATGTGTATCTGCAGCTTTCAGCTGAATGCTTTTAATAAAGTCTTGTTTAATTCTGTGCTGTTAAAATGGTGAGGGCATGGCCAGCCAGAGGAAAACCCAATAGTTAGGTCATTCTGCAAATATAAGAGAATATTTACAAAGTCTGCTCCTGGTTTTGTCTGTGTTTTACATTATGCAACTGATTTAGCCTTAATTCAGCTTCTTGGTGCATTGATACCAGCCCGGTGATCTAAAAAAAAAACAAAGTTGCTCCCTTTTGCTGACCACTGGTGAACAGGAGGTTGTGTCCAGGAGGAGGCAGCAAGATTTTGTCTGCTTGGGTGACACCAGCAAAGGCTCTGCTCCCATGAAGTGCAAAGGTAGTATGCCAAGTGCATCTTGTCTGTATCTGTAAGGGACGGTTATTGTTGTGTGCAGCAAAGCAGTAGAGCTGAACTTAGTCTGAAGGATGCTTCCATTGTAATTGGGGTTCTTGTGTGCAACTCAATGATGGACAAGACAAATGTTTCTCTACTCTGAGCCTTTCATGGATGAGGAGCTGTATCAGAGGAAGAAAGTGAGGTAGGGTCCTTCATAAGTGAATGAGATGAGATTCAACTCTGAACATCAACCTGAAACTCATACAGAGGTTGTAATTATCTTACATTATTTTACAACATTATGATACATTACGGCACTGATGTTCTTGAAATGTGTTATGAGGAGGAAGTAGGGCATCATGTATTAGCATGGCATCTAGAGGAAGTAGCAAGGAGAAGAGATGGTATTGTAACTAAGGCGTGCTACAGAAACCAAGTACCATGGAAAACCTCCTGTGGAAATCAGACATCATTTCCTTCCAGAACAGGGGTTCTCTGCATGCATATATATATATATATTTTTTTTTGGCCCCTAGAGTCCCACAAAGTCTTTTATGCTTGCAAAGGCCTTTCAGCTGTGGATATTTGTGATGGAACCAGCAGATCGTTAGTTTTGCAGTGTCTTCCACTCTTCCTGGGACTGGAGCCAACTACAGCTTGAACTGACCAGCCAGCTTGGAGCTGTCAGCCAGCTGAGGCCCAGCAATGTCCTATACTATATATAATGGACTCTGGATACAACTTAACATATTTCCAAGAAATTAAAGATTTCTTGTTCCAGAAGGCCAAGGCTGACCTATTTGCCTGAGTATTTTTTAAAAGAAATGTTTAGAAATCTGGATACCAAGCACATACTAAGGTGGAAACAAAAGCTCAGACTTCATACAGACATTTTCCTTTTTTTTTTTGTTTGGGTGAGGGGGGGCAGGGGGTTACCAGGATAGCAAAGTGCTTACTGATCAATCTTAGAAAGGTAAAGCCTTTCCACTCTGTGTATGTTACCCAGGACAGAGAACAAATGAAGTACAGATACCATGGCATTTGTACAGGCTATGCCAGAGGTAGATAGTTAGTGATACTTGTCAACAGTATTTCCTAATTTCCATTATGTCCAGACTACTATACACTTATTCACCTGTTTGCTTGAGGCTTCACTGCATGGTTGTCTTTGTGCCTGACCAATGGATTGAGACCATGTATCTGTTCACTAAGTGTTGCTGCTCTGGTGTTAGCACATAAAATAGGCTATGATTTAGTCCACCCAGGCCCAGGGGCAGCCTGATTAGAGGCCATTTTTCTGTAGTATCAGTCAATGGAAAAAGTCTGGAAGTGGGAGAGGTTTGATTCTTACATCTCCGTCCAAAGGCAGTGAACACCAAGGTGACTAAAACTACTGGCTGGGATCTTCCAGCTTTTCAGTTAGCTCTTCTCAGCTGAGTCACAGGAGCAGAACAGTGTCACTTCTGTTGCCACTTGATTTGAGACTGTTCCACTTTCTTCTGAGTGAGCTGAGAGCTTGCAGGGCAATTGTCTCATCTTAGCTGGGTACTGGAAATGTATAGCTGGAACGTAACTTAGAGAGCTGAGCTGTCTTCCAAGTGAATGTGGGGTTTGATGCTGCACACGAGCACCTTACAATTAATACAGCAGTTGAACAGAGAGCTTAGGAACTCTTTGTAGGCCTGGCAGGCTTTTGGTTCTCTGGGAAGTGTGAACTTTCTATCGTTCCTGAAAACACAACCTAGCTAAAGCCAAGAGTTTTGAGTGGTGAATAGTTGCTGGGTCTGATACCTGGCCTCAACCCAGGACAATGTGAATATGCCCTTATTAGAGTGTTGGGACAGGAATCCATCCCAGTCTTTGCTCTCTGGTCTCATACATGGACTCTCTAGCATGGAAAAATTCAGCTCCAGAAGAGCAGACTAAGGAAAAGTGTAGGACAACTGCTCATCTACTAATATTAGCCTGTGTTCCTGTGCTACTTTCTCTGTTCTGCATATGTCCATGACGGAAACACAATAAGCTATATGGATAAACAGAATATGAGTGGCTAATTCAAACCTATTTACTGTATTTAAAGATACATCATTGCACAGGACATACAGACTCTGGCTGACTGGAGACATGTTTTCCCCTTGTTTCAATTACAGTACATGGTATCCTAATTCTACAGTTAGAGAGGAGGCAAAAGATCATGCAATGCTGGCCAATATAGATGAAGTTTTAGGCCCTAAACATTTCCACTTGCAACACTGAGTGCTACCCATCCCCTGTCCTCCTAGGTCTTGTGAGTAGTCTGGAAATACCTGGAGTAGAACTATTCGTACACACTCAATGCTGTCCTAAGTCACCTGAAGCCTTACAAATTCTGGACAAACCTGGAATGCAGAAGAAGATGAGAAAAAAACCAAGGGATCCCATCTTGAAGGTGGTCTAAGGGTGCTTTTCAAAATGTGGTGGAGGAACATCAGTTTTCTGGTTCCCAATGCTGCACTGCTGTTTTCTATCATTGGTAAAGGCAGATTCATTTTTACCCTAGAGGGTGGGCTTCCATTATTTTAATTGTAACAGTTCATATGCTACACAGAGTTTTATTTTTAACATATGTTCCCTGGTTCACCAGTCAGAATGAATTACACTCCTTTAAAAAGTCATTTGACTCAGTATGGGACATTTCTTTTTATACTAGTTGTTTGGAGATGTTAACACTCAAATGATCACAAGTATCCTTTGAAGTAAACACTGGCCTGGAGATCAATTGCTGAAATTAGCACCTTGGTTGTTATTGCTTTAGTGTGTCTGATTGAGGTCTCTACAAGACAGGAGTTGATTGCTTTACAGCTTGGAGGTTATCTTTGACATCTAAAGGGCCAACATTTTCTCCTCTTCCCTTTCTTCCCACTTGGGATTTGGAAGTAGAGAAGCCCTCAATTTTGAGAATCTCCAAGCATCCATGACAATTTTGATTGTAGCAGTTTTGTCACAGAGCTGTGACAGATGTTTCAGGCTTAGGTAGGAAATGAAGCATGAAGGACTCTCCCAAGCACCAAGATTTTGGGTTATCTGCAACACAGTATCACCAATAAGTTGCACTGGAAAATGATGTAAGGTAAAGCTCTCCTGAGTTTGACTGCCTCCCTATGAGATTGGCTAACCTGAGGCACCAGCAAGGCTGCTGTTTTCAGACAACACCCTAAGCCCCTAGAAATCAGACCTCTTTATGGAGTCTCAAGGCACCTACAGTCATCAGTCACTTTCCTAAAAATCCTGACTCTTGTTTAGATAAGGCTTAAAGGATACTGCAAGGTTATTTTCTTTCTTGCTCCCTGCTCTTAGAATAGAATATGTTACTGCAGAGCTTAATCTTATGGAAAAGCAAGGTGTTTGCTGGGTTGCAGATCGCTGTTCAGACAATTCATACAAACCTTTTTAGGAAGCCAAGAAGGAATTTTACCTCCCACAAGCATTTTCCCCCTTTTGCTAAGCATATTTGTTAATCATACCTGTGTTTGTACAAGAAGAAGTAAGACACACATACCTCACTGTGAAATAGATATTAAGGAACTTGGGGTGTGATCTATTTCCTGCATATGTAACACAAATATTCTGTGAACTGTGTCCATTGTCTCATGCTCTGAGATGATGGCAACCTGTGCATGCCAGAACAATTAATCAGTAAACCTTTATTTGGAATGCAGCAGGAGATTTGCATATAAGAGTTTTGTGAATGTGTCAGAAAAGACAACTTTGTGGGAAATACAAAACATTTCCCCAAAATAACAGCAATGAAACCCGTCCAATGCACAACTGTATACACTTCTTAGGATATGTCTAAGTTCCTTGAAATAACATGAGGATGTGTCTAAATTTCTGGCAAGTTATCAGTGTCAGAAAATCACCACAAACTGTTCTGCAGAAATACCAGGTCCAAAGCCTAAAATAAAACAGACCTGAAGAGACCATGAGAGAAAGGTGCGATTACCCCATGGTCTGAGATAGCAGGAGGGAATGCAGATTATTCGTCTGCAGTAGTTTGAAAGGTTTTAACTTTCTGATAAAGCTTGTGGAGCTTTTTGGTATTGCCAACAACAACTTTAGTTTTTCTGTGACTCTGATGCATTGTGTCCTTGGCAACAGTTAAGGAAAAAGGACTCACGACTCACTTGAAAGCTCTTCCAAAGGACTCTGCTACAGGAAAAGACTTCCTACCATTGCACTAATGCTGGGATTTTTGGAAGGGAGTTGTACAGACCTGCTTAGCTTCTTTACTTCCTGGGCTTAATGTTTAATGAATAAGGAAGAAACTTGTGATTGCGTCCCTCTAGAATGGATTTCTTGCACTTGAACAGTGCCTCTGGTCACCATTGGAAACAACATGTGAGCAGGATGATTCATGGAGGCAAAAATCTTTCTCCATGTGTTGCACTGCTGTGTTTACATGTAGGTCATACAAGATGCAGTGGTGGCTTGGTTTTGTTGTACAAAACCTTTGCACAGGATGCAGCTAGCTAAGACCAGGCCAAAACCCCAGAAATCTTTAATTTACCAGTCTCAAAAAATACATATAAAAAAACAGGGGGAATGATTCTCAGGTTTCAAACTCTCTGAGCCGCTCTTTGATTGTTAATTGACTTTGGTGGGACTAAAACCAGGCAAACACTCAAAAATTTTGCTGAATAAGGGTCTGAGGAATGTTAAACTGCCAGCTGGTTCTCATTTGAATTACTGTCTTAATTAGTCATTCAGTTAATTTGGCATATCTGAAAGGTGTCCTCACTCAGATTAGCTTTCTTCTTCTTCTAACTGGCCTCTGTTTCTCAGTCCTCCTCCACAATTTAATCTGTTCTTCAAACATTATTAGCGCACAAATGAAGAACACTCTGCCCTTGTCAAGACTGAACCCTGTATAATTTTCCTCCCTTCCTGAATCATCCGTTGGAAGGATGTGAATCTAGGAAGTTATTTTTAAAATATTATCTCTGTGATGGAATATGGCATTTTTGATGTGGGTGACCCATTCAAAAAATACATTCTGCTGGTAAATTTTTAAGCCTCTCATTAAAGTTTAATCTTGACTTCGTGATATAGATGTCAATACACTTTATTTTAAGTTAAATGTCATAGATGGTTTAAGAGTTAGAAAAGTAGCTGACATTTCAGTGATCACATGTGACTGTTCTGGAATAACAAAGCCCCAATGTTTTATTCTTCCACTATGTAAGATTATGGTGTAGCATCTGAGTCCTTTTCTACAAAACTCTCCATGTATTCATCATTCATGGGGCTGGCACAGGAAGGACACATTCTGTCATGATGGGAGAGTCTATGTGTTGTTCTCTTGCGACCGTGGTGAAAATCCTATGTGATTCATTCCAAGTCCATTTTTATTTCTGTGCCTTGTGAGCACTTGTACATCCCTGCAAGGTTCAGAAGGCTATGACATAGGTGGGATTTGTTATGGAGTTAGATGAAACTATTCAGAAGGCAAGGTATAGGAGAGATGAAGCCAGCCTCCAGTGGTTTTCTCAAACTCTTTGTCTTATAAAATCATGACACTATGGATTCATGATCTTTAATGATTTCATGATGACCTATAGGAACTGCTTAGCACAAGTCACAGAATTTACTCAATCACTTTGTCTTAAGCATGCAACTCTGGTGTATCTGTCTAAAGGACTCTGGTAAAAAACTTCAAGTAGGAGAGAACTCATGCAAATATTCTTGCACAAATCGTTCAGGTGGATAATTATAACTGCTGTTTTGGCTAAAGTCCCATAGTTATTTTCTAGGAGAGATTTTTCTGTTACTGGGTACATGCAAACAGTAGGCTGAGGAGACCGTGTGTGAGTTTCCAGTACTGTGTGGTCTTTCCTGTGATGCCTGACCTGATGGACTGTTTTGAAGCTGCCTTTTCAGTTTCACTCAGTAAATCCTCTAGGTGAAATATATGGTTACAATTCATTACTAGGCTAACTTCAGACAAGTAAATGGAACTGCACTATGAATAAATTTTACCCATTGTTTAGTTTTTAAAAACTTACTCCTCTTTTGATTGAGTACAAAGTTCGCAAGGTTGCGGCAGTTCCAGAAAGAGCAGAGCCTGAGATTCCTTATGTTGTCAAGTGCCATGGATCCTGCAGTTGGAAGACAGCTTAATAACATATATTATGTTTTTCAAAAATCCATTTGTTAACTCGTTTATCATCAGTTGATCTCTACTCCAATTTAACTCATGAGTCTTAACTGAAACTCTTTCCTAATGTTCCCTTATCTCCATCAGTTTTGGACTTTTAGCCTATGTGGCCAAATTTAAACAGAGAGGCTCAAAAGGAAAATAGTTTAGTTAGTAGATTAAGTTAACATGCAAGAGTAGGAGGAAGCTGTCACTTTATTTTGTATTTTAAATTTATAGCCATATCCTCAAGAATATAACCTAGGTTTCACCAATAAACTCAATCTGGGGTACATGTGTAAGCAGTTAAAAAAGAATGCAGGACTTTGGCAGCACAAAAGTCCTAAATAGTCAAGCAACGGATTGGAAGTTGCTTTTTATTCTGTTTTCTCTACAAAACTTTTAAGATGAGAGTATAAGAAAAAAAAAAATCAAAGTTTTTAACCATATAAATGAGTTAAATTTCTACTGAGATTTGTAGTCCCCAAAGCCAGAGGAACAGTCAGAATATAAATCATTTCAAATCTGCTTTTCCCCTCAGTCACACTGACAGCACAATTTCCACAAAGTCACCTCCAAATGTACCATTTGAAGTAGAACTATGTTCACCAGATATCTAGGTATTGAGAGCTGTCCTGTAATATTTCAAGCACATTATGATTTTTTTTTTTTTTTTTAAGATAACTTTATTACAGTTATATACTTACAAGAAACAAACAAACAAACAAAAAACGACCCATGCTTGATCCTGGAATAAGAATGAATTTTACTAGATTAGAAAAGCATCCACATTGAAGGACAAAAATTTAGTTAATTCAGGTCACATTTTTTATGCTTTTTTATTGTAGTGGATTTTAATTGGCCTAAGTTTGTGCTGGCTGCAACATATACTGATGGGTGTTTAATGGAATTTTATTTTATTTTATTTTATTTTATTTTATTTTATTTTATTTTATTTTATTTTATTTTATTTTTTTATGAAGACACATGACATTTCTCTTTGGATTACTGTTGACTCTTGATAGTTAATGCTTTCTATTTTTATTCATCTTTCTAGTGTTTATCTATCTATCTATCTATCTATCTATCTATATAGATATTTCTATGCTGGCTTTGATTGTGCACCTCAGTAAGGAGGAGTTAAAATAGGAAAATTCTGTAGTTTGAGGTGGGGGTAAAAGGGCTTTCCATGTGATTCTTGTAACATTTATTCACAAAAATAAAAGAAGATTCCATTGACAATTCTGAAAAATCCCATCATAAAAGAGAAAGAGAGAGCATGAAAATAACGTAGAAGTCATTTACTAAAATATACATTAAGATGTTGGTAAACTTTAGCCAGCTCCCTATAAAAATGTTTTAGCAGCCAGCATGACTGTGATTCACTGAGCTACCAGTTTTCTTTGTGCCTCCTTAAACCCAAGCGTGTCACCATGTTCTGGAACCAGGAGTGATTTTTGAGACACTTTTCCCTTTCACTCATTTTAGAGTCAGTTTTCAGTACAGGTATTCTATGTGCTTACACCAAAACAACCTGCTGGATACTTGGGTTAGAAGGATAGAATCACACAATATCCTGAGTTGGAAGGACCCAAACAGCTCATCAACAACTCCTGGCTCCACACAGAAGCACCCCCAAAACCAAACCAAATGTCTGAGAGCATTGTCCAAACACTTCCTAAATTCTGGCAGCTCAGTGCCAGGACCATTGACCTGGAAGCCTGTCCCAGTGCCCGACCACCCTCTGGGTGCAGAACCTTTCCCTAACCCCCAGCCTGACCCTCCCCTGTCCCAACTCCATGCCATTCCCTCGGGTCCTGTCGCTGTCCCCAGAGAGCAGAGCTCAGCGCCTGCCCCTCCGCTCCCCTCGTGAGGGAGCTGCAGGCCGCCATGAGGCCTCCCCTCAGCCTGCTCTGCTCTGGGCTGAGCAAACCCAGGGACCTCAGCCACTTCTTATATGTCTTGCCCTCTAGACCCTTTGACATCTTTGTAGCCCTACTTTAGATGCTCTCTAATAGTTTTTTGTCCATCTTTTACTATGGTGCCCAGAACTGCACACAGTACTGGAGGTGAGGCTGCACCAGCACAGAGCAGAGCAGGACAGTGCCTTTCCTCAGCCAGCTAGCAGTGCTGTGCCTGATGCATTCCAGGGTTTGGTTGGCCCTCTGGGCTGCCAGCCAAATCGCTGGCTGCAGAAAATGACAGTGCCTTTACCTTGTCCTTTGTGCAAATGCAGAAGATTGCCTCTGCATTTCCTATGAGGTGGGAGAGGCCAGGTATTGTTTGGAATTGAAGAAAAGTGTTTAAAAAGTCAAAAGCTTTAGAGCATGAAACCTGAAGGCATCTGTGAGTCAACAGTGGTTACCTCTGTGTTTTCAGCTGTGCTCAGTGAAGTTTTAAAGGATGGACACTTTTGATGGACGCTTTTGATGGACACTGACTTCAATGCAGGTTTCCCTCTAACAGTTACTCTACCTTAGGAATGCCTTGGGAAGAACTCTCATTAAAATCTCAGAGCTGTGCTGAAAAGACCTGGGAATAATTTCCTAACATCTGATAGAAGCTTTCTGATAATCAGTTGTCCACATAGAGACAACTTTTATCATTGCCATCTATAGCATTTCTTCTCAAGTCTGAATACTTTGCAGGCTGCATCAAATAGTAAACAGTGTAAAAGCAGGTATCTCCCATTACATAGCAGGTACAATCTCTTTCAAACCTCTACAGTCTATATGTGCACTCAGACAAATCAGACTGTTATGCACATTGCTACAAGTACATGAACATTTTGGCCGGGATGCTTAACAGAAATGTGTTTGTCAACTGATTCTGTCTTCTGTTTTAGTTACAAAAAAGCACCCCCCCCCCCCCGGTGGCTGAGTTTTTTATTTTTTCTTAATCTGGACAAAACAACACAAGTCACCCTTTGTAACATCTGCTCGTCTAGATAAACATCTCAGTGACTGGTTGCTTTTGCCCTATCTGCCGGGCCTCTGCTGCCACCCACTGTGGGTTATGGTGGAGAAGCTCCTGGTGTGTGGTCAGCTGGAAGTCTTTTGTATCTGTTACCCAGACAAATTACAAAATGAATCACCAAACAATGTGATTTACTCAGCATGCAGAATTTTACAATGGAAGAATTGTTTCTCTATATACAAGTAAATCTTCAAATCTTTTAAAGGGCTGTTTGCATTCAGAGGGGTTGCTGGATAATACTGTTTTAAATCCTGTTGAAACAGAATTTGAAACCTTCTCAACTAAACTTGAATGATGATCTCTGGAAATATTGGTGAACAGAGGCCAGCTTTTTCTTACATAGTCTCTGAGATAGCATGGGCATCTTTGAAAATATCATCCTGTGGTAAACTCCCATCAGTTGTTCCTGCTACACATGGAGCTGGCGTAAGTCACCACTCTGCTGTGATGTGACACGGGACTTTTCAACTTGAAACAGCAAGTTTGGGTAATGACTGAAAACCATTAATGTCCAATAGTACTTGGCCAATTACATTAGTTCGTGAATTATTAACCCTGTGGTTAGTCCCAGCCTGTTCCTCAGAAGTTGCACCTCGTTTGTCATTAGTGGGATTCCTGCTCCCCGTGCCCAGCAGAGGCAGGTGACAGCTTTCACCCCGCCTGCGGTGAACCTCTGTGGTGAGCCTCTGTGGCTGCTGGGGCCAGGGCTGGCTTCTGCACCACTCTGCAGACACTGCTCTCATGAGCAGGTCTCTTCAGAGCTGTTCCCACGGCAGCTTTCCCAAACAGTAAATTCCTCTGACATAAAACAGCGCCGTGCAAATTTTATTATCTTGTGTCACTAGCACATGCCAAAACGGTGTTAGTGATGAATCAGTTAACAAAATCCTTCACCCTTTCCTTTTAGTGTCCCATCTTCCATGTAATGTTTGGGTGTATGGGCTTTTTAAAGTCTCTGGTGATAACTTGCATGAGCATAGGTTTGTGCACAACCCTAGATACATGTGGCAAGAGAAGGTCACTGGCATACTGGGAAAATATGCTGTCTCTTTACAAAGGGTAGTCCAAAAATAATATCCTAACTGTTTTGTATTAACTCTTTAATAACTTTGTCCCTTCTCTCGTGCATGTGCCTGGACTGCCTAGATCAAGTGAGTGGATATCCCGTTTTCCCTTTGAATATCTGATAAATGTGTGATCTGTTGTCTTATGGCTTTCAGCATGTTCAGTTGTGCAGTGAAGTGCAACCCTTGATGAAGAGCCACCAGATGTGTTACTGTGGGAAGATGAGCTCTGAAATATTCATGCTTTAAATTCAAACAACTCTGTAACAATAATTATGGTCAGAGTCCTCTAGTGCCCAGAAGGAGGACAAGGAGAAGAGAGATAGGACTCCTGGGTGAAGACTTGCACCTTTGGGCAATTGCTCTCACTGTCCTAATGGCTTGCACACCCATAGCTAGGAGAGAGGAACAGCAGTACAACTGCACACCACTAAGGTTTGGCTGGGAGGTGACAACAAACATCCTGTTGAGGTTGGCACAGCTCTACTGTTTGATGAGTTCACTTTAGGCAAATGTGACCCTGGCGTCAGGGAAAGTAGCTTCCCCAGGCAATGCAGTGCAGGAGTGTCACATTGCAGGCGTTTCTCAGGACAAGGCATTGGCTTGCCTTTGATTCTGCCCCCATATAGCCTTGTTGGACTGCTCTGGAAATGATAACTGATGTCTCTGAGTGTTAGTCCTAGGAGAACCTATCCAAATAAAGTGGGCCCAACCTACACCCCAGTGCTGTGCTACATGCAACTTGCAATTCAAGTTTCCAACACTGCGGATGAATCATTTTCAATTTCAATGTGAAATATTTTCCCATCAAAGACACCTTCAGCAGCATCTGCATTTCATCTGATGGAGTTGGGAGAAAGTAAAACCTTTTTCCCCAGACTGTCATGAGAATGCAAGAGAAATGCCCAGCTCCACTATGAGTTACCTCATTTTAGATGTTAGGCACAGATTTCTGGCTGCTGCTTCTTGTGAAACTTCCATTTGGCATCAGAATGACATAGGGCTGAGACGGCCAAATTTCCTCTTGGTGGGAATAGGTACTTTGATGGGAGTAGAAAAACCCAAAGTACTGTAAGGTAACATTAAGATCACACTAACATCAGTTGTGGGGATGGTTTACCATTAACCTTGCTGTATCCTCTGTAGGCTCTACAGAGCGGACGTGATCACGTATTTCTCAGATGGCTGCTAACAACAGCTCTGTTAAACAACAGATACCTCTCGCAGCACAAGCTGTTACTGTGCATGCTGAACTGAGAGAATGAAGGTCACTTATGTGAAAAATGCACGGTAATGCATATTTATTGATAAGTTGCAGGCGACCACACAGACCAGTGAAAAGCTTTATGTGCTACTAGCATAAAACAGAGTTCTCAATCCAGTGACAACATTAACTCTTCTGAAACCCCTCAGGGTCAATCCTGTAAGTGTGTCCTCATATGCCCAGGATTTGTCTCTCTCTCCATCTGGCTCTTCTCTCAAAACAGTTTTATATTGTTGTAATGACTGCAATGCATATATCTCCATGGGAGTAGAACTGAATCAAGGGGCTTCAAGATGAACCTAGTGAAGTTTTAAGTGAGACCAGGTGACAGAAAATCACCTAAAAATGAGCATTTTAAAGGGACATAGGAAAGAAATTGGATGTAGAGGAAAACGGTAGTGGAGCAGACAAAAATAAATAGTTCTTTTGAGGATCCTGAATTGAGACATTATAGAGAGATGTAAAATTGCTTCCTTAAAAATCATTCAGAGCACAAAAGCAAGTGCTTGTGGTTTACAAGTTTTAGGTAGGAAAAATGGAAGTAATTTACCTAGGATTTCTAGAGGGCTATTAACTGTGATCATTGAAAATGGGCTACTACTGATCATTTAAAAAGCTGGATGGACTTTTTGGATGTGTTAACCCAGAGACTGACTCCATACAAGTGGTATGTGAGTGACAGTTTGCTGATTCCCTTCCTAGATGTGTATGTGACATAGTCTCTCATTGCCTTTTTACCTTTGGTGCACTTGGAGCTGTTAACTGTATTAAAATGTGGCATAGAGCATAGGGAAACAAACTTGTGTCTACTACCCTGGGAGCCTATCAGTCTGCATTGTATTGATGCTCTCAAAGAAAGAGCTTAAAGAGAGTTTAAGATCTGTCATATACAGACACAGCAGGAAATGGAGAGAGTCCATGAAAGCGAGTGATACCTGTGTTATGTTGGCCTAATGTACCTGGGGGCATTTGGATACAGCTCTGCTGTATGATGTCTACATACATAGATACAAGATGGTGAGCTCCGACATTTAAAAGAAAAGGCTTTTTGTCCCACTGTGAAAGCACCCAAATCTGCCCAGGAGTAATGACTGCAATGCGTGTATCTCCATGGGAGTAGAACTGAATCTGTCCTGGCTAAAACTCAGTTTTGTGGTTTTAAGTTGTAAACCTGCAGAGCCAAAATCATGAACCATGAAGTTGCTGTTTTACCTGTGGGTGGGCAAAGGTGGGCTCCTTTGGCAGGGGTGAGCAAACACTGAACATCAGGGGATGTGGGCTTTGATGTGGTGGAGAAAAAGGGATCTGGAGCCATCTTCTAAGAGTAAGATCACCACAAGCCTGAGAAAGAGTTGCTTTTCAGCCAGCTGGATGTTAATAACTGATGATACTTCAGTATCCTGTTTAAACTTCACCTCCCTTTCTTTTGCTACCTGGTTTTAATGAAGGAGAAAACAGAAGGTGCATATGAATTGGGATTCCTCATGTGTGGACTTTACCAGCGGTTTTATATTTGAAATTTCTTAACACCTGGATAATGACTAGTTATTTGTATAGTGGGTATGTCATTTATCTATACGTCTTTTTCTAATTTTAGAAAGTCCCTTCTAGATTGCTGGTTATAAAGGACATGTTACAAAAAGGACAAGCATAGAACTGCCCAGAATCATTTCACAGCTATTCTGTCCTGAGCATACCTTCCAGCCCCCAAACTCCAGAAATTCAACTTTCTTTAAGAGTCTTTTACAAGATAATCAGTTATCTGCATTGGCTGCATTTTCTAATCGAGTTTTTGATCAGTAAATAGTACTAGCATTTTGAACAGGGGAGCAATACACAGCTGTGATCCTCTGTGAGACCTTTGGTGCCTGTTTGCCCAGATGGTAGGGAGACCCTTTCTACTGTCGTATTGCATTCTTTTTGAAGAATTCTCCTTTTCCTTGAGATGTCATATTCCTGTCCTACAGAGAATGGTGGTACATGGAAGATGTTCACAGTGCCATCATGGTGCCATGGAAATGGACCCTTATGTTTGTTCATCTTGGGGGCAATGAAGCAAATCCTGCTTGACTTTTGTAGCAGTAGTGCTTGTGCTCTCATTGCCTCCCACTTCAGCACAGCAATTCTCAGTTGGGTACAGCATCAGATTGCAGTGGGGTTAGCATGTGGCAGCAAGAATGATGCTGGGAGGCCTGAAGAAGGGAGGGCATTGCTCTAATTTTAAATCACTGAACTGGCAGCTTCATCTTAGATCAGCTTACCCAGTCTCAAGGGATATCAGTATGATCTATTTAACTGAAATTAACCTCTACTTATATGAGGCAATTACATTCCGAAGTCAGTGGTGAACTTCTGCTAATCAGACCCCATTTGACACTGCCCCTAGGTTTAAGAGCATTACTGTCAAGCTGTGAGAACAGGTTTTTAAACCTAGCTTCAGGGCTTCCTGAGTCCCAGCCAATTTGTGTACATCTGAGTGTGTGTTGCACAGTTTTTAATTGAGTGTATTCTGCCACGAGGTGGTTTGGCAGAGCTGACTGAGCCTGGCTTGTTCACCTGGCTCCTGGGCACTTTTTATCCTCAAGAGGGAGGAATAAGGTAAGAAACCTCCTTGTGTGTTCTCTTCTCATGTGCTGTGAGGTCACCCATGACCTCTTCCATGTGTAGTACTGGTGCTAGCATGGCCTTCACAGACATGCTATAAAAGAAGAGAGGAGACTGGGTGAGGCCAGTACTGGAGACATCTACTTCTGGAAAAGGGCTAAATAGGCCATCAGGTCAATGCATGTTCACAACTCATGAGCAGGAACATGGAAGTGCAGAATAGGAAACTGCCTTCTTCACATACTCATTGTACAATGACTTATGGACACAGGAGAGGAAACTGTTATTGAATGTTAACAGCAGATGCCAAGTCAGTAATCCACTGCCTGAATAGGTGATACCCAGGGTTATCTTCAGAGGGTGGAAGGGTGTCCTAGAGAAAGACGTCGGGGAGAAGAGTAAGCAGGTCTGCTTGGCTCCTGACACCCTTTCTCACCAGCTGATTTAAAGAGTCCTTCCTAAAGAGTAACATGGGACATGAGGATGTCTAGTCATCCTATGATATTGTGGGTTTGAAGAATCAGGCAGACTTCTGATATTTAGCTGGATCTACCTGTCTAGAAGCTCCAAGTTTAGTCATTCATCTGGGGACATGTTAGTGTCCACATGACCTCTTATTTTATGGTAATGGTTTTCCAGACTGACAGCTCTTCTGGGGATACTTTTGGATGTTTTACCTGTACTAATGATCACATTGCTGTGATTCTTTTTATTTTTATTTTTTTGATGGTAAACAAACTTGAAGTTTTCTTTAAGTGGCCTTAGAGTCTGTGCAAGATTTCTTGTAGTGTCTTGTTTTTTTATTGCCACTAGTGGTGTTTCTTAAACTGTAGTTGTTGAGGGCTTAGTACAACAACTGTACTGTACTTTCAAGTAAAGACCTTCAAGTACATGACTATAAAGGAAGATAAATGAGAGGATAAGATAAATATTGGCTGCTTGAACTTGCTAAGTGCAGCTGAGTTGCTAAGCTATTTCCATCTCATCTCCATGCATATCACCTTTACTCTCACCATCAAACCTCACTGTTACTGTGGTCAGTGTGTGGTGGCCAGTGCTTTTTAGGGTTCTCTATGGGATGCTTCAAATCACTTGTTCTTCTTTTTGAAGCTTCCTATGTGTTTCCTATGTGAGTGCCACTATAAAGTGGGGCTGAGCACTTCTGCTTGTGTCACTTTAAGTCCAGAGCTCAGGCTGTTTCCACAAGCAGCTCAGCATTTTGCCTGCCCCAGCTCATATATAGAGGAAAGCAGCTTTCTGATGTCAAGACCAATAACCAGACCTCTGTATTTCTATTGAAATAGGAATGATGTAGGAAAAGATCAGGCTTTGTTTATTCAGGGCTGAGAAAAGATCCTGTTATGGCTGAGACATAAGGCAGCAGGATATATACATCTAAATGTAATGCTACTAAGGTGCTTGTAGAAGCTCAGAGCTGCCAAGCATCCTGATTGCATTCTAGTGCCTAAACCAAACAGAGTGGAAAAGTGCCTCTGTGCTTTAGTGACCTTTCCCGGGGTCGAGTTATAGTCCCATTCATTTGAGGATTGAATCTTTTTTTTTTTTTTTTTCTCCCTTCAGCAAATGTTCAAATATTACTGTTCATAGCGAGCCTTGGATGAACTTCTGTGCCCTTCCCAAAGCCCTTTGCAGCACCCCCACACCCCACCTCACTGCTCCCTGTCTGCTGACGCTAACCTGCTACATACGTTATTTTGTATGAACTCTCAAATAGTGCCAGTTTCAGGCTGCCTGCTGATGTTCACCACAAAAAAAAAAAAAAAAAAAAAAAAAAAAAAGCCCTAATAGTCACAAGACCCTGAGTAAATATAGTGGAACTATTGCTCTTGCAAGACGGGATTCTCGTGTTCTCAGCCCAGTTTGCTTATTGACTCGTTGGGTGACCTTGAAGAAAGTGTACTAGAACAGGGATTGACTTCATCAGGCTAGTGACTAACTCATCTCAGCCTTGTATGGGTAAAAGAAGGGCTTCTGTGTCAAAGAGATACACCCCCCCACACACCACCTCCCCAGTCCTATTCAGCTATTTTCACTGTTCATTGGGCTTTACTCTGAGTTTTCTTTGAAGAAAACAATGCCATCTTTTATGGATGAGAGGAGCAGAGTTTGTCAGAACAGAGTGATATAAGAGAGAGGTTTCCATCTGCCAAAGATTCAATCCAACATTGATGGGAAAATCTAAAAGAAGCTCTTCCATATGTTACTGATTCATGTTGTAATATTATTTGAAAACAGAAGTATCTGCATGTTCATCTCTCTGCATGTTCATAAAGGACTACCCTGAAAGGCTCATATCTCTTAGCCTTGATTATGAAAGAAATATCTAGTAGCTCTTTTCTGTGCTCTATTTTGATAGTGAGCTTAGAGAGTGTTTGCATTGGAAAAATGCCCAGAGAACATTTTATTGGTCACATTCACTTTTAAAATGGTTTATATCTCCCGAAACCCCAGGTTTACTGTATTTAATACTACTAATGGGATGGTAAGATTGCCAAGCATTTATCAGCATAGAGATATCAGAATGGAAATAGTAAAATGACACATTAATCTTTGAGCTCTCAATATGTCGCCACAGAAACACCCGCTGTCCATTATCCAGCTGTTATGAAAATACCGAGTTCGTAATAACAGACACTTTGGAAGAGAGATACAAGTGCCGGGGAATGAATATTGCAGTTGGCTTAAGCCTTCCTTTCCTTGCTCATCTTCAGTCACAACCAATTTGGTCTCACAGGCAGCACTGCCTGCCTCCCATGAAGATAGGTCATTGCCAGGCTATATTTAAAAGGGGAAGACAAGAGACAGTTTGTATTTTTTTTTTTTTTTTTTTTTTTTGGAATAAAGCCACACTAAGTACTCCTACACAGGGCATTTGGTCTGTAATGACAGCAGAGCTCCCACTGGTTTCAGCTGGCAGTAGATGAAACTCTCAGGGACCTGACATTTACACACAGTGGTTAAAGCTTTAAGGGTGGGCAGGAGACAAAGTCTCAGTCTGCCTGTTGGAAGGGCTATGATTTTGCAGCTAACACCACTTCTAGGCTTGGGTGTCCCACCCTCACCCCAGGTCCTGACTATACTCATAGCCTAGTCTCTAAGTTCTGAGTGAGAAAATAGAGAAACTGCTGCATTTGAAATTCCTGGCAGCACATCTTTATCTGATGAGAAGGGAGCTAGCATCAGCAGCATTTCCACCTGAGCCTGTGTAAACCTAAATCCTTCTGCTTGCTCAAGCTGCTTCCCACAGGCTTTATTGGGTAAATAAAGTTTAGTTAACTGTTACCTCATTAAAAAGCCTTCTTATGTCTGGATGGTAGAAGAACTGGAACTGAATAATGCATGCGTGAAGGTGCTTTTGCCTTTACTACTAGCAAAGCAGATGGGTCTCTGTAGTAAGCAGATCCAAAGGGAATTTTCTCCCTTATAACTAGGGAAAAAACTTTTGTCTGGCACCAGATCTTTCTGGACATATTGGTAGGTAATCTTTCCATAGAAAGAGGGTCTCTAGCACATTTTCTGGCATACTAAGGAGCAGGCAATCCAGTGTAGTAGGTTCAGCTCTTTCTTGGCTCAGTTTACTCCTTCAGATCTGTGTTTAGTGAAGTAGAAGAAACAACTGTTCTCAAGCTAGGGTCAACTCCCTGCCCTTGCTTGACTAGGAACTGTGCTGGAAAGAGTAGTGCAGTGTGCTGGCGGATGGCTTTGGGTTGGAGCAGAATCTCTTGCACTGGGTATGGTACCAGTATTTTCCAGAAGCTCCTAATGAGCATGAAGCTGCTGCTCTATTACTTGTCTTTGTGCAAGTGGTGATGATTTTATTTGTGGAATAGGCAACAGGGTAAAACAGAGATTCCCTCTTTTTATCTAAATATTTTCAGAAATAGAGAGCAAAGAAGGCTCTACTTGAGTTTTGTCTACTTTAATATGCAGCCCTGTGTTTTTTTTTTTTTTTTTTTTTTTTTTTTTTTTTTTTTTTGTGAGAAATGTGCACATGCACTTTCCCTGATGAACAAAGGATTTGATGTTAACTGGTACATATACAAGCTTACAGTTCTCTGGCATGCCTTTGTAATAGCACTGTTGGCCCATCCCTTCCAAAATCAGTTCCCACGTGCAAAAGTGTGTTTAAGTCAAACTTTCTCTGTGAGACACTTATTTTAAGCTCCACAGAGGCTTTGCAGGTGTGTCAGAAATAACCAGAGCTCACATAGCTGCATGGAAAATAAAAAGCTCTGTTTATTCACTTAAAGATCTGGCTGCTTGTGTCATCCACAATGTCAGACAAAAAGTCAACACCTCTGTTTAACTCATGTTTCTACTTTTTATGGACCCAATATCCATAAGTACAACTGATACCTGCTGTATATCTTACAAGGAGTCAGGCATGTCTGAAAATCACAGCAGCAGTTCTACAAATGATCTGAGCATTTGGACAGTGCCTGTGCATTAACTTTACCCCTCTGGGGCTATTCCAGACAAGTGTGTGTGCAGATAATAATGATTCTTCGGGTGCATTCTAGAATGGAAAAAAAGCCCCTTCTACCAACCTTGTAGATTCTTGCATGTGACTATCCCAGAGCTTTTTATTCAAGGATAAACACGGTGTCTGGTGATGACCTAACAGAGCACACTGTGGGGGAAATCGCTAATGCCCACACATTTGTTCTGTTGGGCACTGTGACCTAAGAATAAAAAGTCATCTGTGGTGATGCATGTGCACTTTGCAGGGATTAGCCCATCTGTATCTTTCCATTATTTTTTTAATTACTTTTTATAAAATGCTAGCTTCATGAGTATTTCAGCACTCGTGATGATTACTGTATCGTGCATCTGTTAAAAATAAAGATGCAAAGAATTTCCAAAGTTCAAGCACTTTCCTCATTTGTGAAAGCTCAAATCTAGAACACTTCTGAGAACTGAATGAAAATTTCCCAATTAAATTAGTAGGAAAATTGAATTAGGAGGTGGGTTTTGTTCATGATGTTGTGGTGCTGTGTTTTTTTGGTTTTTTTTTTTTTTTTTTTCATGTCTTCTAAGAAATGAGAATTAAATGTCTTACCACAGTAGGATTACACATAGTAGACAAGAAATAGTAGTAATTCAGAGGTAGGTAAATAAAAGGCTTGATTTATATTTACTTCTGAGTGCACAAAATGAGTCAGTGCCTTATCTTCTCAGTGACAGGAATTGAGTTTTTTTGTTTGTTTGTTTGTTTGTTTGTCTTTAGTACTGTGGATATGTTATCTGCTTTTATCCAAGGTAATCCACTCCAGTTGCATATATGTATTTATTTAGCAAGATTAGACTTCAATTCAAAGCTTACAGCCTTGTCTAGATCTGTCTGTAATGAAGGACCAGGCTGTTTTCACCATCTCTGTGGTCAGCCCAAATTGTTTTCCTGACCTGATCACCTAACATATGCTAACTGCTGAGGTTGACTGCAGCAAGGCATCTATTTCAGCAGAGGGCTGGTCTAGGCAAGGAAAGTACTGCATATTGAGGTAGTGCATGGTTTGTGTTGCATTCCTGCTCTGCATTAACTCCCCATGGCAGTGTGCTCAGTGAGCAGATGGTATGGAGAACAACTCCGCTCTGAAAATACCAGACATACCTGGCTTTGGAAGCAAAGGACTTTTCTTGCATTGGGAACTGCAGGGTTGCAGTAGTGCTGATTTTTCTTGGTAAGAAAAAAGTAATTGTTCCCCAACACAGTGCTATAGAACAAACTTTTGGCCATCCATCAGCTGACCATTCCTCTGCAATGTCCACTAATAGCAGGTGTGGTCTGAAGATCCCAGATTCTGTAGCTGCTGGGCTGCTTTTGAGATCAAATTCCTAGTCTAGAAAATCCCCTAGTCCTCACCCAATCTTCAGAAAGTTTAAAATGGAAGATTGCTCCAGCTCTTAAGGGAAGGCAGTCTTCCAGTGAGCTGAGAATGAGACCAAACGGGGTTGGACAGGTTTGACAGAGCACCTTGCACACCTGCGCAGAGGAAGTAACATCAGCCACTGTAATTACAGTTATGTGATCCTCCCTGGTTAATATTGTCTTACAGAGGCTCAGCCACAGCTGGATGAAAAGAGATTTTGGCTAGGGATAGCATTTGAAACTTTAGGAACAGTTGCTGAATAAAAGGCATCCCCAAATACTTTGTTTTGCTCCGGTGAGTACAGTGCACCGGTACAATCATCAGAAGTGAATTCCCAATGTCCTAAACTTCTCCTCTTCACTTTCTATTTCACCCCTAGCTTTCAGCTTTCCTCTCCTTACCCACATCTCTGCCTATGGCAGCACTAGAAAAACTGCATGTTTGTGTCTGGAAAATGGTGGAACTGCAGCCTGAAGTATCTGAAGGTAAAACCTGCTCATTTGGGAAGCTAATGCTGTTTCATACTCTTTCCCCTTCCAATATAGTGGTGCAAAGTATATCTGGTGAAAGAAGCTTGACAAAATAATTAATCATTGTCTTACGGTATTCACTCTTCTGACCTATAAGTCCTAATTAAACAGAATCCTGAAAACATTCTCTGTGGGAGTATAGTCTTAATAATGTGGATTTTCCACTTAGGTTCAAAAGTACATCTAATGGCATCAAGGACAAAGCTGAGTAATAACAAATTTCTGGATCATGCCCTAATAAGGAACAAGTTTGGTAACAAGCTTGCACTACATTTGGGCACATCTGCACTGATGTGGTGAGACTGTCACAATACTCCCTTGTCACTAATGAAATAGCTTTTCCAGTTCTCTTGGCACAAGAAATACGTGAAGAATCTTAAGGTGCTGTGTCTTAAGGATTTTAAGGAGCAGCGTTGGAGTGGCTCGGCTTCCCCTGCTCGGAGGTGTTTCACCAATACAGCTTTATTCTGCCCTGACAGTCAGAAGCACAGAAATTATGAGCAATATCTTATAAAGCAGCTTAAGAAGAAGACCCAGACTTTAAAGACCTACATAGGACACTGAATGGAGATGAGCCATGGCATCTCCAGCCTCACAGGCACTGCTGCAGATAATTTGTTCATCTGCATTTCCAAGCTTGTGGCACACACATTTTTAATGGTCTAGGTTGCATTATGAACTGGACATCTGAACTGAAATGCAGACTGGCATGTTTAACAACCGCTTAACACCAGACAGACATGCTCCTGTTCCAGAAGGCACACAGCCCTGTGGCTGGAGGTGGCCGTGGTGTCTCTGTGGACCACCTTGGTAGCAGGCTGCCACGTGGGCAGAACAGGTGGTTGTGGGTGGTGGTATCACTTACCCACTGCCATTGGTATGCAGTCACCACACCACACAGTGAACTGCTTTAGTAGCAGGTGTCTGCCCAAGATTATGATCCACAAAGGCATGGGATTAGAGCAGATTGCTGGTCACAGACAAGCAAGGCCGTAAGTAATTGCTGCTCATATGAGGAAATGGGAATTTTCCTGTGTTAGGAAATAGGCTGCTGTATCTTGTATTTGGTATCTTTCACTTAGCACAGTGCAACAGAATGCAACACCAAGTGATCACGAAACTTAAGGAAATGCTTTTAACATATTAATAAATACATACACTGCCAAGAGGACATTCAGGGAATTACAGGGCACAGATTACTCTGCAAATGTCTTTAAGCAAACCAAATCTGAAAATATTTTCCATATAAAATTCTCTAAAGGTAGAAGGGAACAGATTAAATACATCTTTCCTGTAGGATGGAGCACTGTTCCATATATTTCAGCATAGCGCAGCCTTCTGTTCACTGCAGATATAAAACCAAAGCAGGCAAATGGGATATGGCAAGCTCTGGAGCTGCACTGGGCAGGTGTAGGGGTAGCCAGAGAGCAAGTGACAATGGAAAGACATAGTGCTGCCTGGTCCAGTGCAGATCCTTGCAGTGTGCATCAGCACTGTAACTCCACAAGCATGTGGACAGGTATATGTGAGGCCAAATCTGTTCACCTGACTTCTAGAAGATGTGGGTTTAATAAACACTGTCAAATTGTAGACCCATGTTTCCATCTCCCAGAATGCTGGTGACACTCTTTCAATTTGAGTCCTGTAAACATAACGTGTCTAGAGATGGTCAATGGGAAAAGCCAACACTTAAGGATCAGCCTATGTGGACTTACTGTGAGCAGGGAATCAGTGACTGCATTTCTCTCCATCTTGGGTCTGAGGAAATGTGACTGTTTCATTAGGGACCATGTGATAAGGCACAAAAAGTTACCTTTAAATGAGGCTTAGGAGGTAAGTGTACAAAACCATGGTATAATTTTTATTATCCTTGAACAGTACAATACAGATTTCAGTTCACAGGTTTAACTTAATAATTTTCCATAATGAATTATAGAAGAACCACTTTGACAGGTAAATTCAACTTGGCTTTATTCCTTTTTTATAAAAAGATCAGCACTTAAATTGCTTTTCTTAGGAGCTGCATTGTACAAAGGACTAAGATTTTCTGCCACATTATTTAATGCTATCAACTCTGTACTTTAACTACCAGTTTCCAGTACATAGGCAATACCTTGCACAATTCAGCTCAAAATGAATCTTACCAGAGAATACAGCACGTTGTCTCTGAACCTGAAATTTATGTGAATGTTTGCTACTTTGAGCAAACAGAAGTATGCTCATCACCCTACATTACTGAACATTAAAAAAGTGTCTGGACAATCCTGTCCTAAGTGTTTCAGTATTACAGTCTTTCTCTACCAGAGGTTAAAGATATTGGTTAAATTGCAAGACTGACACCAAGCATGGATTTATTTCATAGTGTCTTAAAAGACTGGTAACATAGAATCATAGAATGGCTCGGGTTGGAAGGGACCTTAAAGACCATCTAACTCCACCCCCCTTCCCATAGGCAGGGATGCCACCAACTACATCAGGTTGGCCAGAGCCCCATCCAGCCTGGCCTTGGACACCTCCAGGGATGGGGCATCCACAGCTTCTCTGGGCAGCCTGTGCCAGCGCCTCACCACCCTCTGAGTGAAGAAATAAAAAACAATAAATAGTAACACCTAACTAGTTTGCTTGTTTCCTTGCTTACTGCAAAAACTGTTTCTAATGAATACTTACCTGAATTCATTTGTTCCTGAAGGTCAGCACACAGGTAGGAACAGAATGTGCACTAATGACATCTCTCAAACATATTTTCTGCTGTTGACTTTTGCCTCATCTGGATACTGTGCCTTTTATTAATGGAGAACCACAAGAGAAAAGCTCTTCAAAAGCAGCAGTGGTCTAGCAGCCTCTCTTTCCATTGTAGGACTGCGTGGCTTGTTTTTCGTGCTGACACAGGTAAAGATCACAACAGGGTTATATGCTACCCTTGGATAAATACTCTAAAAGCCAAGACAGTGACATGCAGGTGACAATGTTGCTTGACATTCAACAGAGTTTCCATGGTTAAGCTTAAAGATTTGATCTTATTTACTTGTAGTAGGGAGCTCACCTGAGGATGACTACAAAATGCAGAACATACTCTGGCACTTAGATGCTATGTTTAGACCTCTCTTTAAATTCTAGCCCAGGTGAGAAGCAGATTTGCTTCTATCTCAGTATTCATGGCTTAACAGCAGCAGAAATATACATAATGCAGAGAAACCTATCAGTGATGCCATGTATTTATTGCAAGAGTGGCAGTAATTTTGAAGGCTTTTGTGATTCCTGAGAACTTCCAGAAATTAAGCACTTCAGACTCCAAACTGCTGCCTTTGCTCTCTATTTATTATAGATGTGGAGGGCCAAATCTGGAACTGATGCAACTCTCCTGATTTTTTTTGTGATGTGGCCGAGATAAACTTTGCCCTTTTAACTCTTGTTTTGCTTTCCAAGCTGTGTTGAAATACTTTATTTCTGTGTAGTTTTTTATTACAAGGAAAACATACTTGCTCTGCACTTCTTTGTATCACCGTTTTGATGTGCCAAACCCTTCTTTTCTCTCTCCAGGCAGTCTCTAGAGTGCCGGGAAGAGCGTAACAGCTCATTGACTTGCAATGTGATTAATCCTTGGATTAGTCAAAATATGATGCAAACAGATCCTGACCCAGTGCTGAATGTTGTTCTTGCCTATGCATGCAGTGTTAGGTACCTTACAACTGTCTCGAATTGATCAGGACATCCGGATTTTGTAGCCTCATTTTATAACTGTTCCTCTCTCTCTAATTCCATCCTGTGAAGTTCTGAGGATATGTAACAAGAAGCCATCCAGTTACTATTCCTTGCAGCTATCAGCCAGTGTCACCTGCTTCTTTGGCATCATCATGCAAGCATGCACTGTCACACTCCCTGCTGGAATCTCAGCTCGCGGGTTGAGATTCACACCATCACTCAGCCTGATGAGAGTGTTGACTCCTGGAGCCAGAGCTGTGTTTGGGAGCACATGAAAGCACCGGAGTCCCCTACGTCTTGGCAGGACTTCAAGGACTATCCCAACGAAGCGATCTTGACAGCATAGTTGTAAACTCCACAGGCCCCAAGGGCTCAAACACCATGATATTTATGCTACGGACTGGATTGCCAAGATAGTATTGCTGTTTTGCAGACATCGGTCTCTGGGTAAGAAGTAGCATTTCTCACACCTGTTAATTGGCATTTGAAAAAATTGAGACTGACTGAAGTGGGCAGCATGGCTGAGAAAGACAATGCATGCAGCGGCTGTATCCAGTGTTTCTTCTGTGCTCTGTTCAAAGGGACTTCAGCTGCATGAGTACCACAAATATTTGTGAAAGCCAGTATTAACATAATGCATTATTGACATTCCTGATCTATTTAGGACTGTGCTTCTACAGTCCTTTCAGTCTTTATTACAGCCTCAATCTATTAAAAAAAAAAAAGTTTTCAGAGTTGTTAAATTAAAAGCAGGTTTAGGGAGCAGCTAACTATATGATAAACTACTGTAAGATTGTGAGATTACTTGCAGGCTTTCAAATTAAGCATATCCTAAGCAAAATACTTTGCTGAACTGTATCCTCAGTGGTAATAGTACCTCTAAGTTAGCTTCTCCACAATGTTTTGCCAGGCTGATCTGATTTTAGTAGTAAGCCCAGGTATCTTTGTGTTAGAAACAAATAACTAAGCATTAAATTTAGAGAGGTGGAGTTCAATGATTTTTGGCAGGTAGTGCTGCTGGCACTTCAGGTACTGTCAGGTAAGCAGAATTGCTTACTATTTCTTCTAAGACAGCCAGCACTGAAATTAGTTCATGAAGTTAGGTATTGACAGCCGATTTCAGACTCAGCTTGTTGAAGTAAATAGGGGAATTATCACCTTTGAGAACTACCTTCTAAGTTCATTTGTGGGTAAAAGCCCTTAAGAACTTCAGAAGATATCTTTGCATTACTCAACTGTGAACTCAGTATCTTTTCCTGAGAATGGCAAGGGTTTTATTTTAACACATAAAAAAAGTTGGATCATGGAGGGCATAATTCTGTGACCCGTAAGATCTTTCTGAAAGCAGAAAAACAGAGCAGAACGCACAAAATCCTGCTCATAACTCTATTTTTCTAGCTTAGAGACCTGATTATTTATTTATTTTTTTATGAATAAACTAATTTTAATTTGGAACAATTCCATTCATTCTGAACAAGTTATAATGAAAATACAGTTCGTGTTGGTAATATGAGAATTTCAACCAACGGGAAATCAAGACCCAAACCATCTTGAAATTATTCAGTCCAACGTAAAATATCTGAAGTGCTCTCATCAAACAGTCATCAGCAATTCATCAGATTCTTAGGAAAAAATCCCCTCTAATGAATGTAAGAAAAATGAGAACAAAGGGTAATATTTTTGTAGGATAGAAATAGCAGAAAGCAGTCATCCTAAAACATTCCATAATAACACTGCTCTGGTTTTCTACTAGTGTTTGTCTCTACTTCGAATGAGAGATGAGAAAACAGCAGTTTAGGCTAAACTCAGACCTGTTGTCATGGTCGGGCACCCCTCCATCATCACTCTGACTTTTTGCTCTTTTACCTGAGTTGTGCAGGGTCTACCTTTCCACCCTTCTCATATTCTCTCCCTCTCTATTTTTTTAAAGTGTCTCCCACCTCATGTAACCTTCTGTCTTTCAGGGTGACACCTTCCAGCTTTTGAAAACGGCACAATCAGGAGGAAAACGTGCCCAGGAAGCGGGATTTGGGGTCAATTCGCCTCTCCAGAACGATCGAGCCCGGCCGGCCGGGGACCCGTCCAGCCCCGGCGGGGACCGCGGGCCAGCGGCACCCTCTGGCGGCCGGCGGGGCACGGCCCCGATCTCGGCCCCGGGCTCCCACCAGGCACGGCGTGCGACCGGCAAACACAGCCTCGAAGATTTGTTGCCGGCTGGCTCGAGGGCTCAGAGCCTTAGAGAGGTTTTGGCCCCCCCATCATAACCATGGGTGGGCGCAGAGCTGCTTGCAGGTCTCTTTCAGCAGTTTCAGTGTAATGGTTTTGGGTTGTCAAACTCATTTTAGGCTTCTTCGTTAAGTCCCGTACTTACCCTGAGTTATATAAGCGGCTTGAAAAAATGTTGGCCGTGTTAGGGGCCAAATGCCTGACATCAGAATTTAAAGTGCAAAAACGTTTACATGATGTGAGCCTACTATTTCAGCTGATGCTATTTTAAACCTACAAATCCCTATTTATTGACTGAATATTCTTGCCACATACACTTGTGTAGATTTTACAAAGGCGGGAAGTGCTAAGAGCCTCTGATCAAAGCAGTACTCAGTGCAACCCGAATTCTGAATGCTGGTTTGAATTTCTTAGGCAGCTCATATCTTTAAAAATTGCTGCTGGTTTGCATTGAGCCAAAATTTTGGACATTGAACACTGGAAATGTTGACCTTGATTGGGATATTTGCTCCTGGGCTTCTTTGTCTGGCAATAAGTCAACATGGGAGTTTTCAGCCTTTTCTGATATATGGGTCCTTTCACTTGTGACTTAAAGCCATTGGCAACAGTCCCGTTTTCCTTAGAGGTGTTTCAATGAACCGCGAGCCTGAACTCCTGCACTTGCTGTGATTGAAGTGATCTTATTGTACAGCTAGACTTTGTTGCTCATCCAAATCATAAACCATGGAGGTTACATGTTTTGATATCTTAGTAATGTGCAGAACCACTTTTGTGATTCTGTGATTCTATGATTCTACTTCTGCTTCTTCCAAGCCACTGTAAGAGAGCTGTTCTTTTCCATTCTTGCTGAAGCTTTGTTAGCTTGAAATGCCCTCTGCACAGTGCTATAAGAAAGGACCTTGCTGTAGTTATTTGAATTCATCTCAGAGTTGAACATAAAATATTAGGAGGATTCCTTTAGCAGTGTTGAAATAGCATAAGTGGGCATATCCTATGCTGACCATGCATGTGATATTCCCAGCAACTGACTGACATGCCTTCAAAAGATCAAATTCAGCCTTCCTTGCATGGTATAAGATAAAAATCTGGCCTAGGATTTAACTGTACCTGGTAATTAAGTTTAAAGAACAATAATGCCTCGCAAAACTCTCCAGGCCTACAGTAAGCATGCTGGAATCTTGGTTGCCATTTCTGCAAACTGTTTACAATTCACATACCTCTACAAATCCAGTCCTGATCTCAAATTGCTGCTCATAAACAACATAGCAGGGATTTGATGTATGAGGGCATGTTCTGAATTCTCCTTCCCTAGCAGTAGCATGGCTAGCTTCTAGCATTAAAAAACCTCTTATGTCTCTTCTTATTACAAGCAGTGCTCCATTAAATACTTGAATACATCTCATGGCCATTTTTATGATTATTATTATTTATTTTTTGTGACTAGTGGCAAGAAGGCAGATGTAACATTTTATTCTGTTCTGCAGCTGCTAGCTGTCTAAAAATGAGTATTTGTCACAACTGGCAGCAGGGCAGCCTCTGTTAACCATCCCAAAATTTCTCTGGGATGAGTCCATCAAAGCCAGATGTTGTTAAACTTCAAAGCATGGTACAAAAGCGAACCTTCAGGCTGTGCTCTTGATTAATTTTAAAATATCAGTTTTTCTTTATGAACCTCAGTAGTGCAATGATAATTAAAAATATCAGGTAAACTACGGTTTCATGTGCATGTGTGTTTCACTTTTAAGTTGGGTTGGGTGGAAAAACTTTGGAGGACATGTTCAAGTAGTGAAGGAATAAATTGTTTGCATTTACTTGAATTACACAAAATTAAGGGCTCTATCCCCAATTACTAGCTGTTTCATGAGGGCAAACAAACATGGTCCCAAGCCTGTCAATACTGAACAAGCATTTGGACAATGCTTCTTGATATGCGATTTAACTCTTAGGTTATTCTGTGTGGATCCAGGATTTGGACTCAGTGATCCTCAGGAGTCCCTTCCAGCTCAGGATATTCTATGAGGTAATGATGTGTTACCCTGGAGAACTCAAGAATTTGCAGAAGTGAAGTTAGAGTTGGTTTTAAAAGGAATTGCTTGGCCACTTTCCATCATCTATCAATGGTTATGGTCATTTGGAGATGTCCCGGATGACTGGGGACTTGCCAACATGACACCCATCCATAAGAAGGAGAACCCAGGGACCTACAGGCCTGCCAGCCTGACCTCAGTGCCAGGAAAGGTGATGGAACAAATCATCTTGAATAAAATCCCACAGCATATGTGGGACAACCAGAAGACTGGGCCCAGTCAACATGAATTCATGCCTCACCAACCTCATTTCCTTCTATGACCAGGTTACCCACCTGGTGGATGAGCAAAAGGCCATTGATATAGTTTATCTAGACTTCAGCAGGGCCTTTGACATGGTCTCTCCCAATATTCTCCTGGAGAAGCTGTCAGTCCATGTTTTGGACAGGTACACTCTTTGCTGAGTTAAAAACTGTCTGGACAGCCGGGCCCAGAAAGTGGTGGTGCATGGAGTGAAATTACTCTGCTCTGGTGAGGCTGCACCTCATGTACTGTGTTCAGTTTTGGGCCTCTCACTACCAGAAAGACATCGAGACCCTGGAGTGTGTCCAGAGAAGCTGGTAAAGGACCTGGGAAACAAGTCCTATGAGGAGCAGTTGAGGGAACTGGGGTTGCTTAGCCTGGAGAACAGGAGGCTCAGGGGAAACCTTATTGCTCTCTACAGGTGCCTGAAAGGAAGTTGTGGGTCGGCCTCTTCTTAAAGATAACTAGCAGTAGGACTAGATATAATGGCTTCAAGTTGCACGAGGGGAGGTTTAGCTTGGAAATCAGGAGACATTTCTTCTCAGAAAGAGCAGTCAGGCATTGGAACAGGTTGCCCAGGGAGCTGGTGGAGTCACTGTCCCTGGGGGTGTTTCAGGAAAGCTTGGATATGGTGCTTAGGGATATGGTTGACATTGGTAGTAGGTTGATGGTTGGACCAGATGATCTTTGCCAATTTTAATGAATCTGTACATCTATTAAATATTCTAGTAGGGTATACTAGACCAGAGTACAGGTGTCCACAGAGATGCTTGATGATGACTGAAGGGGACAAATGATGCTTTATGATTCTGTATTTGAAGACAGATTTAGGGGCAGGAGAATTGGGATATACAAGACTGAAAGAAGAATTATGTGAGGTCAAGAATGGAGGCAAGCGTCTCTCATTTTACTTTGTTCTCATTTACCTGTGTTTAACCCAAGGTATGTTTCATGTGTTCACAGAAATCAGTGGAAAAGTTCCTGTCCCTAGACAGGGTTGTTCCCGGTGACCATGAATTTGATGACAAGTTATTTCTAAGAGACAGGGGCTGGTAGCCTTAAAGGGATGAGAGATTATGTACATCAAATATGTATTCAGTTAGGAATACCTTTCATAAATGTAACCTGGATACCAGCTGTAGAAACCCTTTGTCTTTGTCACTCTTTTTGGCTTGTTATGTCTCCCAGGGGTGGCTTTACTCTTGCCTGGGGCAACCACTGTGGGCTGGGGACAATATAAAAGATTGTGACAGAACAGAGAGCACAGGCAGTTCACTGTGAAATGGCCTTTATATTATTTCTGATTCACAAGAATGATGCTATAAAGACAGAAGATTTTCATCTTCATTATGCTTCTCACGTTCATTTAAACTTGTTTTAACCTCTAATTGGTTAACTTTTTCAGTGGAACAAAATTGAGGTTTATGTTTGCACATCCTTGGGAGGTGGGTGATTAACCCTTCATGAGATATGTGTATCTGGTATTTGGGAAATACATTAACAGGACATACTTTTCTGGCACTGGAGATGAGGAACAACAGACAAATAAGTCTTAATATGTCTTACTTTAAAAATTGGTAGGAGCTGTGTGTTTAAAGAGAAGAGAAGGATGTGCATGAAGGATGTGTGTGCAGAGAAGGATGGATACAAAAGCTAAATAATGCTTCAGGAATATGTTGGAGCTCTTTAAAGAAACTCTTGGTACTGTGATCATGTTAAATTCCTGCTGATTTCCAGAAGACTTTTCACAAGGTTTCTCACAGAAGTGCCCCAGGAAACCCTGATCTGTGACAGAATACATTAAAGGTTCTTCATGGATTAATAACTGGTTATAGGTAGAAACAAAGAGTAGGAATAAAAGTCAATTTTTAGTTTAGGGAAGTCACCACTGGAGTCCTATGAGGATCTGTCCTAGGGCCAGTATATTTTGTCATACTCATAAATGATGTAGAAGAAGGGAATGAGAAGGGGGTGACAAAGTCTGCTTGTGATAATAAATTACAAAGGGCATTTGAAACTAGAAACAGCTATGAAGGATTACTTGCCTTGCAGGAAGATCTCATGGTGGAGGGTACAATACCTAATGAAATCCAGTGCTGCCAAACATGAAATTATGCATATATGGAAAAAAGAAGGCAAAAATTCAGGCACAGTGATGGAATTAGTACCAGTTATTAACTCTCAGGAAAGAGATTCAGCACATGTTTCTGTAAAAATGTGAGCTCACTTTGTAGAGCCAGTTATGCATAGAATGGTAAGAATTATAAGGAATGAAAAAGTATGCAAAAAAGGAAACACTGTTATGCTACTACAGAAACCTGAATTGCATCCTAACCACAGTTTCCAGTTCAGAACTCCTGTCACTGACAAGACTTAGAAGAACAAAAATAAAGATATTTCAAATGGCAGTCAAAGATTTGCAACACCATCTGTATATGAGGTTGAACTACACAAGCATTACGCTGCCTGCAAATGTAGATACTTTAGAGGGGGGGATGAATGAGGTGACTATAAAACCATGAGGAGTACAGAGAAGTAGGAAGTACAAGGAAGAAGGAGTACAAGGAGATGGTCCACTCTTCTTTATGATAGTACCAGAACTGGGAGACATTAATGAATCAAGGAAGGTAGTGTCAGATTTGAAGTTGAGAGAAGGTAGTTCTTCACACATTCTGAACTGTGGAAAACATTGACATGTCTGTGAATGCCAGAAGTTAGTGTGGACTGGGCTCAAGCATACAGCAAAATACTTCAATAAAAGAAAATGAAAAATTTTCATAATAATATTTTTACTTAATAATTCACGAAATTTTCAAGATCTGTTTGACACAAAGTAACATCTTTGCCATGGGTGTTTCTGAGCCAGAATCTGCTAAAGGAAGGGTAAGTACTCTGGGAAGGCCTGTAACTCTTCAGGGGCTGTTGGAGAGAGAAGATGAGTGGGACAGATCCACAGTGTGACCTACTATAGCATACTGGCATCCTTGTGGCAAAAAGAGGTAGCAATGAGAACAAAGAGGAAAAGGTGAGCTCAGAGGCTCATGGGCTATAAAAGATCCCCGTAACATGCTGAAATTGTCAACCCATGCAGACATCTGGGCTGCTGTACCTTCACCACTGTTCTTACCATGTAACAACAGGCAAGATTATAGCTTGCAGAGGGAATGCATCCTTGGTATTATCTCCTGGTTATTTTCTCAGTATATTAGTGTGTATCTGAGTGACTGAATATCCAAGATAATAGCCTCTTTTTTCCACTAGATGTCAGACAAAGCCTGTGATTGCAGACATTCTGCTCAGCTTGCACTTTCAGATACAAGGTTTTATTAATTGTCTATAAAATGAAGGATTTTATTAAATATTAATGCATTTTTTTCATGTGTATACTTGATACTTGGGACAGTACCACATAGTATGCTTAATATTTATTTATTAATCTGGATTTCATTAGAATTTACTGTTGCAAGCTGGAATTTCTTCAGAGATCCAGTTCAGGCAGATTATCAGTGTCTCACAGTGAACATGAGTGAAAAAAACAGCTTAGGAGCTGGTGCTTCTCAGGCTGTACTGTGATTCAGTGCAAGGATTCTTTTCACAGTCAGTCACAACATGTTTTTAATGGTGTTTGGTTTTGTTGTTGTTGTTTAGGAGGGCTGTCTTTGTATGGAATACTTTTGCTCTCAAACTTTCAATTCTTCTGTCTAAACATACATAAGATCTAATATAAATGTCCTCACTTGTTTGCAAGTTACCTTGCTTGAAGTGGAGTGATCTGCTCGTTACCTTTTTCACTGATAGCTGAGAGCTGCTGCTTCTGCTTCAGGGGAGATGGCTGTGCTGGATGCACAAGATAAAAGCCGTTGTAGTTACTGACTCCATAATTACCACAGTGCCCTGGAATTCTTTTTCTTTGGTAGCCAGGCAGAAAATTTTGGGAGCCCCTGCTCTGAAAGTTGGTAAGTTATATTTGTGGTTAAAGGGTTTTTGGTCTGTTTTTAGTTTTTGGTTAATTTAGCTTTACAGTAGCAATGCTTCTCTAGATTTTTTTATTTTTTTTTATTTTTTTATTTTTTCCCAATAATATGGCAAATGGCCATAAAAAACATTTCATTTGTTCTCCTCTGCAATACAGACCAGAGATACAGCCATCCTAGTAGTAATGGAGTTATTCAGAAAGGCCTCTAGATCTGTTGAGTGGAGTGCTTGTTTGGCCAGAAGTGTTTTGTTCTTATGATTAATCATCTCAAAAGAAAAGTTGAATTTCTTACTTGATTGATTGATTGGTTGATTGATTTTGCATGAATGATATGTAAACAGACAGTTTTGCATCTCACAAGTTGAGATTTTGCCTCAGTATGGCTAGACATGATGGTGAAGAAATGTCATGCTATCTGGAGAGCCTGGGAGATTGAGTTGGGTGTTCTGCTGTTTGTTTGGGGCTCTGTGACCCTAGCTCATGCAGAATAGCACACAGCCAAGCATGAGATGTGGTGGTCTTTGACTTTTCCCTGTAAAATAAAATCAGCTAACTATATAGACCAAGGAATTTATGTCTTAGTTTTGCTCACCGTAGAAACCTGTCACAGAACAAAGCCTTTTCTCACAACAAATTTAGGAGCATGACAGTAGGACATGACAGTTTGGTGCAGAAAGTGGGACCACTTCGGTTATGTCCACAGAGTGCAAGCACAGGATGAGAGCCACATCTGGGTGCAGCATGCTGGGGACCATTCTGGTCAATTTTGAACCTGGAGGAACAAAGAACAGGAGGAACACTGATGCTTGTGCAGCAGTGCCTTTTCATTGCTGGCTAAGATGAGGGTGCTGCTGCCAAAGTAATAACAAAACATACTGAAATGGATTCAAAAGGATTAATGCCAGATGGGACAACATAAACAATTCACTCACTTCCCTGCATAAAACCTCTCTTCTGCTTGAATTGTGTCATAGTTTCTAGAAAGATACCCAATCTTCAGTGGTAAGTGCAAATCTACTGTGACCATACATGTGTTGTTCTGGTAACTGATTACTTTCATTGTAAAAATGTATGTTCTTCTCCACATTGAATTTGTCCAGCTTAATGTAGACACTAGACCTCATTATGCCTTTCCATATTAGTCTAAAGACGACCAGAACCAATATTAAGGCCTAGGAATAAGGTTATTGTATGTGGTCTATAGGGTCACAAACTTTAAGAACTATCGGGGTTATCTACACAGTACAAGTTTATAGAACAGTGCAGAATAGAAAGCCTGGAAACCAAATTTAGATTACTAGGAAGAAAGCTAATGTTCAAAATTTTTGATGGTTTTCTCTCCAAGTGTCTGTTCAACTTGAGTTTGAGAAAATTATATAAAAATATTTAAAGTAGCATTTATTCCTATTTATTCCTTTGGTGGAAAAGGAAATCTCTGTATTTGCACAGCCCTGCCTGGTAGAGCTTTTGATAAAGTTCAAGGGAAGACAGTTGTCTGCTCTAGTATAACTTTATGTGAAATCATATTTTTTTTTAATTTTATTTTTCCCAAGTGTGATGGTGTCTGTGTAAGCCCAGATAACCAGATAAATCCAGATAATCTGCCCAATAACTTGTATGTGTTTCACAGCTTGAAAACAAAATAGACTAATAGCTTTCCATCCTTACTGCTGGTTACAAGATTTTTAGTGCTCCCTGCTTTTTCCATGGCTACCACAAAGTTGTCTTCCCTCTGGAGAATGAAAATCCATGCATATTTTCAACTTGTTCTCAGCAGCTGCTGCCAAAAATCTGGAGTTCTTTGACTTCATACCATATGCCATATCTCAGGGGAGGCTTTCTAGCAGGTCTGGGGTGAAAGAAACATTAGGGACTTTGACAATAAAAAGTGTACTGAGGGGAGATTTACCACATAGTGGGTAAGAAAACAGTTGAGGAAGTGGTTTAGATACTGACCTTCAAGTTAGAAAGTAGCAAAATCTGGGAAGGGAGAAGGAAATGTAGAAAAGTGTGGCAATTAAAGAGCTTGTGAAAGACACATGAGAAGGGAGTGAAAAGAATACTGTTTTGAAGGTTGTGAAAATACCTGAATGAGCTGATGAATTCAGCAACACTTTGGGAAGGTGGGATGATATCAGTAAGGGGCTTTCCCAGTCAGTAGGTCTGGCCTCCTGTGGGACACTATTTCACCTAAACTCAGTCCAGCTGTATCTTGAAACTACTGTACTATTGCCTCAAAATTAGTCCTGTTGGAGGACTTGCTCAGACATTTTACTCCTTTGCTGGTTACTAATGTTCTCTTGAGTTTCGTATTAAATTTGTTCTGACCCTGTTTGCAACCATTTTTTTTTCTTATGTTAGCCCTGTCTTTTATTTAAAATAGCTTTTTTCTCTCCCTCCTTTTTACCATGGCAATATAATCATACACAGAAATTATTCTCTCATCCATTTTCTTGAAGCATTCAGTTTACACTCTCTGTTTTCTTGATCATCCATATTGCTGTCAACTCTTTTATACTTTTGTGTCTTTATTTTCAATTTTTGGATTTATGTTTTTTCATATTTCTTAAATATTTTCCATTTAAATTAATACATTCATAGATGTTTGAAAACCAATGTTGATTATCCGTGAAACCAGCATAACATATTTAAGAAGAATTGGGGCTCTACTGTTGTAATTTTAAGTACCTGAAAGCATACCTATTCTGCCAGATAGACAAATAAATCTACCCCATGCCTTTGTAAAGTAGATTTTAAAGCAGGAGTAGGTTAGCTTAAGAACAGTGATTTTACCATCGGTTCTTATCCAGCATTCTGCTCTCCATGAAGGTATTTTGTTTGTTATTTTCTATCATTACAGACTGTTCTTTTCCCATCTTATGTGGAGGTCTTGAACTTCTGTATCAGAAAAAAAAAAGTTTAATAGAAGTACTGTGTCAATTACTAATACTCAGTTACTGCTTTTTGCTTTACATAACAACCAAATTTTTTTTTTTTTTTTTTTTTTTTTTTTTTTTTTTCTCTCCAGAGTTTGTTTTGCAGATTGAAAATATATGAATGTATTTTCTTCCAAATATCTCATGAAATGACACCCGAGTAAAAAGTGCTAGGAAAACATCAAGTTTCCAGAGTTAAAAGAGTTTTTCTGTTCCTTTGGTGATTTGTAGCCATTGTTGAAAGAGGCCTGTTGGGGTTTTGTTCTTTTGATGTAGAAATCTAGATGAAAAAAAAAGATGAATATTATTGGTTTAATAAGTACACTCAAGCCTGATCCAATACACTGTGAAAGCAGTAGAAAGAATTCCATTAGCTTTTATGGGCCTGATTTGATGCCCTTTACACATTAGCATATCCTCTAGTACAGCAGTTGATAAACTGCTGCTGATTGTGGCATTTGAAAATGGTGTATGTCAGGGTTTTTACAACTTTACACTATAGTGTATTAGTTATGTTTTTCCTTTTGTTGGTACCTCTTTAATTGCACTTTCCTTTTCCTATTTATTATTTATCTCTGTAATAGTATTCTTTCAGTATGCATAACCTATTGGGATATAGTGTGTATGAAAGGCACCATAGGAAATAAAGTTTTATAGCATAAGGTATTGTTTTTAAATGTTGGACATATTGGCTATTGATTTCATTTTTATTGCACTCCAAAATCATAAGCTACTTCAACAGCAAATTCTCATATCCTTAACAGCAAATAAGCAAGGAAGAAATGAATAATGCATTTTATTTATGTTGCTTCCTGCAAGTTCCATCTAATCCCATCGGGTGAAGATTTAATTTTTATTGCACTGTGTAGCTAGCAGTCATACATCCATACTCTACCACAAAGTAAATAAGATATTTGTAGTGCTGCATTAAAAAAAAAAAAAAGAAAAAAGGAAAAAATAATAATAATAAAAAAGTGAGGAACCGTGTTCCCATTGAATAAGACCCTTCTTTTTGTTTTTGAGTTCAGTTTTTACCAAGAGATCCCACTATGGCCAGGTATGATGAGCTGTTTGTTCAAATGGAGGTGGAAGGAGTTAAACTGTATTAAGAAAATGGCTTTGGGTAGTCAGACTATTCATTTAGGCATCTGATTTAACTAGCTTTGAAAATGAGGGTTATGTGACATCTTTGCAGGTGAGGTACATGTGCTAGAACAATCTCTTCCTTACTGCTATCACAGTCATTGCAGCATGTACCAAACAAGCCTTATATTCTCATATTTATCTAAATACCAAAATACTCCCTTTCCAATTCAACATTATTTTTCTTAGCTCATTTCTCCTATTCTTGCTAGCAAAAGGATCCAGTGGTAATTTGAACAGTTTTGGTGTGTGTGTGCATGTTTTAAAACAAATACGGTCTTATCTACCCTTCACTGCCTTTGCTGAAAAGATAATTTTTTGTTCTACTATCAAAACACTAGAACATAGAACATAGTTTTTTTTAAATAAAAGTAAAAAGTAAAAAGTCAGGAAAAGGGATACAGGTAGGATCAAGATAATGGATTAAAACATGATTTTTGTGACTTTTCAGTCAGTTGAGACCTCACAGTAAGCTACAGTGAAAAACCCAAATACTTATATTTACACTTTCTAATGTGTTTTGCCTTGGGTCTAGCTGTGCTAAGATAGAGAACCCAACGACACAAAGAACAGGTTCTGAGGTGGTCTTTTTGATGCCCAGAACCACTCCTGTAGCACAGATGGGGCAGATAGACTAACCATACCAAGAAGGCCCCAAAGACCTGGGCTCTACTGAGTAGTTCTGACCCTGCACAATTGCATTTAATTTGGAAGGTCACATCTCTAGAGCTCAGTTTTGTCAACACCTATGCTGGTGTAACAGTCATGGCCATCCTTGTAAAACACTTTCAGCCCCACTGACAGTGATCTAAGAGCTTGGCACAGCCAGTACCGTATCATAGAATCACAGAATCATAGAATATCCCAATTAGAAGGGACCCACAAGGATCAGAGAGTCTAAATCCTGGGTCCCCAAAAGAACACCCCAAAAATCATCCTGAGAGCATTGTCCAAATGCATTGCCAGTACTGTGGGAATTAGAGCTTTCTTCGTTGCCCAGTGCTTGTATATGGAAAAAATGTAAGTGGATCAAAGAATCATAGAATAATGAAGGTTGGAAAAAACTCCAAGATCATCTGGTCCAAAAGTCCCCCTACCATCAATATCACCCAATATCACTGGGGCCTCATGAACTCTTTTTGTCCTACAACACCCTGTGGTGCTTTTTCCAGCCATGTAAGGGCTTCCACTGAAGTATAAGGTCACTCTTCATTACCATTGTTTCTGGCCGTTTGTATCAGTTACCTTCAGTTGTGTTTCTGAGCTTTCCTTCTGACGGCACATAGTAAGAACGGAGTACTGCTCTTCAGTGTAAGCTGCACTGTTGGGTTAATCTCATGATTCCAGCACATGTGGCTCTAGTGTGGGATGGTAATGTTTCTAATAATGGGTTGAAGCACATACTCTTGAAGGACAAATGAAGATTGGATAAATTGGTATTACATTTTGGAGCAAGAAATTTCATTGACTTATGTTTTTACTAATATGATTCCTTTACCTGTGTTCACTCCTTGCTAAGCTTAACCATTCTCCCAAAGATTCCTTCTTTTTAACCATAATTAGTATAAATGTCTCACCCCCAGTTTGAAATGAATTAAAAGCTTACATCTTGCCTCACAACTTCTAGGTTTTGTGCTCCACTGCCCTTCTGAACCCCCACTGGCTTCCTGAGCCCACAGCTATGGTCAGCTGCTGTCTTTTCCCCATCTCACAGAAGACATTTCTACAGGCTTAGTCAGTCTTAGACTACACTAGGTTAATGTCTTCTCAGCACTGACATGATGTTCACATAAAAGGAAATAAAAGCTATGAATTCTTCTAGACCTTTCTGCACATTATTTCCTTAGAAGGAAGTTAACTTCGCTTCTTGTGCATGACTCTGTCACTCACCAGCTCTTAAGTCATCGGGCATTTAGTTGTAATATGTATTTCCTTTGAATATTATAGCAGAAATTAGGGTACAGCTTTGCTGATCAAGCAGTGATATTGAACAACAATAGCACTACACATGACCAGAAATATTTTTCCAGCCAGAAGCTCTTGGCAGCACAATGCCCCCTCTCATCGTGCAATGCCTATGGACATACGGCACACAAAGTCAGACTGTGTGCAGGAGCTGTAGAACAGAACAACACTATGCATTTTACCAACCATAGGAGACAGCAGAAAGGGAAGTGGGGCATGGAAAGGCAGACTGAGAACAAAACTTAGTCTTAGATACAGAGCCCAAATCTTGAAACAACTAAACTCAGCTTGCAAAGACCTGTTCAGTTAGAGCAGTTGCCCCAAAAATGCATTACAGGAAGTGTTCTGACATTAAAAGAATATATGTCTATCATATTTAGCACATAGTAAATCATATACAGCACATCTTTTGATCCTTCTGCAGTAGAGAGGCCCTGTTCTGTAGGAAGAAAAATCACTGAATAATGCCTGTGCAGTGATTTCTGACAAATTGGCTCTAGATGGATAGCAGGATATAGAGCTGTGCAGAAGTGCCTTCCTCAGCAAAGGTGATTGATCCATGGTATATGCAGGGGTACAATATAATGCCCACATTTGAGAACAGGTTTCTGCACCTATCCCACAGAAATTGCTTATGCCACCAGAGCTGCATAAATCATGTGAGAAGAGAGATGTATTTGGGAGTCTCCTTATTTTTTCTCTAAGCCAGGGCAGGAATCTGAGACAGAAGACCTCAGAGGGACTGTTCTTCATAAGAAATGCTCTTGAATTCTTGACTGACTTTTCACATGAGAAATGTGGAAGAAGGGACAGTCAGCTTGGGGAGAGTACAAGTAAGTTGCCAGCATATGCAGAGAAAAAGTCAGGAAGACCAAAGACAACATAAGCTCAACCTGGCCACTATGGTTAAGGATAACAAAAAAAGGTTTCACAAATATATTAATAGTAAGCATGCAGGGGGGAAGATGACTAATGAGGATAAGGAAAAGGCTGAGGTTCTATCATAATCTATTAGCAGTCATGGTCATCTGGAGAGGTCCTGGATGACTGGAGACTTGTCAATGTGACACCCATCTACTAGAATGGGAGTAAGGAGGACTTGGGGAACTGAGTTAAAACAGCAATTCCAAAATAAGCATTGACATTTAAAAATTAAGCATTTTGTTTAGTTTCAAAATGTTGTTTTTGAAAATTTAAATATATTCTCAAAATTGGTATTTTCCTAGGGAAGGGAATTCTTTACATTAGCAAATGCAGCAAAACTTTCTCCTATACTAATTAATCTACTTGACTTTTAAGAATGAAGCTGAGTCAGGTATTTGAAAGAAAATTGAATGGCTAGAAGGAGGAATAAACTCTAGTATGCACAGTGTTATTTCATACTGCACATTTTCTGCATTTTGCAAAGCTTTTATGAGCAGGATCCAGAACAGTGCTAAGGATAAAGATATCCTGATTTTTGCCTCAGAAAGGACAAGAATTGACACTGTTTTGCACAGTTCACTGTAGCATTTAATGTGCCAATGTATAGGGCTTCCACCCATGACCAGGTGAGGTAGTTTAAAACACTTACAGTTTCCTTCCTTTTTTTTCTTAGTAATATGAAGAAAGTTCAGGGAGGTTCTCCTTCTCTATAGCATGTTCCAAGGTGCTGTAGTTGTAGCTGAATCCCTCATCTGTGTCATAGCAGTATTGGCTAATAAATTTCACCTCTCCCTTCAAGGCCATAACTTCTCTGTGCTGAGTCTGATTTTCTGAAGGCTTTATTGAGGTGAAAAAAAATTCATGCTCCAGATGAACTCAGCCTCCTTGTGCTGGATCCAGAGCTAATACTAAGCTCGGCTATGATGTCTGATATAGTAAACTGGTCTCATACTGCTCCATTTTCATAGAGTCATGGAATGGTTTGAGTTGGAAGGTACTTCAAAGCCTACCCAGATCTAACCCCCCTGCCATGGGCAGGGACACCTCCCACTAGATCAGGTTGCTCCAAGCCCCATCCAGCCTGGCCTTGAGCACTTCCAGGGAGGGGGCAGCCACAGCTTCTCTGGACAACCTGTTCCAATGCCTCGTTGCCCTCATAGTAATGAATTCCTTCATAATATCTGATCTAAATTTACCTTGTCTTAGTTTAAAGCCATTCCCCCTTGTCCTGTCACTACACTCCCTGATAAAGAGACCCTACCATCTTTCCTGTAGGCTGCTATAAAGTCTCCCTGAAGCCTTCTCTAGGCAAAATATACTAAAGAAGCCTCTCAACCTTTCTTCATAGGTCAGGTGCTCCAACCTCTTTCACAGACAGAGATTCAAAATTTAACCTTAAATGACGTTTTCATCTGGAGGAACCACTTGTTTCATCTGGATGTGCTAAGGACACCTCTGAGATGAGCAACAGCAAGGCAAAGCTGGTAATGACTGCCAGACAGAGCTCTGCAATGCTTTAAATCGCTGTCCCAGCCTCAGTGGTGAGAGAGAGATACTGGGATTACCCTTGTAGTAAGGACTGCACAAGTGTTGTCTATTTTAAAAATAAATAATTAATTTACAGGCTAACTCAGCCCTTCCCAAACCAAACTGCCCTGTTTCTCCCCCTTCCCTCATCCTGACTTAGCAAAGAGATGTGGGCAGCCATCAAATGTGGCTTTCCAGCCCACTCCCACCACACTGCTCTGGGACCTGCAGCAAGCACAGCCCACAGCACAGGCAGCAAATGCTCTTGCTCCGTCCTTGAACCCATGCTGGTCAACGCTTTTGTACTTGTGCCTGTAGCCCTTTGGGAAGCCCAGCTCACTTCTCACCAATGGCCAACCAGCATCCATGTGGAGTAGGAACTGTGATGCCAGAACCACAGTGGCAACAAGACGTTTCTCTCCCTTTGTAAAATGGCTCTGCAGCCATACGCTTACTGGAACAGCAGAATTTGGAAGACGGGGTTTCACAAGGACAGGAGAGAGGTGCTGTTTGGGCACAGGCCAGCAGAGGCTGTTACACATGGTGTGGGATTGTTCTGCTGATCCCTCCTTGAAATCATTTTTCTTCTGAGCTCTCTCTCGCAGTTTCTGCCCCACTGCTGCTCTTTTTCCAATATCTTGCATTGTGTTTCTCCTTCATCCCTCCTCATTTAGGCTTTAATGTCTAACTCCTTCCCCCACCCTGCTCTTTGGCTTCGTGCCCACTAAACCTGAGCAGGCTGATAGGAAAGCACAGTATAGACCAATATATCATGCTTCACTGACCACTATATCCAAGAAGCCAGTATTGACTCTCTAGTGCACAGGAGAACCCAGATTTCCCCTGGGACCATGTGCCTCTTTCCTTTGGGTGTTGGTTTGCAGGTTTTGCACTGTCACAGCATGAAATCACATATCTGAACCTTATTTTTATTCTTTATTAGTAGCAGCTGATGGTGGTAGCCAAGTAAAAAATAAGACTGGTATCCTGGAATACACCAAGAAGCAAACGGAATTGACAGTTGCTGCAGATACCCTGAGGTAACTTCTCATTTTCTCAGGGAGTGGAAGAAGGTTCATTTCTCAGCACTTTGTTGTCATCTTGCCCTGTGAGTGAGAGCAGTGTGCAGATACCTGCAGGTGTGCTGGTGCCAAGCAGCTCTCAGGGCTCTGTTGCACGTTTGGCGTAGCACTTGGACATCCTCAGTCTTCCTCACCCATTCTCTTTCAGTGACTGATGGTGCAAACGCCTCCTTGTGAAGCCAAAAGGGCTCTGACTTGCTGGTAAGCACTGAGTTGTACGGCATAGAGCAGAACCTATTCAGCAGGTTACAGTGCTGGTGCAAAGCCCCGCTTCCTCCCCAGTATAGGTTTGTATGTGGCTGGCGTATTCAAAGAGTATTCATTTTGCTCCTCTCATGCAGAACCCGTCACTGTCAGCATGCTAAAAAGGCATTGCAACTACTGGTGAAGCAAGAAAGATCATTTCACATTTAAGGATGATCTGTGCTACTTTACACATTTCAAGATGCTTCTTCAACCAGTAATTTAAAATGAGAAAGTCCCTAAACTTCTCGAGGAACACGCAGAGAGTCTATAAGTAGAAAATAAATTTAAGGGCATTTTTAAATCTAGAAATATGTATTAAATTTTGGGATTATCTGTATAGATTTTAGATTCCATTTGCAGCCAGAGAAAGACAGCTATTAAAGTTTACCAGGACAAGTAATCTGAGACTGGCCTTACAGCTAATATTAAAATAAATATCTTGCTGGGTGTTTTACTTGATCAAAGATGAAGAACTTGAAAACTCAGTTTACATTAAGATAGCTCTGGTGTTGAGATCTGCCAGTTACACTCTCCTCCAGATGGCACTACTTATATGTCTTAGGCACAAGACACCAGTGAGTGTTCTCCAAAAAAGAAAAAAAAAAAAAAAAGACAACTTAAAAATTCAACATTGCTTTTAAAGATGATTTTTTTTTTTTTCTACTTGGTGTTGTGTTGCTTTTGCATATCCAGTATTTTTACCAGGCTAATTCATTTAAAATGCATTTTTTTTTTTTTTTCTGGTTAAAATGTGAAACACCATTAAACACATTTTTATAGCATAAGATGAGGCTGCTGCAGCCTTTGCTATGCTGCTGTGCTGTGGAGGGGTATAAACAGGGCTGGAGGTGTTTCTCCTTACTCTTCTTTATGACCACCCTCAAAGATGAACTAGGTAGAAGGAGCTATGAATGTTCAAAAATAATGATATTGACTTGAAAATCATATGAAAAATACCCCAGATAATTGTTTTGCTTCTCACTGATTGCTGTTGGATTCCTCAGGACTTGTGCATAACATTTTTTTCGTCTGACTGAAACTAGAGCAAATGTGTTTTAAAATGAAATCCTTTATATATAAATAAAATTGCATAACTCCAGGAGCTGGAGCTTTACAACAGACATGAAAAAGTAGGGTAAGCTGACAAACAAACAGGGTGGACTTCATTATAGAAAGGTAAAATCTCTTCCATCCTCTCCAGATCAGGCAGCAGCACAGTGAGACAGCAGCTCCCAGTGACCAATTGGTCTCTGTTTTTTTGCTGAAGCAACACAGCTGTGGTTCCTCTGTACTTCCACATAACCTTTACTTGTTTTGTTATTCCCTTTCCCCCTCCCTCTTCTCCTTTCCCTTTTTTCCCTTCAGTTGAATTGTTTAATTAATAATAATATTTCTTTTTTTTTTTTCTCTTTAATTAAATTATCCTTATCTCAACCTGTGAGTTGTTCTTTCCTTTACTTCTTCCCCTCCTCATCTGAGGAGGGGGAGTGAGAGAGAGCAGTTGTGGTGTTCAGCTGCCTAGCACGGTGAAACGACCACACCCATCCAGATCAATCTCACTTGAACTGCTGGATGCTGCTCTCTTCAGCAAGCAAAAAAAAATCACTTCTAACAAAATCTTTAATGGAAAGTGAGAGAAGTATTAATTCACTGCACTGCATGTATTCCTTTTCTTTGCTGAAATATATATTAATTCCACACCTTAAGTCACTTTGATATTCAGCCTTTATGGTTTCTTTTAAATGTTTCCTTTAAAAATTGAGAGATCCAAAGCCCCTGTAGCTTTTCAAGAGAACTGTAGTTCTGAGCTGGTTCCTTTACTCTCATCCTTCACTTCCTATCTTTAAATCTAATTCAGAATGAATTTGCTTCTTTGTAGCACGCTCCCTGGTCTTGTTCGATGTCCTCCAACCTTACATACCCTGCACACATTTGCCTTGGAGGTTGCTCCTCACCGGTCCTGCCCCACCTGGCACTCACTTCCTCTATCAGGATGCATCCTCTTTTCAAATGTGCCTCTCAGATCTTCCTGTTTGTGGTTATGCTGAGCACATTTCAGGACTGTACCCAAGTACTTCCATCTTTGCCTTGCAAACGAAGTGGATTTTCTCTTTTTCTGTTTTCTTTTTTTTTTTTTTTTTTTTAAAAAAAACATTTAAAAACATTAAAAAAAAAAGTCTCCATTTGTACAGTATCTGTGTTTATAGACCATGCTAAACTGACTGTCCTTCACTTCTCTCTGACAAGCATTTTCTGACTCTCTGGGCACTAAATGCCACATAAGTGTGTAGCTATAGTATTATGTTGTGAATGCTAGCACCATTTTCTTGTGTGCATCCCTCACTGGTATTTTTTACTTTCTTTTCTCCTTGTGATTCATGGTGGGTATGGAATTACCTTGATTGTGCACTGGCCATGCAAATTGTTAATTAGGCATGTTTGCATGCACTATTGGGCATGCAAATTGTTAATTAGGCATATTTGCATGCACTATTTTAGCAACTGTGCATATTAATCTTGCTTTGCAGTGACAGTTTTCACTGTTTAATAGATTAACTTGTTATATTGAAGATCATGGCATTCAGTCACTAGAAGTGATCCATTGCACATCTTTACCAACTGAAAATATTACTATTTTTACTACACAGTAATAATCGAGCTACACAGACTTCTAATGGATGAAATGGAGACTGTCTTCCAGGTGAGATACCATACAAGTATGGCAAAATTAACATGGCAAAATTGATGTCTAGCAAAGTCCTGCTTCTCACCTGTTCTGGGCAGAAAGAGAGAAACACTACTGGTTTAGAAGTATTTCTCTTTAGCAATCCCTTCAATTAAAAAGGGAAAAATTTAGCTGTGGTGTCCCATCTTTGCCCATCATTTCTCTGCCCAGTAGCACGGCAGGAGCAGCCATCACAGTGGGTAGTTTATATCTCAGACTTGGCTGACTTGGAGGTCAGGATGAAGGACAGCATCAGCTAAACCTACCAGTTGGTGCCAGACCACGAGGGAGACCGAAAACTGTAACTTTCCTCATTAGTTTATTTACTAATAGGAGTGAGTGGATGGGTCAGTCCCTTTGCTTATGAGAACTGCTTTTGAAAAGGCAAATGTCCCAGGTGCCTGCAGCTGTCCAACAATTTTGCTGATTATCCATATGTATTTTCCCTTTCTGTCCTTTGTATTTTCTGGGGTTTATTTCTTCAGAGTTTTCCAGTCTTTTGATCCTCTCCAAGATTTTCCATGAGAGAGTCTAAATATCAAACCCAGGAAAAGAGAGCAGTCCCTTAGGGCTTGATTGTGAATCTACAGTGTGAACTGACCTGGACAGGAGGAGGAGCACCTTAAGTGGTGATCAAAGTGTAGACTTTAGCCTCACTTCCTGCTCCTCCCTGTGTTCGGGAAAAGCATGTATCTGTATCTCTCCTCTGTGTAATTCTTTCTTCTGTCTGCCATCATCCCTCTATAGTGGTTGGTATGCTCAGGAATGGGAGCAACTCATTTTCCTCCATTCTCTTGCTGCCACTTTTCTTAAATAAGCAGGGCACAACTTTCCTTTTCATGGTACCATAATGATGTCTTTTTATTTACTGTACTGGGTCTGGCTGGGATGTTAACTTTCCCTGCAGCAGCCCATACAGTGCTGCACTCTGCACTTGTAGCTAGGGCAGCAGTGGTATCACACTGGTGTTGTGTCTGCTGCTGAGCAGTGCTGGCACAGCATCAGGACTCTCTCTAACCCTCCTAGGGGGTGGGCAAAAAGTGAGAAAGAAATATCACCAGGGCAGCTGACCTAAACTGACCTAAACCCTAAAGGGCTATTCCATACCACATGATATCACACTTAGCAATTAAAGGTGGAAAAAGGAAGAAGAGGGAAGGGGTGGGCTCTTGTTGCAAAAACGTCTGTCCTCCTCCTGAACACCGGCTATGTGCGTTGAGGCCCTGCTTCAAGGATGTGGTCAAGCATCGCTTATTTGTGGGAAGTAGAGAGTAAATTTTTTTTTCCTCTGCACTTCCACATAGCCTTTACTTGTTTTGTTTTGTCATTCCCTTTCCCCCTCCCTCTTTCCCTTTCCCTTTTTTTCCCTTTAGTTGAATTGTTTAATTAATAATAATATTTCCTTAATAATATATATATATATTTCCTCTTTAATTAAATTATCCTTATCTCAACCCATGAGTTGTTCTTTCCTTCACTTCTTCCCCTCCTCATCTGAGGAGGGGGAGTGAGAGAGCGGTTGTGGTGTTCAGCTGCCTAACACAGTAAAACCACCACATTTACTTGGCCTACTAAGTCGAGGCCGTGATGATTTGGTTCTCAAGCAGCATGTCACACCAAAAAATAAATAAACAGACAGAAACCATCCCCTCCAGCTTTCAGAGACCCACACACTCTGGCATTCTGATTTCTGAGGCGCCTGCTGCAGCTAATTGAACAGTTCTGTTTACGGTTTCACTACTAATTGCTCTACATGAAATACAAACTATCTTGTGTACATGCAACATAGGTAGTGAATTTAAATGCTTATAACATGTATGGGTACACATAAGTGTACATAAGCCCATACTCCCACTGCATGCCATTTTTCATTTGAAATCCTTTTTGTTCAGAAGAAGACAGCTAGACAATATTTTTATCCCCTAAAACGATTTTGCTTTTTGTTTCTCTAGCACCCATAAACAATAGGTTTGCAAATAGCAAGAGAAGTGGTTACAGCATGTGATTATAACCAGCTGCTGAGCACGTCTGGAAGGGCTGCCACAGCCATAGTGACACCAAGTCTATCACATTTGAAGGTCATAGTCCTGCCATTTGGGTACAGATGTCCACACTATCCTAACTACTTCAAAGTTTTGGGCATGACTGCAGAACAGTTTACTATCATGTGTATGTGTCTGTGAGCAATCTGTGGGTTTTCTGGTGTGGGTTCTGGGCTCTGGCAGCAAGTGGTGCTGCAGGATGGCTATGAGCTGCAGCTTGGAGTGAAGGGTGGTGCAATGCCAGAGTATCCTGGGGAGATCAGAGGAGGCAGGGCACTGTAAACGCCCTCCTTCTTCCTCAGCTTTCTGGTTGAGTTGGACATAGAATAGTAGTTATTTTAGAAGCAAAGTCTGCTTCAAGTTAGTATCAGTTTAATAGCAAGTAGAAAGGTTACAGTATTGGTTTTCAACAGTAAATATTGATGCAATACCTCTTCATTTGAAGATGTAACCACATTAGGCTCCCAGTTATGTGCCACACTGGTAACACCCAACAAATCTGTCTAATCAAAATCTGGAGGAACTGACAGGCTATGGAAGAGGGAGGCATATCCAGCTTGTTGGATAGGGAGGTTAGAACAGTGACCCTGGAATAACTGGAATTTTATTGCATGTAAAGAGAACCACATTAGACAGATCCAAGCATCTGTCTCAACAGAAAATAGCACGACTTACACAAATATAAGTAAAGAAAAATGTTTCCCAGAAAGCTGTAGAACAGTATTCTTGGGGGAAGAGACCTCATTATGCCATCAGCAAAACAGGGTTCAATACATTTTAAATTGGCTTCATCCAATAACCAGCATGATGCCTTACAGATGTGATACAATGGATGCAAGGCTCTATCTATAATTTCTGCTAACAAAGTGCATCTGGAAGTCTGTAAAGATCTGACAAGTTTTATGGACTTAAGTTTGCTTTGTATTTATTTCTTCTGAAAATAATTATTCCTCTTTTTCTGAAGGTAGGTGAAGGGAGAAAAAGCACGCGTATATCTTTTCTCTGTAAAGTAAAAAGTCAAAATAGTTTGTAATGTTAAATATCGTTTGTAATGTTAAATATCACACTAGAACATTAGAATACTTTTAAATATTAAGAAGACATGGTCATCATTGCCTTTCACCTCGATGAGGTGAGAAAAGAAACCTTGAGGATTTTGAGGAAAAGTTTGGAAAAGACAAGCAACATCAACACCAAAATATTATTTCATATATAGGTTGTTGATTTCTACTCCCCACATTGCTGTAGGCTAATGTGCTGAGTTCAAACCCCAGTCACTGCAGAATACAGTTTTTTTGTTGTTGTTGTTTTGTTTGTTGGTTTTCTGAAGTTGATGTGGTCTCAAGGGAGCTGTCCTGGCATAAACCTACAGAGGATCTGGCTTAATCATAGAGTCATAGAATCACTGAACGGTTTGCATTGGAAGGGACCTCAAAGATCATCTAATTCCCACCCCCCTGCCATGGGAAAGGGACACCTCCCACTACACCATGGACACATCCAGCCTGGCCTTGAACACTCCCAGGGATGGGGTATCCACATCTTCTCGGGGCAACCTGTGCCAGTGCCTCATCACCTTCACAGTAAAGAATTTCTTCCAAATATCTAATCTATACCTACCCTTCTTTAGTTTAAAGCCATTCTCCCTTGTTCTATCACTCCACCCCCTGACAAAGAGTCCCTCCCCATCTTTCCTGTAGACCCCCTTTAGGTACTGGAAGGAGGCTACACAGTCTCTCCAGACCCTTCTGCAGGCTGAACAGCCTCAACTCTCTCAGCCTGTCCTCACAGGAGAGGTGCTCCAGTCCTCTGATCATCCTCATGGCCCTCCTCTGGACTTGCTCCAACAGGTCCATGTCCTTCTCATGCTGGGGGCCCCAGAGCTGGGTGCAGGACTCCAGGTGGGGTCACACAAGAGCAGAGCAGAGGGGCACAATTCCCTCCCTTGCCCTGCTGGCCATGCTGCTTTCCACGCAGCCCAGGACAGCGTTGGCTCTCTGAGTAACAAGAACACATTGCTGGCTCACATTGAGCTAGCTTCTCATCAACCAACACCCCTCAGGCCCTTCTCAGGGCTGCTCTCAATCCATTCTCCACCCAGCCTTTTTGCTTAGATTGCAGCAGCTGGGATGCAGGACTTTGCACTTGGCCATGTTGAACTCCATGATGTTCCCAGGCCCACCTTTTAAGCCTGCCCAGGTCACTCCGGATGGCATCCCTTCCCTCCAGAAGTGTCAGTCACACCACACTGCTTGGTGTCATAAGAAAGCTTGCAGAGGGTGCACTGAATCCTGGTTAAACAGGTGTTAATACATTATGAAAGACAACATGGTTCATGTACAGAGGACATACATTTATATCCTTACTGGCCATCTGTCTGTTCAGCAGCAGCAGCAATGCTGATATAAGGAAAGGTAGCTGCCAAAGAAATGCATCTGTGGTATTTGTTGCTATTGCAGGTTTAGATGAAGCCACGAACTGGAGAGTTACATAGCAAATATGTGACTCGGTATCACCTCTTAACAACATCCTTAGAATTCTTGCACCCAGTGGCCATGAGATTTGACTAATTTATGTGAAACATCCTTTTGTAAAAAATAAAAATAATAAAAATTAAGAAGAGTATAATATTGCCACTTAGTAATTAGAATACTGAAAAATAGCTCAGTTTATTGTGCTTAGTCTGTAGTTATTTATATACTCTTTATCACTGCTCTTTTTGAGACTGATTCTGAACTGAAAAATGGTAGTGTAAATCTAGAATAACTCCATTGATGTAGTTAGACATGGATAGATTATTCTGGGTAAAAGCTGTTGTATTTTCATTTTTCAAGCTTTGTAAAAGTCTCTATTTACTTCCTTCTTCAAAGAAGGTAATTTATCTAATTTTTGATAGAACTAATCATTTACTAGAACATAAATATGAAGTAGACTGTTACTAGATATAGTTAAGGCAACCATTTGTCTGTTTTCTTGTTCTGTCTGGGAATTTTGTCTGGGCAAAAATTAAGAACTTATTGACATTTTCTAGGATTCCTAGGTATCAGCTCTAATTTAGCAGAAAATCTGATTACGCTGATGTTATCTTTTCGGATTTCAGCAAAGCTTTCAATACTGTATCACAGTATCCTTCTGGACAAAATGTCTTACATACAGCTAGAAAAATACATAAAAAGATGGGTAAATTATGGTTTGATGAATTATTCTCAAAGGGTTCTAGTAAATGGGGTAACAAAAGGCTAGTGGATAGTCACTAGTGGGGTTCTGCAGGGCTCAATTTTGGGGCCAGTTGTCTTTTTTTTTTTTTTTCATAAATTACTTGGATGCAGGACTCAAATGCATATGAGGTATATTTGTGGACAACACAGGAACTGGGAGGAGCTGTTGAGTCCCTCAGTGGAAGAGGAGGCTTACAGGGAGATCTTGACGAGTCAGAGGGCTGAGCAATCACCAACAGTAGGAAGTTTAACAAGAGTAAGTGCCAGATTCTGTTCGTGGGATGGGTCAACCATGGCTATACATACAGGCTGAGGGATAAGAGGCTGAAGAGCAGCACCACAGAAAGGGGCCTGGGGGTTCCTGTCAACAGTTCAACATGAGTCACCAGTGTGCCCTGGCACCCTGGAGGGCCAGCCGCACCCTGGGGTGCATCAGGCACAGCACTGCTAGCTGGCTGAGGGAAGGGATTGTCCTGCTCTGCTCTGTGCTGGTGCGGACTCACCTCCAGTACTGTGTGCAGTTCTGGGCACCATAGTAAAAGATGGACAAAAAACTATTAGAGAGCATCTAAAGTAGGGCTACAAAGATGTCAAAGGGTCTAGAGGGCAAGACATATAAGAAGTGGCTGAGGTCCCTGGGTTTGCTCAGCCTAGAGCAGAGCAGGCTGAGGGGAGGCCTCATGGCGGCCTGCAGCTCCCTCACGAGGGGAGCGGAGGGGCGGGCGCTGAGCTCTGCTCTCTGGGGACAGCGACAGGACCCGAGGGAACGGCATGGAGCTGGGACAGGGGAGGGTCAGGCTGGGGGTTAGGGAAAGGTTCTGCACCCAGAGGGTGGTCGGGCACTGGGACAAGCTCCACAGGGTAGTGGTCATGGCACTGAGCTGGCAGAGTTCAAGAACTGTTTGGACAATGCTCTCAGACACTTGGTTTGGTTTTGGGTGGTCCTGTGTGGAGCCAGAAGCTGGACTTGTTATTCCTTGTGGGTCTCTTCCAAAGTGGGATATTCTGTGATTAAGTATCCATATCACATCTGGGACACACACTGTTTGTACAAGCCGAAAGCAGGCACTACACAGTCCACCTGCATATGTGTTTCTGAAAACAACACTTGGAAAAAAATCAACATTACCAATGAAATGATTATATTGTTTAGTATTGTAAAATAAAGTATTTTTGAAAATATGTGGCATACTGTAAGGAAGTCTCAGTTCTTATGCAGTCTTTAAAAAAAAAATAAAAAAAAATCCCCTTTAATCTTTTACTTTAGTCAGTATTACAGCTGCCTTAGTTCAGCTGACTTTACTGTGCTTGTTGCATATCTGTGCAGATTTTACAGTCTATAGGAGAGCCTATTAATCTGTAGCATGTACACCTGAAGAACTGAACAGGGCAGTGTATAGCAGCTCAGATCATAAGCTGCTTCTCTATCTCTCTCTCTCTCATCTTAATAAGCTGAAGCATAATTTATTGCTCTTTAACTTTTTATTAGGAAGTAAATTTCATTGGTTCTTTTTCCAGTGTCCATGTGAGATTTCTGGACTCAATAAGACTACAGAATTTTGCTAGCTGCTGTGTTTAAAGCAAAGCTGTTCAGTGACCTTTACTTTTAGGTAGCTACACATATGCATATATCAGAAAATGGGAAGGGAAGTTTCTATATCACAGCAGCTGCCCTTTCTTTTCAACTGCAATAGGAGCAGAGTGGTTGCAGCTTCATGTTGCCACAGTCAGAGGGGTGCAATAAATTATGCCCCGAATGCTTAACATCCACTTGACAAATGCAGAGTCCACTGAAGTCACTACAGGTCTTTCCATTGACTGCACCAGCTTTGGATCAAGCCCAGTAAGGCTATTGCATTAATAAGGTCTGCAGAACTGTGTGCTCTGAGTTACAAACAATGTGTCTTATTCATATTAGATCAATAGTAACAAATACTAATTCAGAGAAAGGAAGAACCCATGTTCAAATTACAAGCTGAAAACACATTTCTATCTATTCTCTCTGACAGAAAATAAATCAGCAGGTACAAGGTGATGAGCTAGAAGAGGGTACAGCTGGCTTATAATGTCTGTCCTTATATCTTCACTTGGTGAACAAGTTTTCAGCTCTGTTTTGTGGCATCCTGGTCTGTTGTGTGGGACAGGCATTAGACACCTGTGGTAAAAAACCTCTGGCCTTGTATTTTAAAGATTGACTCAAAGGAAATTGAGACAAACAAACAGGCCAGACGGCAGCACAGCTAACCAATACTTGATGTAGATTTAAATACACTAGACTGGATATTGCACACAATGTGAGTACAGCTGTTCCATACAAAAAAAAAAAAAAAAAAAAAAAAAAAATCATCAACCAGCTTCAAACTAATGATTAAACTAGCAAAATGGTACCCTGATCTTTGGAAATGATGTACAGACCAGCACCATTTTCCACACAGTGCTTTGCAACTTCTAATAACTGTTGAAACCTGAAACATGAATCCACGACATAGTTATTATGAATAAAAATGAAGCTGGATGATGTTTTTTCCTAGCCCATACAATCTTCTGCTAAACAGCTACTCAAAGGTTTGTTAGTGGTCTTATGCTATATGGGAAACAAACAGTCTCCTGGCTCTTATATATTAACAGCCTGGTCTGTTCATGTGCCAGCAATTGCTTGCAAACAATCGTTTAATAACCACGTATGAATTTGTCCCTCAAGAATTTGGTGAAATTGGTTTTATCCATGCAGATAAAGCAAGAAATACTATATGTATTTTGTAAAACATCTTTTGGCCCAAAGAATAAGAACCATGACTTTATGATAAACTGAGAGTCTCATTATCATAGAATCATAGAATCTTTTGGATTGGAAAAGACCTCACCAAGATCATCTGGTCCAACCACCAATCATCTGGTCCAACCACCAATCATCTGGTTCCTACCACCAATATTACCCACTAAATCATGTCCCTAAACACCACATCCAACCTTTCCTTAAACAGCCCCAGGGACGATGACTCCACCACCTCCCTGGACAACCCATTCCAATGCCTGACTACTCTTCTGAGAAGAAATGTCTCCTCATTTCCAACCTGAACCTCCCCCGGTTCAAGTTGAGGCCGTTCTTTCTAGTCCTATCAGAGTTATGTGCATGAAGAGGCTGTCCCCCAGCTCCCCACACCTTCATTTCAGGGAGTTGGAGAGAGCAATAAGACCTCCCTTGAGCCTCCTCTTCTCTTATCATTAACTCACTCGTTTCATATTTACATGTGTAAGGGGCTTTTTTGATGCCAAGTAAAGGATAAGATTATTTAAGTTAGTGTTATGAAATAAATAATATAACTTTCTTGTGTTTTGTGGCCAAAATTGGAAAAGTTAAGAGTTTCTTAATTTCTTGACTGTGTAGTCCTGTCTTAGTGCTGCCGGTATCTTAATAGCCTATTGATTGGATCTTGCTACCTGCTATTTTTAAAGTATTATTTCTCTGTTAGGGCAAACACGAAAAACTACTTTTAAGGATCTTTTTAAAGTTTTATGATTTTTCAAAAGCTCCTTAGAGGCTTATCAAAATTGAAGATGGCTGGAGTTACCTCTACAGTATTCCCTTTGTCTTTCTGACAGAATTAATTAATCTCTGGCAAATAAACTTTTCAGTGATCTTTGGGAAGAGACATAGGAGGAACATCTGAGATGAATCAGTGAAAAAAAAATAATTAGTAGGAGACCTCATATCTTTCACATTCATGCAAGCTGGGAGACCATGTGATGCCTGGAAGTTTTTTTTTAGTGTCAAGTCTTGGAGATGAGCTGATGTGTGATGGAGTGTGCTGAATATGGCGTGATGTCATGTTCAAAAATGCAGACTTCAGGAATATGACTGGGCTCCAACAAAGTACTTGTTGCACATTTTGAAGTTTTTTCCCTTGATTCTCCAACATAGAAATAAAATACAACTGCTTCAAAATTTGTCTATTTCCTCCAGCACAACAGCACCCTGTGGAAGGAGCAGAAGAGACTGGCGGAGTCTGTTCTAGAGAAGAGAAAAGACTAGACCAGAAGGTCTTGTGGTCTTCCACTTCTTCTTCAATGCCCTTGCTAGGAACATTCCTTCTGCAAATTCATCCATTACCACTCTTTCCTGCAAGCCCAAGTGGTGAATTTCAGAACATGAAGTGGAAAATCAGGTAATTCCTTGGGGCACAATGAATTAGTGAATAAGTCCCAGAAATGAGTAAGGAAAATGTAGCTGTAGCATTTGTTCTTGCTGCCCTTTGCCTCATAGAAATGGCATCAGCATAAGAGGGGAGTGATAAAATGGGAGCAGTATTCTCCCCTCAATCTTCATTTTTCCCTAGGAAAGATTAATGAGAATGATATTCCTTCTGCACGTAAAGCTGAAGCAGACAGTCAAGCACTTATCTCTAGTGTGTGGGTACTCCTTCCAACAGAATGGAAATTAACAGCCAGTTTGAAAAAGCCCTGAATTCTGGTACTTCTCATGAGTTGTTTCTGCAGAATCCATTACCTCTCTCCCTTATTAACTGTAAATAAACTATGCAACTCCAAAGATTTATGGTGTTCTTTGTAAAATCTGGATAGGTTCTTTGTGATCTGTCTCTTCTTTTCTCATTCTGATATCCTGATCAGGAAATCAGAGAAAACATCCCCAGGAGATTGTGTTATAAACACAAGCTATGTACTAGTCTGTGAGACTGACACATGAGAGGACAAGAAGAGCATACATACTACATTAAATAGAAAAACAATGAAAGTAAATCTTTGAAGTCATATCTTTTTTAGAGCAGCTGTAAGACTGAAATGGGAAAACAAATACAAAGATGAAGTTCTGAACTCCCCAAAGCACAGTGTGGATCATTCATTTTTCTTTAAATCATCATCATAAACTGAAAGTAAAGAAGAAAATAAACCTATATTGGCTAATGCATCATTTGCCCAACACCTCCCAGATTTCCAAATACTGAATGTGTAATATTTAATTCAAGCAAGTTTTGTGAGTGTCTAAAATAATGATTATATTGGTAAAAGAGCTCATTTCTTTCTTCTTTCTGATGCTTTTCATTACATTTACCATAGGTCCCACGTCTGGCAAGAATTCATTTGCTAACAAAAAGAATGTGTTCCATTAAATCACAATGAACATAACTTGTAAATAATTGACCTGAGAGGAAATGGTGAGAGAGATTTATAACAATACACTTAGATCCATAGGTGACAAATTTTTGTAATTTAGGTCTTTGTGCTTCTGTTGGTTCTTTGTGAGCTGAGTAAGTGACAACATAAAGAGTATTCTGAGCTCAAAACAATGCGTTCTTCACCTTACCAAAACCAAGCAATAGAAGATAAAAGGAGAAGGAAAACACTTATTAAAACTGGAAGCTATAAATCCTCAAACAACAGTGATAGAAAGAATAACCCAACAACATTCTTATAAACCACGGTGTAAGATTTGGCTTTCATGAGCTACTCGTGTTGCTAGCCTTATTGTAAACGAAATGTCTCCTTGTGTTTATTGTTCTGCCCATCCTGAGGTTAAATTTGTTCAGAATGGGAGATGTTGGAGCTTATATTTGGTCATTTTTAGCATTCTGGTGTCATAAGTCATGGCCAAACTGCTGTAAAATAATTTGCTATACAAGTAATGAACAGAACTATTTATAAAAATGAGCATGCAGGATAAAACTTAAGTATTTGAGCACACAGACTACAACATACTTTTGGAGTCCTAGCACAAAGGAGTGATTGTGCTCACTGCTCATCATATTTAGTTAAAACTATAAACAAAGTAATAAAGTCAAGCTACAAGTGGAAGAAAAAAGCATTTAATGTTTATCCAGTATAATACTGTTTGTTTTTTTTTTTTTTTTTTTTTTTTTTTAACAGTATAATGCATACTATTTCTTAATTATAAATACACTAGTGATGCTTGGCAAAGCATCATCCCATGACTAATGAAAATATATAGAATGTTAGTAAAGAACACTTTATAACATGATAATCAATAATGTGATAATCATTAATGTGTATGGGAAAAACTGAAAAGGAGTGAGGGCTGAAGAGTGAGATAATAAGGAACATAATGGCTTATAGTGCCCAGGTAACTGCAGGCCTGTAACTATTAATCTGATTGCTCATAATCCTCCTATTGCTCCCCTGTATTCTCAGCATTTACTTGCTGCATGGTCTAAAGTTTTGGACACAAGGATTTTTATGCTACCTACTTGTTTCTGTGTCTAGAACTACCAGTCTTAGCTGTAATTTGAAAAAGTAGAAGTAACCAGGGAAAAGTGGTTAATAAGAATAGCCTGGAATACAGCAGGAAGCAGGGAAGCTGGGGGGCAGAGCTGAGAGCGTAAAGAAATAAAGGGACTAAAGACTGTGAAGACTCTCATCTGTTGCAGATGTGGTCAGTAGAAGCCTTTTTCTGTATCCCTTGCAAACGTATGTGATGTTCACATGAACTGAAATTCTGGCTATGCCACAGGCAATCCATATGAGAAGCAATGGAAGAAGGAAAGACTGAATGCTGGGAAGCTGTAATGGGTTTAATGGGCTTAAACTGCCAGTATAGTGAGTAAATGTATGGCAAATATTTATGTAAGAGTGGAAAGACAGAAAAATGATGTTTCTTTGTTTTTGTCTGTTCATCATTTAACACTTACAGAAGTGTAGTATGTCTCTAATATATAATCATTTTTATATTAAAAATGGCAGGCAGAGTTTGGTTTCTTTCTTTCTTTTCTTTCTTTCTCTCTTTCTTTCTTTCTTTCTTTCTTTCTTTCTTTCTTTCTTTCTTTCTTTCTTTCTTTCTTTCTTTCTTTCTTTCTTTTTCTTTCCTCTCTCTCTCTCTCTCTTTCTCTCTTTCTTTTCTTCATTTCTTTCTTCCCCAAATTAACTAAGTCTAGTCTCCATAGTTTTATGGAAAGTAGTCAGGGAGAGAACAAGAAGGCTTAGTTCAGTTCCAGATCTAAAATAAGTAGATGGTGTCAGAAGTTAGGAACCTAATAGGATAAACTCACCCTTTCACCATTTCAAAGTAGTTGAAATTTACTTTTGCCTCTATGTGTTTCCTACTAATATCCTAAGAAGGAAGCCTACCAACTCTGCCGGGAAACTGGTGTTTCCACAGCCCTCACGCCTCAAGTTTGCAACGCAGCTTGAACTCCCTTCCTGAACAGTTCAGCCGTATGCTGGCTGTAGTTCCACTTTCCCCTCTGGAAAAAAAGCTGAATTTTGGAGGCGCTCTATGTATGTCTTGTAGACTTCTCTAGTACCCTGGACAACAAAAAGTGCTCTTAAATACTCTCAATTGCTATCCAATGTGCAAGTCAGAAATCATTCTATCCAAGACACTCTACTTAATTAAGCCAGAGGGAAATTGTATGCAGAAGAGTTATGACTTTAGATGGCATATTGTAATATGCACTCTACATGCATCTATGACATTATGTAAGTGATAAATGAAATAATACATGTAAACAGCTATTATATTGCAAGCTAATGAATTACTTATTTGCTTTTTTACCAGTTAGGCAATTATTTATTGTACTGATTAGTAGAAGCAACAAATATATATATTCATGAAACATTACTGTTTTCTAATTGAATTATAATAAGATACAAATTGCTGTAATTTGTTTGTTATTGCTATAAAACTAAACATGAGCTGCTGAAATAAAGTTGGCTGGTTTTAACTGACATTTACATTTATCGTGTTTGTATTTGAAAAACTGGTAAGTTAATGGTCCTTCTATTTTCCATAAATTTACCAAGTTGCTAAAGTCAATAAAAAGATCTCAAATCTATATAATTGTATATATCATTATGTACATATAGTCAATATAGTCAATGTGATATGGTCAATATTTCATCCTGGAATTAGTAGCAGAATGGTAAAATAGGTAGAGTGACCTTGGCATGCTGAGAAGACCTTAGAAGGTCAGGAGGTAAAATTTAAACAGGAATGTCTATGCAAGTGACATGAAAACATCCTGTTTGGATTGTGATGCACTCAGAGAATTTCATTTGGCATGTTCCAAAGCAATTTTATAAACTTTAATCACAATGGAAAGATAAGTAAAAGGAATAGACAAGCTGAAGTTTGGAAGGAATGGGAGAAAAAATCTATGAGATAAATGACTAGTTTACCTATAAGCAGAAAATGCAGCCACCGTGTCTGAACTGGCTTGCTTTATGTTAATCTTTCTGACTTCCTATCATTTGTAAAGTCCACGAGACTATGTATGCATGGTGAATTTTCCTAGGGTCTCTGAGGGTTTTATGTACTTTTTTAAAGAGGAATCTATGAAAAATTCCTGACAAAAATATATAGTGGACTATGGTTGAATTGACATAACATTATGTATTCAGTATTCTTTTCAAAATCTGTAGACTATTAAGGAAAAAAAAAAGAGTAAGAACTCCAAATTTTTCAGTCTTTAGTTGAAGAGAAAAAAAATCCATAATTCATAATTATGCAAATGTACACATACATTATTCTTAACTTCCTTAGCTGAGCCCTACATTGCCATAATGAAAATGTCTAGAAATATCTCCCATTTCACCATAGATGCCTCCATTTCTTTACTTCTATTTTAGAAGACTTCACTGATTTTCTTTTAATCTTATTCCGGACTAAATGTGTCCACATATGGAGCTACTCTGGAAAATGCTGTAAATTCATACACTCCTTCTATCCCAAATATTTTTCAAGTGAAGACAAGCCCTAAAGCAAAGACATATTTGTTTCCCCATGAATCATAATGGAAAAGCCTACTAACCCCACTGGCCAGACTCCTATTCTCTGCAGCTCCCAGTCGGCTCACTTAACTTCCTGCACTTTTACCACATAGTTTTTGGGTAGAAATCATGCTTTAGCAGGATATATATGTGTATGTATGTATATATATATATATATAAATTAATGTGTGTATATAATGTATATATCATGTTTATACATACACATCATGTATACATATATGTATATAATTTATAACAATATCTCTCTCTATATATAATATATTTTGCTATGAATTAATAATGGTCTAGGTCACTCCTAAAATAACTTTCTGTCATCATGAGACTTGATGTGCCTGCTGTTCACAAAAATAATAAAGTCATATTACACCAGACCTTCAAAAACTGCAAGAGAAGCTATTGCCATGTTTGAACATTTGGTGCCTTACATTCATTTTATTTTTATCTATTGCTTCTTCAAAGCACAGGGGTGTCTCTTGATTTCAGCACTTGCAAATTACATGTGGCATACCACTGTAATGCAATTGCAAGCTGAAGTGAGTCAGCTGTTCTAGACATAGAGAGCATCAGGGTACTCAGAAGTATGAGTGTTTCTTCTGCCTGTGCAGGCTCCCTCAGACATCGTTCCTTGCATTCCTGTTCCTTTAGGCACAGAGACAGGCCATGTGTTCCCTCTTAGAGAAAAGATTTGAGAGAAAATCTCTGTGCACTTTGTTTATCCCCTTACTTCCCAGAGTAAGAAACTCTGTAGACTGGAGCCTGGTTCCCTCCCATATGTACAGCATGGAACAACAACAAAAAATGAAATATATCACCTGAACACAAGTCTAATGTACCCAAATTAGTGTGCTGACTTAAAGTCCTCCTGGTGGAGTATGTTCAGAAGATAATGACAGGAAACCGCTCCTACCCCCACCACTAGACTCTTGGGCTTATGGACTTTCAAAAGGTTGTGTCTCAGTCCTTAACTATATGCAAACACTGGTGAGTGGGGTACATGGTGAGTAGTTTACACATCTACATTTTCTTCATGGCAAAAAAAAAAAAAAAAAAAAAAAAAGAAAGTAACACTGTCATGGAGATTGCTTCGAAGCTGGATACAATCACAGACCACTGGCTAAAGTTGAATCCAGATGAAACAGAAGTTCAGGTGAGCACAAGGAGAAGCAACGATGCCACCACGGAGTGTCATTCCTGACAGCACCCCTCTCACACAGCAGAGTCCTCCACAGTAAAGGCAAAGTTTTTGTCTGTAAGTGGCTGAGATGTCTCAGAAAATGAGTTGAAACTGGAAGATGAATTCCTCCCAAAGCTCAGGGTCATCAGACGTGTGTTGTATGCTTCTCTCATCATGTCTTCTCTGAGATGGGTGAGCAAGGTGTATATTTATCTTTTAAATCTAATTCCAGGTTTTAGTTCTAGCCACTGCACTAAGATGTGTCTTCCTCTAGAGAGAGGTTGCAGTAACAAATCTATGCCAAGTGTTAATCATGTATGCTACTGGAAGACAACCAGTGACTATGCCAATGAGGAGAGAGTAAAATCGTACCAGTGAGAAAACCACTGGGAATCTTTCTGAATTTTAGAGGAAATTCAATAAGCTTGCAGTGGATTACCTTTGTTGGAAGGATTTTCCATAACAGTAACTGTCCATGAACCCCAAACTGAATATCCCACTTCCTTCTAGTAGAAGGCAAGCTTCCAGCTTGCATGGCTGCAGAGATAAACTTCCAAAGCTGTAATTAAAATTAAAAAATTGGTCTGAATCTGACAACAGCTTGAAACTCAGAGGTATGAACATTTGTAATGATTATTTTGGCCTCAATATGTGCAGCTATTACTTTATCACAGGTTACTTTTGGTAGGTAGGTGTATGTGAGAAAGAAGACAAACTACAACAGTGGCCGATACGAATGCTGCCAGAAAAGGGTGAGAGGGAAGAAGACACTAGAGAAAGGGGAGTGAAAGAAGGAAGGATGGAGCTCAAGGAAGAAGAAACACAGAAGCAGCAATGACAGTACACTGTACAAAGGCCAAACAATTGCTTGGACAATATATAAAGGACAGACTTAACTTTTGTCTAAGCCTTGCCATGACCTCTTTGCCGCTGCTTGCCATGATCGCTTTGCCCTTTTTACCAACAAGTTAGCAATCGTGCAGCTTTTGGGCAGACATAGAGCCCTGACTGAGTTCATTCTCTGCCTCATGAAATGCAGACACACAACGCAGTGCAGTCTGTGACCCAGCTGGGAATGCCTGCCATGGGCCCTGCACTTCTTCTACATGTACTGACTCCTCCAGCCCTGCAAGGCAGGCTGATAAGGGTGTAAGAGAGAAACCACTGGCATCTCAAATACACTAACAGAACTGTTGCTCAGATGTAATTCCTACAACCTTGAGCACACTCTCCCTATGGGGATCTTTCAAAGACTGCCCTTTCCAGGAGGACCAGGTTTCTGTCTCCTTGCTTTGTCCCCAGGGGACACAAGGTCTGTCCTCTCCACTGTCTCCAGTGAGGACATTGATTTCCTCCTTAAACAACTTCTTGAGGTTCTCACAGTATTTTTACAGGATATGGGCTCCAACTCCCTTCCTCTGATCTTTTGTCCAAAAGGACTTTATCACCATTTCCTTGTCTTCTCTCGTACCCTGAGAAGGTACAGCTTTCCATCTTTTCCTGTAGCAGCACAGTTCATGCAGAGAGACAGTTTTTCTTCTGATCCAACCCCCCCCCCCCCCCACGCCCCTCGCTATTCCATGCCATAAAATTAGAGCCTGGAACTCACTGAACAGTGTCAGTGTTATGAATTTAATAATATTCAGAAAGGGACTGTATAAGTATGCATAATTTATATGGACATCAAAACCACTTGCAGCTATCAAAGTGAACAGCAAAACAAACAAATGTGGTTCATTTCCAAAACAAAGCCCACACAAACCCTGAAGACATAACAACTCTGATCTCAAGGGGTTTAAATTGATCTCTAACTAACTGAGATTAGGATGAGACCTAAAGTGGGGGGGCGGGGGGCAGGTAATCCTGCATCTGCCTAATGCGAAGTTTCTTGCACCTTCCCTCTATCTGTTAAATTTCAGAAAAGGGATACTGGGTTTGAGTTTTTGTCCTACCAACATTATATTGCTCTGAAGGGATGCTTTCAGCTGCTTCTGGCTCAGCTCTGTTATTATTATTATTATTATTACTATTATTATTATTATTGTTGTTGTTGTTATTATTATTATTATTATTTTATTATTATTTCTTCCCTGGGATCCTCGAACACCAGGACTTCCCCTTGCCTTCCTCCCCCCATCCCCTCCAATCTCCACCGAGCTTCTATATTAGTCTGAGTGGCCGGGATAGGTCTCAGCCTCCATCTGGGGCGATTAAACTCACTTCATCCTCTTAACTCAGCAACAACTTCCTCACCGAATCCTCTCCGCGCCTTGCCCTGGGCTTGGCTTCCACCCCGGCCCCGTCCCTCCCAGGGGAAACGGGGAACGAGTCCGGAGCCCCCCACCCGAGCATCAGCGCCAGCGGGGCGAGGAGCACCCGACCCCGGGGTGCCGGGGACCGGGAGGGGGGCGAGGACACCCCAACCCCAGCGGGAGGGCAGGGCCGGGGAGGCGGCATCGGCGGCTCCCTGCGGGGGGCTCGGGGCGGTCCGGGGCCGCCGCCCTCCCCGGGGAGGCTGTAATCCCATCAAAGCGCCGGACCCAGCCGCCGCCTCCTCCTCCTCTTCCTCCTCCTCCTCCTTCACCTCTTCCTCCTCCTCCGCTTCCCTTCCTGGCTCGGTAAAAGCCCCGCCGCGCCCTCCCAGCCCCGCTCCCCGCCCGGCTGCCGAGTACAGGGGGGACGCCGGCCCCGGCCCCCAGCCCCCGGCCCGGGGGGCGGCGGGGGATCGCGGAGCACATGGAGGTGCCGGGACCCTGCCCCTGCCCCTGCCGCCGCCTCTCCTCCCTGCTGCTGCTCCTGCTGCTGCTGGCTTCGTGTATCGGCTGCGTGGCTGCCCCTCGGAGGAGCATCCCCCGCCGGCAAGGTAAGGCGGGGGGGCGGATTTGGGGTGTCCGTTCGCCCAGGTGCTCGCTTTCTTCGGGAAGTTTTTCCACCCTATAAAAGCAGAGCCCCTCCCCCCCCCCCCCCTCGGAACACCCTTCACCCCCGGAGCATCCTCGCCCCCAGGAGCATCCTCCCCGCCGGGACGCCAGCGGGGCCGGGCGGGAGCGCACGCCGGGGATGAGTTTCTCGAGCTCGTCCGTCCTGGGCCGTGAAGCACGGGGCAGGACCTCTGCCTCTGGCCTCCGTGCCAGCCTCCGGTCTCGGGCAGCGAGGCTGCGGAGCCGGTAGGGAAGGATGCGAGGCAGGGAGCGGCAAGCGGGGGAGGAAGCGCCGAGGAGGCGAGAATTGCACCCAAGCCTGCAGGTACCCCGCAGCCAGGTGGGGCGCCTCGGGGTCCCGCATCTCACCAGGACGGTGCGCGGTCCTCGGCGGACAAAAGTTAAAAGCCTAGACCCTGGGCAGCCGCCACAGCCCCTGCAGCCTGCAGCCTGTGAGACGGGGAGGTTAAAGTGAGGGGGGACGCGGAGCATGGCGAGAGTTGGGCTTTCTGCGCGCCCCAGAGTCGCGGTGCGCAGCGCCGGGGACTAAAGTGGGGGTCAGCGCTGGTTTGTGTCGCTGCCTTCAGCGGGATCAGACCGATGGAAAGTTTAACAAGTTTAGTACGTTTTGCCTTAGCTGTCAAAATGTTTGCGGGATGAGACCCTTTCCGTGATAAAACGTTTCTGTCGCTGTATTTTTTAAAAATTATTATTATTATTAATTATTTTTGGAATCAGTTTTGTGCATTCTCTTGCTCTTGGGGGAAGAAATATGTTCGTACAGTTGGAAACTTAATACTTAAATGCAGCCTTGAGCTTAAAGCCCTCACTGGACAGATGGCTAATTTTACTGGTCTGACCTTGTCTCCTAGGGATCTAGTCCTATGATCCTTGGTGATCATAATAGCTACCATTAAGTACTTGAGGAAATTAGGTGGACAGTAGTTGTGAATGAGACGATTAGCATTAAATTGCATTAAAATACTGATTGCATTACAGATTGCATTAAAATACTGGATCTGTGGATTTGGGTGTGGAAAAGTGTAAATATTTTTAAATATTAATATACTGGTCTACTTGCTTCACACCAGGACAAAACTGGTGGAATTGTATTCCTGGGCATTAAATTAAAATAGTTTAAATCTTGGAAACAAATTATTTGTAGTATTGTGCAGGAGATGTGCAGGAGATGAATTAATACACTAGTGCTGTATGTATGTACCGTACTTTGGTTAGCTACGTATTTTCTTTTTTTTTTTTTTTTTTTTTCCTAACTTATGTTCTTTCAGGTTTTGATTGATTCAGTTATCCATTTTCTATCTCTTTTTCCATATAAGTAGTCAGTTTTACCTGGAAGCATTTTTCAAAACCTGTGCAAACATTTTAAAATCCACTTGTAGCAAGATTTGAAGAGGGAAATCTCCCAGAGAGCTTCTGTGCAGCAGTGTATAATTAAAATCCCATCTGCATTCTGCCAAGGGCTATTGGAATTGCAGGCTCCCCTAAATCCCATGGCTGGGTCTGTGCTGTGTAATGTTGTTGTCAAAGCATGGAGAACAGGTGTAGCTCAAGGTAACCCACACCTCTGTCTTGTTCCTGCAGCTTGTCATACACTTGACAACCAAGAGCAAGAGGGAACCGTCATTTAGTCACACATCCAAAAGTAGTGGATGAAGAAGATATAAGATGCTAAAAAGTTCTTTTAAATGTTTCTTGTTCCCCTTTCACTTTGCCTTTTTAATAGAAGTGGAAGTGGGTCTTGCACAGAAGTTGTATCTGAGGTGTAAGCAAAAGGTCAAATAGAGAGAGAAGCGATGAAACCAGTTTGTTTCCAATAATGGGAGCTGGCTGGCAGGTCTTGTGCATCAAAAGAAAAAAAAGGTAGCCTAATGCGTATCCATTTTTCCAGATTTTTCATTCAGAGCTCAGTTTACAAGGATCAATTTTGTAATCCCAAGAAAGCAGCAGAGTGAGAAATGTATTAGTGAAGTTAAAAATAAATAATATAGGAAAATTGCCATAAATGCAGCTTGTTAAATTAAACTTCAGGAAAAAAGCTGTAGTGCTCAAATTTGAAACATCCTGATGACTGTTAAACTCATTTGACCATTTATTTACAGTTACATGATACATTTGCTGGAGGAAATGGTATGCCAGACACTTTGGGAAGGGCTTGAAACAAATCCTTAGACACCGTGTGGTGAGCAGGGTAGTTGGGAGCAGATTAGGCTGGGATTCTCTAAATCTTATTCTTCCAGAAGCTGGCACTCATGCTGCTGCTTTTAGATTGTTTTGTGTTGTTTTGTTTTGTTTTGTTTTTATTTTGCCTTCTGCAAAGCCACAGATTTTTCTGTTTCAAGTTTCAATCAACTGATTGAATGCTGAAAAGCCTAAACCTAGCCTTCAATGTGTAACACTACTACTGATATAAACATATATCATTCAATCTTAATGGTTCTATGATTTTAGGGAATTACAGGGGAAAAAGCCAACTCCTTAAGTGATTTCCCATGGATGCTCATTGCATGAACTTGTTGCATTATGCTGTGTTAATACTTCTTTAGTATCAGAGTGTAAAGTTCCAAAGCCCTATAAAATATTTAAACCCTTGAGTTGGTCTGCATGGAGTAAATAAGATATTCATATATAATGCTTTGGGATTTGTTGTTGTTGTTATTATTATTATCCTTATCAATCAATATAAACAAAGCTCAGGCTTGAATTGCCTAGCTTGTAGCAGTTTTCCAGATGTCCATACTGGTAGACTTGGTGTGTAAATGCAGGAAGAATCAGACCTATTAAAGTCTGAAGACTTTACAAGGGTGTAGCATTCAATATCAGGGCCAGATTTTTGAAAGGGCTTAGGTCCCAGGTCAGCAGTACTGTATACGACTTTTTTTTCCAGAGAACTTGGCACTGAAGTAGATGAATTCTTTAGAAAATCTGGCTATAATAGGAGCTGCTGGATATGGAACACTTTTGAAAATCTAGCCCTATTTAGATATCAAAGTCAAGGTCAGGCTACCTTGAAAATCAGGCATACCCATATGGAAAATGTATCTGTCTTTGGGAAAGAATGTTTTTATTTTACTTTTTAAATTATAGTAAATTTCAGGGAACAATATTAGAATGGGTTGTAAACCTCTATCTTATTAAATCTCACATGTAAAGCATGTAAGGATAAGGCTGACCTACTGCTGAATCCAAAATCTCTTTAAGAAAAGGAATGAGTTTGAAGAGGGATAATTCCTGATGCTAGGGCTGCAGAGCTGAGAGCAACGGTGTATATCTGCAAGGTACAACCAATAAAGAAGACATGAATAATATATCTGGGGGGAGATTAATATCATTCTTTTATTTTTTCAGACATAGGTCAAAACGTGCTATCAGAATACACCGTTCAATGTCTTGAACATCAATAAATTCAAACAAGCAGTAGTTATGTATGGATTTGGTGTTCATCATGTTTGTACAAGTAGCGTCACGACATTGTGTCAAAACATTTTCATTTGGCCTGGACTTGCTGTCGTAACTCTGTTTCCTGTATTCTGGTACTTCTTGTTAACGTTGATCGATCCCACCAGCACCTTGTGAAGGTGTTTTCTTTGGGAGCTACCAGCATTCTCTTAATGGCCTCTGGGAAATAAAATAACCTTTTAACTGGGAAAGCACAAAATTATTTTACATTAGCATGTTCCTTTTTATGCCACTGTTAGTCACTCATTTTGAATTATGCTTTCTGATTTTAGTTAGTCTTATTCTCAGCACAGTGTGTTCAGTTCTGTCCATCCTGAAGTCATTATCTTCCACTGTAAAAGGAAACTTTGGCTAAGTGTGTTTCTTAAGCAGCATTTTACTGATGCTCCCTCTGAAACTACTGTACAGCCTTCCACCACTACTCAGAAAGGTAAGACTAGGTAACAGAACTTTAAAAATTGGTGAAATTATACCTGTAACAGAAGTTGAGTTTCCCCCAAGCTTAGGAGAAGAGGGGTGATGTGGGAGTTAAGGCCCTAGAGCAAGCCTTGGGAAATCATCCTGTCCCGAGGCTGCCAGGGACTTGCTTTGAGGCTTTGCCAGTCCTTCTCAGGCCAGGCTTTCTGTATTAAAAGTGGAGTTAGACTGGTTTTGCACTTTTATCCTTTCCCAGCCATGCCACATTAAAGTGTAAGAAGACTTTTATATGCTGGTCAACACAACTGTACCCCAATCTTAATTGAGGCTGATAGGCTTAATTAATATTATTACCTTACTAATATTGTATCTCCATATCTTCCAGTGTGTCTTGCAGAAAAAAGCTATCTTTTTCTCTGGAGGATGCATGGTAATTACACTAATAACAGATACACTGCACTAGGCAGGGCACACTATATATCCTGTATATGTCTTTATGAGTGAGTGCATCCAATGCTCAGATTCATGTTTTTAAGTTTAAACTTAATGGGAGGGATTCTGAGTACCAGGCATCTGAGAGGTCCCAAAGATCAGAACACCCTGTTGTCTTAGCACAGAAAATTTCAGTGGATGAGGTCTCTTCAGTGCTCAACAAATCCATCAGTTATCCCAGAGTATTCCTGGGAGTTTCCCATTGCTCAGATCAAACTTATATTGGGCCCTGCCTATAGCTGAGGGCTTACACCCCTTTGAAGTGGTTAATAATTTGATTATTTCATACATTAAAGTGCACAATTTGGTCCCCTCTTTGTTGGTGAATGTGTAGCAATGGTCTGTGATTATGTAATAAAAGACTTCCTAAACCACAGGCATGCAGGACACTACGTTAACTATGTGATCCTGATTCAAATTTCCTATTATTTTTTTTTTCCTTGTGCAAACAAATGTTCTTTCTGGGAATAACAAACAAATAAATAAATAAAAGCAAACAAAACCAAAAATCTCTTCTTCACAATTAATTCCAACTGAAAGGAAATACTTTTTGGCTAAGAAGAAGCAAGAATTGATTTCCTTTTTATTTTTGGTAAAGACACACATGAAAACCAAACTAGTTCTTTCATATAAAACAGTATCCCCATAACTCCTACATGTGAACAACCAAGACATAGAAAATGTGAACGTTCTTTTTTTTTTTCAGACTTTTCAGGGTCTCTGAGCTGAGAACAATCACAGCAGAGCTCATCTTTGAAAGAAACTGCTTCAGGACAGCATAAGCCACTGAAAATTGGAGGCTTAGGTGGAAAGCTCCATTGAAGCAGTTAGCTAACTCAAAGCTAGCTAATGATACAGTGTGTGCTGATCCATAAAACCCTCCAGGTGAGAAGTGTGTAGTGTGAAATACACCAGGTTCATGGCAGCTCTTCCACAGAGCACCATGTAATTACACCCAGAAGTAAGGAGTGCACATGGGGAATGCTCGTAAGGATTTTGGCCTTGAAATGAAAGAGATCCACACAATATTGACCGAGGAAACACTTTATCCAAGAGGAAGAGGACAGATAGTGGGCTGCGGGGAAAACCATTTCTTCTGTTAGTGACTTGCTGGACATGTAATTGGACAATCAAAAGACACTGGCTTTGTTTTCTTAAGAAGATCTTTCATTCAAGCATTGCCAAAAGTTATCCTGGATGATTTTTAGACCTGGAAGAGATGAACCATGACAAGGTGCTATCACATTCTGTCTTTTTGTGGTTCACATGCCAAGTGTTGATAGGTTATCATTTAATTATACCTTATTGTTAATAAACACTTTTGAAACAGTGCAGATAATAGTTAAGTTAAAAGCAATAGCTCTGAAAAGAGAACACTGAGTTTCCCAGTGTCCTCAGAGGATAGTGAAGCTGGTGTAACTGACAGAGAAAGATCTCCAAGGCTGGAAAAATCCAAGGCAAATTATCCTGCACACCTCTCAAGATTTTTAAAGTCACTTAAATTTTCTGAAACCTGTGAAAATTATGGTGCAGTCAAATATCAACATCTGTGTACATTTGGAACTTGCAATTTGAATTGCCTTTCTAAAATAAAGAGAAATTAGCATGTTGTAAATGTTGAGCATGCACCTTTCAAATACAGATATTATTCCAAATCTTCTGATGTGTCAGATGCATTATTGCACATTATAAAGTTATAAACCAAGACCAGCTTTGTGTTGCTGAGCTTAAAAATCTTCTGAAGAGAAAAGAAAAAAAACCAACAAAACCAACCAAACAAAAAACCTAAGGGCAAAGATTATAAAGAATTTCACTCAAGTTAAATTCCTGCTTACATGACAAATTTCAGCTAGAAGATTATTTTAGGAAAAAAAATGAACAAAGGCCATAAACTGCAAATGATTGAAAATTAGCATCTAGGACACAAACTTTCATGATATAATTAGAGATACCAGAGGCCAGAATTTGTTACTTGGAACAGAAATGTTAGTTCAGTTTCATATCTTGCTTTCTAGATAATCACAGGAGAAGGCAACATCTTTATAAAAATAAGCAGGCTTTTTATGAAGATAAGTATTTTAAGAGGTGGTGGTTTTGCAGCTGGTACTCCAGCCATATACAAGGAGACTGGTGTCCTGCTGACATTTTTAGCTCACATTCTTGTTTCATGACATTCCAGTTCCTACATGATACCATTTCACGCAGGTTGCTTTTGTTTTCATCTCAACTGAACAGTCATCCTCTCATACAGTCATACACTATGGTATGGGGAGGTCTATGGTCAAGAACTGCAACTCTACCCATATACAGGTTAATGGACTTGGCTTGGTAGCTGGAGATGAGAATGTTTGAGCCATCTACATCTGTATTAAGGCATACTGATTATACGAACGGTGAAAAAAGAAATCTGCAATATATTAGGGGAAGAAAGTCACGAAGGACTGGGCCATGCTTAAAATGATCATAAAGGGGTAAAGAAATATGCATATGAACCAGATAATGCCAAGAGAAGGACACAGTTTGTGTGGTGAGGCAGCTGCTCTGGTTTAGGGCCAAGGACTTGAGTATAAAAGTTGTGGAAATCACCAGAACAGGGAGAACTTTGAGAGGAGCTGGGAGTATTAGGTATTAGCTCTGTGGGCATTGTGGCTGTGCATGGGTCATTTGCTGTTTGCTTGAGGTGCTGGTCTCTTCTTTCACTGGGATGTATTTCCATGTCTCATTGTCTCTTGCAGCAAAGGTTTTGTCTCCCACAGTCATTCTCCCTGCTTTTACATGCCAGTTCTTGTTTCTGGTTCTTCTGATATATGGCTATATCCTATGCTACATTAGTGCAGGGATTCATTTTTAAACAAAAACCAAACCACTAAATAAAAAATAAAAAAAAAACCAACAACAAGACAAACACCTCTACTGCAGTCACATAATAATTTCAGATTTTTTTTTATTTATTTTATTTTTCCTGTTAGAAATATTTTATGGAGAGTCTTGCAGTCTGCAGAAGATAGTGAAATTGTCCCAATTCTTATGGAGGAACTGACTTGGAGAATAATTTCCTGCTCCTTGAGAAGATGCCACATTTGTTCCCTGACCTGTCTTCCTGTAGCTTTTAATAAAACTACAGTTGCATTTGCACTGACTTCTCCAGTCGTGTTAGGATCATTATACAGTGGTATCTATCTATGACTTGCTGCCAAGGCACAGAAGTTACGGTGTGGGTTTAGTGCCATAAGTTAGTAGGTTGTTACATACCTTTATTCTTGTAGAAACACCAACATTTCTAGTCCTTGTCTGAGTTTGCTTTTATATCTGTGAGATCCTCTTTCAGGGTAGAGGGCTGGCTCCACCTAAGTGGGGCAAAAGCATCTTTGCCAGCAGGTTGGACATCCCCATGAGTAGGGCTTCAAACTAGAATGACAGGGGAGAGAAGATGCGGCCCCACAGCCAGGTGAGGAAGTGGAGGGCTGGGTTGTCAAGCAAAGCAGATGTGGGACCCTGAAACCAGCAACTTGGGAATGGGGCCCATCCCAAGTGTATGCACAGCAGTAAGGAAGTGCAGACAGGACATTATTGTGGTGGAAACTTGCATAAAAAGAAAGCATACAAGAGGTGAAAGCAGGGTCAGGTGGCCCAGGAGGAATGGAGGCTTTGTCTGAGCATGCAGTATTGGGGTTAGGAAAGCCAAAGTCCAACCTGGTAAGGGTATGAAGAGCAACAGGAAGACTTTCTCCAGTTGTCTCAGAAGTAAAACAAAATGTAGGGAAAATGGGGATGGAAGGAGACCTGGTGACAAAGAGCATGCAAAAGGCTGAGACGCACAATAACTTCTTCACCTCACTTTTTATTGGCAAGACCAACTGTTAAATACCCTCATGAATGACCTAGGTGGTGGGACAGAGGGCAACCTCCACAAATTGGTGAAGATACATAACTGGGAGGAGTTAGCTGATACATCAAAGGGTGGTGTCTGCCACTCAGACGAATCTCAACAGGTTGGAGAAATGGTCTGACAGGAACCTCATTGAGTTCCACAAAGGGACATGCAAAGTCCTTCATCTGGAGAGAAACAACCCCAAACACTAGTATGTGCTGGGGGCCAGCGGGCTGGAAGGCCCTGGTTGATGTGCCCTGTCCTCAGCCCACACACTTGTTGCGTGGCATATGTACCTTAAAAAACCTCTTTGTACCTTAATTTTTGTGTATGAGTGCCTTTGTGTGTGTGTACATAATAGATCTGTGCTTGTGAGGTTTTTCTCTCTGAGAAATTTCCATTTATCCAGAACTCCCCCCTTGAATTTTGTTTCTTGTACAAAGTGAACTACTCCTTCAAGAGCTCAATTTTTCATTTTGTATCAAAGGAACATTGAGAGAGAAATTTGTCTTAGGTAAAGCAAAGAGATTAAGAGACATCAAGGAGAGCATTTTTCAAGTAGCATGAACAATTTTGCTGTGGTTCTGCTTGAAAATAATAAGCTTTGGATAGTAAATTCCTGAAAAAAATACACCTTTAAGTGTTATTTATTGATAGGAAAATAAAATTTCAAGTTATTTATTTGGCATTCTTATAGTTTAATAGACAGTTATATGTACATGTATATGTATACATATGAAGCTATTTTTTTGATAATTAATGTAGCCTTTGATATGTGATTACCCTATGCATTTACCCATAAGGACTCAGAAAAAATGTAACAGCCTGACTTTCATTCTAATTTTTATCATTTTATTTCAGTATAGTAAAAGTCTACTTAGTACAGATGATTTTTACCAGCAATGCCTAAGAGTTGGTTGTGAGCTTTAAGCACTGAGTGATCAATTTTGCTCATGTTCTCTGGTTTCTACTTTCAATGTAATTTGGAGGGCCATATGTCTCAGTGTGGCTTATGGCAAATGTTGATACGCTTGCCATAAACACGAAGAAAACATTTTCAGAAACATTCAAAACCAGACTGAATATTAGCAGTGTAGATAACAAGTGTATTACTAAACCATTGTAACATCTAATATGGTGTCTTATGATAAAATATAAAAGGAAAGAATAACAGCAAGAGGAGTGACCTGCTCAGTTTAGGCACATAATCCATTTTTAATCTTTAGAGTCAATGTGACAGTTTTGCTAAAGCAAGCTCCTAAATCTTCTGTGTATTTAGTCAGTAGTGGGCACCTGTGGAGAGGTTCCCAGTGCCTGTAACTTGAAGAGGGAGGTGGGCACTCAAGCTATGCCTTGAACCAGAACATCTGCTTAGAAAGGGTCCCTATCCCACCCTCTGTCTCTTCCTGCGTCCTGGCTGTGGTGTCCTGTCTCTTGCTCTGCTCTGTTTCCAGAGCACACCCCATAGTCGTGCTCCTAACACCTCAGTTACATAGCCCACAGGAGAATAGCATTTTTTCTTCCATGCAAGTGGGTTGAGTTCCATCAGATGACACCCAAAGCAGCACAGAAGGCGAGGGTTCAGCAAGGTGTCTGCCAGGGTGGTGTGCAGCAGAGATGTTAGGAATTAGGGCAGCCCTGCCCCAGTGCTGTGGCTTTGACAGATGAAGTGCAAGCCTGGTTTTAGGGTGTGAGAGCTAGATTTTGGTGCAGGCTTCCAGGAGTACACCTGAAGTTATGCATCCCGAGTGTCTTGGTGGGACTTTTAAAATGTGTCTATACCATGTCTGTACTGGAAGCGGGAAGCACTTCCAGTAGAAGTATTTCAATTAGTATCTCACATGCAGCTATAGTTCATGAAATTGTTTTAGGCTTCTCATCAGTAATTACCAGAGACACAGGGTTGTACGAATTATCTGGAGATTGCCCTGTCTGTCCCTTCTCACAAAGGCAGGATAGGTACAAACCCGACTTTTACTTGAAGATAATGCTTTACCCTGCTTCTGGCCTTCAGCACCAGGAATTCCCCCAAAGCTGTACCAGTGCATAACTAATCATGGGTAGATTTTATATATATATACACATATATATGTCTTATATCTAGCTCTTCAGAAATTCTTTAAAAAATCAGTTTCTTCATCTTAACCCAGCTGGAAGGTTGGGTCACTGTGTGCCATGCAGAGCTGCTGGCAGCAGAGCCTGGCTGGAGGAGCACAGGGAGGCAGTGGGGCTTCTCCCCCACCCATCTCTCCTGCAGTCTGCAGGGCCAATGCAAACCAGGAAAAGCCATGATGAAGTCACCACTGAGTTTGTACCTTCTTGTTTTTAATGGGATTCCCTGTTGCACTGTAGCTTAAGTTGGGAGCTTTGCCTCCTTCCTTCCCCTTTCCTTGGGCTATAAATACTCCCAAGAATGTCACCTCAAGTGTACCTGGGGCTAATAACAGACACTATGTACTGCAGCAGGAAAACATCATGTGGGTCCAAGCCTGTCATTATGATGATGTTCATGTTTTCTGCTGTTTTGTTTTATTACAGTGTTTTCAAGAACTGACTGAGATGGGGCTCATCACTCCAAAGGTTTTTGCAGTGTGGTCTGGATTGCTGAACTACTGCTGAACTACTAGTGCTGCCTCTGTAGGGCCACAGTAACTGCAGCGTATGCACTGCTGCTTATGGTGATGATGTGTAGGTGATCCAGTGGGTGTCCTGATTGCAGGATCCTGTGGATTAGCAGTGGTGTGAGGATACACACTGTGCTCTGATCTGGGCTCTGCCAGGACTGTGACTAGGAAAGGAATCAGCAGCTCTCTGCCCCATGTGCAACATCCATCTCCTCTGTGTTGCCCTCTGGTAGGTGACTCATGCAGAGCAGCGACCATCAAGAATTCTGCATTTCCTGATGTTTTCCATGTTGCTCAAGTGCACCATGAGCAGGATCAAGAGGGACCATCTGAGATTCCCCCATTTCAGTCGTCGTCTTTTGTAATTACTGTGGCTGGGAGATTCTTGCTTTCTTATGTACCCAGCAGTGGGAGCTGGAAAATGCTTCAAAGAGATGAAAAGATGGCACATTTTTTTCATTTAGGATTTCCTGACCTTTTTTGGTCTGTCACGCTGTCTTCGTGCTGCTGTGGTGTTTATGTAACCTAGTTCAGTCTGTAAAAAGCAGAGAAAGGAAAAAAAGCCCCTATCGTTGTTTCATTGGCTGAGTGTATTATGGGCCACAATACACCGTTTCAACACTAGGAGTGGATAGAATTTTTTCTCAAAAACAACTTTTCATGGTAAAGTACCATTTCAATAAAACTCTTTTTTTTTTTTTTTAATGTATTAATGAAATGAATTAAGTGAAGTTTGAAACAAAAGAGATCCAAAGGAATTTCTCTTTCTGGGGAAGATTTGTTCTGAAAACTTCATTGGAGAGTTAGTTGGAACTGTCTTGCATAAGGTTTTTATTCCTGTTTCCTTATTTCATGATGTTTGTAGTGTCAGCCAGCATTTCAATTGCAAATTTATCTTGTTTCATGGGACACACATAGGAGGCACATCAACCCAGATAACGTAATCCTTTAGTCAGTGCCTCTTAGCCGTTAGCCAGATAGATTGAAAAGTAAAATAATGAAGAAACCAGATCATTTTATTGACCTGTAGTCTGAAGATTTTATTTTATTCTTTTTTTTATATTTTTTTTTTTTTTCTGAAGAGGAAACTAATTAAGATGAAATGAATCATCTTGTTCCCCTTAAATGAGCTACCACAGTATTGCAGGTGGCTTATATCCCTTATATTATTTTTATATTATTTCAGGACCTGTAAGTACCTTTGCCTAACTGCAAGTCTTGAAACACTCTAAAAGCTAAAAAGAAAAGATCAAATGCATACTATAATAAAATTCTAAACTATTACAACTCTGATCTTTTCAGATATTCCATTCATGAATACTTTGAAAAACACTGTTATCAGTCAGTCTAAGTTTCCAGTCTGATTCAAAATGAAAATCAAATTTGAAATGTCCACTAAAATGTGATGAGCTTTATCCAACTCAGATGAAGCACTTTGGTATTGAAGCTCATAGACATGAAAGATGTATTTGTTTTAAATGTTATTTTTCACTAGATTTTCTCAGAAACTGTTCTCCTCTGTAGTTAGATTTTGGAGTCACCTTGTGACTGGGAGGAGGAAAAAAAATTGCTGTGTCTGGACTAGCAGTTTTCTTGCTGTAGCTGCAGTAGGCACTTCTCTGGTTGCTACCCTGATGGTGGTGTGTAGGGTTTTGATGCATGGTCAGAGGACAAGTTGCATGCCTATTGGCCTCTGGGGGAGAGCAAAGTGCTGCTGGGCACATTACTGATTTGCATGGATGTATCCTGACCTCCTGCCAGCACCCTCTGAAAGGCCTCCAGCATCTCTTATCTCACCCATGGCAATGAGAGGGAGCAGGAGGACCATGTCATCCTCAAACTTCTGGGAATCTGTCAGCACTTTGAATACAGATTGATTTCATTGTGAGTGTTTCCACTGTCAGTAATGCAGGGTGAGCTGAATGAAGGCTGGGGCAGGGTGAGCCACAATAGGAATGACACCTCTGTAGGTGGGATAAGGTGGTTATTTGTTTGTTTGTTTGTTTTTTAAACCATTTTTAATTAGAGTTGCTCTTGTGAAGGAGAAATTTAAATAATGGTAAAATTAACTCCAGTCGAGAGAGAGTATTTATGTATTCTTCAGCTCCCATGGAGAGCTTGTTTGCTTACTTCTTCACAGTTTTAGCTGTTTTTGTGTATTTTAGGAAGTACAAAACCAAACAGATCTATAAACAAGAAACTAAATAGCTGTAAATGGTGAAGCAAATATGAAATTATCAGTTTGTCTCTGTTCATCTACAGCTGAGTCCTCATGTCCTTCTTGCATTTGCTACACTCTTACAGCATATAGTAATAGTACATGTGCAAGTGTTCCACCTTTTTTAATGGATTCTTTTCTTGGGCCCGAAGGAATTGCTTCCATTACTGGTTTCATCAAAGCACTTTGGACAATGTCAAACTTTCTGTGGCTGGCTGGCTGGAAAGGAGAATGACCGTGTTTTCACAGAATGTGTTTTGTTTTATTTTTATATAAATTGTTCCTTTTTTATGATCGGAACTTTCTGAGGTATTCACAGGATCCAGATTCAGAGGACATTTGCAAGGGGGACAACCACTGAGACAGGTCTTCTGCCTGGGGAGAGCTGAGGCAGATGGACTTGTCTGAGGGACAGGAGCAGGGGAACCTGTGAACATTTGTCCCTTTTTCCAGATGTGTCCCGTGGCCCCACGTTGCATCAGCAATGTGACAGCGAGTGTCCAGCCAGCAGGCAGGCTCTCCTCCAGCAGCTTCTTTTGGTTTTGCACTGAGCAGGGTGATGCCGGATTAATTACGAGAGATTTCATGCTGAATATTGAGTTGAGGGGTACTTCTGACCTGAACTGTAGGGGGAGCTACAAACAACAAGAGTTTTACCCTTGAAACTCTTACTGTATTTTATAATCTAAGCATGATATTTGTATTATACAGCCATAAATGTTTAGACCAGCTTTCATGTCGTTTTTAGTGTGCTTACTACTTGATGTTCTGTAAAATCTTAGAAAATACCTCAAGCACACATTTATCTCAAAATAATGTGTTAGTAAAGCAGCAAAACATATTGCAGCAGTTGTGATCAGCTGCCAAAAAGCTTTGATATAGTGCTGCAGCATGGCTCTTTGTAAGCCCTGACATCTTCTGCATCTCTGTGGCATAAACATTGCTTGTCTCAGATCCTGCAGCCCCTTTGTCATGGTTACGAAGGCAACGTTCATCCAAAAATGGACATTCTTTGCTTTCTGCCGAGCTGTGTGAAATTCAGACCCTGGCAAGCAAGAAGCATCTCTGAATCCCCAGACGCCCATTAATAAGATGCAAGGTCGGCGGCAGTGACCGTGGAAAGCTGTGAGGACAGCCAGGCAGCAAGAGATACTCATCCGTGCCTTGCCTGGGCTGGGTTTTCCTTTTCCTCTTGGCTCCTGGTTCAGTCAGGAGGCAGCTGGGTACTGGGCAGGGTGATCCCACACACTGCCCAGGTGTTGCTCAGCCACTGACCATCACATGGGTCTGCTCCTGGAGGCAGTGCCAGGCTCCAAATGCCCGATTCCCCAGCATGGGGAAAGTAATTTTAGGGAGAGTCAATCACAGAGGATGGATGCATTGACCACTCTGGCCCCTTGCTCTCATTTTCACTGTCATAAATTAGGACTTTTCCTGCAGTGACAATTTACAGGCTGGTATAACTGAGGTCAGTATTTGGCTCTATGTGACTCTTTGATCATCTGCAAACTGGAGATAATAGTGTTTAGTAGGGCTGGGTGAATAATTCATGGGGCAGTTCTTTACCAACAGATGTTACCTCTCTGTGTTTGCAGATAGTCTGCAGATGGATTGCATTTTTTTTCCAAATTTATTTGTTGTTCCAAATTATTCACCAAATACTTTCTGTAAATAATTTTATTGGCCTACAATGTGTTCAGAATATGAATCTGAAGCTGGTTTATACGAATATTTGCCACTGCTGGTTAAAATCTTTTATTTCAGCAACTGTGCCTCCCAGCAAACTTGTCTGATCAAACCTCCCCAGAAATAATATATTAGTTTCTGGCATCTCAGGAACAAGTTTAAAGGCCTGTGGGTTGCTCAGCTGCATTGCCTGAAGCACTGGCTGGCTGTTTGTTTAGAACATGCTCTGCTCCTCCTCGTTCCTTCTCTGGGAGCTGGGTGAAGGGAGGCGCTGACCTGTCCCTGGGAAGTGGCTGAGGGAGGCTGCAGCTCCCTGCTTACTGCCTGGGAAATGGGACACAGTCTGGGAATGCCTCTGGAGGGTTGTGTTTTTGGAGTAAGGTTTGCTAGCACAGGCTGCAATTCTTCGCAAGGCTTGCGTTAACTCTGCTTACACTGTCCTAGTGAATAAGGACAATTCATGCAGTTAGAGCAGCAAGCATGTTTTCCTTCCTTAATGTACACGTGCAGCATTGTCCTATTACGTCCACAAGATGCTATGAGAATGTGTTAGTTTTCAGGATTTCTTCCAGGCTGAATTGACAGGCAAATCCTTGGGGTGTGTAAGAAACGCAGACCTGCAGCATACAACTGGTCGTTCCTTTTTCTGAGGGTGTATAGTTCGTTTGTTTTCCTTCCCTGTATTGTCTCAATAGTAAAAAAAATTGTTTTAAAATACAGTTCTTGATGAGGTGCCCACTGGATGTGGTCCTTGTACAGCCTTGTCCAGGATGTGGTCACCTGGTGTGAGAATTTTTTAAAGAATGTTGAAGCTCCAGGTATAAGGAATTAAAGCGAAAAAAAAGCTTAGCCCTCTTAGACCTCATTTATATCCTTTCATGATTGCATGTGGAACTGTCTGGGACTTCTTGCCATTGGAGAGAGAAATAAACAGGCAAAAGGACCAGGAAAACAAGGGACTCATGATGTTAACTGAAAAAAGTAGAACCCACCTGGTCACCAATCTTTGTTGAGATTTTAAAAAATCATAAAACAAAAGGTTTCCTATCAGCAGGAAAATGCAAGATCACCTTAAAAAGGGACAGAATATCAGGTCTGCTCTTGGTTTAACTTCTTGCGTATTGATGTTGATCGATACACTGCAGAGTCTGTAAGCTGCTAAGTTTTGTATTCAGCTTCATATCAAATCTGTTGGTGGAAGTGACAAGTGGAAATCTGATCTAGGCTTGCTTCACATCTAAAAATGACCTTTACAGTAGCTTGATTGCTCTTGATATTTTGTCAGAACTAGTGGGGAAAACATTTTCTTTGCCTTGAATTACAATTTTCATAGGTAAGAGAATGCAAAAACCTAAATATAATGAAAACATTGCCTAGAAGAAAAAATGAAGCTGTTTTTAAAACAGTTTAATCAGTACTCTGTTGCAGCTGTTTGTTATCTGGGTTCATTTTCAAGAGCCTGAACCACGTACGTTTGGAGAACTTGTGCTAAAAACTGTGGCCCATTATTTTCACAAAATGCAAACCTGGTCACACCCAGGAAAATTCCCACTGCCCAGGAGCACTGGCTGGGAGGTTGCTGCCTTGGATGTTGAGATGTGTTGTATGGAGGCTTCCAAGCAAGTGGCTAAGTGCTTTCAGCCAGGAGAGCTGCCCTTGCCACTGCTGCTTCTCTCCATGAGGGAGAGCTTGATGCTCACCCCATGCCATGCTTGCAGCACCTTCATCATTTGTTCTACCCGCAGAGGGCAGATGCCAGCCCCATGCCTGCACAGTGGTTACAGGAGAGGCCCTGGGCACTGGTTCCTCGGGTCTGTTGAGAAATGGAAAAGTTTCTTCTCAGAGCCTCACTCTCTTTGAGGGATGACCATTTTGTAACCAGCATAATTTTACTTGAGAAAGTACACTTACCTTTATTTTTTTAAAAAAAACTAATGAGTTTTTAAAAAAACTCAGTTAATTGATAAGGGTTTTTCGTAAGACCATCAATGAAATATATGAAACGTATTTGAAACATATTTGAAAACTGGGAACTCCCCGAGGAATGTCTCAGTCCTCTGTGTAAGAGGGCAAAGTTTGTATTGCACCGGAGATTTGCTCCAGCTGTAGAGCAGACAAGGTCCTGTACCTGCCCCTTTTGCAAACAATTGCTAACATGATACTAGGGATGTGGCACTCAGGGTTTTCTCATCTTCCCACCTTTTTTATTTGAAGCAGCCAAATTAGCCGCTGTACGGAAAGGCCAGCCTGTACAACAGAAAGATCAGGAGGTGGTACTGTGAGGTCAGCATAGCTAGATAAAAGTGATGGAAAGACCAGAGGACCCATCACCATAGCCTGCAACCAGAGTGGGGCCAGTAGGAACTGAGAGGTCCTTTGTGCTCTTCTCATTGGGTTAAATTTTGCTTCTTACTTAAGTGATTGTCCTTTCCATCTATAGCTGTTGTGAAGCGATTGAGGCTTCAGAGGTTGGTGGTCATCAGGATGCTTGGTGGCTCACAAAGGAGCCTTCTCATCCTGTGCCAAAGCAGCAAAGGGCAGAGGATGAGACATGGTTTGGTTTGGGTTTGGTTTTACTCACACCAGAATGTTTCTGT
>CM021763.1:14089716-14116368 GCA_011075105.1 Heteronetta atricapilla
AAGGTGACTATGAGGTGTCCTGATCTGATTAACAGCTCCTTACCACTGAGGGGCTGTTCCTCCTCTCCCATCTCTCCTGGCCTCCCTCCCACGGCTGCCTTGGGGCAGGAAGGAGGAGGAGACGGTACATGCAGTGCAAATACAAGTAGTAGTTGTCTCACAGTTTGTTACAGAGGTCAGTATGTCTGTCCTTCAAATACTAGGTGCCACGTGAGCAAAGGAGTGTTTTTTTGTCCCATGGCTTTTGATCTGCAATGTTGTCTTGTTTTTAGCAGATAGGCTGGGTCCTCCTCTGGACATACTGCTGGACTCACTGAACTGCACAGCCTTCAGCGTGCAATGGAGGATGCCAAAGCAGCATGCAAGCACCATCACGGGATATACAGTAAGTGATCCCTCATGCTGTCAGCAGGGAGCTGCAGTGCTCTGCCTGGCCTTGGGCCTGTGCGCGAGCATGGCAAAGCAGGCAGGGGAGCCCATTCTCAGAAAATAATGCCAACGTTCAGAAAGTGTTCAGGGAATGGCAGAATTGAGCTCATGGAACTGTAACTTTAAGAAACAAGTGGTTTGTGTATTAAAAGCAAGCTATGATGGGAATTGGGGTTGGATGCCAAAGGCTTATAGAGGATATAGATTGCTTTTCTTCAGTGGTTTTCATGCAAGCATCTCAGTGCTCTCTGCAGCTGATAAAGCAGTAAAGTACAGCAGAGCAGGTCGATACTATGCTGTGTGAATGAAGGGAGGTACATGGTGATTTCAGGGTAGCTTGGACCCTTTGATTCATGCCTCCAGCCTGAGGATTTCTTTACCACGACCAGCTATTCCAGACTGTGCCTCTTCACCTTCCTAGCCTCACAGCAGGTACAGGGAAGGAGCATTCCTGTGATAAACTGGGGTACAGCCTCCTCTGATTCCCTTCTATTGGGAATAACAGAGTGACTAGCCTAAATTGGGTACCATTTGAGTGTGCACACAGAAAAACAATGAGTAGGAATCTGCCAGTCAGTTGTTGACAAAAGGGATGTTTATTAGGTTTCTCTTCAATAGGTATTCCATGGCAATGAAACTCATGCTTAATGGAAGTCAGACAGGACTTAGCACCAAAGATGTGGGATATCATCTAGAATGGGTTATTTTCCCTCTTTACCAAAAACAAACAAGCAAAAAAATAACAACCAAACAAAAAGCTCCACCATCAGAAACAGAACCTAAAAATCAGTTTTATTTAAAAGATGTGAACAGAAAACTCCTGACTACCTTTAGTATTAATGTTCAGTAAAGGACTAGAAGAAAGAGGAAAATTCTTAGAAACTAACACTTTTTGGTACATCTCCCTTCATTCCATGGTCATGTAGGTGACTAATAGAGCCCAGTTGCAGAGTTGCTTTTATTGTTACAGAAGTGCTTGTACACAGAAACACTTGCTGCCACTCAGCCAGGCCCTGTGTCTAGTTGGGTTCATTCTTCTGCAGGAAGACAGAGCAGTAAGACTCCACATGTCACTGCCATGGTGAATATAGTACGCTAACAGTTTTGGTATCTGCTCCAAGAGAGGGACATTGTCTGCAAATTCTACCAGTTTAAGCAATGTTTCTGTGAGTCATAATATTTTTCAAAGTACTTACAGTGCTTTATAGTCACAAATTTTAAGTATTTTTCACTGATCATTTAGTAGATCAAATATCCAAGCCCCAGCTTATTTTTAACTCTTGAGCTCATGCATGGTATGATAATTAAAGCAATGACAAACCTAGCATTGATTGAGCTATACCCAAACCATCTTCACTTTATGTTAGCTTTTGGCCCTCTGGCATTTCAGTGTCTCTGTGCATAGGAAATCAAATTCTCCCTGGTTCATTAGTCTTCTATATGTGGCAACAGACGTGAGGAGAGACATTTGTGATACAGCAATTCTGATAATGGCATAATCACATAATGTCTTCCTTATATGAAATAAAATGCCAAACTTGTGCAGACCAGTCCCGCAAATCTGCAGCTGACCGAGCTGATCACAGCCAAATCACGCACAATTCAAGTTGTCAGCTCAAGTCTGCCCTTAAAGCTGGGCTGTGTTTCACATCAGATGAGCATAAACACCACAAGATTGTGTCTTTTAGTCATGCTGACAATTTCTAGCAAATATGAAGGAAATGTTAAAGGGTGTTAGCTTTTCATGCATTTGAAAAGAGGATCACAGGCTTAAAAGATGTCCACAAGGTGATAACATTGCGGTTGTTTTTAAATCATTGTGAAGCATTGTAGTATTGCCTTAACTGGCTTGATTATATCTTCTTCACAAGGTCTTCTACTCAGAGGTTGAAGGTGACAAAGCAGTTAAACAGCTCGCACATGATGTTCCCCTGAGTCTGGATATGCTGAGCATGGTGAGTGTTTCTTTTCATCAGCAGTAAGAGCACCAGAGTGGAGCTTGCAAGTGGGAAAATGCAGCTCTCTGGTTGCTGCTGGCTTGTGAATTACACTGTGGATCCAAGCCCCAGATCTGCTCTGGGCATGGTGCAAAAGGAAATCATAAAGCTTTTCAGTAATCCATGCAGAAAGCTGTGATACACTTTTGCTTCTCATAGTCTGACTAATTTATCATGTAAAACTTTGGGAAATTGCTGGCATCTTACTAACACTGACATCTGGCATCTATTGAAAGAAGAACTTTTAATTGTGAATGTCCATTTTCAGTGAACAACTTCCACACATGCAAGGGGATCTGAACATCTCTGCTCTTATGCACAGCAAGAAACCTAAATTTCAGTGTATTGAAGTGTCTGACACAGCTGAGTGTATGAGTTGAAGAAGATAAATAGTTTTGTGAATGTTCTATGTGTCTGTGTCTGTGTCAGACTGTGGCCTCCTAAAGTACAGAATTTAAAATTTATTTGTGCTGTTTTAGCTGTGTTTGTGCAAGTCCACTAAGTCCACTTCCTAGAAGATTCTCTCGGCTTCCTTTTTTTCCCCTTCCATTTAGTTATGTTTTTCCTATCTGTCCTTTACACTTCGAGTTTGCTTGTTTCCCTCTCCCTTTCTCTCTCCTCCTTCCCTTTCACTGTCCAATCCCTTCTTCCTTCTCCACTTGTGAACAAATGCCTCTTGTCCTCTTCTGCTGCACTGCTTAGCAATTAATGCTGAGATGAAAGCAATGCCTCGATGCTTCTGGGTAGTTTTAATACTGTCTGCTCTTAAAGGGTGTTCTTGAAACACACTGGCATCTTGTCAGTGGGGGAACCTGCTCTTTGAGTTCAGCAGGGCAGAATCAGTGATTTTCCAGCCTCTGCTTGGACAGAGGGTGAAGGAGTGTCTTGGGCTGGGTGCTGTGAAGGACCACTTTCATATTGCACTCTGCAAAGAGCAGAGTCTGCCCATAAGACGGTAATGCCTCCAGCACAGGAATCAAAAGCTGATGTGTGCACACGGAGCATTGCAGGCTTCTGCGATCTTTATTTCGTGATCGTTCTTCACAATTTGATTTTTTTTTTTTCTCCTATCTCTTCTGCTCATCATTCTTCTTCTTTATTTTCTCACCTCTCTTTCCTTTTCCCTTCTGCTGTTAAATGATGTGCATTCACTTTCTGACCCTTGCTGGGCACTGCTCAGAAGCCTTCTCTGTAGGAAGCATGGGTGAGAGGGATGCTATGATTTCCTGCAATTTTTGGTCACTCAGTTTTGGTTCTTGCTCCTTTAGGTTTCTGAGATCATGGTGAATGAAAGCATCTCATTGCCATGATATACTATTTCTTTATATATGTGTTGTTTTCTCCCTTCTGGTCTTTATCTCCTTATTTCTTACTTGCTTTTTTCACCTGCCCCCAAAAAACTTCTTGCTGTTAATGCCAACAAAGATCAAACAGCACTTTGTTTTGTATAAATCCTGACAACAGTAATTCTTTCTCACTGAGAGAACAGAGTCTGCATCCCTGTACTCAGAGATTAATAACAGTCTTGAAGAATACAGTGTGATTCAGCATTAGCCTTGTTTTTCATCACTGACCCATTATTTATCTATATTTACCATCACTTTTTAGTATGTTACTTCATTAACAAGTCCTATTTCTCTTTTTGCCAGGGTCAGCTTGAAGGACAAGCAATTTTTGTAAGTATTGCTTCACGCGAGGCTCATTCACAGCTGTGATTTAAAATAAGACTGAACTTTCCTGAACTGGGCTTTCCACAGATTCACATTCAAAAATGTCTCCCTATTGATCTCCAGCGTTGATTCTGCTTAGCACTTAGACATGATCTTTTGTGGTCAGAATGTGACAAATAGTGGCTAAAGCTCAAAATCCAGAGGTAAAGAGAGGGGACAGTTATAGATGAAGCAGCTCCCTTTTGAGAGATGGGTAAACTTTTCTGCTAGTCTCCAAAAGTGTTTATGCTTGAGCAGAAAAAGTAAGAAATATTCTGGTGGTGGAGACTTAGAGGGGACAGGGACAGCTAGGTAGGCAGATAGTGATGGGGAAGAACAAAGCAGCCTGGCAGTGGGAGATGAAATGGAGAGGAAGAAGTCTGAGCTCCTCTGGTGGGAGGAGACAAGGAGGAGAATGGGGAGAGGGCAGCAATGCTGATGCCCAGTAGGAGGGAGTGGGAGACCAAAAGCTCTTGTAAAATAGGTCTGAAATGGGTTTACAACTGCAGAATTATTCATGTTAATTATTTTCAGCCCTGTCCATTCTGCTTCCTATGAGCAGTCAACCGATTGGGCTTATTGTGAGGGAGGAAGCAAAGAGGAGGTGCTTACCATGGGGTGGTAGGGTAAGCGCGGTGATTTTGGTGTTTAACTGAAATCCTTCGCCAACAAACTTTTGTAGACTTTTTTTTTTTTTTTTTTTTTTTTTCTTGAGATGTTTGAAAAATTGAGAAATCTGGTGAAGTTGGTGGATCCAGCAAAGCTTTCACTATCAGAACTAAGGGAAGGTTTGGTCTGTAAGGCGCTGATGCCCAGATGAGACCTCAGGATGTGCCTGAAACAGGACTGTCTGGTTCAATCCCAGCAGGGAAGCATTTGGATTATGGCATTTTGGATCTGAGGTTCCACGCTGGGCCCTTTTTTCTGCTTGATAGAAATAACACTTGTGAGGAGAACATGTGGAGAAGTATGACTGACTGGAATTAATCAGCTCCCAGCTGTCATTAATCCTCAGGAAGTGGTGTTCTTGCTGAAATGCTTTTTGTTATATTCATACCAAACACAACAGAAATCTGCAATAGCTTTGTGGTTAAGTCTGCATAATTTGTGTTTCCATCACTAAGTCTCCTCTGCCGGTGTGGGTACGACCCCGCTGCTTTCTCAGAAGCTTTTCTGGAACCTGTCATAGCGAGATGCCCTGCTCCTGTGCGTGCATGTGCACATGTGCCTGGCTGTTAGCAAAGTGGATAGTGTTTCATATCTGTATTACATCATATTTTAGTATAGTACACAAACATGAGAGCAACCTGGAGAAACACAGAAGCAGAACTGTTTACTAAGGCTCTTGTCCTACTCTGCAAATATTTATGAAGATCAGCACATATATATATATATATATTCAAAAAAAAAAAAAAAAGGCAAGAAAAATTAGCAAAGTTAAAAAGTGGGAGGTTTTAGGTCTGGCACAGTGCTGTAGAAAACAACATGCTTCCTATCAGATCACCAAACACACAGATACAAAATGGAAAGTGACCAGCTGAGACCAGGGAACGAGTGGTTAGGAGATCAAGTGGCATTACAAACAGCTCTGCTTCCACACCTGTATTGTAATCCAGATGTTTTTATGTTAGTGGCTGTGGGTTTTTATTATTAATATTATTATTTTTATTAAAACAAAACAAAATGGAAAATGAGTTGTCTGGAAAATATCTTGCAAACCAGGTTTCTGTGAGGCGACATAGTGCACATCCTCACAAAAAAGTTTCAGCACAGCTGGAGGGAGCACAGGCTGTGCAACAAGGCAGGGAGGGATACACAGTTCCTGCCTACACCTGATTCCCATACTGCAGAAAAGATATCACATTGCTTCACCCTGTTCAAGAATGTGAGATTGTAATGAGAATACCAGATGTCATTTTGCAGGGTTTTAACAAGGGTGTTGTGTAAGACAAGAAATTGCAGTTTGTGCTAGGAAAGCTTCAATATAGCACCTAAATTTCCGTATCTGTGGTGCTGCTGTCTTCCCAGAGATGCCAAAAACTTTTTTTAAGACTCTTTTCATAAATACAAACAGAAGAAGAGATGGAAATTAGACTCTCAGGCCCCCGGGTAATTGGGAGTATGTTTCTTCTCCAGAATCTTGTTTAAAATTGCCCTGGTGTGATCTGGGAATACCTGGAGATTGCCACAGGTCAGAGTAGCTTGATGATGTCCTAAATCTTTATGCATTCACTGACGTCTTGATTTTAGAAGGTTACAGGATACTTGATCTCAAAGACAGCCTCTGTATATCAAAGAGCTGTGCTCACAGAGTGGACATTGCTGGAAGAAAGGGGCAGGTAGACACTTCAGCAAGGGAGCATTTTTCTGAGGCTTTGAGGATAAACATGTTGAACTTAAATATCTCAATAGGACTTCAATTTTGATTGGCTTTGCAGTCAATGAGGTTCATTCTGTTTAGTTTGTTGTAGTCTTGAGAGGTAATAGTTAAGAGGCAAATACATCAATACCATAATGCTTGCTGAGGCCAAGTTGATAGCCAAGTGTGAAAGCAATCAGTCAGACACATGATGAAAGATTTTTCTTAGAAGAATTATTGTAATAAAGAGAACAAATTGCAGGAACAAATGCACACAATTTAAATACAGACGTACAGTGTATAAGGCATGGCAGGTGGAGTGGCAGGAGCAGGATCATCACTATTGTCAATAGGAGGGGTGCTGGGTTTTCAGCAGCCATCATTTCAGATCACGTTTTGAAAGATCTCAGTTACCTCAGCTATGAGACTGAAAGCAGATAAATATTTTGGGATGAGTGTTCTTGCTGCATCTTTCTGGGCAGTTACTTTTTCAGCACTGTTATCATCTCTCTCAGATGAGTCTAAATCATTGAAGCAGATAGAGGGAGAAGGATGGAAAAACAGGATAATGGTCAGTCCAGGTTAATAGGAAATCAGTGACGGAGCTCCAAAAGCATGGTCAGAGGAATGACAGATGGCAGGGTGTTGCTAAATGATGTTGTAGTAATGAAATATGGTCCCCAAAGAACTGAAAGGGAGAGTTTGTCCAAAAGACCGTCATAAGGACGTTTAGCAGATAATAAAATTTCAGGATTGTTTACTATTTTACTGCAACTGGAAATGTAGGTTTAAAGTCTGTTGAAGCTTGAAGAGAAAGGAGATCTCTGCATTTTCACATGCACTGTGAGTAATGTTTTTAATATCAAAGAACAAAAACCAACCAAAGAAAAAAATCTTTGTGCAACTATTTTCTATAAATGCATTTTTTCACACCACAGCAATCTGTGGCATAGAACCTGGTATTTCTGTTTGCTTGCATATACTGTCAGAAATAATAAAACTAGGATTTTTATCAGTAGAGAGATTACAGGTAAAAAAGTCTGATTTTTTATACACATGTGCTCGTGCTCCATTAAAGGCCAGATATAAACATCTGAAGCTGATCCATGGTATGTCAAACAGTCACTAATTAAATTATTTTTTTTGGTGACATTTGTTATTTCTGGGAGATTTAAGCAGACTCCTCTGAAAAATATTCTACAGAACAAGCTCTTCACATGAAGGTTAGCATTGCCTTCCTTACAGTAGTTGTCTGTGGGTTAATCTTTCCGTGTTTATGGCAGAAGGACAAATAAAGAAAGTGGTTTCTTCAGGTCAAGGCTGGTAGCATGAAGGGGATTGCAGGCTAGGAATATCATGAGAGGTAATGGGATTTGTCTCTGCTCTATGAGAAATTAAACATCATCAGATCACATGGCTGCAAGCTGCTTCATTTTTAGAAGCTCCTATGGTCTCTGCATTTAAAAGAAAAGAACAAAAAAACACCCGATTACGCTGATTACAAAGCCCTGCAATTGGCTCAAGGGAGGGAACAGTACGTGACTTCAACTCCATCAACAAAAGCATGACAAAGAATGCAAACTCTCTTCAACCTTGTGAATTATGCAGAGAAACTGGTCCAGGTCAGCCCCATGGATTCCCCTGGGGAGCTGCAGCTTGCGAGGATGCACGTGGTGGTGTTTGTGGTGGTTGTCTCCAAGCTAGGCTGGAGGAGGCTGAATGGAAAATACCGTGTCAGATTCCAGTGCTGCTCACAGTTGTGTGGAAGAGCTTTCACAATGTTTTTTGTTTTGTTTTCTACTGGCTCTTGTAGGAAGTTGTCATTGGGGATTTGAAGCCCGGCACCCCACATCGCGTTAGTGTTGGTGCCTATGGCTGGGCAGGGAAAGGACGGCCCAGCATGCCCAGAGATGTGACAACCTTATCGCAAGGTAAACCCTCTCTACGTGGCTTTCTATTGCAAAGCTGGCAGGGCAGGGTCAGTGCAGGGTTTTCACAACAGTGGCAGATAAATACAGACTGTGTTTTATCCTCAATTTGTCCAAAGCCACGGGTAAGCAGAGGGCTGGATATATCTGTGATAGAAGTGATCAGAAACATGTCTCCATCCCTGGAAGTATTGAAGAGATGTGTAGACGTGGCACTGAGGGACGTGGTTTGGTAATGGGACTTAGTAGGTAAGGCTGATGGTGATCTTGAAGGTCTTCAATCTAGGTGATCCTGTCATCAATATTTTAAAAGGACAGCAGCCATCTGATATTTGGGATGCCTTATGAATCTTTTATAAATTCCTGCTTGACCATTTGAGAAAATCTTTGTTTTTAACCCAGCATGTATCACTTCTTTAACACAGCAGGGCATGCACACATAAATCCCTGTCATGAGCAAAATTGCAAAATTTTATTATTATTTTTCTACAGGTGTGGGATTTTAGAGGGGCAACAGGGAAAGGAAGAAGCCTCTAGATTTGATTCCTAAGTTTGTGAATGTTGGATTTCTGTGTGTATTTGTCCATCCGCATTTGTAATGTTGTTTTGTTTCTTCTGGCATAGATAACTGCGTGCCCCCTGCACCACCGTACAAGCCCCAGATTGTTGTCGTCTCTGATTCAGAAGTTGCATTATCCTGGAAGCCTGGGGCCAGCAAAGGAAGCTCACCCATCCAGTACTATGTAGTGGAGTTTATCAGGCAAGTTTTCCAGTGGAGTGTGAACTTCATTGTTGGTGTACTACATTTGTTTTCTTTTTCTCTAAGCTGCGCTATCAAACTGGGTATAGCTTCTTCTCATTATTTATTTACTTGCAGTATACAGTACACTAGGTTTCACTCTCAATGTGTGTTGAATTACCATGAAAATTTAAAGACAAAGCCAGAAATAATCGAAATTGATGTAAAATCACCAATAAGTCCTGCCTTTTGATAGAATAAAAGAATACCTAATTTAATCTGTTCCCTCTAAAAGAAAACACAGGTAAATAAAGTTTTAAGTTTCTTCTGTCATCAACCTCTGTTGAATCATGCTGTGAGAAAAGGTTCTATAGCAGAGCAGTCCCCCCAAGCAGATGTGCCCTTGGCTGCTATGGGGAAAAATCCAGGGACTGCAAACTCATTATGTCTGGTGGTTTTAATTGACAAAAGTCTTTTGAGTGTTGAACTTGCAGAACTCACACTTGTTGTTTTATTCCAATGCTGATCAAGTGTCCATGAAGTTCTGACCTTTCTTTTGAATTATGGATGTTTTGTATTGTTTGGGTTTGGTTTTGCTTTTATGTTGAACCCTCTAGATTTTGCAGTAATAGACCTAAATGGTGAAAAGTTACCAGGCAAATTGCTTTTATAAGATGCATATAAAGGGTCAGGAGCAGGTGATTGTATCTGGATGCTCAAAGACATATTTGTACCTGGCTGTTCATATGCATGTAGAAGCTAATATTTGATTACAAAGCTATTTATTTTCATGTGCTTACCTCTCTGTTTACTCTTACTGTAAGTGCAAAATTCAGCTTTGGGAAGTTTAATCCTTTGGGTGAACACATGGTGACAGGTTTTAGGTGAGGTTGCTGGTTAAGAAGAGAGAATTGCTTCTTTAACTACTCTAAGCTGTAGAGGTCAAAAAGTCGCTCTTCAGAAAAACACATTCATTTTTAAAAAGATTAGTTGTTGTAAAAACAGACAGAAAGAACTATTGGTTTTCAGTGCTTAAAGTACGATTACAATCTAGACGATATTGATATAATGAAAAGAATTCCCAAGCTGAAAGTCTGCTTGTGAACTCACATTGCACTTTGTGTTTGAAGTGAAATGCACCAAATTTAGTGGGAAGCCATCCAATGTTCACTGTGCTGGGAGGCAGGACATGAGGGGTGAAGATATATTATGGCCATAATGTAAACTCTGCTGTAGAATTATCATGCAATTTTTTCAATATCTATTTTTTTCCAGCATAATCATTATCTGAGTATTTCTCTGTTCTCCTCATCTCTTAACTTTCATTTACTCAGTGGATAGGAAATGAATATTGTTGGGTTCTGACTGACTGCACATCTGTTGCTTCTGTGCTCTTACCAGAAAATGGAGCCTGCAGGTTTACGTACACGTCTTCTTGGCACCAGGGGCCCACTAATGGAAGAAGTGGGCATTGTCATTTCCACCTGGCATGTCAGAAGTGCACCTTTTTTGTTTGTTTGGTTGGTTGTTTTTCAACCAGAGAGTAGAAAGGTGCCTTCACTGTTTAAGTTGAGAGATATGAGTAATTGAAATTTCAGTGTTTCATTGTTTTTAGACTTTGGGAAAGAATTTGCTAACAGCACAATGTTTTGATTACACTGTTTAGTTTGAGATTTAAAGCTAAGCTTGAAGTATATTTGTTAAGTTTGGGATTATACTCTCTTAGACTTGGATGCTTGAGTATATATTTGGAGAAAGTTCAGTGAGCCATAAGCCCTAATGGCAGTTAGAGGTAAAGATTTAACTTTAAGGTTCGTTGTCTTATGCTGTGTATAGTTTTAATTACTGTGAAGTGTATTAACACAAGATAAAGCTGTTGAAATTAAACCAATGTGAAACTAAAAGAAAACAGTGCAAACAAGTTTATAAATAAGTCCTCTTATGTCAAAGAAATAAAATTCTGATACTGAGCTTTTGCAAAATTAATAACTGTCTTATGCAAATCTGTAATTTCTCTTATGTAAAGCACAAACCTCTAGAAACCATGACATCGTTTGAATCATTTTGCTCCCCTTAGAACTAACTTTTATTGCTTTTACCCTAGAAAAAAATGCTGGGAGACTGAGATGAGGGAAAGCACTTATTTTTTTCAGCTGTGATATCAGGGATTAGAACCTCATGGGCATTCAACACATTAATTATTTGCACATACCAGATTGTCATCAGAGCTGGAGCTAACATGCCATCTCCTTCTGCTCGAGGTCTAAATGTGGACCCTTACTTAGGCACTACCATGGTTTCCCTTGGGAGCTCTTGGTTTGCTGTAGGCAGTGGAGGGCCATGGGTCTTATCGGATATATAGTGGGTTGGGATAACTCAGGCTCTGCACTCCCAGTTTGGTTAAGTGCATAAAATCAGGATGATGAGTGTAGGTCTCACTGCTATCAGCACAGTTCACACAGAATCTATAAAAAAATGTGTTGAACTTGAAATAACTCTTGGTGTCTTTGGAAGCTTGCAGACACAAGGTGAATGGTCTATTTATTGGTTTATGCCGAGATATATTTTATGGCAAACAGCATTCTTTTGGAAGTCCCTATAACAACATCCTGGACTTTAGTTTAGGCTTTTATCTGCAAGATATTAATATATATATATATATGTATAAATTTAAAAACAAAACAAAACAAAACAAAACAAAAAACAACAAACACCTTCTCAAAAATGCCTTAGGTATTTTCTCCTGAACACCCAGATGTCTGATCTATTGAATGCCTACCAGTCTTCTAAATCTGGGACAAACTTACTCAATTTTTTGTTGTCTTCTACAGGATCACAAGTGTTTCAGCAGTATATCCCTTAAAAGGAGTAGGTTGCTTTCCTTTTATCTGCTGATAGAGTCAATGGCTTTAATTGTTAGTCTTGACATACGGGAAAAACTTTTCCACATCTCAATAGTGACATGAGACTTCTGCTGCCACAAACTAGGCAGCTTCTGCCTATAAAACTGGGGAGATTTATCAGTATTTTGATGTTAGGAAGGAGGAGACTCAGCATAGTGACATGGGCAGATTTCTTGAGTAGTTTCAAGTCTGCCCTCCAAAAAAGATTTATCCTTGAATCCATTCTGTGTTGAGGTATCTGTCACTGAGGTATCTGTCACTGGTGCTGTGCTGAATCAGACAGTCATATTTGAATATCTCATGCTGAAATGTGGTCAAAACATCTAAAGAAAAGTTTGTCTCTTTCCCAGTAGAAATCATTTGAATGTATCAGTTTTTATCCCAGAGCTGGAAAAAAAGCTCAACACAGAAAAGTTACGCTTTCATGTATGGCAGGAATTGTAATTTTTTAGTAAGTCAGCTGTGAACTTTCAGACCATGAGTTCTGGTAGTGGTTCAATGGTTGGTTTCATTTGCAATGAACCCAAAACAACAGTTCCAATGGAGAAGACACCTCCTAAAGACCCACAAAACAAACAAACAAACAAACAAACAAACAAACAAAAAACACCACACACACTTTTTATACAATTTTCCTGATGAATTCATGGAAGAGATATATCTTTTTCAACACCTACCTCACTGTTTGGAAGGGTTAAATCCCTGAAAAGTTAATTAATGAAAAAAGAGGATAATTAGATGCAGAAATTCAGGAAATATTTTAAAAATGTTACCATCAGTACAAGGTTTAACAAAAGAATATGTTTAGAAGATAGTCTACTTTTCCTCTGTTGACCTAGTATAGTGCTTGGCATATTTTGTAGAAAGCATCACAATAAAGCTAAACAGTAATAGTAACTAAAAATAATATTCTATAGTGCATTATTTTCTACATTCAGTATTTTCCACACCAAACAAGTACTTGTCATTGTATTTATTATTTGTAGGAATATCTTAAAATGTATTTTGCAGAGCTGAACTTAGATAAGTAAAAACACGCCACAAAAGAGCACTCAAATACATTTTAAAAATTGATTGTTAGCAGTTGCTTTACTCTTAAATAATTTCCATGTGTTTTTTCAAAAGGAAGTTCAAGTGAGTATAAAATTGTTGTTATCCACATCAGAAAGATTTCCCTTCTTGAGCTGAATGATTCCTCAGATCACAACATAAAGGAATAACCCAAATGTTTAGTGCATATTTGGACAGAATTCTACTCTTGGTTTTTATCTGTCCAGTCCTATTGACTTAACTCCTATGTATATTATTTTAAAAACACTCTGACTCTATCACTGTTCAGGTTCTTACTGCATATCATTTCTGCATGGAGATGCACAGCTGTGACTTCTACAGCGGAAAATGTCTTGTGCTCAGAGACATCCTCTGGAGCAGCCCAGCACAATTCCAGCTGGTGGCAAACCTGTACTCGGTCCAGGGAAGGTGGTTTTGTGAGAGCTGAGAAAAGTGGCATCAAAGTGAGCCTTCTACTGTAAAACTTGACATGAAGTGAAACTCAGCAAAATGTTCTGAGCTTAGGAAACACAGGAGTTGGCTGCCCCGAGCATATTCACCAGCTGAGTTCATTGTGTTACTCTCCCCATCTGTTTGTCATTTTAGTGTCTTGTACCGATTTGTTCGCACAGGGAATGTTCTGGAGAAATAGCAGAGGTCAAGCGATAAATCTCTTTTTCCCCCTCCTTCAGCTGCAGACACTTACACATTCACAGACGTTTCCTCTGTTACTCATTTCTGCAGAGAAGGAAGTCTTGTGAGAGGCGGTGAGGTTGAAGACTAGCCTGTGGTTTGTGAAGTTGTGATGCTTTATCCTAAATCTCTGCAGGGAGTAACGTCTCCTTTGGGTCCCTCACTGCTGGGCACAGATGCTGGCAGGCTCTGTAGCAAAGGCACTTCTGAATGAGTAGGAATTATTTGGATTGTAATTAGAGCCAAAAAAAGATGTGTGTAGGAAAACTGAGAACATGCTTCTAAGCAAGCATGTGGACGGAAGCAACGTTTACAGCTTTCACTTGGAAAACATTTATACATTTTCATTTTGGCCTGGGCATCAAAAACCTGGGAGGGAAACAATGAAAAAATAGCCAAAATAAATGCCCTACTGTCTACCAGGAAATGGTGATGGAAGGTGACTGAAGATGGTCTGTTTAGCTGTCATTGCATCTTGTTCTTTGTCTGATTTTATTTATAGTGAGACAATACAATATTCACATCCTGTGTGCCATTGTGTAGAAGCCAGGCAGCTGGGAGCTACAGCTTTGTCAATGTGTTTGCCGTGCTGGCAGAAAGAAATGAAATCTTGGTGATCAATAAATCTTGTATTGACTGATAAAAGAAAGCATACATTAACATTGGCGTTTCCTTCCAGCTGCAAATAAACAAATACAAAATGCCTGCCCTGTGCTACAGTTTTTGTTGGAATACTGTTGGAGACATTTGCAGCTAGTCCTATGTAAACATCAGTAGCATCAGGGAGCGCTTCAAGGTCATTTCCTGTAATAAATACCACAAGGCTATCTTAGAAAAGGACTCTAGAATAATTTTCTCTGAAAGGTCATTTCTATCCCTTTTTTACTATCATAAGCTTCAATGTGAATATTTTGGGTGGCCTGGATTTAATGTTTACTTTTTGATTTTGTTTACATTCGTTTACCTTCTCATTCCATGTTCCTCCTTGATGAGACCACTTCTAGTGAGCAGAAATGGTATGAAAGCATCAGGATGCTCTCTCAAAGTATTTGAAGTAGCCTTTCCCTTTCACATATTCCTCTGCAGCTGAACTTCAGCATTTCTAGTTTTCCCACATTGGTGTTGAGATGAAATTGCCCTGTGAATGGAAGTACTGATGTCAGCTGGATGGTAGTGGCACACAGAGCAGGCATTTATCAGCAGCTGGCTTCTAGTATGGATCAACATATAAGTAGGCATATCCCAAAGACTATGGGATTAATTATTTAATTAATTACTTTTTTTTTTTTTTTTTCAGATTCCACATACATAGGCCAGGTTCTCTGCATTATTGTTCCGTATTTTTCTCATTTCTGTGGAGAACTGTCTAGATTTTCCAGTGTGGGTAGATTAACCTAGGTGCCTGGGAAATCAAATGCTAGATTCTCATCCTGCTACTGCGCTTGTGTATGTTTGAAGGGACTCAGTGGTATTAGAGCACAACCTTTTAGAAATAAATCAGAATCTTTCCTTCTGTTTCAAAGTATTACATTACACAGCCAAAGAGGAGATTTGGAACTGCTGGTGATGTACCTCCACTCAAAAACTGTGAACCCTGAATCCATAAAAGAAGACAAACAGAACTGAATTTTCAAACTGTCCTCTAAAACATCTCCTTGGCTTTATAAGCAAAATCAGAACTTTTTTTTTTTTTTTTTTAATCACTGTGTAGTGCAGTGTTTCCATCTCACAGGCTTTGGTGGTTGCACAGCCTGGCCCCTTAAGAATGAAGGATTTCAGTCAAGATGTAGCAGGATTATATCTCATTTATTTTGTATATTTCCCTGGAAAGTTTAAGTCCAGCTAGCCTTAATTATTTATGGTCTTCATTTTTAAAAAAAATTTTTTTTTTTAAATTTTTTATTTTTAATCCTGAAGGCCAGACCTTGACAGTAATTGGACTGTAATAAGAGAGCAGATCCAGATGGAGTCCATGGTTCTCAAGGGACTTCTGCCAAACACCAAGTACCAGTTCGCCGTCCGAGCAGCAAACTCCTACGGATCCAGCCCCTCCAGTGCACCAAGTGATGTTGTCCGAACATTCAGTGAGTAAAGCCACCATTTTCTAATTAAAGCTCTATATTGGGGGCAGCCTGTAGTGGACAGCTGGGGAAAGAGTCCTTCTCCAAGCCAAGGGTGCACGTGCTCCCCTGGTCCAACCCCTGGTCTTGTTCCTGCCCACAGCGCTTACAGCATCCTGTGAAGATTGAGTTGCAAGCAAAGATTTGTAAAGCTCTTGTGGTGTTTCTCTGTTCTGGAGGTCATTGCTAGATATTTTTGGATCGCTGCTTACTGGCTTCTGTGCCGTCTTCATGCAGAACTTACAAGTGAATATCATGGGGAGAGATGAGCAAGACAAGTCTATTGTTTATCTTTTTTATTTAGTTCTTCGAACTGCATATACTACACGTATAATTTAAACAACTCTGACCAAAGCAAATCTTTTCTGTTTTCTGTGTAGTAAGGCTGTTATACTACTAAGAATAACCATGAAAATAATGATATAACAGGTAATGGTCCATTTTTTATTAGAAGCCATGTAGGGAAATATTAAGTGGAAGTGCTTTCAAAAATTGCATTCACTTTTGTGCAGTCATTCAGGCCATGCACATTGCAATAAGGAGGAGGTCCTGTGCGCATCTCCTGATGGCCTTTTTAGGGTATAATCCTTTGCCAGTGAACCCATCTCTGTGGGCTGACTTGGAGATGCTGTTGCTCATCATCTCCCCCAGAACTGTAGCTGTGTGTGAGCATCCTAACCAAGCTGACACAGAGCACATCTAAGACCTGTATGGCAAAACAGAGTCCATACAGGAGGCTATGAACATGGTAGGTAATGTGGACTAACAAGATTATATCCTTAATAAGCTGAACTTTTAAAATTGTATTTAAAATGCTTCAGAACTGTAAGGCACAGTTTTGAAAGTATTTACAGGGGATAGAACGCCAGGCAAGAAAATGCTTGGGTATAGTTTTATCACATTAATGAACTCTAAAAAAGAGCTACAAGATTGGCTTTTTTCTTTTCTCACCTGTACACTCAGTTGCAAATCATCTTTAATTAACCGGTAGAAAATGAGCAGCTGATAAGGTGGGATTGTGAACTCAGCAAGAATAATTTGCATACTGCAAAAATGTGGACTGCATCTTTAATGATCCATTTAACCAAGATTTATAACTAGATTGCCTCCCTATATTGAAGTCCCTTGCCTTCATTGACCCTTTAAGGCAAATTTCATCTGCTTTTCCCCTCTGTCATGCTTTGAATCCCTTAAACAATCTGCATGAAGTTTATTGTGGCAGCTGAACTCTAAGTTTAACTTCTGAGGTAAATGCTTATAAAAATGATGAAGGTGCAGTGTGCTGTGGGATTCTTTGGCCTCTGATCCTCAAGGTTCAGCTCCCTCCACCTCAAGCACACTTATGTGCTCTTTAGTATCCTGTTTATATCTGGAAGTGAGTGTCTGCATTCTTTGGTCAGAAAACATAAAGCTAGTAAGCGTGGAGTAGTCTTTGTACTGCACTTATTACTGTAGTGCTCTAGGAAAGGCACATTGCAAGTTTGAAAATTGGAAACTGCCTATTCTGCAGAAACCAGTCAAGATGGCTCTAAGCCAAGGATTTTTGTCAGCAGGGCTTAAAGTAAGACTCACACCTACTGTATGTAAACGCTGATTTCTAGAGAGGTTCATACTGGGCATGAGCTTGACTGGTGTGTCTGGATCAGATCTGAAGAATGACCATGCTGTAGATGCTGCACAGCTCCATGAACAGGCTCAGAAACTCTTTGCTGGTCTGTGGTAGGTGCACGGATGAATGAGAGACAGGAGGTTGGTCGCCTGTACCACAGTGCTGGCAGTGCTTGGGGAAGACCTTCATGAACAGGCAGAGCTTCTGCATGTCCTTGAGGTGCTGCACCTACACCCAGCCCTGCACCTGGTCACTTAAATTCAGGGCTACTTTGGCAAACCCTAGGCCCTTTGGTGAATGCAAATCTGGTTGCTTTCCCAGTCTACTGTTGGTTTCCAGGACAGATTTTACAAAACGGCTTCAAAACAGCCACCGTGCCTGAAAGCTGGTGGTATCTTTTTCTGGGTAACTCTCTTCACAACAGCCTTCTTCTGGCAGAGTGAGAAGTAGTGTTCAAAGGTGACAAAGCATGCATGCCCTTAGAAATTAGTTTCAGGAAGTATAAAGTATAAAGCTCTCATTTGGCTTTAGTATGTGATGTCTGCGTAAGAAAGTGGTTTGATGTTAACCAGACACAGGAGTACATTATATATTAGTAGAAATGCTAATCTTTTGCTCTGAAAAAATGTTCTCAACTAAAGCAGTGCATAGCCTGATCATTTATTTTTCCCTCAAAACAAACAAACAAAAGCCCAATGTGATTTAAAAAGCTGAAAAGTTTAATGTGATAGAAAAATGCACATTCAGTTCAAGAATAATTACGTAAAACTCACTCCTAGTTCATATTTTCTTCAGGTACTAAAATACCTTCCTCCTTCTGGTAGCAAGAAGGACAATTGCTCCCCTCTATGTTCTATCTAATCATTCAGTTCTGTTGCTCTGATATTGATATTGATGTATTTGCGATCCTCTGGGTTATACTGGCTGGTTTTCGGCTGTCACTGCAGGAGAGCACGTGCCTCCCACACCTCTCCCAGATACCTGCAGTCCTCTGGGGATGCCTCACATACCGTAATGCATCTCAGATGGCTGAATCTCTCCAGGTGCCAACAGATAGCTCTTAGTCACCTACTGTTGTTGGAAAGGTGTCAGACTGACATCGGCATGTCTGAAATTGGAGCATCTGCGCTCTTCAGGGTGCCCATTGTAGGAATTACCACCTTCATTATTACTGTGGCTCCTCTTCCTATGTAAGCAGCGAAACATGCCACACATATTTGGTGCTATTTTCTGACTGTCTGGGTATTGCTCAGAAATACCTGAAATATCTTAGGGAGCTGTCAGAAATCCCTACAATGTCTGTGTCCTTTGTACTACACTTTGTCTATATAGTGCTGGTGAGCAGGTGTCTAATGTGTTTGGATTTTTAAAATTTGTAGCTTTATCTTTGTGTATCCTGGATGTTTTGCTTGTTTTAAAATAATTAGTATCCTTCTGATGCTTATTTTAATGGAAGAGAAAATTGCCAGCATTGTCTCAAATGCAGTGCACCTTCAGATTTCATGTTGCATGGTGTAGTCCCTTGCAGCTCTTCCAGGCAGGTTGCGCAGCAATGAGTCCTGCAGACACTGGGCCCATGCTACCTGGTCATTTTTCCTGCTTGTACTTATCTCATTCTCATGTTATTCTCTTATTTTAGTTTCAAAGATGGCTGGATTTGTAGTACTTCTGACTGCATTGTTTCAGGTCAGCATAGGAAACTGCTGGCTTTGCTTGCTTAAATGTTCCTCTGAAGGGTTGTTGACTATCACCTAATGTGACAGACCTCCCATGATCCTTGCAAGTACAACATGTGGCCTTGATTATCAGCCATTACCCCTTTACCTAGTGAAAAAATGCATGCTTGGTTTATGTTACATTGATCCATTTCCACAGAGGAAAGAGAGGGCAAGTTGTTGCTTTTCTTAATTACAGACACAGGTTATAGTTACTTCACTTACACCCCCCCCCCCCCCCCCCTTTGTTTTTTCTTTTTCTTTTTTTCTATATCAAAATCTTTCAAAGTATCACGAACACTTACTTGAAAAAAAAAGTTTTCACATATCAGGTTTAGTAATAACAAAAGTAATGAACTATCCCAAAGAATCAAACAGTGTCCTCACCTGCATCACTCAAATACCCTTCATCTCCTGGGGAAACAGATGGGCTTTGCACTGTGCCTGGAAGGTCACCAGCCTTGAGCTTTGCTAGACTCACAGAGGAAGCGTCTTCTGTTAGAAATACCCTCCTGCTTGTCTCTGCAGCTAACACAACAGAAGTGGATGCTTAATTCAGGTACATCCCTTCCTCTGGGCCTGGCCATCACTGCCTGGCTTCTTACAAATGGGGCATCCGTACACTCTGGCTCATGCTGAAAAAGACATTGGCATGGGTGTTTAAATATTCTGCATGCTGCTTGGATGTGTCTGCTGAGGCTCAGGCACAGGAAAAGAGCAGTCCCTCAGGCCCAAACCTTGATTTAAGTGATGGTGATGTGTCCTGAAGATAGTAGATGGAGGTTTTCTACAGAACTATTTCCCACAGATCACCGAAGGCTTTACAAAGGCTGCATTTGTATTTATTGTTTCCGATACACAAATAGGAACAAAAAGCAAGAGACAGGCCAAGCGATATGCAGTGCTTCACTCTGAGTTGCTGGCAGGAACAAAACTCAGATAAAATGCCCTGATGTATTCTGGACTTAAACCTGTTAGGTATTATGTGTGAGGGCGATCAGTCTGTTACCATTGCATTCAATCTGCATGCTTTGGTCTATCTCACACCCTCTTCTTTGTCTACTGATCAGTATGTCTCCTGAATCAGAATGTCAGTGGCCACCTAGTTGGCAAAATAGAAGTTTGTATGGCTTTCTCTTTGTTTTGAAAGAATATCTTTGGTATAACTTAATCCCCGATTATTTGGAAAGAAGCACTCTTCGGTTCAGGACCCCCCACAAGTTTTCCAATTAATTATAAAACAGGATTATGAGACCTGGTGGAGAGTCTTAAACAGACTTCATCTTCTTGTACACTGAAACACTGATTTAATGAAATATGGCACACATAATCTCTGGAGTTGTTTCAGCATTTGCAGTGTACTACTTTGCTTTATTTTTGTTTATTTGCCACCCATTATCAGGTGAGCTCACCACCGAAGCTATGCAGTGCTATCAGTAAGTGGGCTGGCAAGGAGGTTTGTCTACAGCAAGTGCTGCTGGCTTCTCTGCTTTGTTTGTTTTGTAGTTTTATTGCATCACGTTGCATGTGGGTATCATGTCACATCCAATGAGCCAACACCAAACACAAGGCAGACCAAAGCCAGTGAGATGACAGTCGTTTGATTGATAGTCTCATTGTTTTTGTGTCTACTGATCTGTATGTATAGGTAGGAGCAAAATTCTTTGCCTTCCTTGCTCCCAAATGCAATTTGCTTTACCAAAACTGCTTGCATGTTGGTAGGTAGAGTAATGCAGCATGTGCTGGCTGAAACTTAGAAGGAGCTGGGAGAACAAGTAGGGGGATTTTAGGCCATGTTAGAGAGCTGTGAATATTAGGGCACCTTCTTAAGTTATAGTTTTCCTGGTGATGCCAAACTTAAGTTCTGAAGGTCTTTGAAGAGGGGCCTCAGATCAGACTTTTCTATCAAGACAAAATAAGCCAATAAGCTCTCTCAAGAATATGAATATTTTGCCAGTTCAATAGAGTAAAAGAAATCACTGTCTAGCTTAAAATTGTGGGTGTATGCCATCTTCCAAGCTCTTCTGTTGGAAAAGCATGGTACATCTTGGTCTACCAGGTGAAAGAGGCACACCTTCTACTTGGGGAACTGTCTGTGTCTCCTGAGTTACCAGGTCTCATTGTGTGCTGGTGGCTATTGATGTAGTTCAGTGATAACTTCACTCAAGACAGGAGAGTTACACTTGAGCAGAACAGCATGGCATTAAAATCATGTATTATACATTTAATCTAGTCTGCATATCTGAATGCAAAACTAAGAACAAATATTTTTGTATATGTGAATATACAGATACTTCACTGTCTAGATTACTTCATCCCTACAATCTGTACTGAACACAAATGCATTAAGCTAATAGAAAATTTGCTTGAGAAGAGAAAAAAATGTGACAAAATTTGGACTATAACAGATGTTTATTTTGTAGCTTGTGCGTTTAAATTGGAAAACTGAGGTTACGTATCACAGCCTGAATACAGATTGGTTTGTTTTCCTTGACATACGATTGATCATTAATGTCATGGAATGGTAGTGATGCAGTTACCCTTATTATATTTCCTTATGACTTCAGGTGAATTTTACTAGCTAAAAAGCAATGTTTAAACAGATCTGTTGTGTAAAGTGCAGAAGAACACAGATATTTTCTGCATCGATCATATTATATTTTTAAATGGCAGTTCCTAGCATGACCTGCTCAGCACTCCAGGGAGAGGCAGATTGTACACACGAAAAGCAAGTCGTCTTTGTGCACCTTTCTTGTTTTCCAGGTGCTACATTGCATTTTAAAATACAATCTAAAAATACACTTAGAGTATTAATTTCAGAAGCATCGGAGCCAGTGTAAGCAGATAAAGCAGAATGTGCCAGAAAAGCCCCAGCTAACTGTACCTCCTGTGCTGTTCCAGTATTTGGTTGGCAGCAGGGTGAACAGCGGACTGTGTATATATAAAAGGGAAAGGTTTGGTCTAAAATCAGTACAGTTTTTAAACTGTGGTTCATGCTGAAAAACATTCAGAGCCTTTCTCCTGGAGGAATGTTAGATAAAACTCAGTTTGCAGTGGGAGAACTGATTTTTTCCCACTTTATTAAAGAAACATAAGAAGTGATTAAACTGAGGTATTCACTTGGTTTGCTGTTCGTGTATCACTTATGCAACACGTACCATCTTCAGGTTGACACATGCATCACCTATACAGAATGAATATTAATACCATTTCTGATTTCATTGTGCTGAGACAGGGGCAGGTAAGATTTGAGTTGCTGTATGTAAAGAGAAAAAACGTATGTACTGAGTATATCAGTTGTATCTTTTCAGGCTCTGAGGAGTTAGGAAGCGGAAGCTATGGGCATCGGTATATCACAGAGACAGTCACTGGTGATGATGATGGATTTGATGTCGATGACTCAGACTATGACATTTACATAGAAGAGGTAAATTTCAAGACTTCAGTTTGACATTTCTGTTTTCTTTTTAGTCTTTTAAAGTGTCTGGACTTGTCAGACAGATATTATTATGCTCAGGTATTATAATGTGGTTGCTTTTTCTTCAGTGAGGATGAATTTGTTACTTCAGATCCATGCCTTGGAAAGTATTCAATTCATTTCCATGTAGAAACATAAGTTTTACTGAATTTGTGTTTGTTTCTTTCCCTTCAGCTCAGACCTCTCCCTGCTATCAAAGGAGGCAACAGAAAATTTCTGGTTGAAACCAAGGTCACACCAGGGTCGAGTTCCAGGCTCCTGTCGCGGTTCCTTACAACCACTTCTGAGCCCACCACTTCCACCCCCACCACCACAAGACTTTCTACCACAGAGAGGGCAACCACAGCCAGGGCCACGAGAAGGGGTGGCATGTCTTCTGAATTGCGCCTCTTTGATCTCTCCTGTGACGAGACTATCTGCTCTGCAGACAGCTTTTGTGTCAATGACTATGACCACGGAGGCTCACGCTGCCACTGCAACTTGGGGAAGGGAGGAGTGACATGTACTGAAGGTAGGTTTCTGCGTGCCGAGTTCCTTGTCTGACAGTCTGTGTGGTTGTGCTTCCTTACTGGCTTCCAGACAAAGTGTCCCTCCAGGGCTGGATGACCAAATGTCTGTGGCCTCCGTGCAGTGACAGCAGCATTCAGGAGAGCCTGGCTGTGGCCTAGGTTGTGGCCCAGGCTTGTGCAGACCAACTGGAGGTGGATTTCTGCTCTCCTGCTGGCTTCTGTTTGTCTGAGGCAAGGAGCAGCTGTGGGGTAAACCAACGAAAGTACATTTTTGGGATAGACAGATGGGTTTTAATAGATCGCTGAGGACAACAGCAGCTTCCATGTCCCAGTTCAGACCAATCCCCTTGTTTTTCTTTCCTCAAGTAAGTTTGAAGAAATTACACTAATAAAGCAGGGAAAGATTAATGCAGACCCCATGTAGCTGTGCAGGGGGAGTTTAAGTCTCCTTCCCCCATATGGGAGTGGGAGGGAGAAGGAGCAAGACATGGTGGTAGGCACCTGGGCTTGGCAAGGTCCATGCATGTCTTCCCCAGCTTTCAGCAGGAGCATTCAGCCCTCTTGGACCACTGCTGCTGAGACCTAACCTCTCCTTTTTGCCAGGTCTAACTTCAGCTTATCTCCTAATGAGCCCGTTTAGCTCACTTAGCTGGCCAGAAACAAATCTTAGTGGTTTTTTTTTTTTTTTTTTTTTTTTTTTTCCCTGGAGTTATTTTTCTGCTGCTTTGGTCACCAAGGGGTCAGATGAATGCTAGAGCTTGTGGAAAATGAGAGGTGTGGCTGTGCAAGGGGAAGGAAGGGGCACCTACCTTTGCTCTGTCTCCTAGATCTGCTCAGCCCCAAAGGAGCAGCTACATGAGGTGCCTGAGATGACCCAGCATGGCCTTTCAAAGTGGTGGGCTTACCTTCTCAGCCACTCAGCATCCCAGGCATCACTTCCCCATCAAGTGTCAAACTCTTGATAGCAGATGCTAAAAGTCACAACAGAATGTTTCAATCAATGGCGGTAACTAGCAAAAAAAGTAAATTAGGACAATGATAAAGAAATGATATCCTTTCTATCGGGTTGGTGACATGACTTGTGTATTATTGTCAGTGATGAATGCAAGCGATGCTGAGGAACTGTCCTGTTGCTGGTGGTAGTGCCATACCACCAGCAAAGGAAGACCACCAAGAACATTCATTTCTTCTGCAGGCTCGTTCTGAACATTCCTGATGTACATATTGTGCATCAGAGATACAGCCACTGGAGGTATTTGTGCTTCTTCTCCCAGTGCTGGACTAGAGAGTGCTCATTCTGAAAAAAATCTGTTTTGACTCAGCCACATGGAACAGCTGCAGATGTGATTTTTGGCCTTGATCAAGTATGAAAAGTCAAGGATGTATTTAAGCTGACATAACTGTATGCAGCCTGTAGAACTGGTTTGTTAATGTGAGTCCAAAACCACCATTTTTCACAAGGGAGTTTTTTATTCCTTGGTAAGCAGTAGCATCACGTACCAATACTGCCTTGTACCCTATTTCTCCTCAGCAGCCAGTATTGTTGAATACTATATAAACCTGAATGAAAACAGACTTTTCTTTACAATCATCAGCTGCATGGCTCTCTGGTCCAGTCTGTGCTGTTTGTGATCAGCGTGTGAGTTAATCCTATCTGCTTATGGTTGCATTCAGGTCTATAGCACCAATTCTCTCTACCTCAGTCTCAAACATACTTTGTTTGCCTTAATAACAACAAAAAAGCTGAAACTATTTCCAAATCCAAATATGCAAGTAAAATTCACTGTATATTCAAAAAGAAAAGAGAAATAAGACTCCTCATCCTTCCTCATTAGACTTATATTCATGGCAAAAATTCAGGTCTGTCCTCTGTGTTTATTAAGAAAATGAACTACAAAGGTAGCAGTTAGACCTCTCTCTCTGTTGTTTTTCTTCTGTGCTGGAGCTGGGATGGTGTTGTAACATAAAACAGCAAAGGCTGAGGGTCGATGATGCCAGCTGACAAGCAATATAAAGGGTCACTGCTACATCCAAGGATGGAGAGATGCCTGCAGGGACTCTTTTTTCCCCACCCCTCTCTGGACTGTCTGCTCTGAGCTGAATGGGAGCTGCTGGGCTCCTCCGAGCCACCCAAGGATTCTCTGGCTGCTGAACACAGCAGCTATGGAGTGGCAGTGACTAATGAGGCGTGGAGCCTGGCCCAGTGCATATTTTCCATATATGTTTTTGTAATTCTGCAAAACAGAAAATTATTTTGTTGTCTCTGTAATAAATGAATTCTTAAAAGGAGACAAATATAGTAGTAAAGTAGACAGATTGTGTCTTCTGCAACAGAGAAGAAAACCTGGAGAAAGTTCCACTGAAGCCAGTGATTAAACTGTTGAGCAGTATTTGGCCCTTAGTATCCTGTTTCTTTCCAAGTTTACCAGATCCTTGGGAATAAAGGAGTTAGTTGTGAAAGGTGGTGGGAGGACAAGGCAATAGGTTAACTGATTGTTGACTGCTACTGAGTAATGGCTGTCTCTGGAGAAACTCTGCCTTGCATTTTCACCTGATGTTATTTAGTGCTAAATGTGTATATCGATTTTTATATGGGAGAAAACTGCTAAACCACATTTCTGTCTTTGCTTTTCAGATATTATTATCCAGTATCCTCAGTTCTATGGCTACTCATACATCACATTTGAACCATTGAAAAACTCTTATCAGACATTTCAAATTACCCTTGAATTCAGGGTAAGTTTAAGCAATTTCAAGCTCAGTTAGGAGCTCCAAATTTTATTGTCTTATTCTGATATTACTGACAGTGGAATGGTAACTTAGCTTCACTATAATTTATAAAGCAATTGTGGTGAGTCTATAGGTAAACTTTAAAGATCTGGCTTCACATCCAAAGAATGCAAATTAATTTAGTAATCTGAGCTAGAATATTTGTGCCCATTATTAGTGGTTAGTGCATGAGAGAGTCCCTGAGACTAGCAATATCAGGCATTACAGAGTAGTGGCAATGAACATTGGCAGGTCTCTAGCTATGTGAATGAGCTACCGGCCAAAGTACACCTGGGTGATCTTCTTATACTGAGCAAAAGACTGCCTTCTGTCCAGAGTTCCTTTCCTGTGCTGCAGTACATAAGTAGGCATTATTTTCCACTTCTGAAGTTTGGGACACCTGCAAGATGCTGGACTACTTGAGCTATAGGTCTTATGTGGTAGGTGTGGTGGCTTTACCCAGCTGGGCAGCTGAACTCCACCACAACCAGTCTCTCATTCCCCCTCCTCTAAGGGAAAGTGGGACAAAATATGATGGTGGGGGCTGGAGGGTTGAGATAAGGACAGGGAGATCATTCACCAATTATTGTCACGGGCAAAACAGACTCATCATAGGGAGATTAGAAATATATATATATATACATA
>CM021763.1:14116768-14148593 GCA_011075105.1 Heteronetta atricapilla
CAAAGAAAAGAAACTAAAAACACCTTCCCCTCATCTACCCGCTTCCACCTCATCACCCTGAGCAGGGCAGGGGAACAGGGAATGCGGGCTGTGGTCAGTCCATGATGCTTTGTCTCCACCACTCCTTCATGGTCACTCTCTGCCCCTGCTCCATGTGGGGTCCCTCAGCCAGCAGCTCTTCAGGAACTGCTCCCACACAGCTCCGTACCACGGGGTCCATCCCCCAGGAGCAAACTGCTCCAGCACGGGTCCCCCATGGGTGGCAGCTCCCCCCAGACCCCTGCTCCTGCGTGGGCTCCTCTCCATGGGCTGCAGCTCCGGCATGGGGCCTGCTCCTTCGGGGGCTCTCCATGGGCCGCAGACTCCTCTAGGCCACATCCACCTGCTCCACCGGGGGCTCCTCCACAGGCTGCAGGGGAACTGCTGCTGTGTGCCTGGAGCACCTCCTGCCCTCCTGCTGCACTGACCTGGGGGACTGCAGGGCTGGTTCTCACTTCTCCCTCTCTCAGCTGCTGTTGTGCAGCATATTTTTCTTTTCCTCTTTCTTAAATATGCTCTCACAGAGGCACAAATAATATTGCTTATTGGCTCAGCTCTGTACAGCAGTGTGTCTCTTTGGAGCTGACTGAAACTGGCCCTTATCTAGTAAAGGGGCAGCTTCCGGATTCTTCTAACAGAGGCCACCCCTGCAGCCCCCCACTACCAAAACCTTGCCATGTAAACTGACTACAGCAAGGTATACCCCACACAGGCTTATGTTAGTGTGCGTGCATCAGGACAGAGCTGATTTGGGCTGCTTGTAGGGAAGGTGGGACAGCACATGTTGTAGGTGAACTCTCAGCTGCACCCCTGCTGCCATGAATGGCAGACTGGCCAGCAGCACAGCCTAGATATGAGCATTTCATTAGAGCAGTAACTGATCTGTTGCCTCATGTAGTGATCCAACGCTCTTCATGCAATTTGTCAGCTCAATTTGTAGGATGGCTGTGAAAAGCCAGTGTCTGCTGCTATGCTCATGTGCATAAATTTTGCCTGCACAGGTTGTTCAGCTTGAAAAGTGTGAGGCTCATTGAACATGTGAAATAGGGTGTGTATATTCATGTGCAGCAAGTCTAATGTGTCTATGCTTAACAGGCTTGCTAGGATGTCCTTGCTAGACTTTGTGCTCAAAGTTTTCACATGGGATACTGAATCATAGAATCATTAAGGTTGGAAGAGACCTCCAAGATCATCTGGTCCAACCATCCCCCTACCACCAATGTCACCCACTAAACCATGTCCCTAAGCACCAAGTCCAAACTTCCCTCAAACACCTCCACGGATGGTGACTCCACCACCTCCCTGGGCAACCTATTCCAGTGCCTGACTGCTCTTTCTGAGAAGAAATGTCTTCTGATTTCCAACTCCTGGCACAACTTGAGGCCATTCCCTCTTGTCCAATCACTAGTTATCTGTGAGAAGAGGCTGACCCCCAGCTCCCCACACCTTCCTTTCAGGCAGCTGTAGAAAGCACTAAGGTCTCCACTGAACCTGCTCTTCTCCAGCCTAAACAGACCCAGTTCCCTCAGCCGCCCCTCACAGGACTTGTGTTCCAGGCCCTTCACCAGCTTCGTAGCCTTTCTCTGGACGCGTACCAGGGCCTTCTTGTAGTGAGGGGCCCAAACTGAACACAGTACTCAAGGTGGGGTCTCACTAGGGCTGAGTACAGGGTGACAATCACCTCCTTGGTCCTGCTGGCTGCACTATTTCTGATCCAAGCCAGGATGCCATTGGCCTTCTTCACCACCTGGGCACACTGGCAGCTCGTGTTCAGGCGAGCATTGACCAGCACCCCCAGAGCCTTTTACTCCGCACAGCTTTTCATGTCTAACAGTTTTATGCTTTAAAGCTTGTTGCTAGATTTGATGGTATCATACTGTAAACAGATGTTCGTAAACCATTTAAGCATAAGAACAATATTTTTTATGCTCTTCAAATGCAGGATTCATAATGGATCAACCTGTTTCGGATTTTGCAAGTTTAAACTTCATCTGAAAGATCTTGTACCTTTTCTGGAGAACAGTCCCCCAGTGCTACTTGCATTTATCTGTCACTGTGAGTCTTAGACTTTGATTTTTCATGTTTACGTCACCATTGCAGGCTGAATCAGAAGATGGTTTGCTGCTGTACTGTGGAGAAAATGAACATGGCCATGGTGATTTTATGTCACTGGCAATCATCCGACGGAGCATCCAGTTCAGGTAAAACACTGATTTCTACTAGCCTTACCTCCATGCTGAATCTGATTTAAAGAGAAGGGGCTGCTTTTGGTGATGAATATCTGTCGTGTCTTTGAATTTTGCATCACGTAGTGCTCAGAATGGATAGTATTTCTTCATGGAACAGTTCTTCAGTAGTTTTTTCTCTCATCCTCAGTGTGTTGACAAGTGGCCTTTGAAGTCATTTTACTCAGACCGTGGTGTAAAGGCAAAATGATCACTTTTATTAGGGGTATTGGTCTGGGACTCATTACTATGTCACCATATATGCTAGTGAGCCACTGCGCTTGTTAAGCTTACACTGTGTCAAGCTGTGCATAGTCAGTGTATTTGCTTCACAGCAAAAGAAGATGCAAATCATGTAGCGAAATAAAGGACTCCATGCCACCAAGAGGCCTGGAGCTTCATCCCATATTCCTTGTTTAGATGGGAGTTGTTGCAGATTTCTTATGTGATGATGGAGGGGTTTCTGCATTGCTGTGGATACTAAGTGTGTGAGGGAGTATCTCAAGGCTCTCCTTATTTGGGAGGCTGAGTCCTTAGAAAGTGGGGAAAACCAGAGTGGGGACGTGCCCTGGCTCTGTTTCTGTTCACCTCCTGCACTGTACAGCAATTAGAGAAAATGGCACGTTTTGTGCATGGCCAGATCCACAGAGACTCTCCAGGAGTTCTCCTTGTCAATCAGCACTGAAAGACATGAGTTTCATACAGAATCCCAGAGTTTTTAATACAGCTCTGCCTTTCACTAGGGAGCTAGAGAAATTCCCAAGAGAAATTACTGTGATAGCAGGAACTTGTATTGTAATACCCTGCATCTTGAAACAATTTTAGCTGTGGGCAAGCTTTGCAATGCATGTGATATGGTCAGAGGATACAAAATTTTCTCCATGAGAGAAAGGGGAATTATAAAATTGGAAACATGTAATAGATCATACTTAGACCTGCTGTCTAATTTGCCTGTTGCTTGTTAATATACACTGCTAAAGAGAGATTCCCAGGGGTGAAGGGAATATTTACAGTCTAAAAGCATTCAGTATTTGGTTAATGAAAAATTGTGACCCTGCCCTCTCTGTCTCCTGCTGCCAGATTTAACTGTGGTACTGGAGCTGCAGTTATAACAAGTGAAAACAAAATAAAGCTGGGGAACTGGCATAGTGTTACACTGTTCAGAGACGGGCTGAATGGCTGGCTCAGGATGGACAATGATGCTCCAGTCACAGGAAAATCTCAGGTAGGTAATCCTGCACTTGCAGCTCGACCTGGGGCTCTCTCAATATTGCAATGAGTTTGTTTGTTTGTTTTTTCCTTGCCCGTAGAAGTCTGATAAGGTTTAAAAGATTCACTTTTATTTCTCAGCATTGGGACTTTTAGTGAACCAGAATCAACATGCAGATTACTTTTCTACATATGTAATCTAGATGACATAGATAAATATCCCAGTCCTGAATCCCATCCAAGCTTCACTGTCATGCTCCTTCCTTGCTCTGCACCCTCCTGCTGCACTTTGTTGGTCTCACACACAAGCTGCTGTGAGAAGTTTGCCAGGTTCTACAGCTGCTGTCCCTGATTGCTTTCTTTTGCAAGTCTCAACTTCTCCACTCCTTCAGCCAGAAAAAAACTACTCATTTATCTCATTTATGTTTATGTGTATATGTTTATGTACAACATACATATGGCCACACAAGATTTGTATAAAAAATTGTAATTAAATGTATACCACGTACATAGATTTAAGCACAGTAATAGAGATAGACATTCTGTCCTGACTTATGGTAACATCAACAATTTCATTCAAGAGCAAAATATAATAGAGGAATATGTTTTGACTTGCTCATCTGTTACCAAACCAGAGAACAGAAGTGAAATTAAGGCACTGAAAAAAAAAAAGACAATTGCAAATTGGTTTGTATGTCTTTCCTCTTCTCTTTGATAACCACTATTAGCATGCCATCCCTGGCCCTGAAAAAAAAGTGGCTTCAAACACCTTATTACTTTACACTTTCATGTGCAGGCTCTGAAAGGGAAAAAAAAAATAATCTTGAGGACCTGAGTAGTAGGAAGGGGGTGAAGCCTGTCAGCTTAAATGCTTTATGCTTGTGGCCTAATGGCAAGAACTTCTGCTGCTCTTTGAGTGCTCATCAGCTGAAAATGACAGAGGAGAAGGATTTTAATGTCTGTCACGTGTCACTATGTGTTACCAGTGCTGTGAGGCCATGCAAAAGGCAAATGTGATTCACAGAGAATCAGGAGATCTGTCCAGTAGAGACTAAAGTTGCTTTTGTAACACTTTTGTGAGACTGCATATGGTTATGCAGAGGTGTGATCATCCATACCCAAATTAGGTTCAATTAAAAAGTTGGTCAAGAAGAGGTGCAAGAAGGTGGATTATGGTCCAAGAGTCTGTTGCAAGAGGATTCTAACAGTGAACACATACTTTTCTAGCTGCAGTTACAACAGAAAAATAGTTAATTGCTCCAGGTGTTGCTCTTCACCAGAACTTCCTCATTAAAATGACCTGGATTAGTATCAGCAATTGATAGCCTTTCTGACCTAGTTCATTTTAACATGAAGAGGTTAGAGAGTGCCTATACGAGAAGTGGAACTTGACAGACCAAGGTGGGCAGGAACATCAAAGGCAGTTGGAGATAGCAGTCAGCTGGAGGCAGGCTGGAGGGCTGTGTGCCCTGGCATGTGTCCATCATGAAATCATGTGGATGTCTAAACTCTCTTTAGCCACAAGCCCCACCTGGATTATTTCACGCTGAAATCTACATCTATTTGATATATTTCTGCAATACACTGTGCAGTGAACACCCACAAACTCAATAACCTTGGCTCACTTAGTCTGGCCAAATAGAGCCTGTGGGGCTTTATTGTTATTTATGGGGATTATTATAAATATGGAAACAGGGCAATGGTGAAAAATCCAGAAAGAGTTTGGCCTAATGGTCATAATTGTTGAAGGGCACATTGGTAAAAAAAAAAAAAAAAGGCCATGAATAAAAGCAGGAATTGTAAATGTTTTCTTCTAAGGGGCACTGAGGTTTTGAAACAGCCTTTGAGTAGGAGGTAGAAGACATATTTTGATCAATTTATGAAAGGAATTATGACTCAGTTGCCCGTATTAGGAAGAGGTTTGATTCAGTGATCAAAAAAGTTCTGTTTAGTTTTATTGTTCCTTCCTGTGCACTGTAGTAGGAATAGTAAACTTGTGTATATACATTTCCATAGTCAGATTAAGGTCAAATAAAAAATAAATAAATTAAAAAAGGAGTAAATTTAGTGCTGTCAAAGTGAGCAGAATCCCACTGAAGTTGTAGCTGTATCAGGTTTTTTTCTTGTTTTGGCTTTTACTGTTCTCTTTTGTCATTATTTTTCAACATTTGCTGAGTTCTGTCCAAAAGGCAGTATTATGTTGGTCAGAGTTGCCCAGGGCTGAGTTGAGAAGACAACATTTTTGGCAAAAGCAAAAGAAGAAATTGCAGCAAAAACCAGATATCCACAATGTGTCCTTAGAAGACTGATTTTTAAGCTTTTTATTTTGCATTATGTATCTCATGTTATCATGATGGATGCTGGTGCAAAAGTAACATTTAAGATGGTGCAAAAGTAACATTTAAGATGATAGACAGAGCGGAAGAATGAGCAATGGAAAGGAGTTACCAATGACCAGCCTTCATATCCCTGGGACAAGTCTTCATGGAGAAAATAGTTGATTATGCACAGTGTGGCTTAATTAGTTATCCTGTATTATGTCTGTTCTACATCATGCTGTGCTCTGTTCTCCCTTTAGGGCCAATACAGTAAAATTACCTTCCGGACTCCCTTCTATGTCAGCGGTGCCCCCAGTGTGTACTGGCTGGTCAGAGCCACTGGCACCAACCGAGGATTTCAGGGCTGTGTTCAGTCGCTCAGCGTCAACGGGAAGATGATTGATATGAGACCCTGGCCATTAGGGAAAGCTCTCAGTGGTGCTGATGTGGGTAAGTGTAATGGTGTGGGGTTTAGCACCTTAAGCAGTACTAAACCACTTTTTTTTTTTGCTTAATAGAAAAAACTGAGCAATGGTCTGTGTTTGAAAGGGGGAAGGTGTGGTCTTGACTTTTGGAGTGATACGTCTCTGTGCCTTTGTGCATTGCTGTAGCTGGGTCTGTAGTAGAGAGGTTTTATCACACTGTGCATGTAAATATCAGTGTGGTATACCAAAACCCCTTGTGGATAAAGTTGTCAAACACAATTGTAAAACCATCTCCCATGAGCAAACAGGAAACTCAGTGTTGCTGATATAATTACATCTGCACCAGTGTTTCTGCCAGCATCTTTCAGGCTACCTCTCCATGCTCCTGACTGACACAGTCATCATCAGAAGTCAATAGTATGCATGCTGTCTTTTTGTAAAACACTATGGACACAGCAAAATGTGTTTTGCCTACAGGCATCATTGCACTTGTCCAGAGCAACACAGGGATCTTTCAAAGCAGTGCTGTGGCCATTAAAGGGGCTTTTCCTGTGAAACCCCATTACTGCTGAGGCAAATAGGCCTTCAGGCCAGTTGACCATCTATTGGCCATCCACAGGCCTGTCGACCATCCATTGTTTACATTTCCAGAATCACAGTATGTTAAAAGAAAAAAAAAAAAAAAGTTGAATCAATTCTTTCAACATTTTTTTGGGGTAGTATTATATAACATTATCTCCCTTCACAGGTGAAAAGGTGAGTTAATTAACTGGGCCTGTCTTCTATATGTATTTATTCACCTCTGTTTCATGTAATGGGCACTCAGAAAAAAGATAGGGCAACAAAATCCTTGCTTTAATGACCTCCCAGTCTAAACAGTTTAAGGGAAGATTAAACCCCGAGTCAGAAAGTGAGTGGTAAAAGCAGGATAGATCCCATATCGCTGAACTCTCCATGCCATGCCTCAGCCACAAAGTCATCTTTCTTCCCCTCTATAGCTTTGCATTTGGTATCCCAAGAAGGAAGTGATTAATGAGAAATTTCCTAACAATTGCCCTGTATTCTCTAGATAGCATGACCAAACTTCTGTGGCATACAAGGAGGGGGACAGAACAGCACAAGAAATAGATTCTGAAAAGAACAAGACTTTGGAGGCAGAGAGTAATTTCACGATAGAGTGAGAATCTATGGAATTTATATAGATAGATAAAAGCCTTGCTAAAGTTCTCTGAGCCCTAATCTCTATTGCCTCTTGGGACACAGCTGGCTTCATTCGCATCCATGAATGCTCCATATACTACTGCATTAACAATCAGCATCACTGAAAAGAAGTGCTGGGCTCTGCCATGTGTGACTCGAAACTGAGCAGTAGAGCCTTACTGTCCTTACAAGACTGCACACACTTTATATGATACTGCACCAGCAGAGGTTTGCAAACAACATGTGGTATGTTAAACTTGAAATAAATAAATTATAAATAAAGTCTGCTAGGGTTTAGGAATGTTTTTTGCTAGCCAGTCTTTTGTTTCTTTTCCAGTGGTACACTGTAAAAATCAGGGATGCTGTGGTACGTGGACCACAGGTCTGTGGCTTGGGAGGAGAGGGACCCATACTGCACCTGTTCAGGAGAAACCCCTGGCGCATGATGCCATGAGGGCAACCTGTCCTTGCATACCAGGGAGCTACAGCTCAAGCTGTCCCTCAAAACAGGGAGCCTGCAGCTTGTCCAGCTTTTCTTATCGTCCTTGTCCTTTTCTGGTTCTTAAAGATTTTGTTTAACTTTGGTCTTTTTGAAAATACTACCAACATTGTTATTACAGCAGTTGTTCCAAGGACAAGCATCATCTGATTTTTCTGCTCTCATCTCAGACTCAGTGCTTCTCTAGTTCACCCATGTGCCTTGGTTTGATTTCACCATCTGTAAAACTGAGCTGGTGCTGCTTGTTAATGCTGCCATCACGGTAAGTGATGAGTACATGAGGGACCTCCTGGACAAGATCACTGTTTGTAGCCATGGAGAACTTCATCAGTAGGGCTGGAGAGGGCCTTGAGAAAAGGTGCAGATTATTGTTTTAAAATTTGTTTTGTAGTAAACTTGGAAATAGGATTTGTACATGAAAGGTTTTTATATGAAAGGTTTGCCCTGTTGAAACTGTCTTTTAAATTCCACTGGAGTACAGTTAGGTAAAAACAGTGACAAGATTCCCATTCCCTCCTGCCCCATTTCACTGTGGCAGCTTGGAAGAGAATATGATGGCTTTTAGAGCATCGTGAGCACCTGTGATCCTGCAGCTGGATACAAGGCAGCCATTTGAAGGGGTAATTCCATGCTGAAGGAGAATTAGTTCCCTTCCAGAGGACTGCTGTGCTTTGGTTATGCTCCTTGTGTGAGCCCTGAAGCCTTGTGGTGTGTGTGTCACACTCAGACCTTCTCTCTGCTGCAAGACATGGGTCTAGCAGGGAATTTGTACCTGAGTGATACAAGACAGGTCTGTTTGGGCAGGGAGCCACACCAGATGCCCTGGGAGTTATTCCTGCCTCTGCAAGTCAGCTGGGAAAGGTGATTTTCCACCTTGGGCAGCAGTAATGGGGATGAGCCAGTGCCTCAGCCACTAACACAAGATCCTTCACTGTGCCACTGTGCTTTCCTTCTTGAATAAAGGATGGGAACGCTGATGCTGTACTGATACTAGTACCTTACTGAGGTTTTGTACAGCCCTGGTCTAGAAATTATCTTTACAGTCAGAATATTGTATTTACACTAAACAAAACAGAAAGGATATATTCTCTATGTTTTTTAAGATTTTCCTGAGTCACTTCAGATAACAAAACTATTCCCCAGTGCTTCTTGTCAGCATTTCCTTAGCACACTTGTGTCATCCTGGAGGTGATAGTTCAGCCTCAAAATAAATGTACAGTTCATAGTTTGTCATAAGCACTTCGCCCTTCTAAATGATGTACTTACACTTGTGCACCATGACTGTATTATGTGGACTTTCTTAACGTTTAAGATCAGTTCATAACTACCAATAAGGGGGGAAATATGTAAGCAGAAACTATCTAAAATAAAGGAGAAAATAAAGTCAACTAGTATCAGTTTATCAGTTAACTTTATCAGATGTACACACGACTGGTGACAAATCTAACTTTATAGACAGTGGTTTTCAGAAGAAAATAAGTAAATTATTTATTCTATGACAATTCCAGTGTAACTCCAGCAAGAATAAATAATTTATGTATTATTTCAGGTGATGTGCCAGAACAGTAGAAATACTTATTAAGAAGCTCATATGCTGATGATGTGGATTCTTTGTAGTGCAAAGAGGAGGGCTCATAACCTCATTTTAGTTAATAAGATTAGCTGCTGATGATTAACACCTCCCAAGCCTACCAAGGCAAGAATTTATAGTGAATAAAGAAGCACTTACAGTAACTGAAATAAAACAAGCCACGGCACATCTAAACAGTCCAGAGAGTTTTCAATTAATGCTTAAGAGAAAATAATGATAGGAATGAGGGTAGAAGAAAAATGATTGGAAGGCATGACTGTCATGGTTTGTTAGTGAGGGCTAATTTCTGCTATTTCAAATGTTTCCTCCTGGTCTGATACAAAGCCAGTGCTTAAAAGCAACCTGCTTAGTCTGAACTGTACATGGTCTTACAAACGGGGAAATAACCTAGCTAGGAAAGCAAATTGCTTTGATTACTTGCAATGATCAAAAGCCAAATCAATCTTCTTTAACAACCTTCTTTGATAAGTCAATGTTGTACTGTGTTTAGGTGAGTGCAGCAGTGGAATCTGTGACGAGGCATCCTGCATCAACAGTGGTACCTGCACAGCAAGCAAAGCGGATTCATACATTTGCCTTTGCCCTCTTGGGTTTAAAGGTCACCATTGTGAAGAAGGTAAGAGGATGCTGGATTGCTTATATTTCTTTTTATATTTTTTAGCTTTCAGTGTGTTTTCCAAATAGTGACATCCAAGAAGGTCTTAACATTATTACACTGACAGAAGACAAGTACTTGTTATTATTTCGCCTTATAAAATCACATAGTGAAACCATATCCCACCAATTAGTTTGGGTCTACATCCAGCTCCTACTTAATCAGTGATTCTCAAACTTATCTTCTTATTTCAGTTAACTATAATTAAGCTTCCCAAACTCACTTTTCAGAAGTAGCTCTAACATACCACTCCACAACTGGACTTTAACACTAAAAAAGTCCACACTTTTCCTCTAAACAAGTATCAGTTGTTTATTTTAAAGTATAAATGACTAAATATAAATTTCATGTTGAAATTGTACAGATACAAAGAAATTGTCAAATACGTACCATGTTACTTTTCTGAACATAGCTTTTCATGACACAACCCATTGTAGCATGCTTGCTGCCTTGAAAAACACTGCAGCAAATCACTACAGGTTAGTGGTTACAGCAAGCCAGAAAATTGTTTAATACATGGACAACCTTGGATAAAAGAGAGATTACGGAATAAATGATGTAGGCTACAATAAAAAATATTTCTATTTTAAATGATGAAATTGCTTGGTTGTTTTCCTTGGTGTTACGTTAAAGTACAAAAGAAAGGGAACTGACGCTGTCCGGTAAGTTAGTTGCTCCCTAACCTTTGAGAATCTAGTAACCTGCTTATGTATTCTTGATTTCCAGCACTCACCTTGGCCATACCTCAGTTCAACGAATCCTTAAGATCATTTGCTAGCACTCCCTGGCCCTTGGAACCACAGAATTACCTTTCCTTCATGGAGTTTGAGATGACATTTCGTCCAGATCTAGAGACGGGTGTCCTTTTGTACAGCTATGACACAGACAGCAAGGATTTCCTCTCCATCAACGTGGTGGCTGGTTATGTAGAATTCAGATTTGACTGTGGCTCAGGAACGGCTATCATAAGGTAAAACAGCATTTCTTGTATTTGTCTTCCAATGATGCCACAGTGCATACCCAGAAAGGAGTAAGCTGGAAAGAGGAATGTTCTATAATGATGCATGGGAGCCCATCCATCTCTCTAGTGCCCATTTCACAGAATCACAGAATCACAGAATTTATAGGTTGGAAGAGACCCCAAGATCATCGAGTCCAACCTCTAACCTAACCCTAACAGTCCCCACTAAACCATATCCCTAAGCTCTGCATCTAAACGTCTTTTAAAGACTTCCAGGGATGGTGACTCCACCACCTCCCTGGGCAGCCTGTTCCAGTGCCTAACAATCCTTTCAGTAAAGAAGTTCTTCCTAACATCTAACCTAAAAATCCCCTGGCGCAACTTAAGCCCATTCCCCCTCGTCCTGTCACCAGGCACGTGGGAGAACAGACCAACCCCCACCTCGCTACAGCCTCCTTTGAGGTATCTGTAGAGAGCGATAAGGTCGCCCCTGAGCCTCCTCTTCTCCAGGCTGAACAAGCCCAGCTCCTTCAGCCGCTCCTCGTAGGACTTGTTCTCCAGGCCCCTCACCAGCTTTGTCGCCCTTCTCTGGACCCGCTCAAGCACCTCCATGTCCATGTCCTCTATGTCCAAGCACCTCCATGTCCTCCTTACATTTCTTGTAAGGAGGCACAGAAACACTATCACTGTACTCAAGGCAACAAGATCTTCTACCTCCAACAATTTGTTTCAAAGCATTGTTGTCAGTGTGACCATGTCATGCCACCATCTTACTGCAGATGATTTTATTTCTGGATGGTATCACTGAAATCCCCTGTATACTTCTGTAACATTGTGCCATAACTAATTAGGGGATCCATAACTATTTGATACATGTACTTGCACTTTCTAGCCACAGTATTGTACAAGGACACTTTTGTGAGCATCATCCTCCTTGTTCTCCATTTCTGGGTATTAGGTAATGAACTGGAAGTGTCACAAGAAGCTACAGCTCCAGGTCTCCTCTTTCATCATAGTGTTGTTTCTTAGATGATCTAAGGGTAATATCCAATTTACCTAGCTTTAGCAGTCTTAAAGATAAATACCTGGTTTAAATGAGTCATCCAGGCTTCCAAAGACAGACCTCCCTCCTGGGAATGATTCATCCTGACCTAGAATAAAATCCTAGGATAGGAGCAAAGAGATGCCTCAAGAAGAGCTTTTCACTGTCTGTGTATGAGTGCCTAGTCCCTGGACAATTGTTCCCTGTGCTCTGGGAACATGCTCAAAAGGCAATGAGCTGAACAGAGGCATTCAGTACCTTGGATTTAGTCCAAGAGCCTGCCAGTTTGATCAGGTTGATTTAATGTATAGAAATAATCTATATAGAGGTCATGAAAAATGTATACACTGCCTGCAACTCTTGCATACCATATGTTTCATGTGGACACCAGGAATTTTGGCTATACTTGCGACTGGGAGAAATATCCTGTTTTTCCACTGAATGAGGACTCATGCAAACAAGCCCATTCAGATTATAAACTGAAAGATGAAATTTCAAGAGAATAAATGCAAAATAATGTACAACCCTAACTATACATAGCTGTGGTGATGCTGTATAGTCAGATAAAGATCCTGGTTATCATGGATAGCCCTGTGCAAGCAACTCCTAGCTGCTTGGAGACATACAAAACTGCAAGTATAGTGCAGAGAATTCTTAGGAATGGAGTAAAGAAAAATGTCTCTGCAAAAACCCATGATCCATAGTCTTGAAAATTTCCTGCAGTTCTGGTCACAACATTTTGTAAGAAATAAGCAAAATTAAAAAAATAAGAATGGCATTGATATCCAGAGAAGGGAGGGAAACAAACTCTACAAGTGCAGCAGAAACCTCCAACTTGGAAAACAGTTTGGTGGAAATATGATTTAGATTTTTAAATTATGAATGACATGGAGAAGAATAAGGAATTACTATACTGATTATTCTGCACTTTTTCAATATGTGAAAATTAGAAGGAGCCCAGTAAAACTGCAAAACAAATGATATAAACGAAAATAAGACTTTTTTTTTTTCTTTTTTTTTTTTTTCCTCCCAGACAGCACATAAATAAATTGTGGAAATTAATTGTCACAGCATGTTACACATGCCAGAACTATAAATAGGTTTCTAAAAAATATTAGACAAATTTGAAGAAAGATCCATTGAGAGACATCAAACACATTTGTACGGATGCAGCCTCTGACTCAGGAAATTGCTAAATGACAAGTTGCCAGAAGCTGGGAGGATACATCAAGGGAAGTATCACTCCAAACTTTCCAAACTTGCCCTGTTCTTTTCTCTGGCCGATAACCATCAGGAATATCTTATGTCAGAGACCTTTGCTCCCAAACCCAAAATGTCTCTTCTTACAACAGCCTTCAATCTTTTCCTGATTACATCTGTCTAATTCCTATTACTGGCAACTATAAAGTAGACATTTTGTTTTCTTTATTTTTTTTCCTCTCCTTGAAGAATACTGTAGTGCTGCAGAACACCTTGGACTAAAGTTCAGACAAGATGTATGGGGCTTTTAAAATGCAGCAGGAGCTACAAGCATGAGTTTGAGGGTGGAAACTGCCCCTTTCTGTTGGAAAACACAAGAGAGAGCAGGACACCAACTAATACTTGGGTCATGTGCATTAAGAAGGAGTGTGGTGTGATGGCTGGGTAATGCAGGGGAATCATGAGGCTGACAAGCTTAGCTGAAAATTGTCAGGATTGCTCCACACCCCAGAGATGTTGTTAAACAATAACTTAAATATACCTGTGTTTGGTGAATATTATGCAGATTGCAAGGCCAAGCACTGAGATAAGGAAATGCCAAGCTTCTGGTTGCCTGTGCAACAGTGATTCCATTGCTTTGATCTTTTTAGCAAGGTAATATTGAGGAGGCACAGTGCTGACATGCAGTGCAATCCTTTTGAGCCTACTAATGTAAAATAAAACCCATGGATCCTGGTTCCTCTTGCAAGGAATTGATTATGTCCTTTACATGGCATCACTCCCACCAGCTGGCTGCCACCTCTCTCCATCCCATCCCACTCCCAAACACACATTCAAGCTTCAGGCAGGGCAGTAACATTTTTGGCTCAGGCACTGACTATGAATGTTGTAGTGAACTTGCCCTGGCTGATGCACATCAGGTTACCGTTTATCCTGGTGTAATTAATCAAATCTCATCAAATGATCTCTGTGTCTGTGTGATTAAGTTCTATTAGCTATTGATTTACTCAAGGCAACTAAACCCTAAATGCTACCAGAGAAGACAGAAGACATTGCTCAGAGAGTGTTATATTTTTATTGAGGTTGTCAAAGTAATATTGCCAGTGTCTTCTGAACAGATGAAAATGGACTTTGAGAAAACATAAAGGATCAACATAAACACAATAAAAATAATGCTAAACTAAAGCTCATTTTTCAGAAAAAAAAAAAAAAAAACAAAAAGATTAAATTGTTATTTTCATGTTTTCAAAATGATACACCTTTTAAAATTAGCATCTAAATCAGCCTGAAAGTACAAAACATTATTTCATCTAAAGCAATTTTATATATATATATTTTTTTCATTGAGAGAAAACTAGAAAGTCTTCAGGTATCCCAAATAACACAGTTTCTGATTTTTTCCTGCTTGACCAGTGAATCAAACACAAGCTTTTATAGCTACTGGTAGAAAGCCTTTGAGATAACATTTAGACGTAAAATGTTTTAACTGATGTAATAAGTAATGCACATTTGAAAATAATATTCAAAGTTCTGTATAACTGCTAAAGGGAGATGTGTTTTTGCCCACCAGTTAGGCTGCTATTAATATTAGTTCTGAGCTAGTAAGGATTGTAAGAACAGTCTTCAAAGGCTTCCATTGAGGCTGGTGAACGCTTTATACAAATGGGTATTATTGTTCCTATTCAGCATCTCATCACATCATTAGGATCATATTTTAGTTACTTCCTCTTAATGTAGGGGAGCCAGGCTGCATGTGTATGCATGTAGATGTTGCTGTAACAGGCTGCATAATTAGAGCTGATGAGCCATCACAAAGTACTTCTGTTTTAAAAGAGGGTGGAGAATGTGGGGCTAAATTGACCATTAAGTGGGAAATTTTATCTGTAGGCTTATGGCATTGTGAAATGAGGATGTATGGCTGAGCAAAAATATAGCCTTTATGCATTATAAATGACTGAGCAGAAAAGGTAGCTCAGAGGTAGATGAAGTGCATTCTGATTATTGAAATATCTCCTTTATAAGCAAACTAGAGTGTTTATTGTTCAGTATAGGAACATGATGTTATTTTCATTTGTTGGAAGCGCTCAGACTGTATATTGCTTCCTTGTAAGTAAGGAAACTCAGTGGATTTTTTGTTGGTTTTGTTCTTGGGTTTTTAGAAAGTCACTTCAAGAGGAACTGATCTATTAACATAGCAGTGATATTTGAAAATATCAGAAAGACAGAAACGCAGAACACTTAAAATTCTTCTTCCTTTTAAAATAGGAGTGAAGAACCTGTCAGTCTGGGTCAATGGCATGAGCTGCGAGTGTCTCGTACAGCAAAGAACGGTATCCTACAAGTGGACAAACAAAAGCCAGTGGAAGGGATGGCAGAGGTGAGTATATAGCATGAGTTGTCATTAATATATATGTAAGTATATATATGAATACAGCTGTTAGTTTATAAAATGAATGCATGGTAAGCTGCACAGGCTGCTGTCGAAGTTAAGAGTTCAAAAAAGGGTACGTGTCAGGGCAATATTTTCTTAAGCCCAAAGAGGAAAATTTGCACATGATGTCATCCCTCTTAGGACAGGGATCCTATAAAAGCAGCTGAAATCATGGCTTTACCTTCTCTTACTATATAGCTGAACTCACATTTTTGGAAGTTCATACCTGTTGTTGTGATTCTTTTCTTGGTACTTACTGTTTCTGGCTAAGTCTGTCGCACAAGCTGTGCACCATGAAACGCATCATCTGGAGAAGGATGAAACAGAAAATTATGTCCACAAAGTCCTGTTTTTACTTCTCTCTGAATATTATGCTGGATAGATAAGCCAAAATAAAATTATTTCCTTGTCTTGTCCTTGCAAAAGTAGTTTTCAGGATAGAGTAAGGGCTGAACTACTGACATTGTTGATGACTTGCATTTTATTCTTCCCTAACCTAGAGTTCAAAGAGAGTTCTAATAAGATGAAATGCTGCTCACAAAGACCCAGGCAGGGTATTTCACTCAAAGCAGATGCAGTCAATTGTGCATATAGATGTACTTTTTTTTTTTTTTTTTTTTTTTTACTTTTTTTCCTGCAAACTGGTAAACTATTTAAAGGAAAGACTTTTCTTTAAAATTTTAAATTAATTGAAATGCCCGTTTTTGGTCAAGGAGCAGGTTGAGTGGCAAATGTTCAAGTAGAGCAGTAGAGATGTCTCTAGATAGGTGGGTAAAGGTAAGGGCATGTTTTTCTTCTGTAAGTGCTGCAGTACAGCTGCAGAAGGAGGTTGGCTGGGAGCTGCCAACAACAAAATTAGATCTGGGATTGCACAGTTATCCTGTCTTTAGATATTAAACTACTTTTCATTCATACCATGAAGCTGAGGAGGCCCATCAGATATCCTGAGCAACTACTTCTAGTAACTAATGTAAGCCCCATGTTTCTTCCATTCAGCCTTGTATCTTCATGTGGATTTGGTTTTCAGATGTTGGAAACATTAAATGAGTCTTGGTTGCATGGACCTTGATTTGATTTTAACTTAATGAATCTCATTTGGATCCTGGATTTGCATTCATGTACCTCAACTCTTTGCAAATAGTTAGGTGTGCAGACAGCAATCAGAATGAGAGTTGACGAGTAAGTAAGGAGAGAATAAACTTATTATTGTTTCAGAACTCTCTTTCCTCTATTCCTTCAGTTTTCCCATTATGAAATACCCGGGTTTTTGCAGCTAGCTTGGCTAAGGATAACGCACAGGCAGTAGAGAGTGTCCTGTGGTGGATTTCTCGAGAGAACTGCAAAAGAAATGCAATTAACAGAAGTAACAAGGCATTGAAGTAAGCTATAATATATAATTTAAGCCAGTCTGAAGATACAAGCATGGTTCCAGCTACTCTAATAAAATAGTATTGCTATTTTTCTTGCAGGGGGCTTTCACACAGATTAAGTGCAGCTCGGAGATATTTATTGGCGGAGTCCCCAGTTACGATACAGTGAAGAAAAACTCAGGGATCCTCAAACCCTTCAGTGGGAGCATCCAAAAGGTGTGTGCCCAGAGTAACATGTTGAATGTGTTTATTTTCATCTCATCATATATCCTATCCAGTGGACACTTTAGGTGAAAACCTGCTCTTATAGCACTGACAATATTCAAAAGAATACAAGATTTCATCTCAGGAGCCCTCCACAAAGTGCTTAAAAATACTCGCATTGAAAAGTCTGTCTAACTTAATAGCCAGCAAGTGTTACTGCTGCCATTCTCCCTATTAATTTCTATTCTGTACTAATGAGTGAGCTAAAGCCATACAGAAGCAAGTAGAGAAAGATACCTAATACTATGTGAAGATTAGAGCCCTTGGAGTGCCCTTTAACACAATATATGAATAAATGAATAGAAGTGATGCTCCAATACTTAGAGGTGTGCACACTGAGGTGGCTAAATGTACAATAATGAGCGGAAAAGAAGGTGCAAATTAAAGTGGCTTCCAGTCCAGCTAGCATATTTTTATACCACCCAAGAGCATCTCTTCTCTCCGCCTTCCCCTCTTACTCTTTTATATGGGGTGCATGAATGGGGAAGATATTTTTCATTGTTGGCAAACTCTAGGAATTATGTTCCAGTACAGTCAGCTTTACCTAGGTGTAATCATTTTTGAGATAAAAAAATACATACCTTTGTAAAATATTCTGAATAAGTAGTCAAAAGAGAGTTCAAGTTGAATTAACAGGTGCACTCCCTAGATTTAGCATACCTAAAATAATCTGGATAAAGCTCAAAGCTTGGCCTTGAATCTTTGGTATTTAAAATGAGAAAATTGTTGTATGAAATATAATTAACAAATAAAAAGCCCTAGTAGTGAATCTAATTGATCAAGACAGAAAGGTAATTGCAATTCAGTGTAATTGGTTTCATCACTTGGTCCACCTTTTTCAGTATCTTTGTAAGTTATTTAACAGAAAACATGAAAATTGGAGGAGTCTGTAATAGCGGTGGAAACAGGTCAGTGACATGATCTTATTTGGAATGATGTGCTTGACTAAACAGTATGCAGCTTGGAGAGCAAGGTGGGGAGCCTGGGAACAAAGAACTTAGGTCACACTTACTGTGTTACTATCTGTGACTGTACCCTAGAGTACAGAGGCACTGATAAGGATTTGGAAATCCTGAGCATGCACTCATATTATGGGATTTCTCTGAAAAGATGCAAAAAAGGCATAATGTGAAACAATGGCTGGAGGCTGAAAATACTTTGAGTGAAGAAAGCGTTGTTATGACTGGGGGCTTGTTAACTGGTGGCACAATGTAGCTGGAAGTTAGACAGAAGCTGGAAAGGTAATGGGCTCTTCACTGATCCATCTTTGTGACAGGACTGGATGTTTTTCTGCTGTTGAAGTTGTTTAACACTGTCTGAAACAGAGTATAGGCTCTCCTTGCAATCTCCCCTCCCCACATAAGCCTCCCTAAGGTACATTGTCTGAGTTATGTGGGAGCCAGGGTATGTAACTGTTACAACTTCCACTTCTCCCTTTAAAATCTATTTATTTGCAAAAATTGACTTCTTATTTTGATGTAGCTGAGATCAGAAGCTAAACACAGATGTAATTTCTGTGCTGATATTTTGAATCTTGGCTGAGATTTTACAAACATCAGTTTTATTGGAGAACATATGTTGCCGACACACTGGAGAAATCCCAACATCTAACAATTCTCTGGTTTGTACACAGAGAGTTTTGTGAAGTTGTTAATTATGTTTTTCATCCATTCTTAACTCTAGCTTCTTTCCAGCAAAATGAGGTACTAGAAAGCAATAAAGCATGAAAAACAAGCTGTTCTGCATAGTATTTGTGTTGTCAACACCGGTCTCCTGGGGATTTTCCTGATCTCAGAAACACTTTTTCTCAGCAGTGTTCATCTGATTTTATAGTCCTAGATCACAGCTTAGTGTTCAGAGACCAGACTGGTAAAACCCACACCACTTCTCTCCATATAGGGTTGCCTAGTTCTGTGTCACAAAATACAAAAGAATCATCACAAATGAGTAAGGGTGAATGTGTTGGACCTGTGCCTCAAAAACATTCTGATCCCAAGGAACAGATTGCGGGCCAAATTTCAAGTGTTAACTTTCTCTGAAGTCTCACAAAGAAGTCTTCTGACTAGCAGAGCAATACAGAAGGCTTTAGCATGAGTTTTCCCTCCTTTTATATCCTTCTTTTTAACACCCAGATTATCCTGAATGATCGGACAATTGATGTGGCACATGATTTCACTTTTGGAGTCAACGTAGCGAATGCAGCCCACCCCTGTGTGAGCTCACCATGTGCAAACGGAGGCAGCTGCATTCCCAAGAAGGACAGCTATGAATGTGACTGTCCCCTGGGCTTCGATGGGCTGCATTGCCAGAAAGGTAATGATGGCTACATCTCAATCCAGAGTTCTTTACAGAAATAGCGGACATTTATCAACTACAACTGTTGTACACATTCCTTGAAATAGAAACCCGGGAGGTCAGAGCTCCCTTTGCTTCCATGCATGGTCCCCCTACCCAGGGAATAATTTGCTTTGTTATTTACAAACATCGTAACTGTTTTCCCAGCACAGAGCAATGATCCACAGATAGCAGCTCACTATCAGGTTGCTCACAGTAGACAGCACTGCACGGTTCATATACCTCCCTGGTTACGCAGTGCTGTACAAAGGGGAAATTCCTGCCAGCGCACTTCAGCCAGTGATTATCTTACATCCTGAAGCATGAGGATTGATAACCCTTGTAATTTTATCCTCCCTAGAGCTAACAACAAACTTGGGTCTTGTATGCAGCAAGGTCTAATCCTTTTATAGACTCTTACTGCTCTGTAATTTCATTGTCTGCACCTTGGTACCGCAAAGGAGACCACCAAGGAGGAAAAGCTGCCCCGGCATATGTTGTTTTTCTTCCTTCAGATCCACTGCAATATTTCGAGCCTTAGACTCAGGAAAGTATTCTGACTGCATGAAAAGCCTTAAACAAAGGAATATAGGTTTTACCACTAGATGGAGATGTTTCCCTTCTGTGTTAGGCTTGATTTTGAAAAACCCTGAGGGACTGTTGCAATGTAATAGCAAAAATATTAAAAAGAGCTGAGTGACATTATTGTCTTTACCCACTCTTTCATTTATCACAGGCATAAACTTCAAAGTAAAAAATAGTGGTTTGGTTTAAATCATGATGAATAGAGTGGCCTTTTCTTCCAAAAAAGACAATGTCTTAGAACAAAACATCTTATTAAAAAAACAATGCAAGAAATTGCTCTGCTTACGTTATTGTGGTCTAAGTAATAGCAGCAGGAACGTCATTTATCTTGACTTCTCAGTGGGGAGACAGCAGTACCCAGGTCTCCAGGGCGGGTTGAGGCAAGTGAATGCTTTGCAGCTTGAGTGTTCACGGATGTGCAGATAGCATGGATGTATCTCCTTCTGCACCTCATTCAGGACAGTCCTGATGAGCCCAGAGCAGATTTCTCAAAATAATCATTATCTATATCTTGTCAGTAGTATGTAGACACAGATAAAGCAGGATGCATGTGCATGGGTGCTGCCACTTTGGCACAGGGCTTGGTTAGTGCACTCAGCTGTTTTGGGGGAGGCTGCAAGTGCAGTCTCCATCCTGCTTGCTGGTGGGTGGCTGTAACCCCAGGCACTGAAAACAAAACAAACAAAAAACAAACAAACAAAAAAAACCAAAGTAGTACACCTCCCTTTCCAAAATTATACATGCACTTATAAAAATTCAACTTAAAATATTCTGGTATGTGATATGAGCCATTGATTGACACCATAATGGGTCATTGGCTGAGGATTTCATTAGTTTCTGCTGGCATTGCTGTGTTTTGTGTCTTCTTTCCAAGCTGTGGTGAGTGTTAAAGGTAGTTGTACTTAATTGTAACATAGAGTGGAATGGCAAATCATTGCTTTCCTCTGGGTAGAGCTGATCCATTCACAAGCTACGGTAAGTCACTAGTATTTGAAAACAGCATAAAGGTTTAGTGCTGGTCCTATCTGGCCGCACCTTTGTATGTTTTAAGCAGGCAAATGTATGCAGTTGGGGTAAAACTACTGAGTGTTATGTTCATAATTGATTATACCTGTCTATAAAAGGGAAGCGGGGTTCACATGTTTGCAGAAAGGTGGGCATGCCACTAGATAGTCGGTGGAGGGGAGATGCTTATGTTATAGAAAAATAAAACCAGAATGTTCTTGTTTTGTTTTGTGCTGACTCACTGCAGAGTGTGGAAATTACTGCCTCAACAGTAAGTACTGCAAATGATATGAAAACTGCTCTGTCACTGTACGCCTGTGTCTGCTCTAGCAAGCTGGATGCTGTATTTCCATTAAGTCTGGCAATTTTCTGTCAATAATCCAAAACATTTTCTGGCATTATGTAGTACTTCCTTCAACCTCGTCCAGTCGATATTTGAAACCACATCCAGAGCACCTGCCAAGTGCAGCATGGTGGCTGTAGATCTGGCCCCTGCATTTGCAAAGCAGAGGGGCCAGGCAGGTGCTTTGCAGGGGTAGATGTTCCTTCAGGTCACTGCAGCTGTTCAGACTTCACTCCTGATTGTCAAGAGAGCTTTGGTGCCTCTCGGCCAAACAGCAATGAGCAGGGAGTGAAGGTGTTTGGTACAACATCTATCTACCAGCCCTAGTCCTTTCCAGTTGTGAAGTTCCTGCCTGCTCAGCTTTACCTGGTTTTCTGTGCAGCAGGTGGGGAGCACACCAAAGAGCATGTAGAGATAAACTCACATGAAGTGTTACTCTGCAGAGGAAATCAGTGAGAGAGAAAGGGCAAGGGCTGTGCATGGCATCAGCCCATTACTCTGCTGCAGGCAGGAGCAGCTGGGTGTTACTGCCAGCAGAGGACACACACAGGGAGGAAAAAGGCTCTGACACCCTCTGCCTCCATCCGTTGTGGTCAGACACTGTCCAACACAGAAAGCATCAGACTGAGCGAGCAGTGTCTGGCCAAGCCCAATGCATCTTTTGCAATCTTCTAGCACTGCTGGCAGGCTGCGGGCTGTGGTGGTTTCTTTAGACACATTAGGCAGCTTTTCTGATTTCACTATGGATGGAAACAGACATTTGTCACTATCTAAAATTCTCACTCTTGGCACTTAAAGCTCAATTTTGTATTGCTGTTGTTGGCTGCCAGACTACAGCAGTTGTTATATATCTGTGTTACAGTGAGCTCTTAAAGCCCAGCCAGACTCAGTATTGCACAAAGAGAGCAAACATCCATGCCCTGAAAAGCTTGAAATCTATATAGATGGGATTAGCTGTGGGTTGAAGGGATTAGTTCTCAATAGGAAAATAGGATGAAGTTAGCTATTTCAAGGAATTTATAAAACTGGCTTATATTAATGCAGCAGGCAGTTATGAGAGCTCAGCAGCAAGCTGTAGGATGCTCACTCAAAAGGAAATCTGTCAGGACAGTGCTCACAGGCTGCCAGCGTGTCTATGTCAACCATGTTCTGTGATTTATATCACGCATCTGAGTTAATTTGCAAATGTTTTTGTTTCCCAGTGGGAAGCAGTACACCACCTCTGGTGCTGGTTGTGATGAAGACTGCACTCCCCAGTGGGGACTGGGACTGCAAACTGCAGCTCTGCCAGGGGCTCTCCCTGGGGAAGAGGCTGGGGGGACACCAGTGAGGTCTGGGCAAGACATACTTACCCTGCCAGGCAGCACTGCTGTTCGTGCTGAATGCATGGGCCAAGAGGCTTTGCACGTTCAGCCTCTATCCTACAGCCTTTAGTATACTCTCAGTTGCTTTTGGTATACCTTAAATGATGAAGGGTGGCCTGGATGTCCTTCCCAGAGCTAGCCTCTTCCTGCAGTGCTTCCCAGGGGACTGCCACTGCACCATGGAGAATCAAGGAATATGAAAAAAAGGATTAAAACAACAACCAAGATAAGCAGCATTTTCCCAATACTTCATCTTTTCCTTTACTAATGGGTATGGTGGAACAAGACGTTAGGCCCATGGTATAAAGTCTGTGGTTTGAAAGTTCCCAGCTACTGCCCCTGTATTTATGTACAAACTGATGGTGCCTTTTCAGAAGCCAGAGTCAGTGAGTTCAGCTGGGTTCTGGGCCATCGGCAGGTACCTGTCAATGCAGGACTAAATCAATAAAACAAAACTTTTTTTTTTTTTTTTTTTTTTCCCTCTATTTCCATGTCAGCTAACACACATAGTTTTTATTTTGTAATATTTTTCAGCCATTACAGAAGCAATTGAAATCCCACAGTTTATTGGTCGTAGTTACCTCATATACAATAATCCAGATATCCTGAAAAGGTAACGTACCTCCTGTGAACATAAGCTATTGTACTGGTTCTTTACTGTTACAATGTTGGGAGCTTCTTGTGGCAGCAAGTTGTATATTTAAGTGCTTTAAACTATTTTTGCCATAATTGTATATATTTCAGGAAATATGAATTTTTTCTTCATTTGCTTAGCTTAGTACAATAGCTAAGCGTCTTGTAACCTTTGAAGAAATGGTATTCACAGCATACTCTGATATGGAGGAAGACAGGTGTGTGCTTCTGGAGAACAGAGAATGAACATACAGATCCTATATCCACAGTCTAAGGATTTAAACTCTTACTCTAGACTAAATTTTAGGTCCTCAAATTTATCTTTGGCTGCTCTCTAAAAGATGCCTAAATTCCAGCAAATTTTGCAAATTTTACTCCAGCAAATATTGGCCTCTATTTCATCCACTGCTTATGTGACATTTGCTTGCCAAATGTTCTCACCTGCAGCTCCACACCTCTCACCTCCCAGTAGCTCTCACCTCTCAGGGCACCCAACCTACCAAACGTTCTCAAAGTCTGCTTGTGAGACTGCATCTCACATGAGGTGAGAAGAAAAAGTATTTTCTCCTCCTTGTGTGGAATAACCCAGTGTTTGGGATTCCAGAGAACCAGGTTAAATTCCACCACCCTGAAATGCTGGAAATGGGTCTGTGAACCACAGTCCCTCACAAATCAGAATGTAATCAAGTTGCTACACAGTATCCAGCAAGACTAAGGGACAAGAAATGCTGCATCATCTTCTAGGTTTGTTTGAAAGAAGACTGGCTCAGTGCAATATTTTACTATTATTTCCTTCTTCTACATTAAACAGGGTATCGGGAGCAAGAACAAATGTGTTCATGAGGTTTAAAACCACAATGAAGGAAGGCTTTTTGATGTGGAGGGGAGACAGTCCCATGCGACCTAATAGTGACTTCATTTCTCTAGGCCTTCAAGAAGGAGCACTAATATTCAGGTAAACTATCACATCCTTGTTTTTATTGCACACAATGCACTCAGTGCTTGAATGAACCAAGTTGAAGGAATGTCAGCTTATGTTTTGTTCAGTAATAGATCCAGTTCTTGTCTGGGAAAGAATACAGGTTGAAATAACATGCTGCCAACTTTATAATTGGAAGCATTTCTAACAATTCTTAAAACCTCCTATTTTTACAGTGATTTTGTTAAAAGTTACCCTACAAGGATAAGAGTACTGTCAGTAACTCCCTACAATGCTCTTGCCATCTTAAGTAAGTAGACCAGGTGTAGGGCTTGCAAAGAAAACAGGAGTCAAGGAAAGAAACCCTTGCTAGTTTCCACGGTCACTGAAGATTCAGTCTTCATTGTACACTTGGGTGTGCACATGGGAGCAGGACTCTCACCTTAAACCACAAAATAACCCTCCCTGTTACACAAGGCCAGCTGGCATGAGGCTTTGTTAATGCCACCACCAACACAACCACTTGTTTAAGAAACAAATAATATTATTGTCCAAAAACAGTGTTGGGAAATGGCTGATCTCGTGTTCTTGCTCTCCAGAATTGCTTGCACCCTTGCAGACATTTAGGCAGAATCTGTGCAACATTCTGCATGGTGCTTTATGGGACCCATGCCTTTTGAAAGCCGTATCTTTCGTCATGATCCCATTTCTGGGTAGCATCATCTCTCATTTGTGAAGGTAGGCTCAAGTGTCTGGAACCCAGAAATTAAGATGCCTGGAGTGTGAACCTGATGGGGACATCGTGTCTGCTGAGTAATTTCATTAGCAGCAAAGAAATACTGAGCTGCAAATGAACCCTGGAAGTTCACGATGATCTCTGTACTTATATCATTAGGTTTCATCCTTTCTAATGTCACAGGTCTCAGCCTTCTCTTTAATGCATGCTTTATTTGACTGGTAATAGTTTATTTAGCAACCGAGTTTAGAAACCTCTCTCCCATTAGGCCAAGGGTTTGTAGGTCACTGACCATCACAACCTCCTGGCTCTTGGAAGAAATGCTATGCAGAAGCCTTCTCCTTGCTGCCTGTACTGCTGATGATGGTACCCTCTTTGACTGGGCAGGAGGGAGCTTTGTGTGTTCATCTGTGAGCCTGACTTTGCAAAATAAGTGCATCACTGCTGGGTTTCCAAAGGACGCTTCTGTTTCCCCACAAAATCTGAGCTAAAGGGGGGCTCTGGAGGCTGAGCAGATGCAAGAGGTGCTCAAGCAGTGTGTGTGGGGAGTCAGCCTTTGCAAGGGAGGCAGTAAACTTTACATTGTGGTTTGGCGTGTTTTTTTTTTTTTTTTTTTTTTCCATTGCAGCTACAATTTGGGCAGCGGCGTTGCCTCCATAGTGGTGAATGGCTCTTTCAGCGACGGCCGGTGGCACCGGGTCAAGGCTGTTCGGTAAGTGGCCGCTCTTCATCCCAGAGGCAGCACCGCAGTGGAGCCACCGCAGTGCCCTCCGTGCTCTCACGTCACTTCAGGGCTGAGCCGCGAGCAGCTCGGCTGCTGCAGGAGGGCACACACAGAGATCATTGTACTGGAGGTGGCGGTGCCAGCTCTCAAGGCCAGCACAGCTCCAGGCAGGCTGCCAGCATCACGCGGGGCTGTTCCCAGGCGGTGACAGCCCGTCTCTCCAGCCCATACCGTGTGGGTTAACTGCATTTCTCTTTAGCGTCTGCATTCTGAAATTCCCTAGTGAGCACTCTGAGGACTGGCACAAGGGCTGGAGCACGACCGTGTATGCCTACTTTCTCTGTTTGGGGGAGGTGCAGATGTCTTGCAGTGTATATATAACTCGTATTTATAACTCATTACCTCATGGGAGGCCAGCGTGCCCAGTGGGGAAAGCACACATCTCTCTCCTCGTGAGATGTCGGTTCCCTGGAATTCACAGACTGATGTTAGCACGGCTTGTCACCAAATTCAGAGAGAAGAAAAGCCTGACAAGTGGCTTTTCCATCAAAGCAGTTATTAACCATTTATAAGGTGGAAGTGTCCTAAAAGCTCTAGCAAGAAAGGAGCTGTTTGAGCAGGCCACTTCTTACCTTTTACCTCAGCTTACCTTTTTTTTTTTTTTACCTTGTCTAAGCTTCTGCAGTTTATTTTTTATATCATGTCTGATTTTTAAAAAGCACATCAGCACCTGCCCATCGTCCCCCAGCTCTGCAACTTACTTCTCTTCCAGTTTCTTTCTCCTCCGGAAATGTGTTCCCACCTTTGCAGGTCCCTGAAAAGAAACACACGGAGGGGTCTGAATTCATAGCCTGTCACTGCCTCAAATCAGTCCCATCCTCCACCAGACATCTCCACAGTCCCCTTGGCCTCCTGGCAGGGGGAGGATGCTGCTGCTCCTCCCACCTGGTTGAGGGCTGGATGCCTAAGAGCTGTTTGTTTTTCATTTCAGGGATGGGCAATCTGGCAAAGTAACTGTGGATGATTACGGAGCCAGGACTGGTAAATCCCCTGGAAAGATGAGGCAGCTAAACATCAATGGAGATCTCTATGTAGGTGAGTGCTCACTGTCCATGTTCAGCACCCAACTGTGTTTTTGTGCTTGTGAGGGCAGCTGCAAGCCAAGGAATCCCAGCTCCATCTGACTCCAGGTGAAGGCTCCATGAAGCAGCCTCTGGTTCTCCACCGCCTTGTTTCTGAGGGGAGGGGAACTGTAGTAGGAGAAGGGAAGAGTACCAAGGTGTGCACTGTAGTCCCCAGCAAGTTACATTAGCTGCAAACCCTGCACATTAGTGGAAGCCTGGGCACAAGATTTCTCAGTGCTTATTGCTGCTACAGTTTCTGCAATAAGTAATCAGGATCCATGTTCATTCTCTTCTGCTTGTCCCGAGTGCTCAAAAGCTGTATATAAAAACACAGCACAACCTGTACATTAAAACTCACCTCTGAGGTTTGCTAGAAAGCTGTATTGCATTGCTGGGCATGCAGTGGGCTGAGCAGGAGCACATGTTGGTGAAGAGCTTCTCATCGCTGCTTTTTCCCCAGGTGGCATGAAGGAGATTGCCCTGCACACCAACAGGCAGTACCTGCGAGGGCTGGTGGGCTGCATCTCGCACCTCACACTGTCCACTGACTACCACATCTCGTTGGTGGAGGATGCAGCCGATGGGAAAAACATCAACACATGTGGGACCAAGTGACAAGAGAGGATCCCTGGTGCTGATAATCCATCCTGCGCTTGTGTGTGCAGCTGAAAGTGAGCTGGGTGATGCAGCCCTCCACAGCTGGACCATAGTCGCCATCAGAAGATGACAGAGCCAAAGGAAAAACCTAAAAAACAAGAACATTTTCCCTTTCCTTTCCTCTGCTGACCAAACCAAACCGAGTATTTTGTGTAGGAGCCGTCCCCTTCACCTGCTGCTTGTTTAGTGAGCGCTAAAGGTCGTGCATCAGTGCAAATGGCAGAGAACTGTGTGATGTTACGAGTAGCTCAGTGGCTGTGTTGTGGTCCATAGGTTGTCTTTTTTAATGTCAAAAAGGGCAGTCTTTAAAAACCTGCATTCATTCCACCTTCCATTTTGCAATGGTATAACGACTGTATTGTGCAACAGATACATGAGCAGGCAACGTATCTATGCATTCAAATGTATGTCCCCAAATCAGCAGTTCTCACTGCTCTGATTTAGCTAAGTTATGTTTCATCCCGTGTAAATAACAGCTGCAGTGACTGGTTTCAAAATGTTGTTGTTTGTTGAGAAGGAAAGTTCTTAAAGTCTACTTTTTTACTACAAGCAACAAAAGTCAACGAAACAATTTTATAGGAGTAATTTTATACTTGTGTATTTTTTATAGCAGCAGCAGACCTGCTTACATGGTATAACTTTTGACATTTAGGTGTACTATACAATTAGCTCTTTGCACACTTTCATAAAAATAGCAAAGTGACCGGTGGTTTCAGTTGGTTATACGGAAGGCTCAGTATCTGTATTATACAGTTTTGGTGGGGATATTTGTGAGTTATAACCAGTTTTAAATCTTTTTTTTTTGTTGTTTTGTTTTGTAAATTTTGACAGTTTAAAATGTACATTATGAAGTTTTCCTGGCTTAAACAGATTAAAAGATTAGGAGGAAAAAACTATAAATTCTTGCTGCTGTGGTATTTTAAATCACAATTTTTAATGCTGAAAAACGAGAAAAGGGATGTGGAAGAGACCTCTGTAGGTCACAGACCTCTTAAAATATGTTTTCTAGGCACTGGACCAACACTTGTGCAACCTTGATTGCCAAACTGTAATTTAAGAAGGCGAAAAGAGTGCTGTTGAGACAGTAAGGAAATGATCCAGAATTTCATAGTTTAGAGATTTCTGGGTTTGTTAACTCTTTGTCTGAAGCAGACCCGTGAGCTGTCAAGGGGAAGAGGTGGCAGAGAAGCACTGACTTCCTTGCCAGCATGGGCTCATGTCAATGGCAATGTGCGGATAAGACCTGATGTGGCAAAAGCAATGGGCAACAGGATCATTTGCCTGTTTTTTTTACTGTGCCCAGGGTGCTCCCTGGGAACCAAAACACGTGTCTGAGTCTCATCCCATCTAGAGCTCGCTTTGAACAGCTGCAGGCTAGAGGGAACAAATGGTAGGTGGTCCTAGATGTGAGTACATGTGAAATAGCTGCCAAGAAGACCACAGCCCCTCTTGTATGTGCTGATGGGAGACCCTGATTGCTTGGCATAAAGATCTTGTGCTCTATGCAGACCTGGCAGCAGTGGCCAAAAAGATTCTGGGAGTTGTTAGAAACATAAGTTTATATACATATATATGTGGTGGTGCTAGCATGTAGCATATGCACCTGTGCTCCATCCCCTGTTGAAATAGCACTGCAGAAAAACTGGAGAAGAAATAAGCAGACGGCAGATGAGCTTGAGACATATATGGCTTTTCTCCCAGGAGGAACAAAGTGTTTTTTTTTGGTTTGGGTATCCCCATAAGGACAGAGGTGTATGGTCATGAATGTATGGTGTATGTGTGGTTGGAAAAAAGAAGGATAATGTATGCATATGTCACTGAAGTACATGGCCAGGACATGGATTTAAACTGAAGGTTAGTGGAATTTGATGCTATTGGATATAAACAGGTCAGTGCTAGGAGTTCGAAATAGGGTAAAAATGAAAACCTGTGGAGGCTTGCTGGCTACTGGAGAGGAAAGAGTTGTGTTTTATGTGCAATGGGGTTTTCCCAAGCAGCAAAGACCTGACCCATTCCAACACAAGGCAAAGCGATCTGGTCAGCCAGACCCCTTGTCCTGGGTACCACTGTGCTGCCGGTGACAGGGACAGTGCCTGTTCCAGACCTGCATCACTCCCTGCTCTGTCACGTGAACCTCTCAATTTCCATCCTTTCGTTTCTGTTGCAGGGTTTGGAGAACAGTTCCAAGGCAAACATCTGGTGGGAGAGATTTCTATTTTAAGATAATTTACTGCAGAGTAGCTGGTGTTTTGGTACAAGGCAATATTTCTCCAGAACAAAAGCTACTCTTTGAAATGCAGGGAGGGGGGCAGCTGGTAGGAAATACCTCTGTTGTTGTGGAAAAGGAAAAGCAGCAAGCTGCAGCTCTGCGAACGCCACTTCCCAAATGTGTGTATCACCGCACGGGAATTTGGCGCTTGGCGGCATCGCCCCGTCACAGTGCAGGCTGAGCATGAGTGACACAGCTGCACGGCGCCAGTGAGGGGTGAATAGCAAGGATGCTGTGAGGCTTGATTCCTTTAAAAAAAAATAGCTTTTTCTTGGACTTTTTAGAGCCTGAGAAAATTGCAGATGGGGAGCATTCCTGCACGTGCTTTTGTGGTTTCCCTGGCAAAGTTTGGCAATGCCCCCAGGCTTCCATCACTCGGCAGGCTGGGTTGAACACTGGTGCCAGGAATGCAGGAGCAGCAGACCAGGTGCAAAGGCTCAGCCACCCCTGGAACTGGGCTAGGGGAAAAGGGGAGGCTGCATGGCACAGCACTTAGTCATTTTCCCAGGAACCGGCCTTGGATGTGGTGCTTGCTCGCCAACGTTCTTTATTAACTCTATTATTTATCAGCCAGTATATATCTGAGTCTCAGCACAACCCTGGCACTGCAACAGGATGCACTCACACCCATTGACAGTCCTGTGTCCTTTTGCTGCAAGTGCCTGGTTTTTCTGGAGTAAGCTGCTAGGCATGGAGACTGCCCACCACATGGCCACCATTCCCAAGCTCTGGCAGGACTTTCTGATGGGTCAAAAAACAGGCTTTTGAATTTGCAGTAAGTACAAGGGCTTTTGCACAATCAGTATAGTTCCAAAAGCCCTTGGAGCTGGTTTGTAGTTCTTTGGTGGATTTTGTCACTATTGGGTCCTGCTTTACATTTCAAATCCCCACTGCAGAGGTGGCATCCAGGGGACAGCTGTCCTTGCCTGGGCCCTGCTGTGCCCAGTCCCCCTGCAGTGACACGTGAGGCAAGTGGTGGCTCTGTGTGCTTCTGAGCAGGTAGGCAAGGAGCATGCTGGGAAAAAAAAAAAAAAAATCCTACAGAAGAGCCATAGAAATGCAGCTTGTATCCCTAAATCCTTGTGCCTCTCTCTGCAGTGTAATTGTCTTCCTAAATTTCAGTTCTTAGCTTTCTTCCTGAATTTCCACATTGATTCTGAAAGACCCCCACCTTGCAATTGGTAAATACCCTGCTCGGTGCCAGCCTTGGATGGGACAAAGCAGGCTCTGTGCTGTGCCTGGGAACCCAGGGGGCAGTCAGGAGAAAAGGGATGGTGGTGGCAGGGAAGAAGGACGCCCACCAGCTACTGACTGTTTTTCGGAGCAGCTCCCTGCCTTTCCTTCCCACAGGGCAGCATGCCTCACTGTGATCCAGCCAGAGCCACCTCCCCAGGGTCCAGCTGCTTCAGCAGAAAAGCCTGCTGAGGACAAGACCAAAAAGGACAAGGACAAAGTCTGCTGAGGACAGGGTAGTCCAATTTCTGTGTTAGTCAAAGCCTTGCTTTGGTGGTGGTGTGTCCTGGGCGATCAAACTGAAGGGCCAGGAGCTCTCCCCAAAGCTTGGCCCTGAGGTGGCGAGCAGGATGGGGCTGCTAAAGTTACACTTTTCATTACCCAGGCTTTGCTTTTGGGAAAACACTTTAAAGTACTGGATAAAAATGCAGCCGTGGTTTACTCATGGAGAGCAGCAGCCCTATCCTATC
>CM021763.1:14148693-14189565 GCA_011075105.1 Heteronetta atricapilla
GTTTCTCATGGAGAGCAGCAGCCCTATCCTATCAGCCGGACACTTCTGTCTGTCAGCAGTTTACCGTGGGGGGGGGGGGGGGGTGTGCAGGCCTCCCACTCGCTCCCATTTTCCTGCGGTTTGAGTCACTGCGGGTGCCCTTGGTCCCTGCAGAGGGGCGAGGACGTGGCTGCCACCCCCGTGCTCAGGCTCACCGGTGAGTAAGTGGTGGTGGTGCCAGGGCCCCCTGTTCCCAGCGGCCTGCAGGCACCGGCCCTCAGCCGTGTCCCCGAGCAGGCCTGGATGGACGCTGTGTTGGCTGTGGTGTGTGAAATGATATAAAAGTGCACCTCTTCAAGCCCCTTTTTCACCCCCTCAGCTCTGCCAGCCCCAGCTCTTCTTTGCCATCTCATAAAACCCCACCATAGAGACTGCCTGGCAGCATTGCAGGCTTATTATCCCCATTTCACTTGTATTTCCCCTCACTGTTGGAGCATTATTCTTTGTTTATTGTGCACAGGACAAAGACAACGTTGTTCCTCTCCTCCCCATGTCTTTTTTTAAGCTTCCTTCACTCTTCCTCTCTGAGGAAAAACTGGTGCTGTTCTCTCAATGCCAGCCCCACCGGCCGCTTTTTCCAGCACTGCACACGGCAGCGAGATGCCAGGACTGGAAGCGGGGAAGTCACAAGGGTCAGTGCGGGGCTGGTGGCCACAAAACCTTGGGTTTGGGGCCTCGGTGGAAGAAACAGGACAGCAGAAGTTCAGGCTAGCTTGCAAGACAGCGGCTTTCAAACTTTTTGTTTCTTTGTTTGTTTTTGCAGATCCTTAAATATTTTCCAGTGGCAACAGCAGCAACTTTTCTTGTCACATTTTGTGGACACAGAAGAGTTTCCTTCATTTTTTAAATTTTCTGTATCTTTTGAAGACACAGAGAGGTAATATTTAAAATTTTCTTCACAATTTCTATTACTTCCATTTTTTTCCCCTCGCTACATCTCTTAATTTTGGCATCAACATAGCCGAATTCAAAAATGAAATCACCAGTTCAACATCCAGCTTTCATTCAACGCACTAACAAATGACTCGTACGCAGGGACTCTTGCCTTTATTCGTGTGTTGAGAATAACTTTTTGCAACAGCAAATGCATGGAAACACTGGATGCTACTGCTACAGGCAGTGACGTGTTAGGAGCAGCTAGCATTGACAGCGAGGAGGAGATACAGTTAGGCAAAAGAAGATGATGCATGTGAGAATGAGGACAGGAAATAATGACATCTTGAGTCCCTCTCTGCACCTATGTCCTCATGATGAAGAATGGAACCATCCCAACTCTCCATTACTACCCAACCTTCAAACTTGGTCAGTGTATTGTTACAGCACAAAGCATATTCTTCTGAAGGCACTAACACTATATGAAACTCAGAATCCTCCCGATTCTGTGATTTTTAATTATTTTTTTTTTTAAAGTGCCTGTGTATTCACATAGTTCCCAAGTAGCTCATAGAGTGTGAAATGCACTCAAAATGAAAAGCTCCAGCTCATAGCTGGCTTGATGTATTTTCTCCATAGTGGCTGTAAATACAGCCCAATGGGATATTGTCAGTAACTGATATCTGCACTGGCTTCGTGACTAGAAAACAAACACAATGCTGGAGGTGAATTCCCACAATGAGAGGATGCGTTATATGTACAGTAAGGAGCACTGCTGGGCTGTTTGCCACATTGGAGCTCCCTGTAGCGGGACAGAGCTGGTGTGTGCTGTGAGGAGGTCAGAGACCACCTCGTGTCTTCAAAGGCCAATGCTCTCAGCTGTTCTTCCAAATTGGCTCTGTAGCAGTAGACCTCAGCCCAGGCTAGCTGGTCTATATCCTTCATGTACTTGGCTCAGCTCTGGCCCTTACAAAGAAACGCACTACTTCCATGTTCCTCTGGTGTTGCATTTGCACGGCTACCTCAGTGTGAATGGATGGTGAGCCTCAGCTGTCCAAGCTGTGCTAAGAACCAAACAGACTTAGGCTGGTTTTGCCAAGGTTCGAATGTCCTATGTCTGAACAACTGGGCTGAACAACAGTCTGAACTGTTTGGAATTTTTGCAACCTTATCACCTCTTTGCTTCTTTTAATCCTAAAGCCATAAGGTGAGGTGATGGAATGAGACCTGCCTTGCTCTTATCCCTGGTATTCCTCCATTGGCCAAAGCAGTTGCAGGCCTTGGGAGCAGCTTAGGGATTTCACCTTTAGAACAATCAAAACCTTTCCTCATTTCCACATCTTTATTTTTTTGCAGTCATTTTACTGATTAAAGGATTTAGTCCTGTTGGTCCCTTACCTGCCCACCATTGTGTGGAGCTCACACATCCTAGGTAGTTCGTGTCACATCAACAACCTGCACCAGCCATATGCTATGGCAAAGATAACAAATTGCTCCTCCAACTTTGCCTCAGCAGGGCTGCCATGCAACCAAGGCTTTTCATGATGTGCTGTGTTATGGTACTTGTCTGTCCACACACTGCATACCAGTGGGTCACTTGTGGTACACTGTGGTTAAATGAGCCACAAGATTCCTTACCTGTTGCTAGTTGCAAAGTGCTGTAACATAAATAGCTTCAAACATAAAGCACACGTTACAGACACCATAGAAGCTGATTATCTCACTGAGAAAGAATCCTGTATCAACCAAACCAACCCCCTGGTGTGCAGCTTGGACCCCTTCTTCCTGCATCGCTACATGCTGCAGATAGGAATGTCTGCCATGCAGAGCCATCCACCACAGAGAGCTCCAGCTGGTCATAGTGTCCAGAGGAGTGCGACGAAGATGGTGAAGGGCCTGGAGGGGAAGACTTAAGAGGAGCAGCTGAGGTCACTGGGCCTGTTCAGCCTGGAGAAGAGGAGGCTGAGGGGAGACCTCTTCGTGGTCTACAACTTCCTCATGAGGAGGAGTGGAGAGGCGGGTGACCCATTCTCCATAAACACCAGCGATGGGACCCATGGGAACGGGGTTAAGCTGAGGCAGGGGAAGTTTAGGTTAGACATCAGGAGGAGTTTTTCACTGCGAGGGTGGCTGCACATTGGAACAGGCTCCCCAGTGAAGTAGTCACTGCACCAAAGCTGTCTGAATTTAAGAAGCGATTAGACTGTGCACTTAGTCACATGGTCTAAACTTTTGGGTAGACCTCTGCGGTGTGAGGAGTTGGACTTGATAATCCTTATGGGTCCCTTCTAACTCAGGATATCCTATGATTCTGTGATTTCTTCAAGCCTTCAGCCCAAGCCTGCAGGGAAATCATGGCTCAGCCTCCCTCACCCCACTGTCTTAGAACCACATGCCGAGGACATGGTGAGGAAAGTGCACTTCTTCCTCTTGTCACATTGCATGACATGAACCAGGAGGACTTCAGTGAACTATGAGCATAGGAACTACAAGATGCCGTGCTTAGGAGAAGCTGCTCAGAGAATACTTGTGTTACTTTGCCGATCAAGAAGCCAAGGCTGTGCTTGCCAGATCCTATGGTTATTTACTCTGGCACAAAGTTAAAATATCTCTGTTTATGCTACAGCATGAACAGAATTTACTTCTTACGTAAAAATAAACATGCAAGCAAAAAATATCAAAACATGTAAGAGTGTAAGAAAATATATTTATTAAATTCCATGGCAATACTATGGTAAAATTGTTAAATACATGCGTATTTTTAGACACACAAGCAATACAACAGGAGTTACAACAGCCAAGCAAACTAGGCTTAAAATGTATGCAAAGTTGGTATCTTAGTGTTAGGTTAGTCTTACATGTCATCTGCCCCACTGGAATATTATTTCCCCAACACAGTCCCATGCTTCCATTTTCAAACATGCATTTTTTTAATTGCTTAGCTAACAGATTTTCTTGTTAATACATATTGTTGAATCACTATTCCACTTGGTATGCTACAACGTCATTAAAGTGCATTGTGATGATTTTGTTTAAATCGTAAAAGACATCTTTTTTCCATAACAGATCTGGAAGCTGGAAAACCTCGGTATCATTCAGAAACAGAAATCTGTTAAATGACTGATTAGGTTTAGTGTGTTAGGTTGGCTATTTTGTCAGTTTGATTTATTGATTTATTCTCAGAACTAATTTCTGTAGATGACCATTTCAAATTGGGAAACAATATTTTCTCTAGTATTCAACAAAAGTCCATTAAAATCTTTTAAAAACATAACATAAAAACATCTCTAAACAAATTACTTATGCTGTAAAAATATGGTATAAAAAGAGCTAAAAAACCATTGAACGATTGAACCTGTTCACAGTATATATTTTGAAAATTACAGCATTATAGTACATTTTTTTTTTTCTTCACGTGACCTGCATGACTTCACTAGCTCCACTGCTTTGTGTGCCACAGCTGGACCAAAGTTCAAACTATCTTTACCTTCAAGTAGGGTTGCAGATGAGAGGTGATTCAGTTATCTTCCTTTTCGGCCATCCCCTGCTTTACAAATATTTCTGACAGGCTAAGAAGTATACCGTGCTGTTTATCCTAAACCATCCTTAAAACCACATTAAGGAAACACTGTTGCAGTGAAATTCAACAATTGTTTTTATTTTATTTGTATTACTACTAAAAAGCATGAGACCTTACCAGTGTCTGTTTTACTTTGCCCTATTTGAGCTCTTTGAGTTTTTCTCAGCCCAAATAAGGAAAATTAAAACATTTCAGTTTTTACACAGTCTTTGGTTAAACTTTACTCTCTGGGTACTATGGTTTTCACATTAGATCAAAGGGAGTTGCAAAGGTACTGAAATGTGTGGCAGGCTCATGGAAGCTGTGCATCTATTTCCACTGCAGCTTGATTTCAGGTAACTCCAGTTGAAATGAAGCTTTGGGACTGTCCAAAATCCTACCTTGAGATACCATCAGGTAACATGTTAAGAAATAGGGAAGGCTTCTGCTCTGGCTCACAACAGTCACCAGGGCAGGATGAGTCTGGCAAGGGATTAACACCATCCCTCACAGAGCACCCTGCTCACAGGCCAGCTTACCTGCAGTTGGAGGCTCAGCCCCCAACATCTGAAATACAAATATTCTCTGAAGATTTTTTTGTTGTTGTTGAAAAAGAGAAATAAATTAATAGACATTTTTGTGGGGAAAAAGCATTGTTATGCACCCTGGGACAACTTGTAAAGTTACAGAAAACCCTGCCAATATCATCTGAGGTTTGTTTGCACAACATGCAAAAAGGAAATAAACATTGGCTATCTTAGAAACACTGGGGAAAACCAGAGTTATATAAATAGGAGAGGAGGGGAAAGAAAATTGTTATGGAAGAAACTGTTTTCCAGCTTCTAAGAAGGCATTTACAAATTTAAGACAGGCCTAAGCATGAGGAAATGAGATTTTAAACACTCCAATGTTTCTGAATCTCAGTATCTGGCATTTGGGGTCTGGGACTGTGGCTTGCTAAGGACAAATCAATGTAGAAGTCAACAACGAATCCTTAGAACTGCAGACATTATCTCTGAACATCAGCCAGACAGGTCACCGTTAAATGCACAGCAGCACAAACTCTGTGTAGGATGGTAGGAGGAGTGTACAGAGCAACCATTTCCTCTAAGTGAAAATGCACCTCCGAAGGCATATATTTATTCAAGTACAGGGCTCAAAAAACATGCTTTGGGAACTGTAAGCCAACTTCTTCTGCAATACGCACCTAGTTACACAATACTGCAAGCACGTATTTGCCTAAGGATTAGGACCTTACTTAGTGTTAAAAATACTAATGTCATTTGATCTGAAGTCTTCATCAAAGTCATGGTGGAGCAGGGGATGCTATTTACATGGGAAGCTCTTGATATATTTATGGTACAGAGCCTTGTTAGCAATCTGATTCTTCAAATACTACCCATATTTTTCCTATGCATGTCAAATTCTTTTACTATATTTCTATCTACTCATAGGTACAAATATTCTATTTACAAAGAAACAGTTGTCTAAAAATAGACCACACAATTTCTCATTGCCTTTTAATAGTGATATCCAATCACCTCCCTCCAGCGCATCCAATTACCTTCATTTTTGCTACAGTTCATGTTCAAGCGAGTGTCCAGGAGGACAGCATAACCAGGAACCCCACAGTCCTCTGCTTCAACTTTACACAGTTGACCTTATCAAAAAGGGAGGTAAAAGGGGAGAGAAGGAGAGGGAAAAGGAGAAGGAGAAAGAGAGGCTTGAATGTGCCTCTTCAGAGCAGCTTGAAATTCGAGCTGAGCAGGAGCACCCTGCTGCCTGCCCTGTGCCCAGCAAAGGAAAGCTCTGGTCCCCCACATAAACCAAAGATGAAGAAATGTTACACTTGCCAATTGTGCTGTGACAGACAACACGGCCACTGGTTCCCTTTGGAAACAACTTACCCATGAAAGCAGCAGCTATGGGTAACAGAGACCTACAATAGCAAATGTCAGTGATTAGGTCCTAAGTCTGCATATGTAGCCACCACACAGCAGGGGAGATAATTCACTGCCTGCCCATAATATTAGCTTACTATTTTGTTGAAATATTAACTAGTAGTTCTGTGAGGTATATCACATTCAAATCTACAACTCCCATATTTAAGACACAAAACCAAGATCCCAGATCAGCCCCTGCATATCAGTCAGAACAGCAAAAATAACCGACATGGCAAATAGGGGAGTGCATGGTATTACATCAAACATGTGTGTTGTTCCGTGCATGAAGTGAACAGTACAAAAAAAAAAAACATTACCAAAACCAAACCCAACTGTCACATTTGACAGGCATGGCTCAAAACAAAAAAGCAGCAGCACTGATGATTTGCTTTGGAAAGAAATTGTTTGACATTGGCACCCTGCACCTCTGAACACTGATCCAGCAATAGGACTGAAGCATTGAGTTAGGAGTAACAGTGTTTTGGACACAATCTCTTCTGCTCGTATCCCTTCTGGAAGTTTTTTCTCTCTTTTTTTTTTTCCCTTTCCTTCTTTTTATTAAAAAAAAAAAAAAAAGAACATTCTATTCTTTTAGAAAATAAAAGGCAAAAATGTAAAAGGACTAAAACAAAGTAGATGTTCAATAAAGGAATAAGATCTTTCAGAAAATTACTGTTATGAAATACAGTACTTCAAGATTCCTAATACATTTTTAAAAATCAAATCAAGGGGAAGGAATTCTACGCACATCTCATTTGACTGAAGAGGCTCAACGGGATGTCCAAAGGCACTAGTACGAGGAGTCTGATCCCCTTAAAGCCCAAAGTTTTAGTCTTACAACTGATATCAGTACATCTAGAAACTAAACAGCACCACGCTTTGAAAGTGAATTTGGTATGGAAGACATTCTTAAAGATGCTTCACTGGTTTAACATGTCACTCAGGCTCAAAAAGTAAGTCTGTGCCCTGACAGTCCTTGTCACTCATTCTTACTACATGCACCTAAAGATGTCTTCACCTGGTTACTAAAGTAGCACACATTCTCTCCCCACCCACCTAGTGCATGGACTTGCTGCAGAAGATTTAAGACAGGCATTTGAAAGAAGTCCTCACTGGTAGCACTGAATAAGCTCAACAGGAACCACATGGTGAAAGCAACTGACCTTTGTAATGCTGAAACAAAGCCTGCTCACAGGTTCATAACCATTAAGCAACAGTAATCAATGCTACATATGCTGTGCAAGCCTGCGTCTCTCCCTATTTGCCCCACTGTAGCGCTACTGATACAAGATTAAGGATATGGTAAGCCATTGCTATTAACAGGACTCTTCTGCCCTACATACTGGAAGTCAGAACACCAGACAAATAAAATAGATATTCAAGTTAAAAATAATAATAATTTTAAAAATGGCAGTGACAGATAATTACATTAGAGTGCTTTGATAGCACTGAGGCAGACCCTACCTTTGGGGAACTTTCTACTACCTGATCACTAAGAAATGAAGCAATTGAAAATGCTTTTGGCTTCACTGAAATGGAAGAGCAGCAATAAGGAAAACCTGAATATGTGATAGTTGTGTTCAATTGATTCTCCCTAAGAGCACTGTGCAGGGTGTTAGGCTGCTTTCTGTGAGCTCTGAGTGTTCTTTGCATTCACCCTGACTTTTAGTCTGCCAAGTTAAAATCTGCTAGTACTTTCAAACTTTAGTTTGGTGTTACTTCTTTCAATATTCAGCCATAAGAAAGCACTGTTCTACTTCATCAGAGTTTTCTTTTTTCTTACGAATCACCATACAAGAGTAATTTCTCTTCTGCACTGAGAAACAGCTCCATTAAACAGAAACACAGCAAACCACTACCCGTGCACTCTGTTCTTGATATCTTCTGCTTTCAATTAAAAGCATATGGCAGCACAATCTAAAATTCATCTTAGGAGATAAATACATTAAGAAAAATCTGCCTTAGTGAAAAGAAAACAGCTTTAAATGAAGCATTGTGAGCTTTAGAATAGAAAGAAAACATGGCTAGTATTAGGATATAGCCACTGCCCAGCTATCAAGCACGAAGAGCAGAACTGCTTCCTTTTTTGTATTATTTTAGTGTTCTGAATAATAGGCAGTAATAGGTTAGGCATGAAACTTTCTCTTGCAGGGATGCCTGGTGACAGATGGACACCAGCTATTCACACTGCCTTTCTTTTCACTTGCACCTCTGTTAATTCCAAGATTCATCCTCAAAAGCAGAATCCTATCTGCACTTCCAGTTCTTTCAGGCAGACTGATCTGGTTTTACTTTCACATTTATTTCTTCCAGAAGGCCTGCACAGGCAGTTGTTACTGGTGATGATTTGGAAGCTATTTAGTGTTTTGCCTTTCTGTCAGTCTTGAAATCCCTCTGTATTTTCATTCTGCAGAGATAGCAGAGACTTTCCAATATCTGAAATCACACCACCCCTTGCTGTGACTAGGTTTAACCTAATGCTTGGTTTTATTTTGATGGCCAGATAATGTGGTTTTGTAGACTGAACATCTGTTAAGCTAGCCGTCCTCCTGGTCTGCTCACACACCTTTACAACTAGCAGCTTAGCCAATTCAACCTCTTTATTTGGTTTGGAATCTCATTTAGAAATCCACTCATCTTGTTTATTCCAAAAGCCACAATCTAGGTCAGGAAATCAAAATTAAAAAAAGAAAAAGGTTGGTTAGGACTGTATGGAGGAGACCCTTTCTGATCAAGCATTTAAACATTTGATATCCCATCACTGTGTTTTACTTATTGTAAAGCAATAAGGAACAGGTAAATTAGAAAGCACTTTGTCTTGTAAGCTAGTGAAACTCATAGCATGCCACAGTCTGAAGTTTACAAAGTGAAATGTTACAATTACAGCTGCCTATAGATGCATACGTGAAAACAAAAATTTTCAAAGATGATTGTTCTGAATACTTCTTTAAGCACACAAATTTACATAATTTAAGCTATCTTTGCTTCACATGTCTGGTAAAGGAGAGGTAGAAGTAGTGGCACTAAAACCATTTTGGGTTTCTGCATGCCACTGGAACAATCCCACTTTGTACTCCTAGATAAGATTTGTAGAGAAGGTCCTGTTGTATAGACAATGTGGAGAACAGCCAGGCAGCACGTGGCAAAGCTAATGCAATAAAGACCATCCAAAGAGCAATTTGTTCTCAAGGAGCTATAATACTACCTCTAATTTCTGGTGTCAAACTGCTTGGACAACTAGTGTTAGTGGACAAAGACTTCCCCGTGCCTTATGTTACTGCATAGTCCAAAGACTGCTGAATACTCTGGGGGAATGGAATATTGTACCACTTTGAGGCAGGAGATTTGGAGCTGAAACTATAAAATACAAAATGTATTAGTGCAATACATTAGGAAACATTAATTCCTTAACCCAAGGTTAGAAAAAATATAAAGCATTCAAAGTTTTTTCTTTTTTTTTTTTTAAAAAAAAAAAGTTTAAAACTTCATGCAGTTCTTGCTGAGGTTTAAATCAGTGTTACACTTTTTTCCCAAGTTTGTACCCCTGAGTCAAACATTGAATAAACATACAGTAGGTACAGAAACTAGTGTCTAGTTAAAAGCAACAGATTTGAAAAGCCATTGCTTCAGAAGTGTTAAGCAGTGACAATACCCTTTTGTATGGGAGGAAAAAAAAAAAGTAGGACTTTGATTTGTTTTTAGTTTATCACTAGGTAAAAGATCTCAAGAGTTTCTACCCATATCCTTTCCATGCATTAGGCTGAGATTTTTGATAAATGAAACCCTCAAGTGAGTAAACCTGTTGGGATACACTGTTTGAGTATGCACAGTTGAGAACAACTACAACAAAGCAAAGCAATCTTTCCAAGTTATAAGTTGTGTGAGACCATATTAATCTTGGAACACTATGTGAAGGTAGGCAGAGTTCTTTGACTACATTTATCAGGAGATCTAAACTCAATACCCCCTATATCCAATACACTTTACTAGAGTAATAACTAAATTGCTATAACTTCGGCCACTTAGCCTCTATTAAAATGGAACATCAACACTTTCACTAACTTAAACATGATAACATTCAGCTTACTAGAACATCTGCTGACTGTCTCCAAGAATAATGCATACTTTTTGCACTTTTCCTCCTTTCTTTACAACATCAGGAATAAGAGCTTATTTAGAAGGCAGGTTCAGGTGCAATGTGGACTCTAAACTTAATCATTTGGTTTGTTCTGAAAGAAGTGTGTAAAGGACCACCCTATGTTACTGGGTTTGGGAGAATCTTCATCATCTTTTGGGGGAAGCAGAAACTGTCGGGAATTAATAGAGCACGGGCTCCCAAAAGATGCATTTTCATTGTTGCTTTCAACTGATCCAGGAGAGTCTGGAGTGTCCATGTTCCAGGCATTTGTGTTTGCTTGAGGTCTGTAACCTGCAGTTTTATCTGATTCTTCCTCTGCAGGTGAGCGACTCTCTATTTTCAGAGCACTGATAGGCAGCTGCATTTGTGGCTTATAGCCTGCTGTAGTCACAAAGTCTATTTCTGACTCCTCCTCTGGTTTAATTTGAGGCTGATACATTGACTGGATGTCAATGTAAACCACCTGAGATGTCCCCACAGATTCATCCATAGGGGGATTTGAGATTTCCTCTTCAATGATTGGGGGACAGTAAGACACAACCACATGATTTTCTGTTTCTGAGTCAGAACCATCTTCAGGTATAACGGTGTCTGCTGCTGGGGACATCATCTCTGTATCTTCCATCTTGGGAGCTGCAGACCGTGTTTCCACCACTTCAACACTATTGGGTGTACAAGGGTTCATTTCCAGTGTTTTAAGAGTCTTATTTCCCTGAGGTAAGAAAAAGGAGAAGCGGGAAATACTAAACCAAAAGACCTGGACATCCGGGAAGCAACAGCTTGCCCAAATTAAACCAGTATGCTGGCTTGTGGCTTGCATTCATTCCATTGCCATTAGTACAATATATAAAAAAAGTGTTTTAATTCTCATTTGCTGGCTCATCACAAATTCCTGTTAATGTTAAAGCATTTCAGCCAAGTTAAAGACACTCCAGATTTTGCAGTAAGTGTTTGAGAACCGTTTCCCCAAATCTCAGCTATGTATAATCCCTTCCAGAAGGTTCTTTAAATGTTACACTCAGTTCCAACTATGGTGCCTACCAGAAGGTTGGAGATGTGGCACATAGACTTTCCACTTCTAACACTGACAAAGATAATAACTAACTCGGAGTAATGTACCCATCTACTGAGAATTCCCATCAGTGTGGCAGGACAGGAATACATTATAGTTCCAGTCACAGCGTGACAGAAATCACGCTGTGTCTTGCCCTGCTCTCATCTGCCACAGAGTTATTTTACAACTGGAGCAGAAGACTCAAAACTTGCAAAAGTCTTCTTTACTCACAATACCTTTTAGAAGTTTAAAATGCTAGATTTAAAATCAAGTTTACCTCACAGATGTTCTTCTGAAACTGCAGTGCCTTACTGTTCTCAGGATTCGGGATTTCTGGATAGAATGTTTCTTTAATCCTTCAAGGAGGAAAGAAAGAACTTTTAAGTTACTAAGCCCTGAAACAGACTGCCAATACACTGAAGGGGTCAGGACATTTCCCTTTAATTCAGAATACTGAAGACATCTGGCATAAAAATTTAGTGTGTTATACTTTCACTGAGAGTTTAATGGAAAGAACACGAAACCATTTTTTTTTAACTAGGGAACTTGATATGCCATGTTTATGAGAAGCCGAAGATGGGATGTCTACCTGAGTGTTTGTGGGTAGCTCACAAATTACAATATGTTGCCAGCTTATTTTCATTTTAGAACTATTTATAAACAGCACTCACTTGGAGATGGGCTCCTGTCAAACCTTTTTGCATTCCTAACTCTCCCTTATCTCCAACTTAATTTCAATTTCTTCCTCACCTTCTATGAGGTGTTTTTACCACCCCCTTTTATGCAAAGGCCTGTAAAAGCCCATTAACATCTTCGGGTATTTGCAGAAAACAAAGAGTAACACAAATAATGGACAACTCTAGAACTGAAGCAAACACAACCAGAAGATCAGAACTGAATGCAGGCATTTACCATTCCCTCTTTCTATAGCAAAAGATGCTCGCCACCACTCCAAGCAGAACAACCACTGCCACAGGGATGAGAATTGCAATGATTAGTCCTACAGCTGGGGGGACAGAAAAAGAAAAAGACATTAAAGATATTATCCAAAGTTGCCAGCAAGGCTTATGCCTTTTCTAACTGTCCCACAGAATACAGACCATTTCATCTAAGCAGAAACAGTCAACAGTGCCTGTGAACAGTGACCTATTCCATAAACTTCACCTTTGCTGGAAAGGCAAAAGTCCATCTGTAAATAGAGCTGACTCAGTCATAGCTACTTCAGTATCAGCAGATACTTCTCTCTAATTGCTTAATTGTGAAAGGCTTCCATTGCCACTGATTGCCACTGTTCTCAGTAGGCACTGGCATTGCACTTTCAGGTTACTTGAGCTGGCCAAATCTCTGGTAATGGCTCTTACAGGCCAGCTGCACTGCACCGCACAAGTTGTGCTGCCTTTTAAATGGTTTACAGTGCTTCTAATCCCCAGGGTTGCTTTCTGATACATTCCCACTGTCTTTCTTCATGGATGTTAAGTGCCTTCATGTTTGACTTTTTTGTGTATTTTAGTTGCACCCCAGTGTTTAGTCCTTCCTTCCACATGGAATACTTTTTAAAATTCTTGTTCCCCAAAGTCAACATCTTTTTGTAACTGTCTTTCTGGGTTTGTTTCTGTCAGGGGATTGATAACGCTGAATTCAAAGCAGAGAGGCATCTGTTTATAATTCTGAAACTGGTAAATATTTCCACAGTGTCTTTCTTCCCATCACGTATCAGCAGATATTCATCATGGGAAACATGACAAGAACAACTAGCTGCTCGAGAAGAGTAAATTCAGGCTCCACCATATTAGAAGTAGATTAGAAGTAGATTAGTAGTTTAGAAGTTACTTTTCTTGCATAGGTTACCAAGAACCATAAGATAGATGTAATAGGAAATTACTTTTTCCTCACTCTGAACTGTAACATGCTTGTGTTTAAAAATAAGCAACTAAATAAATTAAAAATTAGGCTGCAGGCCCAAAGTACATAAAGGAATCAGAAAACAAATAAACACACTCATCTTTCTATATATTGAACAGCTCCTGTGCATTAATGAGCATTAATGAACAGAGATATTCAACTTACAGTCTTCCTTCGTCACCACATAGAGGCTGTTAGGAGGGCTCAACCCACCAGCCGTGTAGGCTTGTAGATCCAGTTGGTAACTTGTTTTCCCTTGAAGATCGAGTATTTTCAAAGACTTTTTTGTTAGGTCAGTGATATTCTTAACTTTAAGTTCTGGATTCCCTGTTTGTTCAGAAGAAGAAAGAAAGGCATACTTTGTAAGAAAGGATTCAGAGGGACAGCCTCAGCATTAGCAAGACATTCTTGAAGTCAGCTTACTAAATCTGGAGAACTGTCTGTGTAAAGAAAAACTGAAACAGAGAATCCTGGTCATGCTGCTTGCTTGCACAGCAGCAAACAGCACAGGCCTGTGATGAGATTTTTACTCTCATGCTTGTCCTCTTCCACTAATGTGAGTTATGATTCAGATTTGTACAGAGTGTGCTCACAAGATGGGTACCTATTAGACATAGCCACGTAACCTCCCCCATATGTCGTCCATCCGGGGCATCTGTACACAGGGCAGTGTGTCATACTGCCACTTAGTCACTGCACAGCTCCACAGCCTCAGTGAACCGTGTTTTCCTCCAATTTTTGCTTTATATTAAAAAACAACTATGCTACCCACACAAGGAGCTGATTATTTCAAATGCCTTTGTCACATATCAGGGGATAATTATACCAGTGACTAATGCAACTGAATTATGATAAAAATATTTTTTTAAAAGTGAAATTAAGGTATTAAAGTGTTGAGAAAAAGAAGAAAAAGAAAAAAGAAAAAAAAAAAGCTTAAGCAAGGAAGTTACCATCTATAGATTTCATTTACCTGATTCCAAAAGTCTAGGCTTCAAGGCATCTTTTTCACCTTTTGCAAAGGAAAGACGATATCCCTCTAAAAACCCCTGACAATCCTCAATAGGCATGTCTTCCCATTTTACCAATATTGAATCTGAAGAAGTTTCTTCTACAGTAAAATTTGGTGCACGTTTTGGAGCTGTAGGGAGAATAATGAAGGAGAAAGCTAGTAAGATAAACCCTAGCACTAAATGCTGAATATGTGCAAGTGTTGCATCAGTTTTATCTCAGGCCTGGCATGTTCAGCTTTTTCTTTAATATCTTTCCCTCACTCTCAAGAACATACGAAAACACTGAGCAGGTGGCACTACAAAGATACAAGTTTATTGCTCTCCTTGCAATATTATCTACCAACAGCAACTGAAAGAAAAATCTCTTCTCGTGCTGCCTTGCTACAGACCTATACAAGTAAATACCCTTCTTCCTGCAACTAATGCCAGAAGATTGCATAAACATTCAGAAGTTATAAATTGCCTAGCTTTTAAAGACTTTAACTTTGTGATCACACAGCTTGTCTTCCAAACTTCACGTTGCTACCAAAGAAATCTATCTATGCTTAAAAGAACTAGGCTTAGTGGGTATTACAAGTCCTTACTGCAACTCCTGGGCCCCACTGAAGGTATTACAACAGGTGTTGTGTAAGGTCACGTAACAGGACTTCAAGTCTGATGTTACTACTATTGCTGAACTCATGTTTATGAATGAATCTATTTTGTCTCGATGGTTATTTGACCAAAGGCAAATCTGATGTTTTAGAATAAATCTACACTCTTGTGCAAAGTGAATACATTTCTCAGTTTCTACTAAATTTCCTCCATGTGTCCAATGCATTCTTATTCCCACAAAAGCCTTTATCTTTTTTTCTTGAAAGCTTCCAAGTCTGTTGAGAATGCACATTGAAAATCCTTCTGGGAGACCGTACATTATTTTTACAGAGATGCAAATGGCTGGAAGCTGAGTTTCTGGTAAAATCGCCTCATTCTCACCTTCAACTTTAGCAATGAAATAAACAATGGTATTTCCAAGGGATCAGATTAATTCAGCAGCAAAATTTTCCAAGCAAAGTATTCTAGCAGAAAATACATCAAACTTCAAAGGAAAATGGGTGCTATAGTTACAATACACTTTACACAGGAGCTGTTAAAGAGTAAGACAAGTTCAGATTCCTGGGAACAGAAAGCATTCAGCCACTAATGCATCTCCACATAAGTAAGCCTTGCCCTGGATCACAACCACAGTAAGCTGAAAGTGGTGAACTCAGTACGGGAAGTGCAATTTCTCAGTGTGGTTTGTACCCTACGGTCTAGTTCTGGTTTATAAAATTCTTTTACACAGAAATGTTGTGGACATCTTTTACTCCAAATGTGCTTTGATTTGACACATCAACAGAAGCTACCTCCTCTCTTGAAGAGGTGACCACACCCCTGTGGTTCACATTATAACTGTGCCTTCAGCCCTGAAGACCGCTGTCTGCAGAGCAAACTTCTGCTCTGTGGTGGCAAAGCCTATGCCACCATACAAGCTGGAGGACAGATTTCATGCTGGGACCTGAAGTGGCTGAAGAAATATATTACAATTATACACAGAGAACGAGCAGAAGTCAGTAGCACTGTATGGGGATTCTGGTCCCAATCTTCTGTCAACACTGAACTAAAAATAAACACAGTCTAAATTCACTTTGTAAAGATCTTGAGCGATAAAGTGCACTTACGCAGCTCTTTCGTATACCCAGTTATGTTTTTCAGTAACTGATATCCACTGGATTTGCAACCATATAGTGAAAAGTTGTATCTCACTCCAGGTCTAAACAGAGCTGCAAGAGAAAACCCGATAGTAAGAAGATGTCACTTATGAAGTGTGATGCTTTTAACTTTCACATGGCACAGACTTATATAAATATATATTAAAAAATTGGTCTTAGGCTACAGCATTAGGTATAAACACTATCCCTATTTGCAATTCTTATAAAAGAGAGGCCATCAGGTGTAGTTTAGGACCAGTAAGCAAATACAGGTCTTGGAGAAATTTTGGTTATAAACAAATAGAATTCAAAACAAGCTACTCAAACTGCAAAAATTGCTCTTTCCATGAGGAAACATGAACTGAAGTTACCAGAAACAATCCCTTTCCTTTCCACCCACGGCAGCCATGTAGATCCCGCTTCGTCCGAAAAAAAAATGCATTTTGACATACATAGACCTATTGCAACAACAGTAAACAAACAAACAAACAAACAAACAAAAAAACAACAACAACAGAGAACTCTCAAAAGTGACATTGCTGAAGCACTTCAGCAATGAACTCTAGGTCTGGAATCACTCCACAAAACCCAGAGAGTCAACAAACTTCCATTTTATATGTCTTTGAAGAAGGCACAGGTGTTTGATACATTGCATAAATAGTCTACCAATCCCTGTGATTTTTGCAAGTCAACACTTTCACACTGAGACTCCATCAATATTTTTCTAAACAAGATGCCACTATGGACCGCTACAGAAGTCAAGTGGATCTTGCAAGAGTTCTAGTCCAGATGGAGAGATTCTTTGAGCAGGACCAAGCACAGAGGCAAATGTGCCAGCTTAAGCCCTGCCCTTGCAGCCTGGAAGCTCCACACTGCAAGAAGCATCCCAGGGAAAGAGCTCAGGAGTCAAGCAGTGCATTTAGGACAGACACAGTATTGTCTGCTTAGAAAAAGCAAGCTCTAGCCAGCACAAACAAAAACAACATGGACACTGCAATGTAATTATAAGCAGGAAAACATATTGCCCCCTAGACAAAATTTGCCCTCACCCTGACTTTCCAATACACACATTTCCGAGTTGATTTCTCTAATGAGGCTTTATATGCTGAACTATTCTAGAAAGCAAATATATATATCCTTTTAAGGAGCAAGGAAACTTTCTTGAGTCCTCTCTTTCCTCTTCTGCTCCTACTAGTCCCACCACAGCTGAGTCTCATTTCCCTGATCTGCCCACCACCATCTAGAGACCTGGAATGTGCCCTGTTCCAGGAAATTTCAATTGCTGACAGCAAGCCAACACATGGAGGTCACACTTAAAAAAATCTGCCCGATGTAAAAACAACGGATTAGTCGTTCCCCCATCCTGAGCAAGGCTGTTTAGAATCCATGTTTATGTTTAGAACCCAAATAAAACCCCAGACCCTAGGTTAACCATTATATGTTATGATTAATTTAAAATTTGTTCAGTGTAGCTAGAAAAATTAATTTTCATAATAGTTAATAAACAAAGGATGAGATGGTATTTGGCTTTCGCATGGCTACGTAAGAAATTAAAATAAATGCAATGCTAAGAAGAGTTTAATTTGTATACACAAACACACAGCAGTGCAACAATCTTTGATCTATAGTATTGGTACTGCTACCATTTCACTTGCTATTCAGGCTCTGACCAAGAAAGACTCACAAAAAACGATTTCTGACTTACCAGATTTTATCACTGCATCTGTTGTATTTGAAGGAAATTTCTGCCAGTCCACACTGCAAGGTTCAGACCCAGATGAATGACACCATTTTACTATATAGCCACAGGTCATATTGGGGTAAGAATTCCAAGAAATATAAATTCCATTCCCCATTGCCACGGCCCGATCTGTTTTGACATTGTCTGTGACAAAGACGACACAAAAATCCATCAGAGACTAGACACTTATCTGTAGTCCAAGCTGGAAGAAAGGCTTTTCAGCCACAGCACAAAGGTTTTATAAGCTGCAGTCATATCTAAGAACAAGAAGTGCACTCCTGGTACTGTGAAATTTGAAGCGGTGCACTCAGCTATGCTTTTTGAAATCAGATGTAGCCTGCAGCAAATCCCACAGCCAGTCTTAAGTATGATGACAAGAAATACTGCAGCTCAGGACTGGCTAAAAAAGCACTTTTTCAAGGTAAGGACTTACAGCAGATGGCAGGTTCAAATCTGACTTGACACCAATTTGGCAGGAGCCTGCAGCTATAAATTCCTGCTGTTATTTCATCTATCAGTTTGCTTTGTGTTTCTCTCAGACTGTCTTGCTGTCACTCGCCCAGTCACAGACAACAATTACTCACTGGGAATCAACAGCAAAAGTTGAGTCCCCGGTGAGCTTTATGGAGATACCAGTCTCACCACCAGAGTGAACAAATGAAGAAACGAACAAAAAAAACCTGCTTTGCTTTTAGTTCATTTTTTGTTTGTTTGTTTCTGATTATTAAAGGCTGCCCTTGAGCTGATCAGATCTGGGAATGACTTCTGATTCCTGCAGCTTTCCTCCGTGGCTGGCTGTCAGACAGGACCCTGCAGAGCTAAGGGATGTTTTCCAAAGGCCATCACAACAGCTGTGGCCCAACAACAGATCTTCAAAAACAGTCTCAGGGTTTGAGTTTTTCTCATTTATGCTCCCTACGGAGTCTATTATTTCATGTCATTAAAGCTATAAACCATGGAAGGCCGAAGGGCAGTTTTTAAGAAGCGATGCTGTGAAAACTTCACTCTCACAGAGAGGCTGTGAATGCTGAAGGACTGCCTTATTCTAAATAATTTCAACATACAGCTAAGTGTACAATCCTTTTCTAGTTTGCTCATGGCAATAAAAACAGACTCTTATACAAAGAAAAGTCAACTCTAGAATCTTTCAATACTTTTCCCCATAAAACTATTACACATCCAATGAAATTACATTTCTATGATGCTGGAAAAGAACATATTTCTAATTAGTTTGCTTTAATTTTCCTATTTACAGGAAAGACTTTTTACAGACTGTGAGCACAGACTCTCTAAAATGCTTAAATATACCACATCCAATATTTTCCTGAGCCAGAAGACTAAGATTCACCCAGGACAGTACTGCTCATCTGGGGGTATTTATAGCTAAAATCTGCAGTAGTAGAAATAACTACCAGCACTACAGCACTATTGCAGGAAGGGAGCTTGTAACAGCCAGATTATGTGCCCCAAATTCTGTACAGCACTTTTCAGAGACAGCAACAAATTAAGGCAGAATACCCTTTGTTTGTGTTTTCAGTTTTCATAAAACCTCAACAGATCTCAAGCTTCAGAGCCACTGATCTCTTACAGACATTAAAAGCACTTACAGACTGCACACAGGAAGCAGCCAGAAAAGATGTTTGGGTAGAAATGTCATCGAGTTCAGTAAATGAGTCATCTTTCATGACTCCAGTCAGTGACTCAGACAATTCTTATACCAACTTGGGAGCAAACCTTCAATGAGTGCAAGTTGGGTAACACCGAGGAGAACCTCAGACACCCAAGTGCTCATTCCAAGAGAAAGCTATAAACGATTGCAAAGCTCCAGCTGCCATCAGCTGTCCCACACCACAAACCTATTACAGAGACCTCCCCAGCTCCCAAAGTCTAGTTCTCTTTCTGCTCAAGGAGAGCTACAAAAGCATTTTCATTCTCTTATCTGCCCTGTGTTTTTATCTGTTCCTGTTACTTTTCCCTCCTAGGAGCAGATTGAGAATATATTTTTATGTGTTGCTGTTTTGGAGAAACACACAAAAAAAATTAAGAGCAATGATTTTCTTTTGCATAAAAACAAATTCGGTTTTTCTCTCACTGTGAATCTTATTCAAAGCATGCTTCTTCCTGCAAGAGATGGCATTTTCTTATCAGAACCTGAGCTGCAAGAAGGGTGACTGCTCTCAGGGTGGGGAAGAAGAAGCAGTACTATACATCCTCCAGGCAAACCAGCTAAAGGAGCCAGGGGTTTCATGTTTGGGAGATTACACTTTTCCTGGCATGCAGAGAAGCATGGACTCTCAACAGTAATATGCGATATTATCTGCTCCATAAGCTCAGTGTTAAGAGCAGAAAATCATTATATGGCTCAGCTACTTTCCTTTACAAAAGCCCACAGCAAGAGTAGCAGTGTTTTAATTGGGAAGCTGAAGTCCTACCTTCTTTTCAAACCCCAGCTCCCAGCTCAAGGGTGCCAACAGTTTACTGGCTAGCCCAATTAATATTCTCCTGCAGAGCTCAGAGGCACTGAACTGAGAATTCCTTTCTTAAAAAGGCTCCAAACACCACCATATCCTTATTCTGATTCTCTTTGGCATGTAACACTTTTCAGCATCTCAACAAGAATGCAAAGAAATAAATTAAGCTCCATAAACATCAGAGAACTACACTAATGCTTTGAAGCTTCATTCTTGTTCCTAAGAGGTCTTCAGGAAAGTGCAACATAGCTGCAGAGGCTGCACACTATCACCTTTCTTTTATGCAGAGAGCGCAATTAATTGGAGAGACACTACCCTAAGAACAAAGCAGTCATTTTTTCTTCCCATCCAGTAGAACTGAGTGGGAAAAAGAAACACAAACCAAATTCAAACAAACAAAGCAAGTATCTTATTTTCAATCATCAAACTCAACAGGACATTCTCCAAACTTTGAAGGTGCTTAGCTCTCCCCTGGGAGTACTCACCACTTGGAAGTTCCACAGTTGTTATCCTTGAAGGAGGAGACGAGCCTGCATGATTTTTGGCTACAACGCTAACTACACAGTCATTTCTTCCAAGTTTTATCTCAGTACTGTTTGAGGGCTCTGTGACTTCTTTATACTCCAGTGGTTTCTCTAGCAGGTAGCAGGAAACTTCATGAGATACTATTTTTCCATTGGCTTCAGAAAGGGATAAGGGCTATGAACAGACACAGAGCACATTACAAGAAAAATGGAAAAACAAACAAACAAAAATAAACAAACAAAAAGAAGGTATAGGATAATATGAATGTAATGTCTCAGTCACATCTGATGAATGCATAGGACTACCAGGCAGAAAAGACAGTTATTCAAGTGTAACATTAGAAATTAATATATAAGTTTGTAAGTTTATTATTTTTACCTGGGATGTATTAAAAATTTTAATTGTTCCAGTAAAATGCTTCTCAGTGCAAACTTTACATTATAAGACTTTAGTAACTTCCCGTTTGGGGGAAATATTTATCTCAGTGGATAGTTACATAAAGAGTTAAGAAAAACCAATCTGATTTATTGACTATAAATTTTATTCATTTATAAATCCGTGGGAAAATAGATTTTCATAGTTAGATTACGTAATATATTAAAACTTTAAGTGTCCTATCTACCTTCCAGAAGATTTTTAGACTTTTTCCTGAAGGACTTCTCTCTCTCCAGATATCTGGTCCTCTTGCAGGAGCTAAGGAAAAATAAGATTTTTTTTCCAAGTTGCATACTAGACAACTGAATATCTATCAGAAAGCTGGCTTTTTAGATAGCTAATTTTAAAAATACTTGGCTTCACAAGTTCCACACTTTATTAAAAGAATTGAATAAACTTACGGGCTTCCAGTGTTGTGTGCTCCTCTATCCTGCTCCAGTCACTCCACCTCCAGAAGTGGTCAGCAGCTGAACAGCGCACCCTGAACCAGTATTTTGTATAGGGGTGCAATATGTTCAGCTGAGCTGTATAAGTCGAGGATTTTCCACCAGGCATGGAGACATTGTGCTGTTAAAAATTTACATAATTTGACATGCAACATACATATTTTTTGCTTGTACATTGTGTTGAAAGTCAACACCTAAAAAAGATGATATTTTCCCCCAAGAATACAGACTGTGTGAAAAAAAAAGTTGCAGTCAAACCCTACATAGCTGTTGCTTGTCTAACTGATAGAAAGCAGTCTCTCCAAAGACATACAGAGCATACAGAGAAGCAGTGTGAGAACCCAGCTATGCTTGGAGATTATTGAAAAATGAAACTATTTCCTTTGCAGTCACCCTAAACAAAGGAAAAAAACCTCAGATGTCTGTCAAAATGAAGTCATATATAGCATAGAAATATGAAATACCAGTCAGTAACACTTCTGAGATACAAAGTATGAAAAAGAGAGAGAACATGGACTTTACTTTCTCTGCTGTAACTGTTCCCTAAAAGTGTAAGCCTTCAGCAGGATGGGCTCTGCACAGAGGAGCAAGCTGCTGCTTCCCACCAACCTCGTCTAGTCCCCCTCTCTTCTATAAGCAGCTCATGAGGCAAGCCAGGATTTCACCTTTGGTACTCTGAATCTGCACTCACACTGTGGGTGTGCACAGCAGACTGCGTGGACATATGACTTGCTGAAGGCGGTCTGTCTTCACAAGAAACTTATCATGCAACCTTCATACTAGACAGTCTTTCCTTCAAAACATAGTCATTCCAAGTCATAACCAGCTGACCTCTGGTTCACAGCTCTTACCACTGCACTAGTGTCTCCTGTTATTCTTAAGTCTATAGAATGTGCAAGTCTATATAATGTTTCAGTTTTATGACTTCTTAAAAAACCCTAAGCCTGGGAATATGTTTTACTGATTCTAATTACAACACATGTGCATCACAGCTGCCAAAAACTGGACTCCAAGTGACTTTAAGCTGCAACTAATTGTACATTTCTAAAGCCAAATGACAACTTGAAAAATATAAAAAAGCCAACAATCTCTCATATGGATGGAGAAACTTCTGAAAACATCCTCAAAATGCCATGTAAAACCCCATAACAATTTCACAGCTACTTTTTTTATTACAGAGGACACTTAGAGGTTTTTTATTAAGCAACCAAAGACAATGTAACAACGCTGTAAAAGCTTCTACCAAGCTGTGTGCCATGTTTCAAAATATCTGTAACTGAGGGCTCTGATACAGGTGCAGCAAACTTTGAAGTTTGTAGCAGATGACCTTATTGTCACTCACTGCTCCAGATTAATGACCTTGTAGCAGTGCTCATAAGCAATTATGTACCCCAGGCTTCAAGCAGTGCAATTCAGGCTAAACAGAACTACGTAAAACTACTTTTTTTTTTTTTTTTTTAATTATTTTTTTATTTTTTTGTTTTAAGCTGAGTTGGGGGTGGGTGATGCCCAAGCAATTGTTTCCACCAGTGACTGCTCCAGAAGCAGTAACTGTTAGGAGTAGAGAAACACAGACAACTGTGGGTGAGGATATCTTACTACCACACCAAAATCCAACACAGCAGAGCTGTCAGAGCTGTTATTTACATGTAAAAGCCAGTTCCTTCCTCTGGTAATTCCCGGTATCTATGATTTTCCCTGCAGTGCCTACTCTCTGGGTACTACTTAGTACATCATTACAGAGCAAATAAAAAGCTTAAGGCTTCCACAGTCTGGAAATGTTTTGAAAGCATTTTAAAAATACTCTTATAAAGCATGCATTTACTATCACCCTATTATTTTAGAGACAACGTATATAACTATTACGTTCAGTGTTAGCTGCATCACTTCTGTGGCTTGAGTGACTTCATTCAGGGCTGTGCAACTAAGTGTAATTGGGTAAGAAAATATCCCTGCTAAATAAAGATTGACCTGAGAAATAAGCAATGTTAAAAACCAGCCTCTGAGGTTAATGTGCTCATATTATAAATTCAGGCTCTGCGCACTGAGACTGTGTAATTCAGCATCTGCCTACCTGAGCTAGTCAGAGACACTCCATCTGAACACATGAACGAAGAATTTGGGGGTAGACCTCACAACAGCTGAACAGGCAGTTTTGCCATTAGGCTTTTCCACTGACACAGATCACCATGTGCTAAGTTAGGCAATAAGGATGAAGGACTCCAGCCAGTGAGGGCACCAACACTGGGCTGCAGCCAGAAACCCAAACATCAGAAATCTGAACCCCAATCAAAATCACCACCTCCTACCCAGAGGTCCTCACCAGGGATTTACCTACTGATAGGCCAGTGGGGGAATCCTTCCCTATCCTGCCTCTACACCACTGACACACGAGCAGGTTTAGCAACTCTGCATTACAGCAACCTACATGCCAAGCGCTGACAGCAAGCAAATGAAATGTTCTCTGAGGAAAATGGGGGGAAAAAAGCCTAAACCAGCTAAAGGTTACTAGAGGCAATCAGAAACAACTGCTGTGGAAGTCTGCAGGGCAGCAGCAAAACCTGGAATGAATGCATGTTAATACAGTTTGCAAGAGGAAGGACAGTCTGCACAGTTGGCAAAGACTGTTGTCTAAAGGGTCAGCACAAAGTGCTGTGCATGAAGGTATGAATACACCTTCTCAAAATACCAAATAATACCATGATTAAACTGACCTAAACTACCTAAAAACAACCAACATAAGGAAAGCAGGCACAAGGCGCAGTGGAGACAAGCACAACTTTTTCTGATTTTACTAGATGAACTCCTTATATACTCTTATTATAATATGCAAAATATTATTACAGCTATTACTGTATTAATAATGTAATAAGATGATCATGATGAAGGTCTGAAAAAGATCAATATTTGAGCCAAAAAAAAAAAAATCAGTAAAAACAACACTTACCAGTTTTTGCTCAGAGTGACCATTGCTAATTTCTATTTGACACAGAAGCCTGATCTCAGCAAAACTGCCATTTATAAACCAGTGCAGATGGACGCTTGTAGAGCTGTTTCCAGAAACAGTTAACTTTTCCGGAGTTTTTGGATGAACTTAAAAATTAACAAAAAACAAACAAACAACAAAAAGAGCACTTATTGTAAGAAAGAAACATTCATTTCAGTTCAGAAAAATCTGTTTTTAAAAGATTGAAAAGAATCAGAAGAACAAATAAATTATTTGGTTAGCACCTAGAATAGCTAGTGCTTCAAAGACACCTGCAAGCAGCCTCACTCCTAAAATGCTTATTAATTATCAAATGTGAAAACAAATTTAGTTAAGCTGCATGTTATGGGCATGTGTGATAAGGAGCCAGAGATGCAGAAAAACGTTTCACCTTCTACTTATTTCATCAAAACAGTGAAACGTGGGCTATTTCAGAAGACCACAATGACACATTAAATTCACCCAACCTTGGGAACTTTGCAAGTTAGAACTTAAAATCTGCAGACTAGGACAGGGTAGGACTCCCAGATGAACTCTCCTTGTCCTAAACTCCCTCCATGCTAAATTGACCTGGCAATTTACTCTGAGAATTGCAGTCTCAAGCAAGTTGTCATTAGGAGATAAACAAAAAATGCACAAACTTGAACTGCAAATTCATTTTTTTCAGATAGGTTAGCTGCACATTGTAAGTATTGTGAACCCCTGAATCCTATGCTGTGGTTGTGAAGACAGAAAAGGATGGGGAAGAGAGTCAGCACCAGAAAGGTGGTCATCTTTTCCCTCTCCTTGATTATACTGAGTGTGCAATGAAGTAAGTTCACAACTGCAGATGATCAGGCTATTACCAACAGCAGGTAATGCTTCTGCTATTTTCTTTTAGATACAATTCTTTATGCTTCAAATGTTTCTGATGTAAACCTGCCTAATACTTTGCCTTATAAGCAGACACTGAAATACAGGGTCACTCACAGTTCATAAACTTATGCCTAGATTTTAATTATTAATGCATAATAGAGTGTGAAGCAGCACATAAACAGCAGTTGCTCATTATTAGATCACTAGTAGCATTTATCCATATAGCATTGTATCCAATCTGGTAGCACTGCTGGGGAGTACTGGAATCTCCTTGTACACCTATCTTGCCACAGGACATGTCCTAAGCTTTCTTTTCTAAGTTCTCATTACCTAAGGAAGCAGAATACTTGTGACAACAAAGCAAAATAATTGCAAGCATACAATGTCAGATTTCTTTCAAACCCCAAACAAACAAATGTCTAGTAACTATATCCCTTTCCCTTTATAACTCTGACCTCTCTGACTTATATCAACCAAAAGTGATGCTTCTGTTTGTCCAATAGGATTGGAGACACCTAATAGGAAATTGTAGGTTTTTTGATCAGCCAGTACTGGAAAGCCACAGACACGCTCTTTGTTCATTTCATTTACTTCACAGGAAACATTTTTTCCAGATATCCTACAAAGCAGAAAAAGTGCAGAAACAATTTTTAATAAGGTATTTTCTAGCAACAGTCGGAAGTCTAGACTGAAAACAGTACAGAACAATGGGTTCACTGACACATGGCTTACAGAATGATTTTATTGCAGTGACATATCTAATAACACAGGTGAAAGTGGCATCAGTCATGACTTGCCCTGTTCTCCCGTGAAACTCCTCTTCCACTAGCATAACATTTTCATTCTCTCACTTCTCAAAAGCTTGGAAAACAGGTAGGTCCTGTAAAACCACCTCACAAGCCACAACTAAGACTCTGATTTGAAGTATCTTTGTTCAGATCAGCATACATTTGCATTGGAAGTATGTTCTTAATTGCCTTCTGAACTAAGGAGATATGACATATTACATCTTTCTATGGGCTCTGCCAAATGTAAACTAAGATTTGTTGCCTGGGTTACATCCACTACTCCCAGCCATTTTTAAATCAAAAGCAGGAGAGGCAGTCTGGTAACACCCAAGACTAGAGCTAAATCTTTAAGGGTAAAAAACAGAGTGTCTACGTCTTTGTCTACGTCTGTGTCTACGTCTATGTATGTATATGTATAGGAATTGCTTTAATTACAGTCAACATAAACCTCTCATTCATTTGCTCAAGTTTAATTTCCTCCTTTGTGCTTTTCTATTGGTGTGTGTTCTAGCTGAGCTTTGAGCTTTCTCCATGCCACATTCTCCATTTCAATAGCTCTGTGTGGGCTGAGGACACAGATGAGAATATTTACCCTGAAATGCATCATATTCGTTTCATCACAGCTTTGGACTGTGCAAAACAAACTGGAACTACATCCTCACTAATGAGCTAAATATGGGAAGCCAGTGACTGGATCTCCTTTCCGTTGAATATCTGTTTCACCCACCTCTTTGTACTCTACCCAATGACGTTTTTAGCACTAGCATCCTGGACAACATGCGTGACCATAACTCCTCACTCCTTCTAACTTGCTTCCAAAGCCACCATGAGACTCCACTTCCCATCCATTTGGGTGACTCAGGCCTCTCCCATCTCCCTTCCCTGACTGCTCTTCTGGCATTAAGGGGAACCCTCCTCACCATGGGAATTTTGTTAACTCCTCATCAGCTTCTAATCATAGGTAGCATGGAATCTCATTTGCAAGTGGAATTCCAAAATAGTAAAGATTTTTTCCAGATTAATAATTTTTCACTTTTAAGGCTTTAGATGGACTAGCATGGAAGACAAACTAGTAGAAAATCAGCCTTCGCTTCTCTCTGTGGATGTTGCTGGTGTTCCTTTTCAATGTCTTCCAGGCAACGCACGCTTTGCTTGCTCTACACACTCCAGTTTGTGATACTGGGTGAAGAAAGGGAGTAGGCTTATTGCTATTATCCTTAGTAGAGTTTGGGAAATGCCCCCTGGTCTGTCTTAAAATTGTTCCTGCATAGCAGAAGCTCAGTAAATGTCTGAAAGAAGATCTGACACAAGCAGTACATATTAATAAATAAATAAATAAATAAATAAAAGAGTAAATGAATCCTTCCATCTCCCTGTATTCTCATATTGGTTTTATTCACATGTTGGCAGCAGTCTGACAGAATAAGCCCTTTATTTTGTCATGAGTCCATAATGGTAAAAGTCTTTGGGAAAAGCCATCCTTAATTCCCATTGCAATTTTGCAAAACTAGGGTAGGGTTCTCAAATTTTGTTTTTGGAATTCAGTTCCAGCTTCCACAAAATATTTTAGGCTCCGAACAATGGAGACTTTATCTCTTTTAAGCAGACATGGAGCAGTAAGTCATGCAATAAGGCAGCAATGGATATATTCCAATTCTACCTTTCCACTCCTACAATGCTGAATTGTTTTACCTTTCAAATAAGCTGTACTTTGTTCCTCGTTTCCCATATAGTCCACTGGGTCGACCTGGTTTCCAGGTGCATTTTATTAACTCGAAGTTGGACGTTTCACAGCTGAGGTTTTGGGGAATATCAGGGGCATCTGTAGCATAAAAGGAAACCAAAACAGTTAGACAATGTATTCCCAACCCAGTGTGACAGTTTTGGGCTGTTAGTTTCCTGAAAGCATCACCAGTAGTTCTGTTTTCCTAATGGGTCTAGACTGTGTGCTGCACAACACATAGTAATATTTACTCTCCAACCATATAAACAACATTCTTAAATGAATAAATAAATAAATAAATGGATAATTACTGTCAGCCCCAACTGACTAACACTTGACTTTAGACTTCTAAGTGGGTGGGTAAGCTGGTAAATCACATGCAAATATGTTCACAAGCTCTAGGCTCTGACCTGGAAGTGTTTCACTAAAACTCTGCCAAGACATTTCCAAAATTGTGAGCGTCAGTTTAGCCACTGAGCAATTTACAAATGTTGTCAGTTATGTGTCACATTTTTTTATGTGCCATCCCCACCAGTGCTTCAAATTCTTCATCCAAGTCACGTTAAGAAGATGTTCCCTTTGGAATGAATTCCCACCCTGAATTTGAAAGTTAAAGCAAGCCCTGAATGTCTCATTCTTTTCACCTTTGCATTGAAAGTGGCTGTTTTTTTGTTGTTCCTTTTTTGTTTGTTTGTTTGTTTTTAGTTTGTTCTCTTCTCCCATACTTTTGTTGACTGCCTTCTTGGGAGGAACAGTGCTCCTAACAGAGACAGGGTAGCCAGGCTGATGTGAAGCAGTGAAGAACCCTTATTTGAATTCCTCTACACTTTTCCTCAAGAGGTAGCTGAAAAGCATCCATGTAGCTGCCCTACCGAAGGGGTACTAACACAAGAGACAACAGTGGCAGGCTTAGTTCAGAATATGAGCAGAGGACCAAAAAGAACACTTCCTTTGCCAGAACTAAGCTAAGTGGTTTGGATACACATTTATTTCCTCTACCTTCTCTTCCCCAAATGTGTCTCATCAGCAAGAGCATCCTGACAAGTCTTCTCCTTCCCCACTAAGTAGGTATGTTGGCAAGTACAAGAAACACTGTCAAGAAACAGAATTCACCACTTCCTGGCTCTTAAATTTTTCTGCAAAACCTACTGCATGGGAAAACCCTAGGGGATTGTCACATACTTCACATGTGGAACACTGACTTATTTATGTGGAAGGTTCTTTCATAAAAGCAAACAGTGCACAAATAATGTAAAAATTGCATCTCAATTTAGTCATAAAAAGTTGGATTCTGTTTTGCATTTGCTATGACACAATGAATATGCAAAGTTGGTGACAGGAGGCACAGCCTCGAACTCAGAACACATTTTCAAAATGAGGCCCTGAGCCCCAAGGACCCTAAGTTCAAAGGTAAGTGTTTGCAATGGGAAACAGGAGCTATTGGAAGATGACAGCTCTTGTAACCACTCTGGGGAAAACACACAAAATGCTGAAGTGACCAATTATAGGAAAGAAGAACTACGTACTTTCAACAGTTTGTTTCAAGAAATAGCTGAATCTGGAAGAGATTTCTGAGGCTGGCAAAGTTATACAGAGAAGATGCACAATGATTCAGCATTTTTAAAGAAATTTTTAAAAGAATGTTTAAAAGATTATCCAGGGAAGATGAATTGTCAGCTGCATTTCTTCACTATTGTTAGTTCCCAAGAAGCCGCTGCCTGGATGAGCATCTCTTACGACTTCAAGTCTATTTTATTACTTTCATTTGACTGGTAAATATTTTTTTTTCACTTACAATTCTTGCTTTTCCTCTTACTTTGTTAAGCACCAAACTGAAATTGATGTAAATCAAAAGTGATAGAAACTGAGTACAAATCTTCAGCTATTAATAAACTTCTGTGTATTTCAGATAATGATGAAGTGCCCTAGGAAGGGATATCCAGAAGGAAAGCCGACACGATGCCATTTTCTAGGAGAATCTCACACGTAGTCACGTGGGTACTCCCTCCCCTCATCCTCTTAGCCTTTGTGTCTCCTCCACGTGATGGAGTTTCCACAAACAAGTTTGATGGGTCAACCCTAGCCATCCATACAGACTGAGGGATGAGAGGCTGGAGAGCAGCACCACAGAAAGGGGTCTGGGAGTTCTCGTTGATGGGAAGTTGGACATGAGCCAGCAGTGTGCCCTGGCAGCCAGGAGGGCCAACCACATCCTGGGGTGCATTAGGTATGGCACTAACAGATGGCCGAGGGAAGGGATTGTCCTGCTCTGCTCTGTGCTGGTGCGGCCTCACCTCCAGTACTGCATGCAGGTTTGGGTGTCACAATATAGGAAGGACATAAAACTATTATAGAATGTCCAAAGGAGGGCTACAAAGATGGCAAAGATTCTAGAGGGCAAGATGTGTGAGAAGCAGTAGTCCCTTGGTTTGTTCATCCCAGAGCAAAGCAGGCTGAGGGGAGGCCTCATGGCGGCCTGCAGCTCCCTCACGAGGGGAGCGGAGGGGCAGGCGCTGAGCTCTGCTCTCTGGGGACAGTGACAGGACCCGAGGGAACGGCGTGGAGCTGGGACAGGGGAGGATCAGGCTGGGGGTTAGGGAAAGGTTCTGCACCCAGAGGGTGGTTGGGCACTGGGACAGGCTCCACAGGGCAGTGGCATGGCACTGAGCTGCTGGAGTTCAACAAGCCTTTGGATAATGCTCTCAGACATAGGGTTTGATATTTGTGTGGCGTGGAGCCAGGAGCTGGACTTGATGATTTGTACTTATGGGTCCCTTCCAACTCAGCATATTCTATGATTCTATGACTGTAAGTAAAATCCCAGTTCGTCCTCAGAAACTAAAAGCCAGAAAATAGCAGGGGAGTCACAATAGCATCTGTTTACTAGCAGAACCCTAAGATTCTCAAAATTATTTTGATTTTCATAAGGTTAGTAAACATAATTATACATACATCCCACAAACAAGACAGTTCCATCCATCCCATCCTCAGACAGACTGCACACTACGTTTGTCCCACTGGTATCTGAAGCACTGGCGTTTAGCACTCTGATTGCACTGCTCCGACTGCTTAGACGTATTAGTGGGTATGTTTCTGGTCCATAAGTCATCCGTTTTATCTGTTGTCCTTCTTCATGAACACAACAAATTGTCACATCTGAACCCACTGCCACTACAGTGTCCTGAGGAAAAACCCCACTCCCATGGGGCTCGGTATCTTTTCCTAGCAGACAAGGAAGAAAACAAAAACAAAACAAAACAAAACAAAACAAAAAAACCATGAACAATTCACTACAAACATGGTGTCAATCAGCTAAAACATGTCTCAGGAGTACATCAGTGCACTCAAGTCAATATTAATTAATGATTATGTCATTTCTCTATTCAAAATGCCCCCACAAACAGCAAGTCATCAAAGCCTAAACACTTCTCCTCTCACTTTGGTTTAGTTTTCATAAAGCAATCAAAGTCTGCGTGGTCATACAGGAACAAACGTACCAGGGGACTCTTCTACTGGGCTCCAGTCACTCCAATCCTTGTGGCCAACAAACTGTGTTACATTAATGTAACAGCGAATCTTCACATAGTGTGATGTACACTCCAAAGGCATATCAGATGTCCAGTTCCAAGAAAGAATGATGTCTTCATGGGTCAGTTTTGAATAGTAAGTTACCTACAAAATTTTCCCCCCAAAAAACAAAGAGAGCTTATGAACAGTTGTTAAGAAAGACATACAATCTTAGAGCTGTCAATGGAATGGCTAATTAAGTGAGGTAAATAACAAACTCCTGACAAGAGGTCAGGCTGTCTCACATAACTTTCAGTTTCTTAGTGAATTTACTTTAATAAAAGCCTGAAATGCTAAACAGCCCACCAGCCAGGTAAACTACCTGCCAGAAATACCATAGGGTAGACATTTGAGAGATAGCAGGCAGCAAGGCATACATTTCAAAAAGTGTATGTTGCACCTCAGAATACAGGGCTTCTCCTAGACTGGGTTATGTTTCAGCATTTCCAAAACAAAATCATTCCAAATTTCAGTACCAGGCTACGTATTTTGTAGTTTCTCCAGTCTAAAAAACATAGAATAGAGCTACAAATTCACCTAGAAAAACTGTGGGTTCCATTTGCCAAACTCTGGTTAAATTCATGATACTGAATTTTGTCCTCAGGATACCTGCTGATGTATATATATGTTGCCTAATGACCTGCTGCAAAACATAATCTTTCAGAAAAAGAGTTTTTTTCATGTAATGCAAGGTTAAGGAATCTAGTGACTTCCTGGTGAAAAAACAATGCCTTGTTTGAAAGAACAGTTCTGGGGTAATTTGGCTTTTCTATTTACTTCAAGTAAAACCTGAATACTCACTGTCATAACAAGTGAAAGAAAGATCCATTTCATATGAAAAATCTATGACTTCAATAAATAATATACAGAAGCACATTAATTTTGATAGCTGTTTATCACCATTCCTGTGAGATGCTGCACAAATAACAGCAATGACAGCCCCTTCCCTAAATATTTTTGAAAACTCCAGAAACTGAGGCACAACAAAGAGAATATCCTTTACAAATGCATTGGAGACAGAGAAAAAAAATAATTTATTCCCCTGTTTTGAGTAAATTGCTTGGTATACTTAAAGAGACAAAGAACTTCTGAATTAGTTTGGCTACGTCATTAGTTTGAACTTTTCTTTTGGGAAGGTATCACGAAGTAAAGTCACAAGGAAAAGCAAACTGAACATTTGCAGATCACCAAGACCTGAGACACCTCTGGAGAAATAAAGCAGAAACAATGGTGTAAAATATCTGTCAAATTCATAAGCAAGTTCTAAACTAAAAGAAAAAAAAAAGTACTAGTGCTTTGCTAGTACTTTGCTAAAAATAAGCAAAAAATGCTGGAAGTGTGAGTTAAGTACTGACAGTATAACATCCAGTGTCTGCACATAACTTTGAAAGCTACCAAAAAGTTACCTACCAGCAGTGTGAATACACACAGGTTCTGCAAAGCCCTACAATCTGTCAGCTTTCTTCAAATGACCTACATTACTGGGGGCAAAAACGACATGTATATACATTTTTCATAAAGGACTTACTTGTGTGACTTTTTCCATTGTTTCCTTACGGAGAATCTCAATCTGCCAAAAGGCATCCAGTCCATATGGGAAGATCGATCCGTTATCACTCCACTTCAGAGTTAATGTGGAAGTTGGAAAGTCAGGTGTTAAACTAAGAATGTGTGGAGCAAGCGGAATAAATGCTTGAAAAAGAGAAGGGGGGAGGAAAAAACCATATTCAAGTTATTAGTCAGCAACACTAACCCTACAGGTGTTTAACAGCCACATCTGTGCTCTGAATTGGCTACTAGCCGTACAAACATGTAACTCAACCTCTGTGATTAGGACAAGATGTGCTCTGTCATTACTTGAACAGCAAAGTTCCCAGGAAAGCACAGGTGCTGATGAGTCACCAGGTAGCAGTTTCTTCTAACATCTCAGCATGCTGACATGAGTAAGTGATCATGAATATAACTCTTCATAATGTGTAGCAGGAAGGCATGGTATTTTTCACTGCTTTCATCTAATGCCACAGAGAATGTACATGATAACTGAGGTATACACAAGAATTCAACTAGAGAGGAGGATGTAAAATCCTCCAAAGAAAGAAGGGAGGGTTGCAGAAAAGGGGGGATTTGCAACAAAAGCATGAGCAGAGAGATACAGCAGAAGCACAATGTGGAAGAAGCTCATGTGAGGCCCTGGAGAAGATCATAAGGAATATGATTTTAAGCTACAAGAAATATGAAAGGCATGTCATGGTGATGGGGAAAGGACAGGGACATTAAACAGAAGTGTCTCTTCTACAAATGGGTGGTGGGGAAGCAAGAGGCTGAGAAGCAGGCAAGGTTATAGCAGTTCAAGTGGAATTGGGCCTGGTGCAGGATAAATCCTGTTTTTAAAATGTGTGATTTATCCGGCTTGGGTCCTGGCCAAGGCCTTGAGAGCCTGCAACATGTTCAGCGTGATTAACATGCTTTGCAGGATATCTTGTGAGGAACTGGAAAGGCCCATCCTGCCTGGAGGCAGCAAGATGCTGGGGGACCCAGACTGTTCCCCAAATACTTTTTAGTTTTGTTTTGTTCAAGTTTCTAAGCTGCTTTCAGTGGAAGAGAAAACTGAGCCACAGATAAGAAGGGCTACTGAACTTAAAGTTGGTGTGCATTAAAGGAATATGGAGACAAGCAAAAAACAAAGACTAAAAGTATAAGCAAGTGTGGCAGATGGTGCCAGTGTTATCTTCAGCTCACAACTGATGAACCTGGATGATTAGTGAAGCTGGAACTGGAACTGAGAAGAACCACAAGACATAAAGCTGAAGGAAAAAACAGCTGTCAAGTAGTCCAAGTTTTAAGTTCTGCTTCTGTAAGAAATACTTGGAAGCAGCTAGTGATGCTAAACCTGACCAACAGGGAAAGGTGAAATTGGAAATACACAGCATAATGCCAATGGCTATAACCATTGGAACAGATTGCTTTGTGGTAGGGAGGGGAGATAGAGATTGCTATTTTAACAAAACAGCTATAAAGATGGAGAATGTGTAAGTACATACACTTGCTGAATGAAACTCAAGGCAGGGACACTGCAAGCATACATATTGACTAGGATAAGAGAATCTGCTTTTGAACACTGAAAACCAAACTCAGGGAAATTTCCTCAGAGCCAACCAAGCCACAGTGCTATTATCTTGGTAGGAAGCAATTGAGTGTAAAGCACCACTGCCTCGACCTAGAGATGCTTTCATGCTTTCTTCTACCTTTAGAATAAAGGTATTAGGAAAATTTCTATGTCATTGACTCCAATATGATTCAGCCCAGCTTCCACGCATAGATGTATTTGCTCAGTTTCATATGCATTTGAACAGAATGGTTAAGTTGAATATATATTGAGAAAATACGAGCCTGTGAGGAGTGACACTTGATAGAACTACCCTTAAGGTACTGAAAAATTGCAGGAATAAACTGATTTATTCCGTAGTGGGTCAGCAATTCAGATAGGAGAGTGGGCACTAGGAAGTTTAATCTGCCTTTTGCAAGTCAAGTCTGAGCAAATGCACTTTATGCTTTGTGTAGGTACTTCAGAATGTAGAGTAGTAACTTTTTTTTAACTTTTTTTTTAAAACTTGTTTGTATTTACAGTAGTAACTATTTTATTTTTCCAAGTAACAATGAAAACAATGACACAGATTGATTAGGGGACTGTAACAGTATGGGGCTTTGTATCCTCCTCAGTTTTTGTCCCGTTTCTCTGCTAGGATATATGCATAGAGGGGTGTTCTTTCTCTCCCTGAGGGAGGAGAGAAAACAACCTTTATATATGTGTAGATTCATATGGGCTTAGCACATCAACATTTTACATACAGGAATACTGCCAAAGAAAACTGCACACGTATACAATTGAAGAGCATTTTTAATCATAGTATAAAGGTTTTATGTACATACATAAAACCTGACACTTACAGATGTCGTTCTTGTGAATTTCAAATTCTCTGGTAGCAAAAGGAGTTCCAGAAATGCTGTTTGTGGTTATTTTAATGGTGGTGGAGCTCTCTGGGACTGGAATCTCGACCCTTTTCTCCTTAGTTTTAAAACACTCTGTAAGAGGGTGGTCACTGGAAAAACAGAGAGGATTAAGCAGGTATTTCAGCCGATAGGAAGTTCAGACAAGTTAAGTCTTGTTCCTAGTACCAGTAAAACACAAATTCCCTGAAATATAATGAAAAGATCTCCATATCAAGTCTTATGAAGGAGTAATACTTGCATGGGTTTTGGTTAGCATCAGATTAACAGGCATTCCTTCTTCTTTCAAGACTCTTTTCATAGTGGCAGACCATGCACTAATTGTATGATTTAGCTACCCAGCTGTTAAGAGAACACCTCAAAGTGAAAAACTGACTTTTTAACCAGAAAACGCATTTCTAAAACCTATAGTCACCATGAATCAAAGTAAATAAATAAAAATATCAAAATAAATATCAAAATAAACTAAATAAAAAAGCAAAACCCAAACATATTCGTACTCTTTCCTTATATTTCCTGTCTCCCTCTCCCTTCATTTCTTCCCTAAGTGATGGCATATGGATGCAAACTGCATGTTCACCCGTCTGTGTCCCTGTCTCAAAACACATCCTTCAGCTCCCTGCTGCTGTTCAGCTAGTAGGGGAAGAGCAGAGGGTAGGGGAGAGAACGACTAAGATTTCAGATGGAAATACAGTCTGCACATTATGTTTGTGCAGTGCTCAGCACAATGTGGTCTGGCCTTTGTCTGGAGGTCATAGATACATACCTAAAACAACAATGCATGGGTCAAGTCCCATTGCTCATAATCATTGATATGCAACTAGAAAGGAAAAAAGTTTGGAAAAATCCAAATCTTCCTCTTGGGGCAATGATGGGAGGAAGGAAAGTGAAGAGAACAATGCCAGACTTCCTGCTGAGAGATTATTACTCACTTATGAACTGGAACAGGACCCTGGAACTCCTAACGGCTGGAGTCAAGAGCTTGAGTTGAGCTTTCCAGATTCACGCAAAACACTGGACTAGTGAAAGCCAGTTGAGACCTGAGTGCTCAGAACAGCACTCATTCCTCTTTTGTACTGGGATATCACTAGAGATTGTTTGTGAAACTGAAAAACAAAATATCTTTTCCTCAGGGAGGTCTGCACATCCCTCAGACTCTGCTTTGGGGTCCCAAGCTTGCTCTGCTTTGCTAAGGAGAAACAGCAGCAGCTATTTAGCTGTTGTTGTTCTGAGGGCAGTACCTCATCATCTCTGCACTCCTGAACCCTGGCCACAGTATCACATATATACAATTTTTGTATAGAAATAATAGCTGGCAACACGGGAGGAATAACTAGACAAAGAAAAGCATGTAGGTGGAAGAAGTACAGCCAAGTCCTGGGACCCCAAGGAAAAGTCTGGGCTGCCTGTAGAATTTACAGGAAAAAAGACAGTACAAATATCTGGACTGGGGGCAGGATCAAGATGCAAAAAGGATTTGAACTCATCCCTAGCACATGATAAGTATTTGGCAGGCCCACGGCATGGGGAATTGCAGATGTAGTTCTCCTTAGTGAAAAACAGACTGAAGATTCAAGTTTTCTAATGTTTCTTGAAATTTTCAACTATGCCTTTACTTCAGACAGGCTATTGCAATTGTGGATTCATCTTCATGTTACCTCTAACACCTTAATATCCAGACAATTTAAAATTTATATATAAAACAGCCACCAAGAGATTTTTTATGTTTTTCCACATGTGAATCTTGACACTTATGTCAGATATTCTACCACTTTGGCACGTAACATCAGGATTTTCTTCTTCCAACTATCATTTCCTTTTGGATTGAACATGGTATGAAGATGTCCCTTATGAAAACTCTGAGCAAGGGATAGGCGGACACACAGAGAAGTCTGAGTAAATGAGAGGATCTTCCAGCCCTTTGAAGAGAGCAAGCAGGAGATCTTGGCAAGAGAATTGTTAGCATGAAAAAAACTTTGCCAAAAACCCCTCCATTGCCTGAGTTAACATTGCCTGAAGAGAGCACCACCCAAGGACAACCGACAGGCAGATTCTTAGGAATAACAGCATCACAAATTCCATGGGCTGCAACTGAGTCATACTTTCATCACAGGTTGGTAGTTTGCAACCAGGTATATATATACTTACTTGGTAGTGTAACAAAAGTCAGTTTGTCCATGCCTTCTTCTAGAAGAGACATCCCATGTACAGACCATTTTACGTAAATTGTGTGTGACACATTTTAAATTCTGGGGGTCCCCTGGAGAACCTGAAATCATGTAAGAACTTCAGTGATCAACTGCAAAACAACTGCTATTGTTCATATCTATAGCCATTATTTTTACATGTTTACTGCATACGTGTCTGACTGGTATTTTAAAACTGTTGAATGATTTTTGTGTGTCTTATTACAGACAACCACAGACGGTGACAACCACACTACTTTCTAGAAGTACCCAAAATCTCGGTTTATATTTGTGTGCAATGACACAGGCAGCTGTCTCCATTCCTAGCCTAGCCTAATAAGCAGGCTTGGGGCCAATGGCAAAACCGCAAGCTTTGATGATAAACTTAATGAGTTTTTTGCTCTCCTCTGTTGTCCCACATGGAGGCCAATTAATGATAGAAGGGCAATTAATGATAATGTGTGAAATTGTTGCAGACAGCTGACATATACAGCAAGAAGGTCTCAATGCAGACATTTACACCAAGTGCATATGCAGGCTATTACAGTTACGTTGTAGAGAACTTAACACACAGTTTTGCACCGGTTTACAAAATGCCAATGGCTACTGGAAAGCAGATACCTCTGGTGATACCTCTGTGCTGAGGACAGTGGGGGACCACAGAGGTGAAAATTTTTGAACATACACATACTAGGAAAGCAACATAATTACTTGTTGTCACTACAGAGATATAGAGAAAAAAATAATTGTTGAATTATATACTCTCACCTATCTCCTGACTATGTACTAAGCTTGTTAAACATAAAATAGCTAGTGCTAAAAGACAGCGGAGGCGTGGATTCTTCCTCATTCTTGCAGTGTTTGTTTTCCAAATGGCAGCTTCAAGTAGGAATAAGCGTCATCTTCCAACAAGCTGGTCAGTTCTAAAATTGAAAACAAAAACAAATAAAAAAAACTTTTAAAATTCCAGAGCTGGCACTCCACAAACGCCACTTTTTGTTCCATCTATTTTTCTTCTACTGTGCTGCCCCCAGGCACAGCATTACCTTTCCTTTCTTTTTCTGGCAAACAAACCTTTTTCATTATTTTCACAGTCCCAACCACTTCCTTGAAGCATGCTTTTTCAGCAAAACATTTCAAAGATAACCTTAGGAATCACAAACATGGAAAATCCAACTGTCCAGAGACCTCTGTTAGGATTATGTGATGCCAGAACAGAATAGACATGGCAGCATATTCCCCTAGAACAGTTTGTTGTTGTTGTTGTTGTTTCTATTTAGATCATGTGTCACATTCACAAAAGGTCCTGGGTACCATGAATGCATATGTTCCCTGCTTTGGGTAAAGGTCCAAGGGGACAGGTGATTTCCTCTGCTCGCTCCTCATACTGTTGCTACTCAACGCCATTGGATGCCTGAGACACCGCAGAATCAGAGCTGATTAGCCAGGATAACAGGTTCAGGCCAGTGCTAATTAATTTCTGAAGGAAAAAACAAAACAACAACAACAAAAAAGACAGCCATTTCTGTGTCCCTGGATACTTGCTGCTCTAAATATTGATCTTAAGGTAAAAAATATCTAGAATATTATGTTTAATGTGTTCTTTGAAGATTAATGGGTTGCATGTTTTCCAAAGAGAAGTTCATCAGGATCTGAGGAGCACATTCAGTTCCACCCACATACTGGCCAACATCAGGTTTTGTTCTCAAAAAGAAAACTGCAGGAAGGCTTATCTTGAAGCTCAGCCAGTCCCTGAAGCATTGTTTCCCAAACCACCTGAAAGCTTCGAAAACATGAGCATCCTCTCAGAGACGCCCCCATGTATCAAAGGGCCTTCTTGTAGTGACAAAAATCAGGAGCTGGATAATTTTCACACAGGAATACAGCTGAGCCAGTCTGTTCTACAGAACAGTTTTTTATAACTCACATTTTGTTCAGGCTAGCTCTTTCATGTCTCTAGTGAAAAAGCACCTGACTTTGCCTTAGAAGTCTCTTCCAAAGCTAGATGTACATCACTGCCAGAATTACAAGCTTTGTCTAAAGGCTTCTGGCAATTTGAAAAGAAATCTCAGTTTATCAAGTCCTCTGCAGTCAACAGGAGGATGTTCCCTCATGCCTTCAATTTTTTGTTGTTGTTGTTTTTTCTTTTTTTTTTAATTAATAATATATTTTTTCTTAAGAAGATCTCCTTCATGGATGAGCTAGAAATGCTACAAATGCTCCACTGTCCCTCACCAATCTGTCTGTACTATGTTAGGAGAAACAGCAGCACTACATCAAACAATCCAGACCTGTTCACAAATGGCCTCTTCTCTCCTTTCTCTTGGTCTGCAATAGCCACACTGAGGGAAGGGCTCAGACAGCACACAAGCTAATGGAAATGCTATGGTAAAGGTCAATATTATATTTGGAAGGAAGAAACACCCTTAAAACTTACAACTTGTTCTATTTTTATCATGTTCCCAAGTGAGTTCTTCAGAACTCAATAAAAAAATATTAATCTATACAACTCCTAGACACATTAAATTTTTATTTTTATACATTCTTAAACTGTAATATCCATGCCACACAATTTGATAAGGGCTGTATCAAGAGTGAGGTTTGACAAATCCATATTCAGGTAAAGATGAATTAAGAACCTGCCAGCACTTAAAATGTAATACTCTCAATGGAAGAAGCACCCCACTCCATTTTGGCATCTCTTTGGGGCCTCATATCATATTTGTCCATGTTACTGATGGAAATCCATGACATGAGCTCCAGGCTTAAGCTTTGCTCACAACTCTCACTTCAGCAGGAATGTGAAGACCACTTGGACAGACTTGGGAGTTACATGAACAAAATGACTGACTTCCATTTTATATATATATATATTATATATATATGTATATGT
>CM021763.1:14189665-14235895 GCA_011075105.1 Heteronetta atricapilla
ACGGCCATTTCAGGTTTGCAGAAAAGTCCATAACCAAAACTTCAAGCTTTATATCAAAATCAGATGACAGTGTCCTGTTAGCTTGTAGAAACCAGGGACAGAATAGAAAAAAGGGAAAGCACCGATACCACTTGAAGCAGAGAAAACTGTGGAGTGTGAAGTTAATTAAACCTCAAACCACTCACTTTCTAAACACACAGCTGTACAGGACTGTGCGAAACCTGTTTGGTCATGCCAGGTTTCTGAGGTAGAGTCAGCAGCTACATGTGTGTGTGATTCAAGAAAACCTGCTTCTCTGATCTCTTTACTGAATAGTACCCCTACATCAGAAGTTTCAGTAGTAACATTATAACAGTGAGTTACAAGAAATTTGAGTAATTTCTCCTAAATCAAGCACAGTTTTAGTTTCTGTTTCAGAGTCAGATAGAGGCACCAAAGTGATCCTATGTACTTTCAGGCTAAGCATGATGAGTATCTTATAAACCGCAATCTTTCGTAAGAAGCGTAGATTCCCTGGCTCTTGTCGTCTCATAAACATATTAGAGCTTGCTGAAAATTTGGCAATGCAAAGACTCATGTCTGATAATTAAATCCATTAGTCAGGAGAAAAGATCCCCATTTATAGGCTTGTTTTAATTATAAAGTTACAAAATAATTGGAATAATTTTAAAATAGGAAATTCACTTTCTTTGGATGAAAGTTTTCTTCCATTTGTTGCAGGCTAATCCAAATAAGACATGGAGGTTTTTCATTACTCTGGAGAGTACTGAAAAGCATGTTACCGTCTAGGCAGAGGTACTCTGCATTGGGCTGTATGAGATTTAGAGATAAAAATTTAAGACAAGAGCTGAGCTTTGCGAGGGGATGGCAAAACCTTGACCACGGCTGGCTGGAGCACAACAAGAGCACATGCTGTAAGTGTAAAGGCCTTTAAGTCTTCATTTTTTTTTTTTTTTTTTAAATGAAATGAAGCAGGTAAAGCCAGTCTCTCCACCAGAAAGAGAAACTGCAAATAAATCTTTTTTAACTGATGTCCATCTTAAAAACCATCACTGACATGATGTCCCAAAACAATCTCATTTCCCTGGGCAATATATTTGTGTCACTTCACTGGTACCACCCTTAGTATTATTCCCCATCTGCTGCACAACCATCTCTTGCTCCTTTTCAAGGACATTACTTCATCCTGCCTGCCTCCAGCAGACAAAGCACTTTTATCATCTGCCTTGCAGCAGCCTTTTACGCAGGAGATGACTGACACCAGGTTTCTACTAGCTCATCCCTTAAGAACTCACTTTTTTCACCATATACCAGTCTTGGTTTCAAGACCTCTGATCATTCCTGGAACATTTCTCTGTGGACCAAATCTGCCATATTTTCAGCTTCAAGCGTTTCTGTCCCCTGAGGTCTTGAGCATTATCAAGCACAATGAAAGAACTTTCCTAAGGCAAACCTATGCATAGCATGTGTTTACACAGCCCATGCCATATTTGCTTTTCTCTCAGCATTCAGACCTTGTTGACTCAACTTCAGTTTGTGATCCAGCCCCGGATACTGCTGTATAAAGCTGCCACGTAGCTGTTTATCAAGTACTTCAGACTCCAATCTCATTCTCATCTGGACTGCAAACCTCCTGACTTAGCATGAGTACATTTGCACAGCAAATTCTTCTTTAAAAAAATGCCTAAAAAGGTCTTTAACTTTTGAAAATTTAAAATAAAGAAAAAGCCTCCATAACTCTATGCTCAGGAATAACATCATGTGTGAATCCACAAAATATTTGCATGCAAATTTATGCCATACCAGCAGCAAAGGCTTCAGTATATAATTGCCCATATTTAAGATAAAATGCTAAAAATAAGATTCCACAATAACTGTGCTGAAAGTTATAATACACAAACATATTCTGACTTCTGCTCAGAGCTCTGTGGTGTGGAACTGACCCTTTGTCCCTGTGGTCAGTCATTTTAAACTGCTTTTTATGCAGATAACCTAGAAGGGAACAAATAGATTCAGATTCTTAATCATGGAAGTCAGTGGGTGATGGCTGTTACAAAATTCAATGTACGCATGCACACACATGCTCACAGAGGAAGTAGCCTCATGCCAGCCAAGAGAAGATCAATGTAAACTATGGATTTTTAAATGGCTTTTAAAGATGTTGTGCTGTATATAGTGTACCTACTGGCAGATCAGACTGATTAGCAAGAGGAAATGTACTCCCGGGCCAATGTGAAGGGAAAAATATCTATGTACAACTTTCCTTCAAAATCTTGACAACTGTAATGAAACTTACAGGTTCTGTCACATGCTGAGAAAACAAGTGTGGCACCAAGTGTCTAACAGTGACAAGCTAAAACATTCCCAGCCAGAAAACCAGAAGATAACCAGACTATCTCCTACCGACTATATTTCCTATTATGTATTTCTTGGTTTAACTGTTTCTGTCTATTAATTATAAAGTATAGCTGATCAATTGCTTGGTTCTGTTTAAATTTTTATATTTAAAAAAAAAAAAAAAAAAAAAAAAAACAATAATAAAAAGAAGTATTTTCTAAGTCAGTTGTAACAGGTTAGTTCTCCAAGTGTAGAACTTCTCCAAAGTGCTATTAAGAAACTATGGAGAAAAAAGAACAACTATTTTTTTGTTTTCTGGCCTCCGAATGTATTTCATTGTCAAGTGCTTGGAAACCACTTGGAACACAAACAAACAAAACTGATTTAAAAAAAAAAAAAACTCTTTCAGGCTTGCTTCCTGACAGCAGTTTGATATGCCAATTGCAACTCTCCAAATTTGGTTCAAAAATCTACGAATTGAGGATCAGTGGCCACACTTTTCATACCTATTTTTGTGGTCTACAAGCAGGTATTTAAAAAGAAAAGGTTAAAAGTCAACTTACATGGAAGTTTTAGGGAGAATGGAGGATGCTAGATGAGACCATGAAACCAGTAAAAACATACACGTTAAACATAAATCTGTACATCAGTACATTTTCTCAAGTTACATTATATTCCTTTTTTTTCTCGACAGTTAAAGGTATCATCATAATAATTTACCACAAAGTGAAACATTAAATGCTCTCAGCAAAAATGATCATGTAGGACAGCACCAAAAAAATTGTAGAGACTGATGCCAGGCTCAATTTTCAGAGATACTGAAAAGCCGTCATCCCAAATACAACCAGGCAGAAACACAAGTGCTAAGTATATGTCAGGACCAGAACATCAACACTAGAAGAAAAAACTCTTTTGCTTAGCAGGTGGAAAACATTCATTCTACTTGGCTCTGACATTTTTTAATTTTTTAATGTTTTGTAAAGGTACTAATTTAACCTTCAAAATGAGAGAAAAAGCTCCTATATTCATATGCATTTATCAAATTACACATCCTACTATTGCCAACAGAAACCTTCCAAAGAATTCCCCTATCTTAATAGCCATGCCAGAAATACGCATTTCTGGGAAACAAAGCAAATTGCCAATGCAGCTGACAGTAAAGACAATGAACACAGAAACAGAAGATGAACTGGCTTTCTTTAAAACAGCTTTAGTGACCCCACAGCCTTCGGTCTTTGACTCTAGAGATAACTAAGTAATATAAAGAAGAAAAGTAAAATTAACAAGATTTATTTGAGCGGGTTGTGCTATTTTTCAATTGAGTACATTCTCCCACCTCCTTAAAAAAATTCCCAGATTTGAGACAAGAATCTCTCTTCAGCAATCTGAATGCAGGCTTTCCCTCTCTGTTTTATAACATGGCAGCATTCCATGTTATAAAAGATTTCCATGGCATGAATCACTAAAAATGGTTTATAAATGAAGGCTGAATCCCATTTGGGAATCTGGCTTTCCCCAGTTCTGAGGAATTAATTTAAAAATCTGCCATTTCTCTTTCAGAAAGCTGATAAAACAATTCAAGCTACCTATCTGCACCAACGCACTCTCCTAATTTGCAGCTGAGGAAAAGGAAACAAGGAGTGTTAAGATATTACAATGTTAATGTGCAGGAGTGCACAGGACCACATTTTCAGTCCTTTGAGACAAACTTTGGCGTGTTGTTGTTTCTGCCAAGCACAAGTAGCAAAACTCCCTCCTCACTGTTTCCTCTGGCTGCTGAACAGCAACAGCATCTCTAAGAGTCTGGAAAGCCTCCCCAGGATGATCCTGCTCTGCAGGGTGAGACATCAGGATGCAACACATAAACTTAGCTCAAGGACTGATGCTTTCACAAACTCATTTTGAAAGCTGCTGGTCACCAGCACCATCTGCCAAGCATTTGGGCGAGAGACATTACCAACGAAAGCAGAGGTGCACCCCAGATGAAGCAGCAAACATTCCATCTTAAACACTCTTCGGAATGACATTTTCATTTTTGGGAAAGTGATGCAGGTAGACTGCACGCAGGACAGAGATGAGAGAATGTTGAAGAAACTTGATTAAGAAATCTGTGAACAAGTACCACAATTCAAGGCTGATTTTAGGAAAACGTTCAGTACTTGTTCGACAGCACAGCACAAATTTATGTACAAAAACTGAGACCCAGATCTGTTTTAAAAGGAAATTAAAATATACAAGATAAGCATATGTCAAATAGTATAATCATAATAATGGTATAATCTTGAAAAGGATTTGGGAAGTACAGTAGAGACTCCTTGTTAAGAAAACAGCACACAAACACCCAAGAACCAACCAGCTGACTTACAGAGAGACTAGAGAAAAGCATCCCCACTGAGATATCCAGGCTGGAGAGAAGAAAGATGCATCAGTTGGGCAGAGCAATGCCTGCACTGCAATGAGATGGTTTAACCAAAGCTTAAAAAGAACTTATTAGATGGCACTTGGGGGATTTTCAAACTAAATGTGTATTTTGTCCATTTTGCCTTCTGTTCTCACTGAATTATTCCTGTTTTCAGTTAATTTCTAGGCTAATTCAGGAATTGTTACCACTCCTACAGTTATCTACGATGCCTTGCCCATCACACACCATGCAAGAGTGGTCCCCAACCCAGACATTGTATCTGATGTTCCCCGTGTGGGATCTTCAGAAAAGCAAAGACACTTTGAACAGAAAATCGGATGTCTAACTCCTGGTGCTATCAATTACCACCAAGCATGTGGCTAACTACAGGTATATCCTTTACTGCTAGGAGAACACAGCACAATTCTCCAGATGGTAACAACAGAAAACAAACACTTCTGAGGAATATAATGAACCCTAATACTACCAAAACTAGATTAAATACTTTTGGGTATATCAACAAGCCTGTTCATGATTTATTGGTGTTATGCATTATCCAAGTGTTAACACAGATTGAAGCTTATCCCCTAAGCCTTACTAGACATCCAGAAGGCATGCTAGAGAGGCCTGGATCGCAGTCCAAGGAAGGCTGACTTCACTCTGCAGCCATTTCCTCAGTGGGGTCTCTACATCCAGATGCAGAGTTTCAAAAAGCTTTTAAGGACATCTTATTTTGAGACCTCACCTCCTCATTCTCAGTGAAATGAACCTGGGCAGCGTGTTCAAAGGTTATGGCAGGGGTAGGAGGACAGACAAAGCATTATCAGATATGCCTGACTTCCTTAGGAAGCCAGCTCAAATTAACAAGCACAGCTTCTTCTCCCATAGAGGTGCAGATGGAAAACACCTAATCATCTGAACAAAGAACAAAGCGGAGGGGTGAAGGCTAAGGGACACTATTAGCCAAATAAGAAACTTAACCTCTAGCTATTGTGCTGTGCAGTAGAAGGAAACTGCTAGGAGTCATTTACACTTTAGTACTTTAACCCATTCAAAAATCATCTTGATACTTACTACAACTGCCAAATTAATACTGCAATAAGATGAAGGACTCAACTGATGTATTTGCGTAAATCTGATACAGCTACACACATTTCCTGATATGCTTGAATTTGGTGACCTCATGGTCACACTTCCTTGAATTCTTGTACTTCACAACGCAGCATGGAACAAGTACACTGACCAAAGGCACATAAGTCAGATTGCTGTGCATATATATAAAACACAGCTTACCATGAATGCCTACAGCTGTTATGCCTTTTAGATACTTAATACCAGGACAAGGCTTAAAAACAAATATACATGTTTTTAGTAGTGCATAAACCTAGAATCAAATGAAATTACATAGACAAGCTTTTCCTCTTCTCTATGTTTTGCTGCATTTTAGTGATACATAACTGAAATAAAACTCAATATTCCTAAGCACTTTTCATTTTTGAGGGTAATATTAGTCTCTGTGTAGTTCTCAAGACAGCTTCTCTTCAGAGGAAAACTTCATTTGCCCACATTGTCAGCTGTGCTTTATTCAATGTGAGGCTAAAGGGCCAAACCACTGTCACTCAGGTTTCACAAAGAGGGATGCAGAAAAAAAAAATGCTTTTCCTTAGACAAGTCATGTTTTCTACATAATTCTGTTCCTGCTGGTTCTCTTCAGATTGTACATCCTTATGAGCTGATAAACATTAAAAAAGTTGACCTTATTAATGAAAGATTTCATTTTCCTTAATCTGGTAATGTTCAAAAACTTATTTTGAACTATATGACCTTTAATCTTCTTTCCATCACAGGAAAAGCCTATTTAGTTTAATAAGAGAACACTGATAATTATTGAAGCGATTCCAAGTGTGTTTTTTTTAAACAACCGGCAATGACCTGAGGGTTGGAATTCTTCTTTGTTTACAATGAAACCTGTGGTATTCGGATTACTTTTAAGGTACAATGAACTGAATCCAAAGAAAGTCTGGCTTCATGTGTATGAACAGAATATAAATAGATCAAATGCTTAAGTGCGGCTTTCACATTAAATATATTGAGAATAATGAGCAACGGTTATGCAATATCCTCTTAGTGTGAATGTAAGGAATGAGAGTCACTTACGAGAAATAAATTGATTTTTTAGTAATCGAGGGAATGAGGGATTCCTGAAACTATAGATCTGTATTTTCTGATAAATTCCCACTGTATTAATCTTTCTTGTGTTTTTAAAAGCTTTCATGCCCTGCTGCATTTCCACTCTGAATAAGACGTATTGCATGAAGGCATAGTGCAGCATGTTATCAGGTGTAGGCTTCGCTTCCAATGGGTTGACCGAATGCTTTCCTCTCTGCTCCACTACACTCCTAAGCTGGTATTCAACTGCTGCCATTCCCCTTCCAGCCTCTCCAAAGATGGAAGATTTACAGTAGATCATGACACCATGAGAACAAGCTTGTCCATGTGTAATCACATATTAGTTGGCATTTATTTGAGAGTTCATGTTCTTTCACATGCTGTTTTAGTTGTACCTTATTTCCCTCCAGCTTCTCACTTATGCATACACATACATATCCTCCTTTCATGGCAGCCAAGTGTACAAATTAATCTTAAGTACTCAGAAACACAAATATTGACTTCTACAGTTGAAATACATCAGAGCCAGTCTCCTTCCTAAATAACTTTTGTAGGCCCCAAGAGAAACCACTGCCACACTACAAAGAATAAATATTAACTCCTGCACTTGTGCACACATACGCACACATACATGGTTACTGGAAATTGAGACTGCAGGCCAGCCCAGTCTTTCATGGTACTGATACTTTCTTATTCCCTTGATGATCACAATCTTCATTGCAGACATGGACCCAGAAGACATGGAGAGACATCAAATCCAGCTGTCTTAAGCTAATGCTGCTCGCCTTTGTCCACTCAACTCCTCTCACAAAGGCCTCCAGCCCTTGCAGTCATCTGCAAGGGACCTATTTGTGGATCAGTTCTTATAGCAGCACAGCTGGCAACCTGGTGCATCAAAATAAACCAATTAATTCCTGTTACCCTTCCTACCCCTCTAACAAACTCTGACACCCTGAAAATAGAGACACTGACAGCAATCTAGTTCTGGCATATGCTCCTTGTCATCCACAGCTCTAAAAACAAGCAACACTTCCTCAACTGAATGCTATACGAAATCACTTGGTTGCACTGGCAAAGAAACAAGGTGCAGTTATTTTATAATTAAATACACATGTGATTTTCCATTTCAAATAATTTAGGCTGAATATTTGGTTTAGGCAGAACATTGTTTTAAAACAAAACATATAAGAAGTTCAAGTTTTGTTTTCCATTTCTACATGACTTCAAACCCGATTCAAACATAGACTGAGATGTCTCAGTCCATGAGAGTGAAAAAGATGCTAAAAATTCTCAAATTTGTTTTGAATACTCCAAATGGGAAGCTTACATCTTGTCTGTTGATTGAATTCATCAAACTTAGAAAGCTTAATGACTTTGGATGACAAGTATAAATTAGCAGCTCCTTAATCTGTTTCATGGAGTGTCTCACAATGGAAAAGACTGCTATAAAGTACTTCGCAGGGAGATCAAATAGTTGAGCAAACTGCAACATTAAAATAATACTCACCAAAAGGAACAAAACCAGGAAGATTTAGGCATTTTAAAATAATAGGTAAAATAGCTAGGACCCATACATATTACTTTTATTGGTGTAAAACAGAGCAATGCTTATCTGTTATTCCTTTTAGAACTCAGCAAAAGCAGTAAATTGAATCCCTGTCAATAACACATCAGCAAGTGCTGAGACAGCAGCATCTTTAAGGCTAATGGTGTTGCACCTAATTTAAAAATGAGAGCTCACAGAAAATTGAGACTGCTACTAATAGGACATAGTGAGTCAGTTCCCCAAGTTCTTCCTCAATCCTGCCTTGAAAGCAAGATTATTCTGCTGAAGATTTTTTTTTCTTTTCTCAAGGGTGAGTTTACAGAAAAAAAAAAAGGCTGCTGGGAGAGAAAAACAACCTTGGATTATACACATGCAAGTCATCCAACTCTGCTTCTTTGTTTAACAGGGTTCTTCCTTCCTGCTATTATTAGTAAATCTTATGGTTTACTTCTCCTAGTATTGAGCTGGCAGATGATGTACAAAAGAAGAAGGATTTCTTGCTTATTAGATTCTGTCTGCCATAAATCCCGAGTACCTATATGCTGGCATGGAAAAATCCCTTCCTGTGGAAGGCTCTTCAGCCCATTTTTCATGCATTGTTGCTGATATGTTTAACTTTTTTGTCTCACAACTCAGCAATGAAACAGCTATTGTTCCTAAACTGCTGAGCAAGTACAACTGTGGGAACGAGAGACGTACGACACTTCTCAATGGTCTCACTAGTGGCTGCAGAGTGAGATGTCAGGGCACGGGGTGGAGAAGGTGGGGGCATGGGGAAACCTAATTCTGCAGAAAAGATGGACTTAATGGGACAAGTAACACTTTAGTGCAGTTGTAAGGATGGTACGTTCTACATCAGTGCATTTTTACTTTCTATTCCAGACTTTCATTCCTTAGCATAATATCTGCTCTTTAAGCATTTAGTCGGATATATAGTACATGACTCACAAGGCCAAGCCTGTTCTTAAAAGCTTACTGTCTAAACCAGGAGACCTGTAAAACCTCTAACATAAATTTTATTGTGTGAAACATCAATATCTCAGTTCTGTTTTCCCCTTTTGTGAAATCCTCTTCTAAAAAGCTTCTGACAATCCCACCAGAAAGCAAGTCACTAGAATTCACATACCATTTAAATGTACCACTACCTCAAACATCTTTGGAGAGTACTCTGCTTTTCCCAGCTCTGCAGTCTTCTATACTAAAGAGCCATAAACTGGATCTCTACCAGGATTACATTTGCTAAATATATTTAAATGACAATGCATATGCCTCAGGGGTATAAATATTTGACTTTAGAATAATATATACAGAAAGTCTTTGTGTGCAACAGCAGAAGAGATTAAAAAGATCAGAGGTCCATATACATACCAGGAATGTACATGACAAGTTTTTTTTTTTTCCAAATAAAAAATTAAAAAGCTCCCAATCAACTGTCATTAAAGATGGTAAAAATTGATGCATGTTTACCAACACTTGCTAAATACTTATTAAAGTATCAGTTCTTCAAATTTCTGGGTTTAGAATGCAGCAGCTTTTTTTCTCCAGTTCCATGAACAGTTAAATGCTATCAGAAATCACCTGTGCCCTCTGATGAGAAGGCATTTCAAAGCCATGAAGCACTGCTTGTGACTGTGCAGATAACTGCTGACTGATGCAAGAAAACAAACCTCAGTAACCACATACATACACATATTGCTCCCGAATATGACTAATTTGATCTTACGAGTAAAGCTATGCATACACTTACATTTGCACTGCTGGCAGGAGCCCAGCTGCGGGAGCACGTGGCAGGCTCAGTCCTTACTCGTCAGTGCAAGAGAGCCGAATGCTGAAGCGGGCAGTCATGTTAGGCACCTGAAGTTAAAAGATTCATACATGAATCAGTGGGGGAAAAAGCTACACGAGAGGTTTGCTCACAAAAAACCTGGAATGACAAATACACCTTCTGTGTCTACTTGTGTGGAGAGAAAAATTAACACTATTTCACTCAAAGCCTGTTAATGACCTAATTCTGAAGGTAGCTATTGCAATGCGGAGGGCTTGCTTCCATAATTGTCTGCAACAATCACTGTCCAAGCTCATCTATAACACAGAGCTACCTACCAATTAGCAGCAAGTAGACAGCAGGGCAAAAGGGTAAAATAAAAGAACCCAGTGTTTTAAAGGATATGTTCTTTGCATATTAACACTAGCTGCACTGCTTATGAGTTGAGACATGGGGAAGCAACTGGAAAACATTCAATTTTCAGAGTACCAGTTATCACAGACCAAGCAAACCTACATAAAAGCTACCAACAATAAAAATGCTCAGAATTTAGTCTGTGTGGAGGAGCATAGAAGCATTCGATCTAACAACACAAGAGAAATACTAAGCATTCATTAGCAGTCAAAATGGTCTAATCCAGTACAGAGTCAATTTGTACCCAGAATGAAATGGTTACATAGAGCAGTCTGGGTCCCGGAGATAATCTGTTGCTGCAAAGCCTGAAACAATGTGACTATTAGTTTAATTAGGTTACTTGATCACAGGTCTGAATTACCTACAAAGAAAAAAGATTTAAATGTAGCCCATGATATATGAGGTCCAAAAGACAATGCCATGTAGCAGACCTTCACTGAAAAGTGCATATATTTAAAAATAAAGTTAATTAAATGTTGGCAAAGCCCCTAAAGAATGGGATGAACTGCTTGAAATCTCAAAGATAAAATTGGATGCATTCCCAAAAAAATTCGAAACACGAGCTCAGCATAGTTATTATCAGGTTCACAGTAAACCATCAGCCTAGATTAGCACAAAAATCCCACAGATCTTATAGCTGTTCTTTGAGGACAATATACAGTGGACAAACTATCAGTTTTGAGGTAAGATACAAAATATGGGCCACATGGCAGGTTGCTTGGTATACATCCTGGCTGATCCTGTCATTTGAAACACAAGGCAACATTGGGTCAAAAATATCTTCTTTTGAAAAATTCCTAGCATTTCAGAGAACAGACCAATCACATTCAATATGGAGGAGATAGCTGTTCTATATTGGGAATTGTGACAATGCTATTCCAGCAGATGAATTACGAGTTACGTGCCTGGAGACCTGTATACTGAAGGCTTCTCATAGCCATGACCTTTGCAGGAGTATGGAGCAGGGGTAAGGAGGGGAAAAGGAAGAGGAACAGGTCGACTCTAGGGAATAGATATTATTATCCTCAGACCCAGCAGAAACCTCAACAAATAAAAGAAAAAGAGTGTGACTATTATGTGCATCTCACACACAGTACTTTGGTGCTTGTTACAACTAGCTCAAGACAACACAGAAGTCTTCAATGTACATAAATCACACTTCTGTTCGGCCTTCTCTCTCTCTGTCTCCCACCTAGGATTAAACATTAAAAGCTTATCTCCTTAGTTTTAGCTCCAGAGTAACCGTAAAACTTCAGAGGTCAAATCTCTCTTGCTGTAAGTGCCGAACTTGATCCAAAACATGAAAGACTGTGAAAATTAGTTGTAGCTGGAATACGTGTAACTTACATTCACCTTTGTGCTTCAGAGTCTGCAGGAGCCCAACCTGTAATACTGACTGCTATAATTTTCTGCTGAAGTTCATTTGATTTAAACAGCATTTTTGCCCTGCGGTATTATTAAGACCAATTATTTGAGAGAGAGATTTTGTAGCTCTGTCCTCGCTGATTTTCTAGTTAGCCGAGGCCATGAGATCACCCAGTTCAAGAAGGGCAAATCCATGGGCAGCCATACAATCAGGGTTACATCCTGTGATGAGCAGCAGAGCTGTCTTGGCACAAGATCTGGGTGATGGCCTCAGCCCTGATCTAAAAGGAATGAGGGCTGCCAGGCTAAGGCAAATATCACCAGACAGCCCCAAAAGGCAGCTGCTTGCCCCATGCAGAGCAGAGCCATTCTTTTTCTCCCACTCACCAAAATCTGCCTGTCCTCTCAGCTCTCCAAGACATGTGGGATGTGCAGTGGGCTTCTCAAACATGAACGTAATTTGAAATACAGCTTGTGAAGCAGCTATCGGCATCAGATATATGCAAACCACCCTGGTGGACAGCATGACAGATCACACCTGGCCTCACCGGTGCAGACTGGCTTGCCTTTGCATTGCTTGGGCCCAACATGTCTGCGTCTGGACAAGACAAGGCCTCCTCACTGCAAGCGGTCCAGGCCAGCCTCTGGCTCCAATCCACCTTTCTGCGTGCTGCTCAGTTCAAAGCTCTCGAAATAAAGATGAAGTAGTTTCCAAAGCTTTAGGCTGAAGTGTGCTGCATGCCCAAGGGCGCAAGTGAGGGGCATTTGAGGGCATAAAACCATTTGGGAAAGAGCTGGCTTGCTTTGCTCACTGTGCTAGCCAAGCTTGCCATAGGTCATACCTACACCATCCAGAATAAATGTTTAACCATGCTACACAGTCAAATGAGCCTGCACTTCCTCTTGGGGGGAAGCAATTGATTTATTCATGTAGCAAAACTAGCTTAGATGGATGGCTGAGGCCCAGAGGTACAACACAGAGCGTGTCTGAGCCAGATCAACAATGCGAACCATCTTCAACCACCTCTATAAATTGCACTTTTATTACACCTTTAAGCAACTTGTGTAATAATCACAAAATTATGCAAGCATAAGAAACTTTACAGCGTAATTTTCAGATGGTGTTCATCATCTATACAAATAGTACAAATACATTGCTTTATATAAATTTAATGATTATGCACTACAAAATACCAGGCCACCTAGATACAAATCTATCACCTGTGCAGCTACAGGTATACAGCAAGCACAGACATATACCTCTATTTTAGGAATATAGCTTCATATGTACAAAAGAAACTGGTTTTGACTGCAAAGCTGTTCAAACTGCAGTAAGTTATACTGGCAGACAACACTGGTATAATGTTGCTCATCAATATAGAAACTTCAAAACAACCACAACCTAACTAAAAACCCACACTAATTCTCCAATCAATGCCACCACATCATTGAAACCTTTTGGCTGGCCTGGAAGATGCCAAAGCATAAAAGCCACCCAAGGAAAGTCCTCCTTCAGCTACTTAAGCCTTAGGTGGCCAAGGCTGGCTGAAATGCTGCACTCTGGTTTTGCAGGAAGCAGCCCCTCAGTCCCAGGGATTACAGGAGAGAAAGGAGACTCTGCTCTCCGACACAGGTAGCCAAGAGATGGGGAAACCACCCTGGCCTAACGTGCTCCCCACAAACCAAGCTGGCAACACAGCTGCTGGCTGTGCTGTGGGCCTTGTTTCTGGCACAGTAGGAAGCGAGGCAAAAGGAGCAGGGAATTGCTACAGTGCCGTCCTTGTTTCCATGACACGTGCTTTTATAACTTGAGCTCCCTGAGGTAAAAGGCAAATTTGGACTCGGCAGCTGACAACTCAGCAGTTCTCTGCCTGTGGGATAAGGGAAGGCTGCTTGTGTTGTAGCAACGCTCTTTGACTTTGCGCCAGTGCCAGCCCCAGATGGTGCATGGAAAGAAGCGGAGACATATGCCCTTCAAAACCTTACACCCTGACCAACATTCATACCGATGGACTGGGAGTTATTTTTAGCTGAAGCACTTTTTCCCTGCCGTGAAACCCGCTGCTAGGAGTGACTCGAGAGGGAGCAGCAGGGATGGCAGACAGCAGCCAAGTGGCAAAGCCCTTGCTAAGAGCTTCTGGTTCTTGCAGGAAGGGCAAGGACCGTGCAGAGACACAGCTGGAGAGCTCTCACGGTCTGGAAATCTAGAAATTACACATTTTCCAGGGGACTGGAGGACAGCAATGATCAGCAAAAAAAGCCACTACAGAGAACAGTCCCTGGGTATCCTTACTGTCGGTTTGGTACTGCTAGATATCATTAATTCTAATTAACACATGTTGGTTTCCAAGTCAGAAAGCAAAGCAGACAAGAAACCGGGGAGTGTCTGCAGGTCGTTTGTATCCCAGCTGTCCCTCCACCCCACAAAGGTGGGCAAGAAAATTGCTCTGGCCATCTAGGAATTTTTATATGGCCCCATCACTGCCACGGTAATGACTCTGGAAGATATCCACAAGATTCTGGAGGAGATCCCTGGAGACATTTAAGCACCTATAAAACCAGAGCTTTTGATGCTTAAACTAAACCAAATATGTTCCAAAATCCCATTTAGCTGCAGCTAAGTATTAGTGGCAAAAAAAAAAAAAAAAAAGAGAAGGAGGGAGAGGTGATGACTGATTTTGTAAGCACCAGGATGCAGGGATGCAGATCGTCTCTCATTTGATAAGTCCACAACACCTGCCCAACACATAACACGCAAGATTCACAAAGCAAGTATTCCCTCACCTGTGCCTGCCAGTGAAATGTGCACAGAACACGTCACATACAGCCCCAGCATGGGGCTCCTCAAACGAAAGCAGAAGCCATCACTTTTGCTTAAAGATGTGGTCAGAAAAAGAAAGCAGTAGTGATGCTGCCCTTGTGGAGGCAGGCCGGTGACTGCAGCCCATGCTGGGGTGTGGGAAACATCTGTGACCACGCTGAAGACAAGCAGATGAGTCGAGATGGACAGATGGCATTTCTCTCGATGGCTCTGAGCATCTACTGACTCAGAGCAGGACTCCGTGTCCTTGTGAGAGGGACTGAGGGACCACAGGCTCCAGGCCCTGGTCCCAAGGATTATTTATAGTTTTTACTTTAAGCTGTTTATGGAATGAAGTATATCAAACAGCCTTGGAGCATAGAGCACAATCACCTCTCAAGCTGTACCTAAAAGAAAGTAGTTTATTTTTCTTATTTTTAGACAGAAATTAGATGCCCAACAGCCAAAATGGATTCATAACTAAGTCTCAGAGAAAAAGACACACTGAAACAAAACAAAACAAACAGCAACAACAAAAAAACATTCCAATTCATCCCAGCTAATTTTTTTAACAGTAGAAAAATTGACTTTTGTACCTGTTCTCCATATCTCCGTGCACGTTGATCAACATCTAAGCCAGAGAAAGACCAAGTATCTGGTCTGAGTTCTCAACCCTTTCACCTAATTAAGTATCTTTAAACCTCCCTCATCAAACCTTTCTCTGCAGTGCTAAATAACATCCCTCCGTTTGAGTCATCTCTGTATTTCAACATCGATCTCAGTACAAGATCTCAGTATCTCTATTATAACCTAGATCAATTTGTATTACTGAAAATTGAACAAAACCAATTCCAAGAAATTTCTGATTATTTTTTCTGTTTTCCCTTCCATTATCCAACAGCTGCCATTCAACAGTTCTAATAAGATCATTATAAGATAATACAAAATGTCATTTAAAAATGTACAAGATCATTTTTGTTTTCATCTAGAAAACATACCAACACTCGATGGGTTACACAACAGGAACTGCTGAATTTAGCATCCTCTGTATTCCTCTGAGCACTAGGACACAGCACAAGTGGAAAAGAACCTCATTTACCTGATCACATCATCTATAGAGTCATCTGCAGAAAAACATAATCTATCTGCATCAGCCTTGTGAAGTGCTGCACACTGCAAGATAGAGTCAGCATTTATAAAAATCTCTATTGCCAGACACTTTCTTCTTGAGGTACCATTTCATCTTTCAGGGAGAATTCTTACTAACACACAGCTTAAATACATCTTCTCACATGGCACAAAACCAGCTGCCAGACACCCACTGGATGAAACAACACACGCTCTAACAGAGCTGCTCCAGGCTGATTGTACAGGGTCTGCTTTAGCATTACTTATGGAGATTTATATATTCAGGTGATTTTTTGGATGTTTACTAAAGCTCTTAAAGTAAGTCTGAGCAGCACGTGATGTTGACACAGATGTGACTGTATAGCAACAGACAGCAACTCATCAAGCGCTTGAAAAATAAAGCCCTATGACTTCTGTGCTGAGGTACCAGTAGCAGCTTTACCACCTGTGAAAGTAAGTTTCTCTTTCTTGGAGAGCATCTCCACCCATACGGCTGTTCCTGCATATTCCACAGACTTTGGCAAGTCTACACAAATGCCCTCACTTAAAGGTTATGTCTCACCCTTTCCTCAGCTCACCTGTAAAGGGATTTCGCACAATCTTACTCCTCAGTAGGGCTTGCCACTGGTTGCTCTAAGTGACTGAAATGGTATGTTTGGAGAGTGCACAATGGAAAGTCTTATCACTTAATAACACTGATAAAAGTTTGAATAGGTGAAACAGTGATAAGATGAAAGGATGTGTATACTAAATAAACAGAAAGCAAAACCAAACAAAATCTGGTCACCTACTATCTGAAAGCTATACTCTAAACCAGCTTCAAGTCTGTGATTTTTAAGCCTTTGATTTGTGGATTTCTACAACATTCTCCAGTTAGATACAGATGCCAGCAGAATTGCAGCCTCCTGACACAAGACTTTCCTAGTAGCCTGAGCAGACCTCTCAGAAGAAACCTGTAGATGCCTGTCATTATATCCAACTAATGACAGGCATCTGATGCTCAGCAACAGCAACTAGCTGCAGATCCGACACCACTCACTCTGTGGATCCGCTCCCTGCATTTGCTGCTGCCTTTCCCACATCCTAACCCTTCACCTCACCAAACATTTTTATTTTGATCTTGATTCACATCAAGGGCCCAGTCCTGGAGACTTTTATGTGCTTGCTTACCTTTACTACCAAAAGCGTCCAGAAATCAATGCTCGTCTTTGTCACCAAAACCATACAGCACACAGTGGTTGAGAAGTTAAGGACAAGCACAGGCTTTCTGCAGACTGACCAGCTCATGCATTTTTCCTTACAGGATGTGCAAAGCTTTATTTATAAAGCACATGTGCACCGACGGAACAACACTAAGCAACATACTGTCTCAGCTGGCATTGCCACATTACGATCTGAGCTGGAACGTGGCATGACATGGACCTTAATCTTCCCACAGCTACTAAAACCTGCTAAGTCTGATTAACGGTCTGGGTTCATGCTACATGTTAAAGGTTTAATAAGAATTTAAGAATTCTTTTATAGTAAGGAAAAAAAGCAGAACAGACTCCCAGGTGAGATGTCACAGACAAGTCACATTGCCTTAAGTAACCAGCTGAACTTCAAACACAACAGAAAGCCACCCAGTGCCTGTGACTCCACAACAGAATTTGACAGGACATAGCTAACTTGGTTGTGGAAAATGAATATATGATGGCTTTTGCAACAGAGATTTTAAATTTTAAAATTTGAACAAGAGAATTCAAATGATAATTTCTACACAATAGCCACAGCCAGGCTCTCCCTGGCACTAGGTGATTACAGTATTTATCTGGAGCTTGACTCCCATTTATAGCTAAGTCCCCATGCATCCACCACAGATTATGACTGAAAAACAGAAAAAAACACCTATATCACCAGTTCCTGCCAAAGCAACCCCATAGCATGCCAACACAATACACCCAGCTCAAATTTACTTACATGCCGAACCTCAACAGAACGACTCCCCCTCCAGAACCACCTTAGAGGCTCAGAGAGATCTTTTTAAAACCCCAGCCTCTAAATCCGTCAGAAGTTCAACCCCTTAAAATAGACACGGCAAGCTGCCACTGTGCCCCAGCGCAGCCAGCGTGTGGTGAGGCGCACAGCACGGCCGGATGCTCTCCAGCCGCAGGGAGGGCTCCAGGTTCCCCTCCCAGGGTCCCTATTACATATATATATGCATATATATATACACATATATGCATATATGTGTGTGTGTATGTCTGTATATATGTAACTGTGTTTATATATGTGTGTATATCTGTGTATATATATATATATGTGTGTGTATATATGTGAGTATATATATATATATGTATAGATGTATGTTTGTGTGTATACGTGTGTATATCTGTGTGTGTGTATATATATATATATGTATATATATATATATATGTAAGGGTGTTAGTTCCAAAGTATGAGTTTATATATATATGTGTGTATATATGTAAGTGTATATATATATGTGTATATATATATATATACGTGACTATATATATGTGTGAGTATATGTATATATGAGTGTATATATATATGAGTATATATATATGTGTGTGTATTGGTGAGTGTATATGTATATGTGTGTATATATATGTGTGTGTATATATATATATATATAAGGGTGGGTGTTAGTTCCAAAGCCAACCAAGTAAATGATCCCTCACGCCGAGGAGAGGCACGCACACTTACCACGGCTCCGTGCTCGCTCCGACCAACCTGCCGCACAGCCGCTCTTTAAGCCCCGGCCAGCGGCGGAGCGGAGCCGCCGCTTTCGCCGCCGTCCCCCCGGGGGAGGCAGCGCCCGACCCCCGCCGCGCCCCCACCTGTGCCCGGTCCGTGCCGAGCCCCCGGGGCTGCCGTGCCCCCTCTGGCCGCTCACCCGCCGCCGCCTCGCCCTGCCCTGCCCGGCCGCCGCCTCATGCCGCGGGGCTGCCCGGCGGCGCGGTCCCGGGCGGCCCAGCTCCGGCGGGCAGCAGTGCGCAGCGCCGACAGGAAGGAGGGAGGGAGGGAAGCGGGGAGGGAGAGAGGGAGGGAGCGATGGAGGCAGGCGGCGAGGAGAGGGCCTGGCGGGCTGCCCGCGGGAGGAGCCTCGACCGCGCACCGCCCGGCGCCGCGGCTGCCCGGGATGGCGGCGGCACCCCGGGGGACGGCGCCCCCAGGCCCAGCACGACGCCGCCGCCGCGGGGCTGAGGGGCGGCCGCGGGCCCTGAGGCGAGCTCAGTGCCGTGTCCTGGTCGCTGCGCGGCCGCTGGGGATGCTTGGGAGGCCGGTGGTTTTTGCCCGGTCCCCGGCGGGATGCTGGGAGCGGGCTGCGGGGACTGGTGGAGTCACGGGTTTGGCCTGATGGCCACCGGCCCCCGCCGGGACGAGGCCGGACGCCCGGCTAAGGAAAGGGCTTTGGGTGTCCGCGGCACCACCAGCCCTCCGGGGCTCGAAGCGGTGGGCCCAGGGCACGGAGTGCGGGAGGTGCTCGACTCTTTATCTTGTGTTTGCCTATAGTCTTTGAGGTCTGGAGCTCGACCTCCAACATTTCTTTGAAGCCACAACAGTTACATGCCAGCCTCTCTTTTAAATTAAACTTGAAATCCTCACAATCCCACAGTCTCAAGAGTCAGGCAATTAAAAAAAACATACACCACGAGGCCCATAAAATCAGAAGAGTTGGCAGGCCTGTGGCTCCTCTTTTGTTCCCCAGTAAACCACAGCCAGACCAGGAGAAAAAGTAACTGATCAGTTTTCCCTGCATTTTTCTGCCTACATTTTCCTGCAGAAGGTTTTCCAGGTTGCTGTAGACTGTTTTTCTCAGAACGTAGGCGATAAAGAACTGTGTGCACTTGCACGGAGGTCTTGGGCTAGGCTTGTGTCCTGGCTTGGCTATGTAGAAGGATCTCTGGTCCACAAAGCCACAGCCTCCTGCCATCCTCCATGTTCCCTGCTCAGGCTAAGTGAATATAGGCTGTTTTGTAGAGATGAAATCTTGCATCCTTGTCTTCACTTTCCAGTGTTTTCGTTTGTGCACAGACAATTGAAGCTTCAGTAGGCCAGAGGAAGAGAAGCATGAACCTTGTGGTTAGGTCTCTTCTGCCTCAAGAGCATGCTTGACTTTGGGCCTTGTATCCTGGGGCAGTTGTCTATCCTTTGACCTGCGTCACCTTCTTAAGAGGAAGCACTGAGTCTCGTTATACACATACTGTTCTTGAGAAAGAAGGGTTGGAGAGAAGCCCTGGGCTGTGCATTCCAGGCAGAAGATGATGTTTCCTCCTGACATAGACTGAAACATTCAAAACTCCAAGGATGGAAAGACTTTTGGAGAGTTCTCTCCTTACTGGTTTTCTAACCAGTAGGTTTAAGCAGTTACTTTCTAGCATGTCAGTCAGCTCTTCACAGTCCCAAATCTCTTCCCACTGGAAAGGCCTGCTGGATGCCTAATTCTGTGGTCTGAACTTTGCTGTGCAGTTCAGGCACCAAGAGATTTGGTATGTCAGCTGCCTAAGACCATTTCTGCATTTAATTCCTTGTTCCTGTTCTAACCCTGAAGCCCTCCTGGCCTCTTTCCATGTTACAGCAGCCAGGGCTGCAATGGGACTGGGAATATCCTTAGCACCAGAAGGCCTGGAGAGAAGAAGGTGGCCATTTCACTGCTCTGACACATCTGAGGGAGGAGTGCCTCTGCCTTTCCGTCTTTTCAGATCTCAAGAACTGAAGCCTGGTGCCTTCCCAAAGCCTGTATCCAGGGCTGCGAAGGTTGCAGCTTGTCCCTGTGCTATTGAGACTACTCATAAGTGCAGGTTTCCATCCATGAAAGGAACATAAGGACTCTCTTGAAGGCACTGAAAATGTCAAATGAAATTGTACCACCTTTCTTTTCTGCAGCTCATGTTACTTTCCCCTTAGTAATGGCTCACAGGTGTCTCACTTGGCAGGAAGCCCTGCTGATCAAGGAATGTGTGCTACGAGTAATTGCAGAAGATCTGGCCCATTTTCTATAAGACAAAACCAGACGGTATTCATTTTTACTATTTTCTCTTACTAATGAGCAAGGCAGCTTCCCTGCAATTTACAGACATTCTGTACAGGAACTGGGTAAAAAGGTGTTCAGTGTTTTAGTTCCTGAAGTTATTTTAAGGCTTTGGTATTGTATTTAATGACTCAATGTTTAATGACGCAATTAGAAGTTAAGAAACTTTCTTGACCTGATGCTATTTAAGACAAGACTGTATAGTAAAAGTTTCAAGGTGATAAAGCTGCGGGTGGTTAGATTTCAGTTATCTGATTATTATACAGTGAAATATGCAAAGTTAAATATAAATGTCCCATAGACTAGTAGCTGTTATAATTGTCCTTTCTCTATGACTTCTGATCCTCAGAAAATATGCCATCTATGCATCCTGCCTCATCATGCGACTCTCCCTGTAAAATATCACAGCTGCTATATTTTACAACAAAACTTATCTGCATGTACTGCATATACACAGTCCATTTATTTTGTTTCCTGCCTTATCTCTGGTTTCCAGAAAATTGAAGGGCAGATGCTGGAACACACGTTGTGTCTTTATAGACGTACTGCTGCATTTTGTCATTGATTTTAACAGCAGCAGGGCTGTGCCTTTCAACATTAATATTTGGGCAGTGAGAGAGGAAGATTTAAGTCTCTCTGGACAGGAGGCTAGTTTTAGTTTATCTTAATTTATCTCAGTGCCTAGTATTACGTACAGAACAACTTATCTGCTCTCTAGGTCAGAAAAAACTTCTCGGGGCAGTGTAAACTCCAAATGAAAGTGAGAAGCCCAGCTAGGACATTTTCATTAATGAGAGTTTCCTGGAGCCATTTAGTCTTGCTGTTAAGGGTGTGTTGGTTATTTATGGCAGAGGAAAGGAACGGATGTGTTGATGTTCTGGAACTTTTCCTTTGTGCATTGTTTCCCATTTCACAGTTGTATTTGGCACCCACTTTCCTCCAGCCAATAAAGAATATTAAAGAACTTCCTTTGCTGAGAAGTTGTGTGCATGTTTGACAAACCATGCAGTTTAAGCAGAAGTGTGTGGTGTGGTACTCCTACCTGCATTTACAAACACCAGTGATTGTAAATACGTTGTATTGTCCGGAGAGATCTGCCAATGGTTCTGTTTATGGACTATCTATTCCTGTTTTTCTTTTAAAAATGGTTATATAATACTACCAGCAAAGCAGATTTGGGTCTCACTGAATGTGTTCAGGAAAGCCAATAACAAAACTCATACTGGCTGTGATAGGATGAGGACGAGTAGCCTCTGTTCATGCCAAGAATAACCTCGACTACACTGGATAGTGCAATATGTTTTGGTGTGCTCACAAAGCAACAGCTCTTTCCTATGAGGTCTCAGTGGAAGCATCTCTGTTGTCAAGCTGGATCAGAGCTATTCTTGGAAATGAGTGTTCTGACCCAGGAGAAATAATTTCTTTGTAATTAATATTTTTCAAATACAGGGAATTTTCATCATTAGGGACTTATGCCTGCAAACCCCAGTGACATGATGGCAATATGTTGTTCAAGGGCTTCAAAAAAATCCCTGGTCTCCCGTCTGCAGGAAAACCATATGGTCTGTTGTGGTTTGTGCGTTTGCAGGGAGAAGCAATGAAAGACTTTGATCTGCTGACCTGCACTAGCTTAGATAGTGCCATGAATTTTAAAAGAAATGGAAAGAAAAACATGACTTGCCCAAAACAATTAAACTGAAGGCACTTGCATTCCTTTCACTGGAAAAAAATCTACCTCAGATGCCTGAAAATACACTACATGGAATATATTGGATTCATTGCCAGTAATAAGCCCCTTATGGTTAGCAGTGAAAGTGAAGCTTCACCCACGCAGGACAGAGATGCTAGCAGGTGGATCACAGCCACACACTGCCCAGTGTCAAGATCTTGCTGGCCAAGGGGCCTGACTGGGTCACTTGTATGTGGACTCAGAGGATGAGGGACACCAGCCCCTGAGTCCTCACTAGGTATGTTGGGTCTGTCTGGACTGGCAACAGCAAATCTCTTTTTTGAGGAGATCTTCTATATTTTCCCGATTCAAGCATTTTTTATGCAGTGATTTTGCTGCAGATTCTTGCTTGCCATATCCTCCAGGAACCTTAGGAAAAGCTTCTGTCTATTTATTATTGCTGTATTCCCTCGTTTTGCCATCTTTATGGCCACCGTCTGTCTTCCTGTTGGGAAGATGTTATCTGAGTCCATGTTTTCAGAGCATGTGATTTTGTGTGACAAATTGCCTGTGTTGTGGCCTTATCAGAGCAACAAACCTGAGCGTTTAGTCTCCTATTCTGGTCTTGATGTAAACAACATGCTCCTCACCATTCGTGCTTTGACTGCTGTCTTTCATGTCCATTCTCTCCACGCTTCTTTAATGTGTTTTCTGACACTTCCTCGTCCAGGCATTTCCGTTTGGCCCTCATGCAGTTGAGTTCTGATACTTCAGTTACAAATATCCACAGTGGGTACAGTGAACTAATGACTGAGAAGTGACCTGCTGCTGAAGTTGTTCCTGCTGCAACAACCTGCGTGCTGTGATCTGATTAGCAGTCATTTCCCATCTAAACACTTGTGCTATCCTACAGTTGATTATACTGGCAGTGTAAAGTTCAACACATGCTTAATCATCATGTTGGATGAGCCCTGTTGCTGTGTCCCATACAGTAGCATGAGAGGTCAGTCTTCATGTCAGTGAAATAAGATACAGCGTAGTTCTTGGAAGAAAACGAAGCTAAATATAAATCTCTGAAGAACAGGATAAACACCAACAAATGGTAACAATCTTACTAACTGTGGAAGGGTTGGTGGAACCAGTCCTAGAACTAAGTCTGATTTATGGATATGAAATTGAAGAGGCTTACTTTGCACAGTAGTGGAAGGGCCTAATTACATCACGAAAAAGAGGATTTATGAGAGTCAGAGGCTAATTTAGATTTGTAATAGCCAGAGGAGTATGGAAATCTGCAAATAAAATATATTGAGAACATCTCAGACATACAAATACTCTTAATATTGCAAGTCCCACTAGTGTCTCCCCAATACCACTGTATCATATTCAAACATACTGCCTTGCTCTGTGCAACTTTCAGCTGTGCTCCCTTCTTAGTAATCCTTGTCACTGTGATGCTGGCTCCTTTTCTGGTGCTGTGCCATTCCTGGCAGTCTTATTTTTCTGTTCACCAATTTATCAGACAGAAATTGCCATGCTTTTTCTTTTTCTATTAGCTCCCACAAAGAAATGTGGCTTCATAAGTTGATGCTTATGTGATGCTTCAGATTTTCTGTTCTTTAGTACATGGCCTGAACATGTCTGATGAATGTTGGATGAATTTGAAGCAGTAACCCAGCTCTTACGAACTTTGTATGCACTCAAGAGCTGACCTCTGCACGAACAGGAGCCATTCAACCAGAATTCCTGTAACTCAGTTGAGCAGTCAGTGTCAGTGATTCCTGAATAAGTGGCTAAAATCATCAAAATTCTCTGTGCATAAAGTTTCCAGGCAGCAACACCCTCACTCCCTACTGAACCACATCCAGGGGAAAAATATATCTTCTCCCATACTATCCTTGGACTGAGCTGTAAGCCCACTCACTGCTTGGAGCCAAATTTCTGTCCATCAGCACAAAAGGAAGGAGACGAAGACAGCTCAGCCAGGGAAGAGGAGGAGATACCTAGAGAATGCTTTAGAGGAGCATGTAACACAGGTATAATAGCATGTATTTGCCCAGGTCATTGCATTTGTCTTGTCAGTCTTTCCATTACATTTTTCAGAGGCCATACAGTGCGCTCAATCTTTAAAGCCCTGTGGGCTCCCTGTGTGGAAAGTGCAAGCTAAAGCACATTTAAGGATGGTAAGTCCTGTGATTCACATACTTTTCTGCTCGCATTGGTGTTCAGCTGTCTTCATGGCTCAATGCATTTATCTCATGCCCAAGAGGAAACCCAAGATCTCTACTGCTGGACATGGCTGCAGCATGCATATTCCTCACATTAATGTATCTCATCTCTCTAATGTAACTCTCATATGGTCCCTCAGAGATGGATTCCAGGGTATGTTCTGCACCATGCCCCAGTACAGACTAATATGTGAAAGCTGTGGAGAGTGGCCAAACTGAAGAGTGGGACATTGCACTTAGTTGTAACCACTGAGTTCTACATGTAGAAGAAAAATTGGGTTCAAAGGTGTCTTTGGGACTTCTTGTGGGTTTCAGTACTACTTAGCAGAGTGCATCAGGGCTTGGGATATTATCATATTAAATAATGTACAAATAAGCTACCTTAAGGCTTAGCCTTGGAAAAATCCATTTGTTAGAAGCAGCTTTGTCCTTACAAATATTATTGTTTGGTGTGTCGCAGTCGCTCTGGTTAACCACTCTTGCAGGCTAATGAAAGGTCTGTATTGATGCATAAACAGAAATTCTAACTCTAGCAAAGAAGGTAACTCTGGCATATTTGAAAGGCAGCTTTAGAGATATTTTCATAAAGTCAGGTTGGTTGCTTGCCTTAGGTCAAGCATTCAGGTAAATTCTGTATCCATTCCAGCAGTTTCCATCAAGGTAGAACTATTTTTGTGCTGTGCTCTGTGTTTATTTTTGTACAAAACCATCCCTAGCAATGACGTACAGTCCTAACCTAGTACCCACTTAATTACATATCTGCATACATCCACTCATCCTCCCTTCTGGTGCAACACGATTTTTTTGCTTTCACTAGCTTGCAGATTGGCAGCAATCTCCATCTGCCTGTCTGCTTATCCCTAGTAAAGCCAAGAGGCTGCCCACCCAGGGAATGATTTGTTGTATCATCATGGCTGTAAGATTAAGCTTCTTCAGGCAGAAAACTGTTTTCTGAAAAACACTTAGAACATGTGTGGGCAGCAACACAGACACCAGGAACATACTTACAAGCTGAAAATTGTACTTCTGAGCGTGCTCAGTCTTGTGCCCTGTCTTTGCCAAGTGGGATGTCTAGGCAGCTTCTTTCCCCTCTTGGGTCACCTGCAATGCAGAGAACAACCATCCCTGTGTCAGCCTCCCATTTGTTAACACTGAGCTAGAGCAGTGATTTACATCCACACAGCTGTGTTCAGTGCTCCCAGCTCTGAAGCACAGCTCACAGGTGAGGTAGGAGAGCGTATTTTTGTGACAGCTACTGTGAGTGCAGGACACACAGGCTGAGTTCATGCATGTAGTGGCCTAGATTAGGGTTTGGCAGGTACTTTTGCTGCCAGCAGTATGAGCTTGAGCATCCATTGTGTCACTTTTATGATTCTGTACTGCACTGTGTTAGTATAAATCTTTGTGCATAGCCACACAGTAAGATCAAGGAAACAATTCGGGTTTTTTTGTTTGTTTGTTTTGTTTGTTTGTTTGTTTTTTTAATTAACCTCCCCTCAAGGTACGTTTTAAGTGAATAGTTCCCCTGCTGTCAGTTACACTGAATACAAGCATCAATCCACTAGAAGACTGGTAGAAGGTCAGAAGAAACAGGAATAAGCAGCCAAGAGCAAAGACTGAAGGGCTATGGAGCTGTCATAAATATCCAAGGGCAGCACTCTTGTCATGTGTCAAACCACAGTCCTGGGCTCTAGGCTGTCCTCAAGCTCAAAGAGGCGACGATCCTTCAGCTATGTGTCTTAGCCACTAGACTGGAGTATTTCAGGCATGGCCAGGGACCCAAGCATACTTGGAACAGCCAGGATGGTGTGAGCAGACAGTCCCTGATGCTGATGCTGGCAGGAAAAAGAGAACTTGCCTTTTGACCATTGTCTGAAGAAAGGCAGTGATAACAGGGGGCAGAGCTGTGTCCTTATCGCAAAGATCTTCTTGATTCTTTTCTTTGAAAGTCCACACCTCAGCACATGAGAGCACTGCTCGTCCTCCAAAAGCCTCTGTAACTACGTCATTTGGATACATACTTGGGAACTAACTGGCTGGGAAGGAGTACCTGGCTTACAGGAGAACCTACATCCAGAAAGGCCTCATTAGGCTTTTAATTCCAACTTTGGAGGCACTTCAGTGAAGTCCCAGCAAAAATGCTTTGCTTTGGCATGCTGGCTTCGGCAAGCTGGTGGGTGCAAATTGACTGTTGCAAGTGCCAAGTGCCCCTTCAGCCTTTACTTCTTCCCTGTTTTTTGCACAGTGTTGCTGTGGAGTACAGCTGGGAGCAGAACAGCTAGGCACTGCAGCACTCAGTGTTTTAATGCTCCTTATACTTGAGTTAGACTGGTAGTTCTTCATGCAAAGAAAAATTGAGAACTCAAAAAAAAAAAAAAAAAAAAAAAAAAAAGCCCCCACACACTCTTTGCTGCACATAAGATGTATAATTACAAACCCATGCAGGCATCTAGTGAACATGTGAAAAAGCTCACAGGCTCACAGCAAGCAACCTGCTGAGTGTGAGGCATTTTTCCTAGGCAAAAGGAAATTACTGTTGTCTCATTTCTTTTCTTAGGTTTGCTTTCCAACACAGCCCTGTAAGCTGAGGTTTTGTTGTCTTCCCTCTTTTGATATGCACAAATAGGCAGCAATTCCACAGTGCCTTATTCTGGACCCTGGCCATATATACATACAGTCATCCTCCTTATGCCTATAATTAGCAAGAGTGATGCCAAAGAATGCTGTCTGAAAGTCTTGACCTTTAAGATGTAGAATATAGAGACTGTGTGAAGTCACATCCAGATGGAGTCTATCCTAGCTTTGGAGATGTCAATGTTAATTTTTTGTGTTACATCCTGTGCTACCTACGCACAATTCACAGGCCTCCCTAAATGGCATTTTTAGCATGAAATCCTCTCCTGGATTTAACCACCAGAGAGTGGGTTCTATAATCACACAGAAGAAACATCAGATGACATCACATGTCAGTGAAAATATCATCTACAACTCCAAAGGTGGTAAAAGGCTTGTTTGGGAAACAGAGGAGGTGGAGAGCAATGACCAAAGGTGCTCCAGATGTTTCCCATGTCCAGGGAGTGCTCTGACCACCTCATTAGGCTAGAGGGCACTGTCCACTCTACTTTTGAAGCTTGCCCATTCCTCAAATAACCAAAGTGAAGCTCTAAGGACAGAAAAGGCTAGAGCAGAAATTAGGGTGATGGTGTCAACAGCTGTGGCAGGAGAGGAAGGGTGGGGAGGGGAAAGGCAAAGTTCTCTCTGCCTCTCCAGGGCACGGTTGCACATTAGTGTATGTTCAGGTGCTGAAGCCATGTGTTTTTCACAGTTAACAACTAGACTTCCTGTGTGAGCTGGGAAGAAACCTGTATTTACCCATGACATTCACACTGTGATTCAGCCTGTCCCTTATTACAGGCAACAACCTTGACCAACATTGTGCAATCTTACCACTTTCTTGGGCTTCTGAGGGAGGAACACAGCTCTTTGGGGTTTTATTCCAGAAAGGCCTGATTCCTCCCATAGAGAAACCCACACAGGAGAGCTGTCTTGGAAAGGCTTGTTGAAGTTTCCATTTCTTCTAAAGGTTAATGTAAATTGTGTCAGTAACTTTTTTTTTTATTATTATTTTTTTTTCAGGGTACAAGTGGTAAAAATGTCCTACAAACCTTCCATATCAGGTGGAAGCAGGAGCAACCCCTAAGGTGCAGGATGCCCTCTTTTGATATATCTCTGCCTGTAACACAGCCCCAGCAGAACCTACCGTTGCCACTGGTATGTGCCAACCAAAGCTCAGTAGCCATCAGAGAATGTGACTCTCAGGAAGTAACAGCTGATTATACTGTTCTGAGTTAGGAGAACAGAACAGCAATGTCTTGCAGCAACACCAAAGTAGGCATCTCACAGATCTCTTGCCCACAGCTCTGTGAGTCTCCAGAGTCAGGAGACAAGCTTATACACTCCACAGCAAAGCCCACAGGTGACAGTAGTTGCATAAATCATTGCTTTTTTGGAAGAAGTGGTTGACAAAAAGGCTGACTTATTACTGCACATGGATGTGAAATCTGTCCTGGTACTGCAGCTGGCTCTAGTTGTAGAAGGAGGGAGTGTACCAAAAGGCTTCAGGGAGAATGTGTACCAAGTCACTGGTGGGATGGGTTCCCACAGCTGGTAAGAGGAAGAACAAGATTGGTTTCCAAAGGGAACTATTTGGCACAATCTCAGTCTGACCCAAAAACAAGCATTTTCTTGTAAGAAGAAAAAGTTTTGGGGACAGTAATACATCAAGCACCAAAATAAATAAATACCTTGCTACAGCTCTTCCCATTCTCCCTCTCTCTCCTTGGTTTTTCCTTTTTTTTTTTTTTTTTTTTTTTTTTTTTTTTTTTTTTTTTCTGTTTTCCATTCCCCATTCTCTCTCTCCATCCTTTATTATTCTGAAGCAGGTTAAAGGACTACTCCCACATTTTCTTATGGAGAGCTACCCTCTGTCACAGAAATCTCCAGAGAGAGCTGGCCCTCATTTCATACTGCAGCAGTCACTGACCAAAGATGATGCTATTCCTACCTTCTAAGATAAATTACAAGCTGCAGAAGCGATCTACTAAATATTCTCCCAGAGATGCCTTAAATCTTTGCTGCTAATTGCAGCTCTGTACGAGAAATAACTTTCACAGGAAACCTCTGAGTTGGAAACAAATGGGAAGTATGGGACTCTTAAGATTAGAGAGTAAAGGTTATCTTTGTGTTTAGCTAGTCATTTGCTGCTCCCAGCAGTTTGGAAAGATAAAGCTATGTAACCACTCAGATTTACTAAAGGGGATAAAACAGCTCCATCTTTATTATCCTACTGTTTAATATCAAACCTGCCTAGGCAAAACTTGTCTTTGATTTATGCAGGGACAGATCAAGTCTATGCAAACCTTTGCTATCAGTTTTAGTGAGAAAAGCATTGAACTTTCTACCACATGACCTCCGCCCTCACAAAACCATTCCTGAAAAAGATGAATGGAGCAGAGGACATGACTTTAGTGACATTATCATTAGAAATTTACCACTTTACGATTATGACTCATCCTTCCCCTGCAATTTCATTCCTAAAAGCCAATTAATGTTGTTTAAAAGAGGTGTGTTAATGCTTGCTCTTGCAAACAAACCTAATTAACACATAATTTCTGATTTTGCAATTTTACTTTTGAAATGAATGGAACACTGAACAATCTACATCCACAAAATTTTAACTTTCCAGCCTACGCATTTTTTGACCTTCCAAATTTCATATGTGTGCTTAATCATTTCAGCTAAATGAATCTACAGATTTTGAAATCTAAAATAATCCAGAATTAGGCAGATAATGAAGAACCAATGATATTCCATGAGCAGAAGAGGATCTCCATTTACAAGTTACACTATTTTTATGACTCATTCATCACACGAAACCTGAGGTACTGATGGCTTATGAAGAACAAGAGATATGCAGATCCCAACATAGAAAAGAGAAATGATACAGACCTGCTTCGGGCATTAACAGTCTCTCCCTCATCAGTGCCTTTTTGGTGTGTGATCCTACTGACATTGATTTTGCTGACAAGAGCTTGGAATCCCTACATAGCACATCTTTTGGCACTGATCTCGCAGCTTGCAAAAAGACATATGAAGATATAAAAGGCTGTGTACCTTGTTTCCAGGTGAAATCACAGTTCTGCTTGGAGTATTCCAATATTCTTATAATATTTACCCAGTTTCCCACCACTTTGGAACAGTGGAAGTAAAATGAAAAACTGTCCAGGGAAAGTGTGAGTCTACTGCTACCTGAAAATAAATAAATAAATAAATCCAATAAAAAAAGAAAAAAAGAAAAAAAAAAAAAAACACCAGGATAAACTGTTCTCAACTAAAATATGTTTTATTTTTGGTAGAAGGATTCTTCTAATACATATTTGTCAAGGTCTGTAGAGCTGAGAGACCAAAAAAAAAAAAAAGTAGAAAGAAAAAGTGGCATGGAAATACCAGGTATTTCAGGTATTTGCAGAAGTGCTAGCCCCAGCGATATGAGAAAAATGCTAGATGAAAGTTCTGCTGAAAGGAAAAGGGAATTACAAGTAGTGACAGAGATTCCAGCTCTTGGAGCCCAATATACCTAGAAAAACAAGCTTACTAGGTTCTTTGCAAGTAAACTAGACTGCATCACAAATGGTTTCACCCTGACATTGCTTTCTTCCCTTGACAGAAATCATCTACAACAGCTTGCATTTTGTTAGTTGCCTAAATGAAAAGGGGAACAGGAGAGTCAGTATAGTCTGGAAGGCTCATACAAGACTGTCCACAAAGATAGGATACATGCAGAACGGAAATATCCTAGATCCCCTATCCATGGTACAAAGTACAAAGTTCCCCCTGTACTCGTCTCTGGTGAGGCTGCACCTCGAGTATTGTGTTCAGTTTTGGGCCCCTCGCTACAAGAAGGACATGGAGGTGCTTGAGCGGGTCCAGAGAAGGGCGACGAAGCTGGTGAGGGGCCTGGAGAACAAGTCCTACGAGGAGCGGCTGAGGGAGCTGGGCTTGTTCAGCCTGGAGAAGAGGAGGCTCAGGGGCGACCTTATCGCTCTCTACAGATACCTCAAAGGAGGCTGTAGTGAGGTGGAGGTTGGTCTGTTCTCCCACGTGCCTGGTGACAGGACGAGGGGGAATGGGCTTAAGTTGCGCCAGGGGATTTTTAGGTTAGACGTTAGGAAGAACTTCTTTACTGAAAGGGTTGTTAGGCACTGGAACAGGCTGCCCAGGGAGGTGGTGGAGTCACCATCCCTGGAAGTCTTTAGAAGACGTTTAGATGTAGAGCTTAGGGATATGGTTTAGTGGGGACTGTTAGGGTTAGGTTAGAGGTTGGACTCGATGATCTTGAGGTCTCTTCCAACCTAGAGATTCTGTGAAGTATAACCGCTGAATACTGTTGCTCAATGTGCAAAGTGATATTTCACTTTTATGTGAAATAATTTCCACAGGTAATTTCTATATTAGAAGCTAATGGAAAGCATGGGACTGTGGTGATTAAGGGTACAAGGTGCAGGATTATTTTGAGGACAATGGACAACAACACTAAAATATTGTAGTGTTGTTTTTACTGACCCAACAGGTACACTCAGTGTTAAGACAAGGAGCTGAATTTTAAAGGTGATGGGCACCAACCCTTCTTACTTTTATCTGTTGGAAATGCAAGCACAACAAGCCAACAGCTCTGAGTTGAGATACTTATTCCTTCTGAAATAATGCAGAAAGTTTGCGCAAAGAAAACCAAGTGAGAAGAAAGAGCTGGGAAAACAGGAGGGGCAAATACATCCAAATGTCCTTCTCACCAGCTTCTGGATACAACCATGTTCATGCTCAGTTAAGAGAAGTATGTTTTTAAATAATTAAAAAAAGAATAATTAAAAGAAAATAATTTAACTCCAAATTCTATTACAGAAACTGTGCAGACATTAATGTGCCTCTAGAAATGTCAGTGCAGAATAAGGGCTAAGATCCTTTAAAAGAGTGAGATGAGGTGCTTTAGTTAGTTAAAACTTTTTAACAAATATCATTATTCTTTATGTCTTCTGTTTGTCGGTTTTTAACAATTCTTTACCATTGACTTCTCTTGAGAAGCATAATTGGACCATCACAGACTTGGGCTTTCAGCAACCAGTGATTCCCATATGCTTTTCATTGGAGTCAAGAAAAGAATTACACTGGTGGTTTTCATAAATGAAGGGTCAGAATAAGATAGGAAGTTTAGGAAGTTTTGAATCACTTTAGACTTAATGACACAGAGAGATGCCAGCTTGAATGTCTGAAAAGCCACAAGTGGCGATATGCAAAAAATTCAGCTGTGACCTTATAAAGATGCTCATACCATACATGAAGTTTATTAGCAAGATTGCTATGGTCATTTTTTTTATTTTTTTTAATGATGTTTATGCTGTTTCTTTTAAAACCAGACTGTAGTGTAGAGCATATTTTGTAAAAATCAACTCACATAGAAATCACTATGAGGACATGACCCTGAAACTGTGAAGGGATGAGTACCTTTTTCTAAGTCCAAAATCTTAAGTTGTTCAAAATTAATTTCTTTGAGAGATGATGCCTGCACCAGCAGATCTAACAAAAAGGGAACCTCCCAATAAATCCTGAGTATATTCATAAGCTTCCGAATGGTTCCAGTAAAAAGTCCTTGTACAGAAAGTTCCAGTTCACTTCTTGTTTACTTGGTTAGCTGCTGTAGAAGAGTCACATAGGATTTCCCTAACAAATCACATGTTCTCATATTGCAGCATCCTTGAGCCAAATGCATAGAAAACCTTGGGTAACCTTTTCTTCCTCAATATACACAGTAAGAAATAATCTGTTTTCAAAATTTTTGGCTGCTGTGTTACATAGATAGTAGCCAAATAATGACCTATGTCAGTGTATTTTCTCCTGTACTCTAAACAGCATCTGTGTCATTTTTGTCTGTCTTATCCTTAATAGACAGTACTTTTACCTTTATAAGCAAGAGTGCTATGCATGTAGTAACATTACACAAATGTAGATTTACAGTTCTGAATATTAATTTGCAGGAAATTACTTTGTGCCAGATGCTGTGAGCTATTTTCATATGCCTATTGAGATAAACAAACCTGAGGCTAGGAGAGACTTTTAACCATTTTTTTTTCAAAGCCTAGTTTCCAATATCTGCTGCTTTCTTAGATGCTTCAAAGTCAGACATTGCCTTGCCCTTGAGCATTTGGCTCTTATAACCAAGTGTCTGAGCTCCAAGTAGAGGGAATTGCCTTAGGTCAGTGTTCTCATTGCAAAAGATGCCTAAGATAGCCAATGCAAAATAAGAATGTCATAGATATGTCTGGATTCCTACTAAAATAGGAGGGAGATCATGAGAATGGCATTCAAATGTGTTAAATTAGGTATTTGCCAAGAGAAGGGGAGATCTGAATTCTACCCCCTGCTCTAAGGACTGTTCATGCACTGAATCCAGTTACTGTCTCACATGAATAGCCCTTTAAGCAGGACCAGAACCCAGGTTTCCATTAGTCCATGAAAGTGCTTCAATTACTGCATTAAGGATTCAGACTCTTACTCTTTTCTCTCTCTCTCTCTCTCTTTTTTTTTTTTTTTTTTTCTGCTACATGAGACTTTAAGTCTTTCTTTACTTGTTTTTCACAGAATGGGTGAAAAACCCACTATTGTCCTGTCATACACTCTGCTTACAGAATCACCTGCCTGGTGTGTGCAGTTTCCCTGAGCAAAACTCATAGGACACTTCGGGAAACTATTTCTATTTCTATATCAATATACACAAAAGAACGATGCAGTTATAAATGCTCTTAAAAGATACACCTATGGCATTGAAAACATACTGAAAAAGTTCTGAATATTCCCATGAAAAAATACAGAAACTAACTTCCATTTCTTGCTTAGATGTTGAGGAAAGCTTATACAAATTTTCCACTAATAACGTAATAACTGTGAAAGATTATCACACTCCTTGTGAAGAAAGAGGATACTGCACTTAACAGCTCAAGCAAATAGGTAAGAATTTCATCTGATGTTTTAGGGACACCAGATATTTTTATGACACTTTATTAATTTTCATTGCTGTAATCATTCCAAACTTCTGTTCTTATGATTCCATGTTAAGCAAAACCTTTTTTAAAATTTATTTATTTATTCATTCATTCATTCATTTATTTATTTTAGGGGAGTAGTATGCTAGGTTTCTTGTTTTCTTAATTTTATGCAAAGTAATGCAGAAAATATGTTGGGGGGTATGATAGCTTTCTCACCCGTGTGCTTCCACTGAAGGCAATGAATATCTTTGCATAGATATCACATTGGTACTGATAGAATATATCTTTAAGAATAGCAGCAGTTCTCTTCAGGATTAAGTGTTACTACTAAAGGACTTACTCAAATCCTTTTCATGCAATAGCTCCCCTTGAATTCAGTAAGCTTTGGGTAAACTGCTTGCATTTTGATGCCAGAAATTTTTGTTTACTGACATGGATTCATTCATTTTAATAAGTACCTGCAAAGGTGGCATTATGTGTTCTCATTAGGTGAGAAAAGTTGCACAAATTGTAGTGATTTATTCAAGATAACAGTCTAGGTAGTATCTCACAGATGCTCGAACTTTTTTGTGATTACAGCACTGAAGGGTTAATGCTTTCAGTATCTTTCTCATTTCTGCAAAGCACAGACTTTGTAAAAACATAGCATTTTGTTTAAAAGTTGTGTTTAGTTCCTCTAAACCAACAAAAATTAAAAGTTTTGGAAACCATATCAAGCTCACTGTATAGACAGTGCACAAACGTTGTGGTTACTTTTGCCTACCCAGTGACTCACCGCTGGTTGTTTTAGTATTCTTAAAATATAGATTTAGCTTCAAATTCGGGTCAGCTTGTATGGTCTCATTTGCTCTACTCTGTCTTCAAATCTGGAAGATATTTGTAAAATAATTTCTGTTCTCTGTGCCACGGACTTCCCAGAAATCCCTACCATAGTTTTTATTTCTATTTTCAATTGTAGATAGAAGACAAACTACTAGTTAAAAATAATTCTGTTTTACAATCACTTAGAGGAAAGAAAAACCCTGATGTAGATTTCCAAGTCCAGAGGTAATGGTTTCTTCATGGTCCTAGGAAAACACATCATTAACACATGGTTAACAGCACCTGAGTGGACAAAGACAGCTTACATACACCTGCTTTAGATACATCAAGAAGAACCCTCAAGCATGAACATAGAAAACTTAAATGTTGTCTTCAAGGGAAAACAAACAAAACCACAAAACAAATAAACAAACAACAACAAAACAACAGCTGTTTGCCCTGATTTAGGAATGTGTCTTTGTTGCCTTTTTGTATTAGGAAAAATACAATTTCCAATGTGCACTTCTATAATAGCTCAAATTGCTACAGAGGTATTATTCAGCTCCAGGGACAATGTTTTAAGTAAAGGAGCCTAGAGAAATTCACTACAGTGTATAGCAGGACATCAATATGTGCATTTGCAAATACTTAGACAGTAAGATACAGTCTCCAGAAAATAAGTGGGAAAGATATTTCTTTCATAATAGCAATTACGTCTATCCTGAAATCCAAGCCTGCTTGATAATTCTGGGCAGATTAGCTCCTTGCACAGCTTCTGCAGCATGTTTCAAATGAACAATAAACTACTTTTTTTTTTTTTTTTTTTTTTTTTTAAATACTTCCAATGTTGTGGCCAGAGCAGCAGTACACTCTGCATTATGAGCACCTAAAATCCATCTCACATTCACCTCAAACACACTTGTATCAGCAACAGCTTAACTTTCCCCACATCTTTTTGGACTCAAGGAATATATTCAAACTTATATTCAAACCAAAGTAGAACCTCTTAGAATATAAGACTCAATTTTTGTTTATTTTAAAATCTAAATGAATAAACTCAGGAGCAATGTAAATGGTAATATGGCTTACAATTTGGCTTGCTCACCATTTGGCAGACCATAATCACAATGTACTTGCCTGTTATGGGGCTGTTTTTGGTTGCATGTGGCTATGCCTGCAGAGCGTGAGTCTCTGCTGGTGGTCCACTTCATTCCCACATACTTTCTTCCTTCCTTCTTTAATGGTTTTAGAGATCATAATGATTCATGGATTCTCTCAATTTGCCCCAAACTCTTGTTATGGCATATTTCTGCATAGCTGATCATGTGTATTAAAAACATTATTTCAATTTACTGTTTCTATTTCACTTACTTTTGATTGCCCAGCCTCAAACAACAGTGGAAGGACTTTCCCTAGATGCTTCTTGTCTGTCTTGTGTCATTCTAACCACTCACTTTGCCATTTGGAGCTATGGGGATTTCATTAAATTACTTTTCGTGTTCTCTATTGACCTACCATTCCTCAAGGAAATGTTTTCCTTGAGCTGTATTTTACTTCTCAACTTATTTATTTTCTTTCTTTGTATTTTTAGTGACTAACCAAGTGTCACTTCTACGTAAATAAATAAAACAAACAAACAAACAAACAAACATTATAAGGGTCCTAATATTATAAGATTTATTACATTATATTTGTCCTATAATGGTCCTATATACTAAAATTTGATCTTCCTCCTCATTGTCTGAAAGTGAAAATGATTTTAAAACAAATGAACACATTCCTACTTCTTTTACTTCCTTAGACTGGTATTAATAAAAGTGTTCTCAGTGATACCCTGATAACCTCAGACCGTTGATGCTTTGAGGTACAACTACTAACTATAAAGGTTTTGATACCTGCTGCTGTCACCTGCTGAAGAAGCTTGTCTAAAATTCTTTTGTCAGATAACAGTCAATAATTGGTTTTATTTTTATTTACCTTGAGTCTCATTTTTCTTTCTACTTCCTTGGAGTCTCCACTTATGTTTTGTATCACATTGTCTTACTTTTGCAGCCACTAAAACCATTAGTAACATCAGAAGGACTGGTGACAATCATCTAATTTCAGTCCCTCTTGCAAATTTTATAATTGTACCATGACTCCCAGGACACCTTAAGGAGACAAGAAGGAGTCAATCTTTCTGTCTACTCCCACTCTTATTTTCCAGAAACCACATTGCTATTCATTTGTTATCTCCTTTGTGTAACGGATGGGTGTATAAAATGTCACAAACAGGAATTAATAAACTGTACTGTGCAGGAAGTTTTGTGATCCTTTTTATAATCTATTCTAACACTTTATAAAAAATGCTGGATAAACTATTTTCAATCCAACAAAGTCATTTTAAATAGTCTTAAAGCTATCTTATCCCACCATCCCACAAAGTCCTTTCCATCATCTCTCTGATTTCAGTAATTCAGTTCTAACATTTCCAACCTTTTTTTCCTTGTTGTTTCCGAGAATTCCAGCTGCCTCTTAAACCTCTTAAACTTTTCTCTTCTACAAACAGCTAAGCTATCTGTACTAAGAAAGTCATTAAAGAACTCCCTCCCCCTGTCCAGTACTGCATTCTTGCACTGTCCTTTTTCACATTCACAGCTAATCTTCTTTTCTCCATGTGTTGTAGTTCTCATAAAATACTCCTACATTATGTGCATTTTACTCTGCATAGTCCTACTGGACCTAAGTTCTTCAGATCCTTTTTTTTTTTTTTTTCACACTTAGCATGAGACCAACTTGGAATTTGCATTCTCACTTTGCATGTCAGTTTCCAATTACTTTCCCATATACTGTTAAATGATCCTTTGTTTCTCATACTTGGAATTCTTCTGAATTATCTTCTTTGATTTAGTCTGCCATGATTTCTTCTGCAGTCTATTTATAACTGCTACCTTTTCCAGGCTGTTTTTCATATACCTCCAGGATGTTGTGTTTTATCTGTAAGTGGTCTACTGAATTTTCTTATCACGTTTGTGCTATCACTCTATGATCAATTCTTAGGCTTCCAGTTTTTGCCTTGAGAAAAAAATATACAATATGATTACTAGAAACTACCTCCGTAGATAGACATATATGCCTGATAACATTTTAAAGAAAGTTTCTGTGCTATTCAAATGCATCCTTAACTGTTACAAAATCAATTAATCTCATGTCATTGTTAATTGTTACATTATAGACATTAGATCCCTTCCACTGTCTCCCACATCTTCCTTTTCTAATTTGGCACCGCAGCCATCCACCACTATTTTGATATCACACTGCAAGATTCTTGAAGACCATATCACAATCAGCACAGCATTCATCTTTTATGTTGTTAGATATTCCTTTGCTGGGAGCACATATATTCATTCCTAATATACCAGTTGTCCCAGTAGGTTGACATACAGCCAGTTTGCTCATTGTTAGCTTCCAAAACAGTAAACCTTGTCCTTGACCTTCTTGCAGCATTCTTGCTACTAGAAGAACCAGTGATACTTCTTCCTAAGAAGCAGAAGTAGCCTTGGGCATCTTTCCCTCCATTTGGCAAAGCCCTTAGGGACCACGTGGGATTGATACCTCTCTTTCCATGGCCATGACACCACTCACCGTAGGGTGTGTTTCCATTTAACTGTTTGTTGATTGTCTTCTCTGAGTAAACCAGCAGGAATTTCATAAACTTCATTAGCAAGGCTATCTTGTGCATGACATCCTATCTTTCATCTACTATACTTTTGAGGACTTCTGGCCTAGGTAACAACATTGCTTGTTTGTTTGGTGAGGATTACTATCCAGCAAAGAATATTTATTGCAGCAAGGAGTATATCTAAGCTTCGAAACACCCCCAGAACAACGGCCCCAACTTGCTTGGAATTTGGCTACCTGTGTCTTTGCACTCTTGAAAATTCCAGCCCACATGCAGCACTGAATGCAGCTGTCAGATACTTGAGACATCTCACAGAAGATATACTTCTGTGCTCTTTTCTGTCAGCACTTACTATGTCAGAATAAGAAAGAGAGATATTGTCTTTTAAAGCAGATGCTATTCCAAGATTTCTTTTTCTTAATAAAATCAATTGAAATTGTTTAGGCAAGAGACAGCATGCTCTCATCAATGTCGCGTCTCGAAGTCTGTGAGAATTCCTGTAAAGCAAAAAAAAAAAAAAAAAAAAAAAAAAAAAAAAAAAAAAAAACCTGTGCAATCTTTTAAATGAAAAGAGCATGAATGCTCTTTCTCTATATATCTGTCAGCCTCTGCCTATGCATGTCTACAGGGTGGTATTGCTGCTGTAGGTCTAATTTAACCCTTAAGAGGAAACAGTGACTTAGAATTTCTCTTCAGAATGTTTCTTTGTCCAATTCCATTTTTTTTAATCCCAGGGCATGGCATCAGGTTCATGCTTTCCTGCTGTCAAGATGCCAGCTTTGCAGCTACAAAATATGAAAGAGAGCACCGTGAAGAAAAAGAAGGCCTTCTTTAAGGTACTGAATTACAAATTATATGAGCAAGTTTTAAATTGAATTGCTATTGAGTATCTTTGTTGAGCAAAGATGGATTTGTCAAAAGAATTAAAACATAGGTCCATTCTGAAATGTTCTGTTGCATCATTATCTCAAAACTACTAACAGCATAGTAGGATATGGAAGATTATACAAAGTCTTCCAACAGAGCCCTGAATCTAGTTATACCCCAAAGTTGCACATGAAGAGCATCTCAAAGCATTTGTTTCCTAGGGCTGAGTGGAAAAGGACTGTATGGTGTTTCCTCGGCTCTATCCCAAGACTGCCCAAGTGCAGAGTTTTGCATGACGCTTACAGGTAAAAGTAAACAGAGATGAGGTAAATAGGCCAGCATTAGGAAGAGGGGCAGCAGAAGGAAGAGGATTTATCTGGAAAAGCCTTTACCTTGCATGCCAGCATGCCAAAGTAGCCAGGGAATATGCTCTGCTAACACTGTGCACTACAAAAGCTCTCAGATTATCAAGGAGAGACACTAGTGAAAATGAAGAAAATTCTGAAATGGATAAGTACTTGGGACACTTCCTATGCCATTTTAATAGATGCAATTCTAATGGATTCTTATTGTAAATTATTATACATTAATACCACCACAGGATACTTGAATACAAATCTGCCCCCTATATACAAATCATTTCTGCAAGACAACAGATGAGTAGAAAAAGATCTTGTACAGAGCAAGATGTTAGCATGGAAATTACGGGGCCTGATATCAGTTTTAATGTTTCCACAGCTGTAAATCTTTGGGAACACCACTGAGGGTAAATACTACAACACTCAGCATTATGTATGAGTCCCTCTTCACCTAGAGAGAAATAACAGGCTTTGGCTAAACACCCAAGTGCCTCACACAACATCTTTTGTCTATGGCAGACCAAACAACAGGCATTCTAGCAGCCAACATGCTGATCCAGGAGGGCTTAGCGCTGACCGAGAGGAAATGACAAGAGGATGTGTACTTACCGGGTTTTTCATAGCCCCCCTCTCCATGACACTGGTACCACTTACTGGGAAATGTAGTTCGTGTCACATTCAAGGGGGTCTGTGTATGTTTACCTCCTGTTTCTGCTTGTCAATGTCTTCTCTGGACACATTTGTGGCCAGATCATCTGTTTTCATGAGAAACTGTTTTCCCTTGATAACTTAATAGCTTGTTAATCAAAGTACCAAGACTCTGACCTAGGACCTCCTCTGGTTTGAATCTGAGAACAGATTTTTCCTATGCATGCTCTATTGTCAAGTGGGGTATTTATTTATTTATTTATTTATTTTTTCTCTTTCTCCTGTAGAAGTTAACCCTCTCCATATGAATTACGGAAATAGTCTTTGGGAAGAAAAGGAAAACTGCTTCCTAGAATCCTAGAAACAATTACATTGGAAAAGACCTCCAAGATCACCAAGTCTAACCTAACACTGCCAAGTCTAACACTAAACCTTGTCCCTAAGCATGACACCTACATGTTTTTTAGATACTTCCAGGGATGGTGACTTCCCTGGGCACGCTTCTTCTGTCTCTTCATGCTGAAGACACCATTTAGGAGCACTGGGATTACCATCCCTGCTCCAAGCAGTATTTCTGTGTTTTATGAGAAGAAGAAATACTTGAACAGAAAAGTTTGAAACATATCTATGTGGAACATGTCAGAAAGCAGTGACTAGAGTGTTCAGCTAGGAGATGGCAGGATCCAGTTTAAATTATTTCCTCTTTAATTCATTTGGAGTAAGGAGTTAAACACTGTTCCTCCATATACATGGACCACCTATTTCTGTCTGAGTCTTGAATTGAAGCCCAATGCAGAAGCCTAATGTCTCTAGTGGCAGAAACGTCAGAAGCCAAAAGTTTATAGGCACAAGTCAGACACTGAAAGATTTTAAGTAGCTTGACAGCTACATGGCAAGTGACTCTGTTGTAGAAGTTCTTACTGGTAACATTGTATGTTACCAGTGTTGCCACATGATATATGAGCACTAGCATATAGGCACTTAATTGTTCTTAGAGTCTGTGCTCACACCTTTTCTGTCCCCATCCTCTCCCTGGTAAGAATAACAGCACTTCTTCATTGCCACAATCAGATGATCTTTCCTATTTAGAGTGAAAAATTTTCCTGGCAAGAATAATCTGCTCCGTGGATCCAGACCAAGGTGTTGCTGAGAGCAAAATAACCGTAAGGAATGAACAACACTCATTGCTTTAAAATTGGCAGTTCTGGGCAGGCAGTCCTGAGATACCCTTTAATAAAGAAATGACAGCTTGTGTAACTATGCTGAGACCGTTTTGTCATGTACAATATAACTAAGCCATATTTAGTATTGAGGTTGTAAATATCCTTGTTGCATATTTTTTGCCTCCAAAAGTTTGCAGGCAAGATTTTTGAGTGGAACTAATCTTGGTACATGCCCAAAAAGCTTTTCTGTTCTTTCCAGGCTGAAACAAAATGAGACACTGCTTTCTCTTTAATCCTTACCTCATTTAATGCAGAAATTCTATCACAAATAATAATGAAGAATTACAGTATAACTAACTACATTGTAGTTTTATAACTGTATAAAAGTAATCAGTAGTAAATTTGAGAGCTTTCTTTACCTCCAAAACCTCCTGTGGTAAGCAGGGTGCACTGAAGTATCTTCTCTACTTTTGAAAGTCACTATTCCCAAATAGGATTAGCTGATTAAAACAAACTCAGGAAATGGGATTATTCACTGTCTATGTCATATAAATAAAAATAAAAGCTTTGGTTTCTTTAGCACTTTTCACAAGCACTAAATAAGGAAAAAAAAAAACCACAAAGCATATCTGTGCAAATCCTCTCCAATTCAAGTATACTATTGTTGAATATAGTTAGCATTTGGCAGAATAAACAGGTAGATGCAATGTGGTTATCACCTTCCTAAACTGCTGTTTAGAATTATGTTTACTGTGTACATACTTCTAATGCTTGTACACACCAAAACAACATTTACATGCTTTTAGTAAACTCACTAACAGCTGCTGCTGAGCGCAAATGTATTCATGCTTTAGAAATGTGTTGGATTAAGTGAATCTACCTTATTAAGCACCTTTGTAACTAAGAGCCTAAAATACTTGTAGGCAATTGCAGTTTTATAAGCCATGTGTATTTTGTGCCTGTAAAGAAACCTTGTAAAGGAGACCACTTTTTAAAGGCATAAAAGATAATGTAAATCTAAAATGTCATTTGAGAAATCTTAATTGCTTCAAAATAGAGCAATTACGTGCACTGGTGAATTGAACATAAAGGAGCTACAGATTATATTTGTATGCAGTTTGGCTCAAAGAAAATATTTATTGATAGGGCAGGGAGATGAAATTGATGAGTCTGGAGTTGTAGCCACTAAACAGGATATGCATTCGCACTGACTTCATGTTTTCTAGAGAACATCTCTGAAATAACTAAGAAAAAAGAGAAATAGGAAGAAAAGGAAGCTCAGTCAGTCATAAGATTGTTTTGTAAAAGGAGAAAACAGGATTAGCTATAATGAGATTATCAACTAATTCTGTGAGGCAACACCCATAAAGATCAACAGACAAAGGGGAGGGAGCTGGACTCTGCAGTATTTTTAACAGCAGCAATGTATCAGGGACAAGACTGTTTTTTTCCCTATAATGTGGAGTACTGTTGTAATTGTAGGACTGAACTATAATCTTTGATAGCAAGAGTAATTTCTCTCCAGCACATGAAGGTCATTGAAGCTCGATGCTGAGCTTATAAACCAAAATTCCTATAAAAAGTAGCCAGAATCACTTTTTTTTGTTGTTTGTTTGTTTGGGTTTGGTTTTGTTAGTGGATCAATGTGTTCAAGTAAGACAGCCAGACAAAATTTTCCTGCATTGTTCCTTTCTACAAGTCACCATTCTGCTTTCTGCTTATTTCTCTGGAAGCTTACTATTAAAACTATACCTGTAGCAAGACATCAAAACCTAGGTGAGCATGTGGTTTCTGCCTGTTATTGCAGAATGGGCTCCATAATTAGAAGAGTATAACGCATCATGGTAGACTCTCCTCTTTATTAGTGAGAGACTACTTATATCAGGGTCAAACATGTTGACATCTGGAGGAATAACTTGTCCCACCATCACTCCTGCTACCAACAGTCTGTTCTCTGGCTTTCCTCTTCCTGTGTTGTTGCTGGTGGACTCAGAGCTCATCATATTCCCTGTGCTATTTAAGGAACTTCTTGGGCTGGTATTTTATTTTAAGGCTGCAACTGTATTCTTTAAAATACCAACAGGAAGCATTTATCCTCCACAAACCTTAGTAACTTTTCTGTTCTCAGTTCCTACAGAGAGACCAGATTTGCCACATTATATATATAAACAAAATTAGCTTTAAAAACAGAGGCCCACATAACATTTACCTCTTCTGCCCACTCTTCAAAGAGACTTTCTGTATTAGGGAACCCTACCACAACTGACTGGGAAGATCTTGGAATACAGCTTCGGATGTGGCATGTGTATTGTGCTGAAAAGCTCCTGTTGTAGCAAAGGCTGCAGATGTGATCCAGGAGCACAAAACCTGTAACTGCTGAGAGCAGCTGAATGTGAAAGTGAAGTTGTGTCAGGGCCGTCTGGGTACAGCACCTGCAGAGTTATTTCAGCCATATATTACTCCATCTCTTAGGGGTCACCAAGATCTCCCTTTAACTACCTGAGATGTTCTATAACATTTATTCTACATCTGATAATAAGATTTTCATGCCCTCTTAGTAGGGTCCTGAAAATGATTTATCCCTAAGTTATTATCACAGGAACTCTCTTCTGCTGAGTCTAAACAAGTGCAATATCAGCTTATTTGAAATATATCAGATTAACTAGGCAGAATTATGGCCTACTATCTATCTGATGCAAGAAAGGAGCTCTGGAAAAAATTTAAGGTCACTCACGAAAGACATCAGGACTCACTACTGCTATGTGTCCTGGATCATAGGCTACCTCTTTTGAGGAAGGGGAGAAACCTGCATGCACAGGACTTCTCTCAAGCATGACACAGTAGGGGAAGCAAGGCCAGGTGTTTACCAAACATGCTTTGTTACGAGCATCTCACATGTGAAAGAAAATCTAATGATCTTGACTTTTATTCATCCTTGCTTTAAATTTTTCTCCTTTGCTTTTTTAACCTTCTGTGTCTATGGTACTTAAAGTAACAAGTAAACAAAAGATCAGCTGAACCCAAACCAGGTTGCTGGCAGCCTGGGCTGATTGCTGGCAGTTGAAAATAAGCCAAAAGAAGCTGGCTCATGGTTGCGCAAACAAATACTGGTAACAATGAAACTTTTTCTTTTTTTCTTTTTTTCTTTTTTTCTTTTTTTCTTTTTTTTTTTTTTTTTTTTTTTTTTTTTTTTTTTTTTTTTTTTTTTTTTTTTTTTTTTTTTTTTCCCTCAACAATTCCCCCTGCCTAGGAGGAACATGTTTAGGTTTGTTCCACACACTCAAGTCTTGCAAGCATTAGTGCTAGCCTGTGTGTTAATTATCCCAAAATTCAGAGACAGATAAGCTTAAAGGTAGCTCTTCCCCAGTAATCTCTCATCATGTGTACAAGAACAGCTTCTTTCTCTTGAGCTTTGACAACCACAAATCCATAGCTTCTCTCCAGGGCCACATACACAGAATCACAGACTAGCCGGTGTTGGAAGGGAACTCTGAAGGGCATTTTGTCCAGCGTCCCCTCTGAAGCAGGACCACTTAGAACCACTTGCCCTGGACCATGTCCAGAAGCCTTTTGAGTACCTCCAAGGAGAGAGAACTCACCACCTCTATGGGCAACCTGTCCCTGTGCTCAGTCACCCATATAGTAAAAAAGTGTCTCCTAGTGTTCACATTGAGCCTTCTGTGTTTTGGTTTGTGCCCACTGCCTCTTATTCTGTTGCTGAGCATCACTGGAAAGAGACTGGAGCTGTCTTCTTTACACTCTCCCTTCAAGTATTTGATGGGGAGTGTATGGGGAGTGGATGGGGACCTCAACATTGATGAGGTCCGCCGTAAGCCTTCTCTTTCAGGCTGAAGAGTCTCAGATCTCTCAGCTTCTCCTCATGGGAGAGATGCTCTAGTCCTTTAAACGTTTTAGTGGCCCTTCTCCAGACTCTCTCCACTACCTCCATAGGATTTGGTGATCATTAAGATCTTTTCCAACATAACCAATTCTATGATTCCATGATCTCATACTGGGGCACCCATAAAATATAGATACTACCAACTACAGCATCTTTTTATTTTCAACAACAGCAAAGAGCACCCGGTGGTCTCTGTTTCCCTTCACAAATGTGCTGGAAGAGGTCAGGTTTGTAGAACTCCATCTTCGAATCCATCCCAACAGCATTACAGTGCCTTCCTATTCCCTGGTGAAGCTGTGCAGTCTCTAGTACTACAGAACGCCTTTAAAAAACAACCAAGTAACCATCTAAAAAAAAAAAAAAAAAAAAAAAAAAAA